>OY039089.1:15554957-16754957 GCA_955850985.1 Elophila nymphaeata | reverse complement strand
ATAAATAATTTAATAGTGATACTCACTTTGACGTCTTAATTTTAATGAATTGATGGATGACTATACAGGGTGTAAAAGACATGAACAGTCAAACGAGAACCATGTATTCTATACATCAAAATAAGACACATTTCAAAAAATAATTGCTGGGAAATGATTTTTATTTTTTGGTGTTAAAAATATTGCAAATTGTACTGCGCAACGTAAAGCGCTCATCTCGCACGCAACTCGCAAAACCGTGATATTTTTGCCAGACGGCGGCCCCGTTCGGTTGTGTCCGTGCACATCAAGTGAGCTACATTGAACGCTAACGTTTTAAAGCCATTTTTTTGTTATGAAATACTAAAAAAAAATATAATTTTTCTTTAGACAATAATTAAGAAATAATGTTTACAATTTATGTAAATAAATAAATAAATAAACAATAAGTTTTCACAAAAAAATGAAAAAAAAAAATTTGACTTTGACCTTTAATAAAATGGTAACTATCAATTTCCCAGGTATAGTCTGAAGGAAGAAAAATGTTATGATGGTGAGCAAAATACATGGTTTTCGTTTGACTGTCTGTTCATGTCTTTTACACGGTACACCCGTTATATGGACAATGTAATGTAATGTAATTTTGACATATTTTAATAATGTTGGACAAATAGTAAAATCTATGACCCTGTGTTGAAATAAATGACTTCTATTCTAATACTCACAATATCGCCGAATATGGTGTCCAAGACGCGGGCCCTGGGCGTGGCAGGCGGCGCTGGGGGCGGCAGGCGCGGCGGGCGCGGCTGCAGGTGCAGCTGACGCACGTACGCCACCAGCGCCGCAGACTCCTGGGAGATGCGCGCCAGCTCGTAGTCCCGCGACATGTTCAGGCGGAACTGCTGGGCGCCCAGGGCTGGAGCCAAGCCAAATGGATTCCTCAAACACCTCAAACATTACTATGAGGGTGACACAATGCGTTTTCATCACGATGTAATTAATGTTTCTGTGCTCGCAAGACTCGCAAATCTTTGATACTGAACTTATCGTGCGATGAGAACACATTGTATCATCGTACGATTGTTGCCAATTAGGATAATTCCTGACAAGAAGCTAACCCGTAGAAGGTTAACCAGAAGATTAAATGAAGAAGAGTTATGTACAGATGCAAACACATCTATACAGCTGCATACGAATGCAAACACTTCTGTATAACTCCATAACATAAGCGGTTGACTGGCATAATGAGCACTATTGTGCCACTTATTGACAATATGGCGAAAGGCTGTCGATCAGTCCATCCATAAACAATTTAAATAGCCAGCAATACCAAAAAAAATGTGAAAAAGTCAACAAGTCCTGGAGGTTTTTCAACAAAAAGAGGGGTGAAAACCACCTTGCAGGTCAGCAGAGTGACGTTGGCTTAAGTTGGTTGTCTCTGTTACTGAGTAAGGTTGCCAGAGCTCCGCAGGGTAAAGGGACCAGGGTTGTCAGCGTGCGAGTGTGACATCAGTTTTGCAAGCGTCTATAGGCTATGGTGACTGCTTACCACCAGGCAGACCGTATGCTTGTCTGCCAACCAAATAACGTGAAAAAAATATCTCTCACATGTGATGGACATTTAGTAGTTTACAAAACTCTTTTATTTCAAGAAAACATTATTGAAGTGAAACTACTTTAGCACCATTGTGATATGAAAATTTGATAAAACGAAAAAGCAAAATCACAAAAAATTTTTGACAAATAGACAACAGAAAGTGAAAGCCTTCCAGTAAATTGTCAAGGCTCACTGCGAAATAAATCATTACAGATAGCTAATCAGAGAAAAGCAAGGCTTATTGTTGATTAAAACAGATTGCCATGATGCAGACAAAAAAAAATAAAGAATAGACATTTGTAGTTCAAAATTGATCACTTTGGCTACTTTTTTGAAGTTTTACTTCTGTGGTGCGCTGCACACATACTTTTTTTATATGAAAGAAATTTTGATATTACTTACCTACTGTATCCATGTACACCAACAGCATAGTCATCACAGTGACAAACGTGAGTAAAAACAGGACAGCTGGCAGCAACCGTCTGTACAAATCACTGGGTGGGCTCTTGGCGAATGTCGGTACAGGCACATGGGGCAGAGGGTCTGGAACAGTCACTTCGGGAGCGGCCGATGTTTTATCTAGCGGTTTCATTATGTCTTTAGTCTTACTTTCTGGTTGCTGCTGTTCTTCAGGTAGAGGGTTTTCTTGTATTTTCTGGAAGAATAAAGTTTATTGTATAGAATAGACAAAAGACAAGAAAGACTGTCATGATAAGAGCCTGAGACGGGACTTATCCAGGCTCTTCCTCTAAGCTACACAGGACTGTTAGATCACGACGAATGCATTAAGTCATTAGCCGTTATTAAGTTATTAGGTTTTGTCTTCATTAATAAACTCTAGAGAATCATTGTAGGGATAAATAAAACCGTTGAGGCCACTAAGTAATGTCATCTCTACATCTGCTTTTGAGTTTTGAGTGCCATCCTTTTGTAAAATAAATATAAAACATTTACTGCATTTCTTGATCTAAGCAAGGTACCTGTCAGCTTAATTGGTTCACCAAGCGCTACTGCTCTTGGTACTAAACCCATGAAGCTGTGGTGAAAAATACCACAACAAACCTCTTAATATTTTTCAAAGTAGCCAAGATTTTGATACACAAAAGAATTCACATGTAATTTAGAAATATTTAAGCTTAACCTTAATATACTATAAATAAGATGCACTAAAATTTAAAACGTGAACGCCAAAAATTAATCATGCTTTGTGATCTGAACACTGACAGGTGCTACATTTTTTTTATTAAGCTTCAGTTCTTTGTCTTAGACCTTTTTAAGGTTTTACGCAAATTCTATGTGAACAAGTCGCATCTAAAATAATTATATTTGTGTAAAATTTTCTTACCTTTTCCGCCGTAATCATTTTAATGCAATTTGTGAAAAAATAAATAAAAATATACAGTAACAAGTGGTTACTAAACAACTGTGACAATCACAAAACAGACCACATGGTAAAGCTGAATATTATCACACTTTAAACTTAAAATAATGATAAAAACATTTAAACAATGTTAGAAACAAAATAATATAATTAGGAGACAGACAGTGAATGTCGGTGAGTCAGTGACCGTAATGTTTGTGGGTGTGACTACTACAATCTAGTAATTCCTACCATTAAAAATCGTTAGATGGTAGAAAGTGTGAAAATGATTCTTAAAAGTTATGTAGGTAAGTACGAAAGATTTCTATTCATTTTTGGCAATTTTATTAACCGACTTCAAACAAAAAAAGGAGGAGGTTCTCTATTCGACTGTATGTTTTTTTTAAAGAGAAGTTTCAGTTCTAACTAGTGAGTACTTTACTCACTAGTTAGAACTGAAACTTTATAAAATTGTGCTTTATGATTAAAGTTGATAAGAGATGATTAGCTGAAAATCAGTCGCAATTCCTGTGAGTGCCTATTCGCTAAATTTTTTGAGAGAAGAAAGTGATAATCGTTTAAAGGTTTTACACGACAAGTGTTATAATACTTATAGTGTAAAAACAGCAATGGATATGTAATTATGAATCAACAAGTTTAAATTAAGTATACAATTTATATTATATTATTATATACGCCTTTAAATTATTTATGCATTAAGTCTATTCGTCGATTGATGGATAAGAATTTTTAACCGACTTCAAAAAAGGAGGAGTTTCTCAATTCGACTGTATGTTTTTTTATGTTTGTTACCTCATAACTCTTTGCTGGGAGTTTCTCTCTTGCTGTAAAAAGAGACTCCTCTTTAACCTCAATCTACCGTACAATTGTCTGTTACTATAAAGTACATTTTTTTTGACATTGGCGAAATGCGGTATATTTCGCGAACGCCATTTATTTAAAGAATAAGAAGAACTCTTTACTGTGTGTACCGATTTTGAAGTTTCTTTTGACCTTTGGAAGCTGATGCTTGTCATGTGTGGTGCCATTTAAATTTTATCAACATCAGACGAGCATTTTTTGAGTTATCGCTAATAATACCTATTTAATTGACATCGATGATATCGTAATAAAAGATCATGAGATAATTTTCTGAAAACTTATATACTTAAAATACTAAAAATAAAAATTTTGTTTATAAAAACCTAAATGTTTTTTTGAGGTCGGTGCCAACCTCAATATTTGGAATAAATGTTGTCACTTGTATTTGTGACCGACATCAAAAAAACATTTAGATTTTTATCTCAACAAATTTTTTATTTTTCTGTTTTTAGTTTTTAAGGCAGTTTTTTATTTGAAAATAGTTTTTCAATTACTCGATCATGAAAATCATCACTATTTTGCAATAATTCTACTAACATCGCCTTTTCAATCGTTAAACTGAGCTAAGGAACTAAGTCTCTCATGCCCTTGCGTACTTTTAAGGTATGGTTTAATTATTTTTAACAGAAAAATAAGGCTCCTCAAAAGCGGTTGTCACCGGTATTGTATGTACAGATTAATTTCGATCATCCGATCATCATCATTCAAAGTTACTAAAAATGTTGATAGATTCAAAATTTCCGCGCAATGTGTAACATTCCAAGCGCAAACCAGCCGCGTAATATTTGTCTACTAAAACTGAGCTGAGGTAAGACACAAACGTGCAGAGTTAAAAAAAACAGCTAAATTTGTCAAACTATGGGGCGAATAGAATACCACCATTATCAATCGCGTATATTATTATCCTGAATATTATTTTAATACCTATACATTCAACAACAACTAAACAACATTCACTGGCACATTATTGTACCTATGGTGTTATAAACTCTATGAAACCTAACGTTGAAATTCTTAGGATAAAATTCTGAACTTAATACTGCCAGATGTGGCTTGAAGGGTAACAAAATGTTACCTAAGGCTCTGCTCAACCCCTCATGGGATTAAGAGCATCATCACATGTATGTATGGAGTTCATTGGATGAATTCTCAGCAACGTCTCTTGTGCATGAGCACATTATTTAACGATCATGTCTTATGGATGCACGTGGCCCTTAAGCAATATCTTTAAGTAGGTACATGTGAACTGCTAATCATCTACGGGCACTACATAACCATAAATCATAGGAGCGGGTACGATAGTTAACATAATAAATGAAACATTAATAACTTTAAGGAAAGGTATTTATTGTCAAAGTTTCATAAATTACACAAAAGTAACAGCAATTGATTATTAAAATTGATATTGTCACTTTTTCTTACAAAATTGAGTGAACTTACATTAAATATTTACAATCCAATGCAATCTGGTATTTATAAAAGCATTTATTAATAAGCTATATTATAGATATTGAAGTTTTAATGTAAAATTTGTGCACTTGTATTGAATTAATTCACATTCAGACTATTAACCTGTACCTACCAAACAAATTCTTTTATATATAACTATCGACAAATAGTAATATACATATAAAAAAGACAATAGTAAAATATTAACAAGCTACACAATTATTTTAATAAAATATCTATAGTTTACTTTAGTTATGTATTTTAAAATCAATCAGTTGTTTTGTACTAACTTATCCTCGGATAAATATTAGACTAAGTTCATTAAATTTACTGCAATGCCCTATCACTCTCGTCGGAAAGTGTATTTCGTTTTATAGGAATGCTCCATCACTTTTTAATTATGAATAATTTAAGCATGATGTATCGAAACATTGCCCACATAGGTACTCATCTCTATTTTAACATAGAAACAGTCCGATGAATTAAAAGATTTTGCAATTTAAGACAATGGTCCTATTTTATAGTGACCAAAACTTTAAACAAAACAAGATTTTCATATTAAACTCAGTTTAATATGAAAATCTTGTTGTTGAGCTTCTACTAACTATCAACTTAAAAATGATTGAGTTAAGTTGTAACTACTTTAAAAAAAAATTCACATCGCATTATTTACTCGCATAATTATAATATAGGGTCTACTAGTGTGTAGCCAAATGCAAACCGTGATTTCATAAGTTTAGCGATAAGCCCGATTGTGTCAGTATTGTGTGTCGCAAAGACGGTAGGACAGAAAATAATTATCAGAGTATGAGGGTAGAAGATTATCACACCGGCTCTTCTGGCAGGTGACGGCGCTGGGCACCAGTTCGCTCGTGACCTCAGCTGCAACAAGGCTGTCGGAATGTCGAGTCAAAGTACTTTTCGATACCTACTATGCTTTTATTGTGCGCGTCTAGACCCTATATAATTAACCGAGTTGTAATTAGTTACTTCTACCATGAAAAACACTCATGTGTATGTCCAACTACTTACTCCCTCTTTCAAAAAATGATATTTTAATATCTTTGAAAGTAACTTATCCCTGTTGGCTTAGTTGTATTTTGTTTATACATGAGTTAATAAGACAATCTGTTTCTTTTTTATTTTCTTGACGATATGTGTTTTAGTTTTAAGATATGCCCGTGGCATTATTGTATTATATTGATATTTTATAATTGATATTTGTATCACTATTGTTTCAAAAGTATGTAGTGACATACATAAAAGGATTTGACGTAATTTATAAAGCACAATATTTCTATATTAAAATGTAACACATATTACGGTTACTTAACATCATTAGTGATCACCAAATCGCAAGTATGTTATCTATAATTGTAAAGGTAAAATCAAAAACTCTTCACGTACGTTACATAATGTTTAAATAAACAGCATACTATGGACTTTTCTGATATTTTATATGGGTAATATTTTATGAGCAATATTACAAATTCCCGTGTTGTATTGTTGTTCCTCAATTTGTGAAACCATTAACCAACTTTGTTACCTATTTACATAAAGCTGCTACATAAATCGCTAACCTACTATTATTATACCTATTGATTGTAGGCTCTCTGTAATCTCCCCCCCCCCCCTCCCCCTTCCCCCAAATAGAATTAGTATTCATTTTAATTCGTTTTTAAATTGTTTTATATAACTATATCGTAGGGTTCACCGTACAAAAGTGTGAGCATAGTAAAATTTTGTAATATTGTTGCATAATACAAATAATTCTTTGTTTTCTGCGAGTTAAATTTTGTTTTTGTTGAAAATTTAAAACCAATTGACTATTGATAATGCATAATACTTCATAGTAATTACAGTAAACAATTCTTTTACTTGCACCCGTGGACATAATTTTTGATGTAATTGCACATTATATTGTATACTACTTCGTAGATACGCAATAGTAACTATAAGTAATTTCACAATAATTAACTACTAATAAAATTCTTATAAAATAACATAAATTTGTGCATTAACATCTACAACTACAAAGTGTAAAATGATTTTAAATTACTCTATCACTTGTCTATTAGTATAATTTAATAGGTAAAGTTTTCAGAAACGAATTTTTCCTAATACATATTTTTTATTCAATGTATTTAACATATATTGGAGCCTAACCAATGTCAATATATATCATTTTAATATCTTTAAAATTAAATTTTTGAAATATAATTTTATGTTATTGTCATAATTTTCATATTCAGACTATTTATTTTAAAGATTTTTGACCATTCAATGATTGCAATTAGAAGAAGGAACATTTCTTATTTATTTACTGATTATAATATTTTTAACAATCTAACTCTTTATAGAGCGACACTTATATTCACATTTTTAATTTATAACATCATTAAATTAAATTAACTTAATGAAAACAAACTCATGTTAAAAATTACCATTTTCAACAATTTATTTTATGGCAAGACCTGTGCTAAAGTCAAAACTTTCAAAAATACAGTTGATAAGTAAAGTGTTTCGAGATTTTTAAAAGTAATATCTGTAAGTACTTATTGTATTGTATGTTAGTATATTTGAGTCAATATGTAACAGAAAAAAAACACAACCTGGAAGAAGTTTGTTGGTAATACACATATTAATAATTTTCAGTCATTTTTATTTCAAAATAGAACGTTTTGTGATGTGATGTCCTTCTAGATTTTAATTTATGTTACCTACCTTACATAGGTACATAAAACTCAATTTTAGTTGTTGTAAAAAAATTAAATTAGTTAAAATTGTAAAATTATTTAAGGTACATTTTTTATCCAATCATACTAATATTTTATACGTCAAATTTTGTACGGATGTATGCGTGGCTGGATATGTGTTTGCTACTCTTTCATGCAAAAACTGTTGAACGGATTTTAATTAAAGTTACTCAATACTCAATAATTTATTGCGTTCCATAAGTACATTTAGATGGTAACTGAATTAAGTTAACAATAATATAGCTATAATTAACGGACGTTGTCCGAGCGAAGCCATGGGCAGCCACTAGTTTAAAATATATATTTTTCATTGTAACGATTCAGAAGCCTATTATAAGCAAACTACTTTTAGGATGTGAGTTGTTTCTGTTACCTACACGCTGTATAATTTTATGATTAAGTATACTGCATTAGCTACTTATTTGGTTTTGCTGTTATTTAGTTAATTTATTTGCACAAGTTATCGACAAAAGCCAATCATATTAGAACTTTTTATACATAACACATTATTATAGCTATATATAAAATTATTTTCAAATAGTTAATTATACGAATAGACAGTTTATTGTCATTTGTTGATTCAGTACGTCTACACGCCGCTTACCCAATATCGTACATAAAACAGTCCAAAATTTTCATTGTTACACTTTTTATTGTCAAACATTCACAAAGCACTCGAGTTACGCAAAATTATTAAACATTTTTAAATTAGAAATAGGTAGATTATTTGTCTACGGCTAGTTTACCTTAATGTAAGAATAAATTCTCACCACATCAAAAACATTACAAAACAATGTAAATCAAATATAGTACTTAATTATAACGAGATACCGTCAATAGTACATTTTATTACAGTTTATATTTATAATGGTTTACAAAATTATACCATTATAATATTATTATCATTTTATTGTCAAGCACATGGTATAAAAATGTATAACTTACAAATTAATGTTCTAAAAATACACATTAAAATAGCTATCAGCTCCACCCATTTATTGTCAATGTTTCGGCTGTGGCAATTTGGTTAATTACATACTAAAATGTTAAAATCTTTGAAGCCAAACTTTACGGAATCAATTCCTTAACTATTATCTCATATTACCCCCTCGCTGTAAAAATATTAAATAGAAAAATGGAGACATTTATTCCCTGAATGAAAATAAATATTATAAAGAACGATGTTCTTAGTTAAAGAGCTAAATAGTTTTAGAAAGAAGTTTTTAAGCTCATTATTTGATATTGTCTTTCTTCGGTACATTTGATTAGTATTAGAAGAAAATTTTGATATGAGTAAAACGTAGAATAGACGTTTATTTATCAATCTTTAGTACATAGATATATTTTTATCAAGAAAGGGGGTAATCGTATAAAATATTGGTATAGCCCAATCTACATAATCAACTCGAAAGCTTAATAGTAAAGAGTCGGCGCAAAATGCGCTCTAAATAACTGATATGAAATTGATAATATGTACGTAGATTGACATAATTTACCCAATTTCTTAGATTTGTAAAGGCTGCGCGCGAGCTCCTTAGTTATAATTATTAAATTATCACATTCTTTTTTAAATGTGACATGATGATGTTTTTATTAGTAACACATTATCTGTAATTGTGTTACTTTATTATTTATAACTCCAAAACAGCAATTACAAACGTTTGTGTATTAAACCGCGGGAAAACATCTCATGCCACACTTATCCATCAGGGAGCTTACGAAACCTTACGTCAATTTTTATTGTCTCAACACGATTAAAACTAATCATCCTTCTTGCAATAATTTTTCTTTCTTTTTCAAAAATAAAATAATTCCTTTTTGTAGACAATAATAATAATAATTATTTTATTACGTGGTATTATATTTCAACGTCCACATCTAATTATTTAGCCTAGGGCTTCCCAAACTTATTTTTATTGTGACGACCTTAGGAATTTGCCAATTTTTTGCGACTTACATAACGTGATTGCTTTCAAAACGGGGCTTAAGTTTGGAAATCGCGCCTCTTATCTCTTTCTCTACATTTATTTTCTCTCAACTCACTCGCATCACATAGATAGTCATTCTATGTGGATCGCCGCACGACGCCCATGGGATTATGATACGACGCCGCGTAATAATCCCAGCGTCGATGTACAGTTTGGGAAACCCTGATTTAGCCCATTAAGTTAGGTAGGTAATTACTATGTATAAATTATTTATTATGATAATGAACAAATATAAATTATTTATTAGATATTATTATAAATAAATTTAAAATATTATCTCGTATATAAACAACAAGGACTCTTGAACAAATGTTCGTATTCATTGCGCAATTATGATCAGCAATTCTGTACAAGTGGTTCTGTCAATTGCTAATTGTTAAAACTTGTTTGTTTGTTTTTTATTCTTCTTACGCTGTGAGTCTCGAATTTTCATTGCCTACTCTTTTTTCATTTGATAAATAGGTTTCATAAATTATTTTCAATACAATTCTTTTTCATAAAGTGTAAATATTCAAAGTAGCAAGACACAGCTAAAAGAGACCATAAAAAGTGAGTTAAAGTTGCGTCACAACAGGAGCAGTGAGGTATAATGTCCGGGCCCTTATCTGCGAGCGAGAGCAAGCGCAGCGGCCAGAGCGAGCAGAGCGGCGAGCGGTCGCTCGAGCTGAGCGAAGGCTCGCGCCGGCAGGGGGACGCGGGTGCCCGGCTCCACCACGTGGATCTTCCAGCCGAGGTTGTTGTGCGTGTAACACTGCAACGTTTATTTGATTTTGTAAAGGACAACAAAAAGTTTAACAGTTCGTTTCACTTAAATAAAGACAGAGAGGACAACAAAAAAAGAGAATTTTCTGGTCGGTGCATGCCTTGATAACGATACTACTGATTAAAGATTTGGTAACAGTTTTCATATTGAAATAATTCCTTTTTTTTAAGAGTAGGGAAATGTAGCATTCGTGAGAAGAGAAGATGTTTCTAATAGGTAGCATATTAGAACTGTATTCTAGCACACATGTATCGATTTCAAAGCACCTCTAGTCTACCTTTATAAGGCCTGCACAGACTAGTGACTAAAAGTACCGCGTATAAAGAGTCCCCTAAACAACCCAGTACATCGACGATCTTAGATATTGGTTTTCATAACACTCGCTTTGATCTGATGAACACTTGTTCGCATTGTTCGCACATGGAGTGTGTTTCAAGTGATTTTAACACGATTAGATTAGTTGGCGTCAAGATTTTGGTGGACTTTTTTTCGAGAGTTTGGGGATTTAGTTAGACGCGGACAAAAGTCCCTCGTTCTTGCCTTTATTGACACATGTCCTGAATCATGTCAGGTGTATTTATAACCTAGTATATCCTACATACCTGGTAGTAGACCAGATCGGGCGTCTCATGCGCGACGGTCCAGTTGAGTACTGCAGGCTCACCCTCGTTGCATTCCAGCTGCAGAGTCTTCATGTAGTCCTCAAACGTCTCGGATGTGGCCGCTTGATCTATCGTCTTGTGTGTCCATTCGCAGTAGCGGCCGACTGTATAGATACAATTAGAACAAAGATAGTTTACGGAGACAATGTCGTAAAGTTCTTGTCACGGATCTCTCAAAGGCTTGCCTAGGGTACTTATACAACATGTAAATTAAATAACCAACACCCTGAATACAGGTGGTTTGGGATCGGCTACTGAGTTGATTTCAGTATATTTTTTTTTATCACGAAAAAACATGACGTCATGCGGCGTTACCTCGCTCTGAATCTAATTCTCTAATTTGAATTTGGAATTATGTTCTATAAAATTTAAACTTTCAATGATACCAAAACCAGCCAGATACAAATAGTATAGCCAAAGAGATTTTATTACAAGTTTATTCATACTATAATGCGAAATCTATTAAACAAATGAAATTAAATTTTTCTTTTGAAAAATGCTACCATTCCATCAGTACTTTCTTAAGACGTTGTCACGTTCAACTATCGTCAGTAAACCGACTTTACAGACAACCAATTTTTTCTCAAAAAAAAAACGTGTTTTGCGCTTCATTCCGCTAAATTCACTTACCATTTTTCTCATACTAACTTAAGTTGTTTTGTAACTGTAAGTTTTTAGTATAATAAACGTAACTATTTTATTTGCGTTATGAGTTTACATTGTGTAGGAAACTAGCGTATAGAAGCGTAACTCATGTTTCCCATACAAATTGAGCTCTTGACGCAACTAAAATAGGTGACTAGTAATGCCACGGTAATTTTATGCCACGTTATGCCCTACTATCGATCTACAGATCTGTGGTATATAATATACTATATATACACTGACTTGCAAAAAAAACGAGTACCCCTTCTATTTTCATACAAAGTACTACACTTCGACTAGGTCCCAGATTAAGAAGGAAGTGCAAATGTTATTTCTTGTTAATTTATGCATGTAGGTAGGTATTAGATTATATACTAACCAGCAGTAGGGTACGGATAGCCTTCATTGTCGTAAGCAACGCCGGCAAACACTCGTTGCTTCCTCTGTTCTTCCTCTTTCTTCTGTCCGAAGCCACCCTCAAATGAATCACTGATGTAGAACGGGTGGTACCTAAACAATTTTGAATAATTATAAAAGATATAAGAAGTTTTCCCCCTTGTTTTATTAATGTGCTATATACGTATAATACTCATTATAATGAGAACTAGGTACTTGTTTATATTATTGCTGTCTCAGTTTTTAACGTGTATATAATTTAAAGTACAGAATTTATTTTTAAATATTCTAAATTGTTGCACATCATAAAAATATGTTTTTTCCATCTTAATATTTCTTACAATCTGCTGCGTTAAATAGGGTAAAAGCTATATAAACTGTCTCGATTCCGGAAAATTTTTGGTGCAGCGTTGAGCACATTACAATATTAACGTTATGCTATTATGTATACTTATTCAAAAACACTTACTTTGCAGGATTGGTCCTGTCGTCACCACCTTCCACAATAAATGTGTAAGTCTTGCCTCTCTCTACATAGATCTCAGGGATGAGTTGATCGTTGATGTACCAAGCGATACCCCACGATGGGTGTCCTGCCAATCAGGAATATTGGGTGAACATTTTTGTTTTGGCAATATACACTATAAATACTATAATATACATATGTAGGTAGTTCCTTTATATTGAAGGGCTTTTTGACATGTTATACTTTTCTGTAGAAAAAGAATAAGTAAATGAAATCTTAAGATACTTGAAAATCCCATAGGTGAGTATCCTAAGTCTGAATCTAACCCCTATTTTAAATGTAGGTAATAATGTTATTTAACTGCGATAATCTTTAAAAAAAGATGTTATTTTCCCAAGACGGTCACGAAAAAACAAATGCATATTCCATCATATTCACAAATACATTTACATGCAATAAGAGTAATTAAAATTATAATTCTCTAATTTAAATTTTATAGATCGTTCAAGCTAATTATTCAAAGCAATTTCAAGATACTTTTAATAACACATGACTCAAACAAGCTTACTAAATTCGAACTACGAGTCTGTCAAATCAAATAAAAAGTCTAAAAAGAAGTAAGTACCAGGTACGTAGGTACATACAAGATTTTAATAAACAGGTAAATAAACTGATACTAAAATTAATGAAGTAAATATTAAGTTCATTCAATCAGCAAACATTTTCTACCTATGTTTTATGTTAGATAAATTGAAATCAAGGAATAATGTTTTGACAGAAACGTAGGCCAAGTATTCAAATACTTAGATGACATGACATGAATTAAGAAACAATTGGATATTCGATCGTAAGCAATATAAATACTTAAAAAAAATCAATTTAGCATGTTCGCCACAACACAACACTGCGCTTAGCATTTTAAGATAATAATCATTTACCATAAGATAGGAATCCATTGATATCGTTGCCTGCGTGAAATGGACAAGGGTTTTTATGACATATACATACTGTAGTTATGGCTTAAAATATTATAATTCGCACACTATTAAAAATAGGAATAAAGCGATCACGGCATAGAGATTATTAAAAAACTCAGGTGGGCCGCAAGCTTGTTTGCTATCTCGCAACATAAAAAAAAAACTAAAATACAAATAAACAGCAACTTGTCACCATTCTCCATTGCTGCGATTTAATTGATTATTCACTGGTACACGTGAATAGATAGAGCGGTACAGTCACGAGCAATAATATCTACCGTGTTAATATGGCAATTGAGTGATAACCGTGTACCCGCACTTGAAGTGCCTGAAGTCTACTACGCGCTCAGTATTATCACAGAGTAGGTAAAACTTTATTCAAGTCCACCTGGTAAGCCACCACCATCTACATAAAATCTGTCGCCATAATAATATTGTTAACATCATTATTGTGTTCCGACAAATAATGATAAGATAGCCAGTCCCTCTTTTTAAAATGTCATGGACCCGTTTAGGAATTAAAGTATGAAGTTATATATTTTTTAAACAATAGACTCGTGGACCTCTGGGAATAAGCCTGTGAGGGTTCCAGGTGAAGTTCGATTCCAGCTTAGGCCTTATCGTCACTTAGCATCAAGTGAGGTTTCGAAGGAAGAAGTGCTTCCCCGTCCATCTTATGAAAACAAATCTATGGTAGTATAACGCCCATGACGTGTTACTTGTACGAAGAGTGTATAGATAATGATGTATGCTGGATGTGCCCAGTTGTGTAAGGCTTCTTGTATTTTTTTTTAATTACGAGATGGCAAACAAGCTTGTGTTAAATGGTGTTACGTGGTCGCCTATATACACTTGCAATTAAGGGTAAATCACTTAATACTGCCAGGGCGTTGCCATCGACTGAGATGATATACCTTCCATACACTGGCTACCATTCCCTTCAATCCGAAACACAGCGAACTGCTTCCACGGCAGAAATAAGAAAGGCAGTGGTACATGACATACCCAGATGACCCTACATATGGATCTACCGCCTAGTAAAATATCTCCGCTGTGCTCCAGTGGACAGATTTTATGTATTGGTTAATATTTCCTTCTTTCTCTGCTCTGCAGCCTTGCTCCGCTTCAAAGGTCAGGCAGCCTAACTTTAGTGTATGCGGTTGTATGTTGTGCCTGTGGGATACGTACCGGTGACGGGCGTGTACCCGCGCGCTCCGCCGGCCGGCCCGATGCGCGCGGTGAGGTTGGTGAGGCCGGCCAGTACTCGCGGCGCCCAGGCACGCACGCCCGCGTCTACCTCCGCCAATCCGATGCACGTGTTGTCGTTCTGTCACCATAACATTGTATTTATCTTTTCTATTTCCGTTAGCGTTTATTTGCTTTAATGCTCGGTATTACACTGCGTATTATACTATACCCAGGGTAATACCAGCGGTGTATACGCGGTGTAATAGTATTATATCCGGACTTCAGAGTAATTTAGAGTGTCACATCTGTCCTGGTTGGTGGCTGTTTTTTTGTTGGTTCACTGAAGGTTTAGTTGCTTTTGGGTTTGATGCCCCTGTATAGACAATAGTCTGGCAACCTGTCACTATTTTAGGTTACTGTATGGCTCAAATTGCCAGATGTGGCTTTGTGTGTAACCAAATGTTACCTAAAACTTTGCTCAACCCCTTTTGGGATTATGATGTACAAGATGAATGATGATGATGAACTTTTGGGATTATGATGAGCGTGATTATATGAACAAGACAACAGTGAGGGACGTGGACCATTGTCGCGGTGGACCAGGAGAGTCCAAGAATATTCTTTCAGAAAAATATTAATTAATTTTAATAACTATAACTCTACCTGTATTTCTACTAACGTTTCCAATGCCTGAATAGATAGTGTACTTGGGACAGGATTGTCCGCCACCATCTTTTCATTAAAATTTGAATGTGCTCAAGATTTTTTTTTATATTTTATTTTCCAAATAATTTAGTATATAAATCTGATAAACAAAATGATTTAGACTAAAAACTATTCAAACGTAATTTAACAAATCTACCTAATTGGTGAATTTATAGGTATTAATAAACATTACTTACGTATCTTTTTTAGTGCATACAATAAAAATAGGATGACGCATTTGGTATCGACTGTACTAGCATAGTGTATTATATACTCTTTGTGTACTAGGTACGCCATCTGTTACCTCTTTCATGAAACATCCTCAGACTAATAATTTATTGGTCTGAGGAAACATTATACAACTAGGTGCTACTTGGGTGCTACAGCACTATTCTAGCAAGTATTATTTCATACTTTCTGGTTATTATATTTCAAATAAGACAAGCTAAGTTTGTGGGTTAAGTAAAATTACAAAGAAAGAAAAGTTGACTAGTGTTAGAGTACCTACCTACTACGATTATTAGTTCTATAGAGTGCTCATTAGATGGGGCTACTGGTATCGATCTAATATAAATACAATATCTCTAAAGTTTTATTTGGTCTAAGCTAGAATGTCATAAAAATTAAAAATTATTATATAAATACGTTCTTATTTACATTATAAGAACTTTTTATTTTTTATTAGCGTAAATATGTGCTTATGTACTTAGGTAAGCCGTTATTTTGGTGCATATCAGATATGTTTTTTCTAATTACCTATAACATTGTTTAATATGTACCTACAATCAACGAATTAGGATAATTCGTTGCCTACAATGTAGTTTGTATTCATATACCTAAATAAATAAAGTGTGTTTGTGTATGTATTAATGTACACACGTACGAAGTGAAACTTCTTCATGATATAGGTATTAGTTATTTTCATTAGGTATTATAATTTATATTAATTGGTCAAGTGACGTTCACAGAAAAATGAATCATTTCGTATCAGAAATCATGATAGGATATAGGCTCAGACCAAATAACAAATATTTGGTCTGAGTTTGAGTAGCTATTTTATTTTATTATGTAATTTGTATAAGTCCACTTATTGTATCCTTTATTATTATTTTTTTTTCTGTAAAAGTCACTCCTCTATTTTGGTCGTGGCGCCGCAGCGTCGTGACGGTCCAAAACGTCTGAAAATGTGACGATTTTTTTTAAGATGGCGTCTGAAAATGTGACTTTTTTCTAGCGATGCGCCAAACATATCAGTGAAAAGATAGATATATATCTTTTCAACTCAGTGATATATATCACTCTTGTATATCAGTATCTCATTAAAGATACATTGCCTGCCTTGCACTAAAGATAGATATAGTTGATAACAACTATATCTATCTTTAGCGTTATTATGTCGCTTTAAACCAAAGTGTCTGAAAAGTGATATTAATCATCAAACTATATCTTGCAGTCGTGTCCATAGATTTGAGAGACTGTGTGTCGCTTAGACAAAGTTGTGTTCGTCTCTCTCTCTCTCTCTGTGATCGGAATCGTTCATTCATTCGGTATCCGTCGTCCGTATCTATCAAACTGAACTACGACACATTGATATAAATATTCTTTGTCTAAGATATAAATGATATAAAGAACGTCACCTTAGCTAAAGATACATTAGCTCTTTCGTGAAGATATATATCTTTTATATCACTCATTCGCAAGCCATTCATTCGGTATCCGTCGTCCGTATCTATCAAACTGAACTATGACACATTGATATAAATGATATAAAGATATAATTGAACGTCACCTGAGCTAAAGATACATTAGCTCTTTCGTGAAGATATATATCTTTTATATCACTCATTCGCGAGCTACACAACTCTACTTTTTTCAAGATAGCGTCTGAAAATGTGATCTTTGTTTCAAGTGACGGTTTTTTTCAAGATGGCGTCTGAAATGTGACTTTTTATATATAGCGTCTGAAAATGTGACTATTTTTCAAGATGGCGTCTGCAAATGTGTAAAAAGAGTGAAATATAAATAAAATAAAGGCAAGGACTGACCATGGCCCCGAAGTCGAGCTGCACGTCGGTCCTGGTGGTGTCCATGAAGGAGTGCGCGTTGGCCTCCGCCCGCGAGTTGAGCGGTCCGAACGCCGCGATCACGGACTGAGCCCGCGCCGTGCTCACCGCGCGGTCGCGCTGCGGCTCCGCGGCGGCGAGCGGCCGTCGGTACGTGATGCTCGTTATACCGTTCTTCTGGTTGCCTGACACTGGACCAAGGAACTTATATCGCTAACTGGAACGCTGACGGCAACCTCAAAATCGTTCCGAAGATTTAGCGACTTAAATGGAGTGTGTCTCGTTCTACTCATGTGTAAATACTGTTGTAAGAAAGAGACACACTCCATTCTTGTCGCTGTTTGACGGAACGTTTTCCTTTTTTAATATGATAAAATCAAATCTAGATCTTACATCTATACTGGGTGTAAAAGACATGAGCAGTCAAACGAAAACCACGTATTCTATACATCAAAATAAGACATATTTCAAAAAAAATATTGCTGGGAAATGATTTTTATTTTTTGGTGTTACAAAAAATTGCAAATTGTACCGCGCAATGTAAAGAGCTCAACTCGCACGCAACTCGCAAAACCGCGTTAATTTTGCTTGACGGCGGCCCCGTTCGTTAGTATCCGTGCGCATCGAGTGAGATACATTGAACGCTAACGTTTTGAAGCCATTTTTTGTTATGAAATACTAAAAAAAATGATGATGTTTCTTTGGACAATAATTAAGAAATAACGTATAGAATACGTTTTCATAAAAAAATGAGAAAAAAAATTATGACTTTGACCTTCAATAAAATCGTAACTATCAATTTCCCAGGTATAGTCTAAAGGAAGAAAAATGTTATGACGGTGAGCAGAATACATGGTTCTCGTTTGACTGCTCATGTCTTTTACACCCTGTATACTGGGTGTAAAAGACATAAACAGTCAAACGAAAACCATGTATTCTATACATCAAAATAAGACATATTTAAAAAAAATATTGCTGGGAAATGATTTTTATTTTTTGGTGTTAAAAAAAATTGCAAATTGTACCGCGCAATGTAAAGGGCTCAACTCGCAAAACCGCTATAATTTTGCCAGACGGCGGCCCCGTTCGTTAGTGTCCGTGCGCATCGAGTGAGCTACATTGAACGCTAATGTTTTGAAGCCATTTTTTGTTATGAAATACTAAAAAAATGATAATGTTTCTTTGGACAATAATTAAGAAATAACGTATAGAATACTTTTTCATAAAAAAAATGAAAAAAAAAATATGACTGACCTTCAATAAAATCGTAACTATCAATTTCCCAGGTATAGTCTAAAGGAAAAAAAATGTTATGATGGTGAGTAGAATACATGGTTCTCGTTTGACTGTTCATGTCTTTTACATCCTGTATATAAAGTACAATATTCATTTCATGATATTGTTTCGTGAGCATTCCAGTTAGATGTACAAGTTCCTTGCACTGGACCAACATATACATACATACAATACGGATGATGTCATTTGAGATACTTTTTAGTAGTTCTCAAAACTCTCCGAAGATTTTGTATGGTACCTATTACGAATTTGTGACTTGTCATAAATTTTTTATAGTCAACTGAGTGAATATTAAATGATTTTGATACGCCTAAAAATCAAATTTTATGTAATTTGAAACGGTGAAGATTTTCGGCCATAAATTTCCATCACCTTTTACGAATTTAACACCTTGTTATTTGTGAATGGTGTCAACATCCCTATTATGATGATAATCTCAAAAGAGAGAATTTCGGGATCGCTACAATTATTAACTATTTCATGTTTCTGTTTTTTTTTTATGTTGGGGAAGAATATACCGCAAATGCAGTCGCAAGTATTGGAAATTGTAGGTAGTTTAATAGTTTTTTTTAATTATAAAATTAATATTATCGTTCGCAAACATATCAGTATCTTTCATCAGTACCCGTAGTGTAAGTTTTTAGTATAAACAACGCAACTACTTAAGGGTGCGTTCCAAAACGATTTCAATTTACTCGGGGTAGAGTAAATGGTAGCTCACTATTGGTCGTTATTAAGAAGCGCTTTCACCATTGGTTAGTTTTGTTAAACTATAGTTAATTTACACCAATTAGAAAGCTTTCTTACGCTGTCTACTTGGCTTCACCTGGTTTTGGAACGCACTCTTAATTGTGTTAAGAGCTCAATTTGTATAGGAAACGTGAACAGCGCCCCTAGCGGAGAGAAGCGCAAATAATGTTTCCCATACAAATTGAGCTCTTAACGCAACTAGAATCGGTGTGTTTTGTATACTAAAAAACTTACATTAAGGGTACTGTAGTATCTTTCATACGTAGTCCACTAGCTCCTCTAGCGTAAACTAACAGAAACAGTGGGCAATGTATGAAAAGATACGATACGTTTGATCGAGCTCAAAAACTAACAAAACTCCTACTATGAGTAACAAGTGAAATGTCTTAGTGTAACTTTTATATTGTTTTAATAATTTCTTCTATTACAAATCTTGGGATTAAAGTTTAATTTCGTGCCAACTTTGATATTTTTTTCTATACAGTGAATTATGTCTAATCGCGTTTTTGGCTTTTTTTAGAAATTTTCTAATAAATAAGTACCTATAATAATAAAAACACAGACGTTTGAATTTCTTGCCTTTTTTTATATCCACTCTCACAGCTTACATCAATTATCTACTAGCCCAATTAAGTAGATATAGACATCATTAAGAACTTGTGTATTGATAACGAAAAAAATATATACCTACAACATGTAAATTAAATAACCGCAACACCCTGAATTCAGGTGGTTAGGGATAGGCTTCTAAGTTGATTTCAAAAAATTAAAAAAAAAACGATTTTTTTTTGACTCGGAAGCTGATTGCAAACTACCTGTATTCAGCGTGTTGGTTATTTAATTTATATGTTGTATATCTAGATTTTTCATAAATAAATTAGTATAATAAACAACCATGACTCGTGAACAAGTATTCGTGTTCATCACACAAAGATTTATCCTTACCAGGGGGCTTAGACAAGTGACAATGTTTTCATAGCAATAAGATATCGAAATTTGGCATCACCGGCCATAATGATTGGCTATCTACAACGTCTAAGCTTTCGCTACCAATTAGCTTAGAGTTACGATTGTCCAGTGGATTTAACGACGGCAAGTCAATGCCATACATTTTTAACCCCCGACGCAAAAAGAGGGGTGTAATAAGTTTGACATGTCTGTGTGTCTGTCTGTGGCATCGTAGTTCCTAAACGAATGGAGCAATATTGATACAGTTTTTTTTGTTTGAAAGCTGACGTCGTCGAGATGGTTCTTAGCTATAAATTTATGTCAGGGGTTTCATAAAATTTTCAATTTTGTAGTTTTTGTTCTTATCGAGCTTCAATTTGTTACTTTGTTTACGGGTCCAGGACTCCAACCCGGACCGCTCTATGTATAGGCAGCGTTATTGAGCACTCCACCACGACGGCGTCAATTGGTAGTTCCCACTCACCCAGCACTACGTCGTTGGTTCCTCCGATCCTGGCGTCCGGGCACACTCCCTTCTTGCCGTCACACTGAGCCAAGTGCGATATGGAATAGTCGGTTGCTTTGGGCTGGTTTGATCTAAAAAAAAAACAGCAAGTTAAGTTAAACTTTTAAAGACTAACCAACTTACTAACAATGATTACAGTAGAAGCAGCAGCAACAGCTATGCCAGCGAAATGTATAATAACTTAATCTAAGGCTCCGTGCAAACGGGACCACGACCACGCCACCCGGTGACTGTCACGCGCCACGTCCTTTGGTACCGCGCTACGATTAAGTAGTAGGTGCTCGTAACGAGTGGTGAGTGGCGGCTACAAGTCGTCGGTATTAACCACTAGCAGGTTGACGAACCTAATAGATGCCCACTACGTAGATAATGTGTCCTGCGTCCTGTCGTTTCTAAATTATATTTTTTTGTGTAAGCTCATTTTTTTACTTTATTAATATGATTTTGGGTATAAGGCCCATGTCCTTCCGTAAGTGGACCGACACATTGCAAAGATCTGTTGTTGATAGTATGATACAATGCCTTGTAGCGGCTACGTCACAGCGCTACATAGACGTATCGAGTAACCGAGAAATGGTTGATCAGGGAAAAGTACAAATGTAAACACGGAGCCAAGATACGACACAGAAACGTCACAATACGTAATGCAAGCCTGAATCGTGCATACGAAGTTTCCGATGGACATAGTATATACTATGTCCATCGGAAACATATACAGGATGGAATTTTTCAATGCCACCTGGAGGGCCAGTACTTTTAATAATGGAGATAGAAAATTATACTCAAAGGAAACATTCCTTTATTTTTAAAGCATTCGAAAATTTTCCAAAATTCACTTGTCATGCCCGGGAATCGAACTGGCTAAAATCCGAAAAACAACAACCTGTACTATTATGGCATTGATCAATAGGGTCAGTCATAAGGATCAAAGCTCTGATCAATCTCAAAACAAAGGTGTAAAATTATAATAATAATAATATATTTTCACGCTCACACCAATTATCTAGCCCGAAGTAAGTATCATTAAGAACTTGAGTTACGGATACTTGGATAACGGACCTTTTTTTTGTTTTTATATTAATAATAATTTTAGATATTTTTATAAATAAACTTAAATAAATATATAAACAACCATGACTCGCAAACAAACATTCGTGTTCGTCACACAAACATTTGCCGCTACCAGGATTCGAACCCGGACCGCTTGATGTGTAGCCAGCTATACTGACCACTCCACCACGACGGCGTCGTTAAAATTAAATGAAAGAAAAACCATAAAATCTTAATATATTTCAATTGCATGAAAAAAAGGGTAAACTAACTAACTCATTAGTTATTAGTTAGCTCCATATTGTTTGATACACAAATTTATTCTTTTGAGGAATTCATTTCCGATAATTTTAATGCGTGTTGTGATGAACATTCGAAATTGTACTCTGAACCCTATCTGAACCTCAGTTCTTAACTCGTTTACAGTTGTATAGGAATTTTGGTAAATTTGACTTTTTACATATCCCATAAAAAGAAATCTAAAGTCCTCGTCAGGAGGACGCGCCAGGTCGAGCAGCCGTCGGTGAGGAGGCGTCGGCCAGCGGCCCACAGGGGCTGGAGTCAGTCGGTAGCCCCTGTGGGCTGCTCCACACCAATTGGTGCACAAGGAGTGCCTAGACTGGCAGCGTTGGGACGGTCTCGGTGTAGTTGCGCTCACGTGCGCAGATCCCGAGCCGTCCCGTAATAGCGCACTGGAAGTCAGGCCGGGGAAGATATTTAGTGGGTACGGAGGGAACGCCTTTACCTCGAGTCCCACATATCCCCTGCGGCTGGCACCACCCCGCAGGGACGATGCGTAAATGCATTGACCTCCCCGACAAAAAAAAGGTTAGCTTTCGTAACGACGTAGAATGCATGAACGCGTCACCATCGGCCTCGTCCTATAACACTTTAAATTTAATAATACTTACTTGGAATCCCAATAGGCGACGACAACATCAGCTCCCAACATGACAGGCCGACCTTCTCCGCCTGATATCCCGAAGGCCATGTACTGGTCCTTGCGAAGCCGAGCTGACAGCGTGATTTGGACATTGTCGCCCTGGAAGAGATGGGGGAATCATTGAACCAGGTATTTTGGTAGGTAGCCATTTATGGTAGTTTCAGGAAAGGGTTGGTATCATACTGATGGTTAAACGGACAACATGATGTATGGATAATACAACAATGCACTGTTCAGTACAGGAAATGCTTGCTCTTTTCGCGCTGGTGTTGATGACTGCCGGGGGAGTACAGACAATAACAAAATTCAGAATTAAAATCAGATACAAACATGATACATAATCCAAACAAACGTTAACTAGTTTACTCACACCTATGTTCTTTTAGCAATTTAAGCATATTGGCGGAGTTTTTTTTTAGTTTAATTTGGAAGTTTTGTTTTAATTCATCGACGTCTGCCGTCGACTGTACCACGCATTCCTGGCGCGTAAAATTGTGAAACCACCCCTCATTTGGTTTCACAATTTATAATCTAAATTCTATGTATTATATAGAAATATAAATACACAATTTATTCCAATTCTTTTTTAATTATTGTAATTTTGTTACAGTTATAAAATCGCATCTTTTGAGTGCGTTAAAAATAACGGGAGCTCGCCTGCGTCACCGCTCCGCCATAGCGTCCCGTTGCTCAATGAGTTCATTAGTAGGTAATATCATAATAATTGTTAGAAAGAATGTCTAATGCAAACAATGTCTCGTTGGAAGGCGTACATAAACATTTTTAAAGAGTCTAAACATTATTACATGACTAGATGGTAGAGCCATATGTAGGGTCGTCTGGGTAGGTACCACCATCTTTCTTATTTCTGCCGTGAAGCAGTTCGCTGTGTTTCGGATTGAAGGGAAAGGTAGCCAGTGTAATTACTGGGCATGGAGGGCATATCATCTTAGTCCTCAGGATGGCAAACGCACTTGCGGTGTTAAGTGATTTACACTTAATATTGCAAGTGTCTATAGGCAGCGGTGACCACTTAACACCAGGTGGGCCGCAAGCTTGTTTGCCATCTAGTAACATAAAAAAATTACATAAAAAATAGATTAATAAAAAAATACAAGCAAGTCCATAGGCTAGTAATTTTGCTTGTGAGCTTTCTTAAATAAAATACTGTCTTTTCTCCTTAATCCTCAAATCAATAAATTATTTATCTTATTTCAATACTAACTAAGTACTTACCCATCATCAGCTGTAAATTATATGTATTACAAAATACCTAAGCAAATTCGTACCGATAAAGAAATTTGACTTTCAATCAAACTTTACCTTATTTTATCGCTCGCTACTGGCTTGGATGGAAAAATATAACGGACTGGTTATTTTGGTTGAAAAGTAACAAAGTACTGATTAAAAGATATTTTAACTTATTTAAGTTAGTCGAAATAGTCGCAGGTTGAAGCAAATTCTTAACCTGGTATACTAATATTGTTAATGCAATAGAAAAGTTATCTCATAAACGAAAATTGCGTGTCCATAAAAAATATGATAATGTTTTGTAGTTTGTAAAATAAATATGAGTTCATACAAAATATACATCAGCTGCATATCAGGCAGCAGTCGCTTGCTTGACCTTTCTTTTTATAAAAAAAATGTTAAAGTTTGTAGTAACAACCTTTAACATTTCCGCAATAGGTCCGGAGTGACACAACTCTATGTCAATAATACACTTACGTGCAACAAAATCGACTCACCTCGTACGTGTCGATTCTTAATATATCGGTATATAAAAATAAGATTAAATAAACAAAACCTGTAAATATAATTTGAATGTATATTATACTAGCTGCCCGGCCACGCGTTGCTGTGGTACTGTAACATTGTATCTGCAGTAAAAAAAAATGTCTACTTATCAAGATAAAAACTATCCTATCTCTCAAGTTGGATCAAACTGCACACGGTGTACAAATTTGATTGAAATCGGTTAAGTGGTTTAGGAGTCCATTGAGGACAAACATTGTGACACGAGATTTATATATATTAAGATTCCTAATCTTTATTTAATCTACTCTAAACATCGATAAACGAAGTATTGGTGACAAAAGACTCATTTCTTCGAAAACCCTGGTTTCTCATTTTTACGTCATACGCCATTTCTGTGACTATGCAGAATGTTCAGAGTTAATTGAATCATTGTTTATTGAATAATTTATTAATCTTACAGATTTATTGACCCTTAAAATTCAGCTGATTTTCCCAAAAATTTTAGCTCTTTTAACTGCATTCGGTTTTTAATTTGTAAAATCAATAAACCAAAATCTATCACAGTAAAAACTGGTCTAATGTAAGCTTAGGTTCTTGTTAAACACACGGGGTTAAAAATTATTAGTTACTAATTGTATATTTTGATTAGGGAGTTCTGAACCAAAGCGTACCGGTGAGTCGATTTCATTGCACGTAAGTGTAGTTAGACTACAGAACCCGTAGTGTCAGTTTTTTGGTATAAAAACGTAACTATTTCAGTTACGTTTAGAACTCAATTCGTATAGGAAACGTAGATAGCACACCTAGTGGAAAGAAGCGCAACTTGTGTTTCCCATACAAGTTCTTAGAGGAATTTAGATTAAGTTACTTACGTTCTTAGGTATATTACAAAAATTTACACTATGGCTATTACCCATGGTGTAAATTTTTGAATATAAGAACGAGGTACTTTTAATGTAAAAACGTATCTATTTTTGTTGCGTTGCGAGTTAGTTTTATGGAAATTGCGCATCTTTCTATAGCGGCGCTAATTATGCTTCCCATACAAATTGTGCTACGAAACGACGATAAAATACGTGTTACGTTTTTACACCCTAAAAACTTCTGATTATGATTGAAAAATAAATTGAAGAAGTACAACATGCCTTGTACATGTATGTGCTTTAAAATATCTATTCATTATAAAAATAAACAGATTATTGGTATTACTGATTTTTTCATAAAACATTACAAATATTCCGCTCATGCCCTATATTTGTGCATAAGCCGGATGCCGCGCTTGAAAGGTTAATTTTTCTTCAATCCTTAGTAAAAATTATTACAATAAGTTTAGTATCTTTAACCTTTAAACTACTCCTTTTTACCCGACTACGCGAAAACAAAAGGAAGGATTATGATTTTAGCGGTGTTTGTATTGTATGTATTACCTATGTAGGTATGTTTGTATTTACGTAGATATGTTCCTCTGTAGCGCCTAAATTATTCATGTAATTTTTATGAATAAGGTTGACACCATAGAGTAGTCCATTTTACCTTGTAAACCACGATTATAACCGATTTCATTCCTTTTTTCCGTAGTCGGGTTACAGTACCTATTAAATACTTTTTACTCGTTTTTATGAATGATTTTCCCTTTAGATAAAATGGTTAAAAGTTAATTACAAAAGAAAATAATTTACCTGTAGTTCCCATCGCACTTGCAATCTTTTATCCAAGATCTCTTTACAGTTATTGGTGGAGCTATAGGGGGTTTGGGAGGTCGTTGAACTCGTCTGAAATATTGGAAGTATGTTAGAAATATAGAAATTAATGTGAACATAACATTCGCTCTTCTGTAAAATAGTTTTAAATTGGTTCACGGTTAAGCACACTTTTAAGACGGGTTATCGAAATTAGCGAGTTGCACAAATATAATTATGTTACTTACATTACAAGTAGGTAGACAATTAACTATATTAGTTTTGAGATTGAATGTGAAGTAATTAATAAGTTGCTTTTATTACAGATACAAAAAACAATCAATAAATCTAAAATCTAAATTAAAAAACAGTATCTATTCATCAATATTATGTATCTAAAATAATATTAGTCCATTAAATATACTTATAGTATATTGTTGTTAATGTAAAGAATACCAATATTTAATTAAATTAGGCAATAAATACCCTTGCAAAGATCTAGGTAATTAGACGTTACTAATAATATAACCAACAACATTTAAATATAAAGAAATAAAAAAAAACTTTAAATTAAAATTGTGTCTTTTGATTACTCATTGACCGTAATGATCAAAGAGTTGTATGGATGTGATTATTAGTTCACCTTCTTTTACTGCTATGAATGTTAATGATAATTATTTAATTTTGATGATGATTTTCGAGAGCAGTTTGTTGAATACCTAGTAAGGTTTATTATCTAACCAAGTTTAGCGATAGTAAGCGCACACATTGGTTGATGTCAACTAGTAATTTATTACCTATGCAGAAAGTAAAAGTTTATTGTTATATTTAAAAACATATCTAAGTACTTAATTTTAATTAAAATATAATTTTTGAGTAATAAACAACTACTTAATTCTGAGCAAAAAAGATTCTCCTTTTTTATACTACATATAACTAGTTGACACCTTAAGTTCTGTAGACCTATGGTTGGCACCTGCAGCATTTAGCAGAAAATTGTTAATATATTTTTAAAAACTTACCGGATTATACCACCAAGCAGGCTGTAAGGGTATTAGTCGCATTTCCAAGGAGGCAAAGAGAAAAAGAAAACAGCCAATATGTTAGATTAGTAGGAATTAATAATTTTAATTACAAAAACACACATTTTATTCAGTCTTATGATGTATCAAATTTTAGTACTTAATAACATAACTCAAGAAAATTTGTAATCAAATTTTGGACCTAAGTTAATAAAAATTATGAAATTGAGTATTAGAAAATTATAAACAATAAAACTGTGAGCAATGAATTATTAGGCAAATTGAAATGAAATATGTCATCGGCCGATCGTGTAGTTGGGAACATCGTGATATGCCCGGGCACATCTTGATGTCGTAGGGCTATAGACTCTTCCACGAACAGTCCACTCCGCTTGGTCATAAAAAAAATCCTGAAACTACTGATCACTCCTGACCACTACCATTTATATAGCAAATGGGTTCAAAATTAGCCCGTAGTACTACCATTAATGATGGGTGCCCATGGTCCTACTGATAGAACTATGGACAAAAAAATTGCCCGTGGTCCTACCAGTAGAACCACGCAGTAGGGCACTAAATCGTCTTGATCAGGTAGGGTTGCCAACTTTTTTTTACAAGAAACAAAGTATATTTAGGTCTGAGAAGGAAATTACACAGTATTTTAGAAAAATGAACAGTACGTATTTTATTTTTATTTTGGCAATGATTGGGGTGATTGATAAGTGGTGCGATAAGTACTAAACTTATCGCACCACTTATCAATCACCCCAATCATTGCTCAAAACAGTATTATGTATACTTTAGTTTTGTTCAACAGTAAAAAGTATAATGTAGGGAAAAACAGTATAATAATACTGTTTTTAACAGTGTAGTTGGCAACCCTATGACCAGGGTCGAGATTTTTATGGTCGAGTAGCGTTTCACGATATGCTAGTTTATATGGGAAAATGAAATTGTTATTTTTACTGTCTTCCTCGCAATTTTTCCATATTTTCTCACTGTTTAAACCTTCCCTGGACTACGACAAACATTTCAAAACCAAAATCCGCTAAATCGGCCCAGCCGTTCTCCAGTTTTAGCGAGACAAACGAACAACGATTGATTTATTTATTTATTCCCATATCACGAACTAACCAGGTAAACGATCGGCCCACGACATACAGACAAATAAATAAATAGAATTGAATAGGTGTAGATTATAATGTTTGCCTCAATCATAACTTGTTTTGAGAAGGCGACTGATTTGAGTAACGTTCAGGGGGCTATATAGCGGTTTAAATCTTTGTTATGTACTCTTTATACTTAAACATTGCAAAAACAAAAACTTTTGCGTAAATATTTTTCATACTAGAAAAAATACTCTGAAAAAAATTGACCTGCCTCAGGCGGGAATCGAACCCAGCATCTTCCGCAAACCGCAATCTGGGCGGCAATAACGCAGCCGCCCGGATTGCGGAAGATGCTGGGTTCGATTACCGCCTGAGGCAGGTCGATTTTTTTCAGAGTATTTTTTCTAACTTTTTTTAATTAAAAAAATCCGCTAAACCAGTCTGTTGAGAACCATGACGGTTTATTTCGATTTTGATATTGTGGTACAACTATCAGTTTTTCAGATTTTAACGGCGCGCGATGTTTTGGTGATTTTTTCCTTTTACCCTGAAATGTTAGAAAGGTGTTAGTATGTCCTGGTTAGCATAAAAAAGGCTGAAAAAAAGTTACTCCAGCAGCTTGTTAAGAAGAAAATTAATAAGCACAGTTATGGATTATGTAGATAATAACCATGTTATATTCGCTGGAAGTCGAAAAGAATTGATGATAAAACGAAATTTTTATAAATATTTCTATGATTATCTAACTTATCTAAGTATTTTTAGAGTTTAAAACGGTGGCATGCGTATGCGTTCACTGGTGACATGAGTTCAATAGATACCCTAAGTGACCCTAATAAGATTAGATGTCCGTGGAAAATTTTCTTTTTTTTATGTAGTCTAATTGGTTTGATAAATATAGTAGGTAGACCAATCAAACTATGGACAAGAAACTTTAACCTATAACATAACGTACCTAACTAATAATACTATACAATTTTTTTTTAAATAATTTTCGCAATATAGTGTCGGAGTAATGACAATTAGCAAAATGGCCAAGATGACAATCATGTCGTATTTATTTACTATCATTTTAAATATAGTGTCGGAGTAATGACACGTAGCAATATGGCCAAGATGACAGTCATGTCGTATTTATTTACTATCATCTTAAATATAGTGTCGAGTAATGACACGTAGCAATATGGCCAAGATGACAATAATGTCGTATTTATTTACTATCATTTTAAATATAGTGTCGGAGTAATGACACGTAGCAATATGGCCAAGATGACAGTCATGTCGTATTTATTTACTATCACGTTATTTTATCGACTGTCCTAACTTTCTTTGACTAAGTATATTTTAATATGTTTCCTTTTCTGTTTATTGTTCTCTGTACTCTTAATAGTTTATCACAAAACCTTTTCATACTCGTCTGTACTATCGCAGCCCTGAATCTACGACTCACAGTAATTTTCGTTTGTCCCAAAGCAGGCGGCACATCCAAGTCCTTGGGTATGAACACGTGTCCAAAGTTGTGCCTGTACTCGACGCACCAGACGGCTAGCCAGTCGATGTCGTAGGCAGTCAGCTTGCCTGGCAGCTGGATCTCAATGTCCTCGCCTTGGTATCCTCGAAGAGGGTTGGAGGAACCCATCTCGTTGGGCACCTGGAAGATATAAAATTAATATTTTATTAAAAATACCAAAATAACTAATGAGTCCATTTTGGAGCAGCTTAAAATGAACACGCAGTTCTCAGTTATCTGCCCACAAAGGGCGCTTCTTCGGACACGTTATGTGGTCTCCAAAGCATGGTCTGGAGAAGCTGATAATATTGGGCTAATTGGGTGGCAGACGTGTTCAAAGAAGAGCGCCTATAAGTGGGGCCGACACAGCAAAGACAGCAATGGGCAGCCGGCAGCATGAACCGTGCAGTTCACACCGCACTTTACCGTACAATGTGGAAACTGATCATATGTGGTCGCGATCCTCACCAATGAGGGTCCACATTAAAAGGCGAAAGTATTCGAATTTGCCAAGCATATGTAAAAGCTTTGAGGAGAGGTAGACGAAGCAAAAGAAATATCCGAGAAAGTTGAAGGAAATGATCTCTGTCTGCCCCAATGGGAAAAAGCCTTGACTTTGTGTATGTACCCACAGAATAAGTAATTCCTTTATGTGCTAATGTATACGTTTTTACAATAAGCTTCCGAAGAATATTAGAGTCTTGTCTATTAATAAATTTAAAAAAACTGTAAAATCTAAATTATATAAAAAAGCTTATTACAAGTTAAATGATTATTTAAATGATCCAAATGCGTGGGAGTAAAATCTGCCCAAATTTACGCATTTAAAATTGTAATTTATTCATATTGATATATCTATGGACATGTAATGATGTTTTGAAATCATTACGAAATTGTAAGCTGCGGAGTTTCTTTCGCCATTTCTTCTCCGTCTCAGCATAATAATAATTATTTAAGTAAAATAATTATTTCGTCGAAATGGCGGTAGGGCTTTTGACGATTTAAAAGTACTTAGCAAAGTCCATTTAAATAAAGAGCTTTTTCATTCATTCATTTTCATTCATTTAGAAGTTAGATCCAGCCCGAGGTTTTGGTTTCGATGGTTGGTGGTAGGGCTTTGAAGCTCTAGCCCGGGACGTTTAGGAGGCGAACGTACGCTGATTCCGGAACACCTTTACAAAGAGCTTAGGAGGGTACCGGTAGTTTTTGTGGCGCCGATCCTGTCAATGTCAAGGCGTCGGGGAGTCCCACACACGCCACATCGTCTAGCGTTACGGAATTTTCCACCGTAATAAAAGTCGCTTTGTAGTCCTACCAGCTAGATACCAGATAGTATCTAATGTATATGCTCGCCATCAATAGCGTTATTAGTATAGTTATAGATAGCCAGTGATTGAGGTTGATTTTTTAACCACAGAGGAGCTGGCTATCATAGCATTAACTGTCGAACCACAATAATGCTTAACCCTATTATTCAGGCGACAGATCTTGGTAGTAAGTTCAAAGGTGGATAAAATATTGAGAGCGCCCTAGACAAGAACCTCATCGGCGTCCCTCAAGTATTTGAAAAGTACTGAAAATATGATGAATTGCTAAAATTAATACTTTTTATTAACGCGCCCCTAGGCACGTGTCCAGATGAATTTTCTCCTGCAAGGAAACCTACCATATCTACTTTTTCTAACTCACCTTAGTGCCAAAAGGATTGGGTTCTGTGCCATTCCCGACCCAGAAATAAGCGTCTGGGCCAGCCCCGTCGTAGTGCAAGTTGGGTATGTAGAATGTCTTCGCGTCGAGTACGCTGATGTTGCCTGACCGAAGACCGTGCGCCAGCCTTTTGAATTCAGGCAGGACTCGCGGCCGTGGTGGGTCGAGGCCAGGTGGTATGAAGACATCGCCGAAGTTTACCTGTGGATGAGGTAAAATCGAAGATTAAAATAACACCGTAACACCGTTTGAAAAAATATGTTTATGATACGATGTTACTTAAGGCTGTAGCACACTTATCAGCTCGGAACCGTATCGCCTCTTTTTACTATGGAAAAGAAGCGGTTCGCTACGGTCCGTAGTCGTTTCATAGGCGCCGACCCGTAGCGTTCATAGGAAAAAATATTTTGAAATAAAAAAAACGCCTTCAAAACTAAAAACGAAGAAATAAAAATTCTGTTTATAAAAATCTAAATGTTTTTTGAGGTCGGTCCCAAATACAAGTAACAACGTTTAATCCAAATATTGAGGTTGGCACCGACCTCAAAAAAACATTTAGATTTTTATAAACAGAATTTTTATTTCTTCGTTTTTAGTTTAGAAGGCGGTTTTTTTTTATTTAATAATAATTTTATTTTTTGCTTTTTAGTGTTTTAAGTATGTAAATTTTCAGGAAACGATCTCGAGATCTTTTAGACACAAGCGAACAAGCGATAAGATTACGATATCATCGATGTCAATTAAATAGGCATTATTAGGGATAATTTAAAAACTACTCGTCAGATGTCGATTAAATTTGAATGGGACCAAATGACAAGCTCCTGCTTCCAAAGGTCGAAAGAATCTTCAAAATCGGTACACCCAGTAAAGATTTATGAGGCAACAAACATTAAAAAAAACACACAGTCGAATTGATAACCTCCTCCTTTTTGAAGTCGGTTGAAAAAGAGGGTTCCCTTTCCAAGCTGATAAGTGTGTTACGACCTTTACGCATCAAATAAGTATGAGTTGATACGTACATTTCAAAAGGTTGGCTAGAACAGATCGCACTCATCGATAAGGCCGTCCATTGTACCGCATTTTGCATTAGAATCTTATTTTGTACTTTCATTTGTGTTGATGTACAATAAAGTATAAAATAAATTTAGATTTTTTTTATAAACGTACTATGAACTATCGCGGACACTCTTGCTTGAGCACCCATAAGATCAAAATCGTAGCAAAACTTAGTAAAATAGAGTAAATCAGTTTACGAGTTAAAGGAAACTCGTTTTAATTACTTACGCACGGAAGTCCAATACCGTAAATACGTCATATATAACATAGTCACGCCTTTTTCCCAAGAGGCATGCAGAGTCGTAGCACCGTAGCACGTAGCAAGTTTGCACTTGCTACGTTACATAACGGGTGTAAAAAGACCTGTGACAAAGCCGAGAACTACGTATTCCGCTCATCATTAGGACCATTTTTTTCTTCTAGACTATACCTGGGAAATTAACAGTTATGAAGTTATTGAAGGTCAAAGTAAGATTTTTTTTTCAACATTTTTATGTAAACAAATTGTAAACATTATTTCTTAATTTTAGTCCAAAGAAACATAATAAAAAATTTAAGTATTTCATACCAAAAACTCGACGCGCACGTCTCAAGTTTCTAAGCGCCGCGCGACTTAAATTGCGCGCTGTATACATTGTGCGGTATTTTTTTGAGTTTTTGTTTAACACCAAAAATAAGAATCGTTTTCCAGCAATATTTTTGTGTTTCTTGTTTTGATGTATACAATGCTTAGCCTTCGGATTTGTCTTGTTCTTTTTACACCCTGTTTATCTTTTACTATGTGTACTCTCGACACAGTCCTCGTACATACACGGAGGTTCCGAGTACTTTTGACCTCAAGAATTCTTCGATTTGATAGATAAACGTTCGCTCACGTCTTCCCCGTCCAGCATCTCCAATTATATAAATAAACTTAAAGAATTATATTCCTAAACAACCAAGACTCGTGAACAAATGTTCGTATTCACACAAACATTTCACCCTACGAGGATTCGCGACAGCTTTGACTTTATCATAAGCTGGTAACAATGATTGCTGTATTGCTTTACCGTATTACGGGGACGTGTGATTCCGGCAGAGAAGAATAGCATCACCCCATATCCTCCAATGGGTGTCGTAGAAGGCGACTAATGGATCAGAAAAGTGGTATTGGTCTTATATTCTGTCCACCATTGGGAAAGCGTGGTGGACTACTGCCTAAACCTCCTTCGATGACAAGGAGAGGCCTTGTGTCCCAGCAGTGGGTCGAATTATAAAGGCTGTTATGATGATAACGGGGCCGTAAGTTTCCTCACGGTGTACTTCGAATTATCGAAATCTTTTGTGTCTCCCCTTTCCTTCTTGCGCCTGCCCTCAGCCTGATCCTGCTTGATTTTTTTTTACGTTATTTGCTTGGCAGACAAGCATGTGGCCTGCCTGTTGGTAACCAGTCACCGTAGCCTATAGACGCTTGCAACGCGGACGTGACATTCGCGCGCTGACAACCATAGTCTCCTTCCTTATAATATTGTTAACCGGAGGATCTTAAATGTATGCTTACCACTTAAATTGAAAGGAATATCTGTAAGTACCTATCTAACAATAACATAAAATGGTGGTAGGTATCAAAATTTAAATTGCTTAGTTCAATAATATGATTAATTAAATTATATAGAAAAGCTTATTTAAAGCTCGCAAGATAAATAATCCAAATGCGTGGGAGTAATAACTACCCAAAATTTACGCATGTTAAAATGTAACTTAAATTATATTGATAATTATTTATTGACTTGTATTGATGTTTTGAAATCATTACGAAATTGTAAGCTGTGGAGTTTCTTTCGCCATTTCTTCTCCATCTCAGCATAATAATAATTATTCGTCCCGAAATGGTGGTAGGGCTTTTGACGATTTAAAAGTACTTAGCAAAGTCCATTTAAATAAAGAGCTTTTTCATTTTCATTTTCATTTTACCCCGTGGAGCTCTGGCGATCTTACTCACCTACAGAAACACAACACAAAAATGTAGTGTTATTTGAGTGTGGTCTTCTAAGGTGGAGGTACTACCCTAGTTCAGGCGCCAGTGGCGGATTTACAAAGCCGCCAGTAGGCTGATAAATTTTTGCCGCTAGTAAGCTGATGAATTTGCGCCGTCCCTACTTAGGTACGTCTGAAAGATATCCTAGTTCCACCGAGCATATTACGCCTAGTTCACAATCATTTTAATTTAATTACAATTGCAAATTTATTGTGCTCTATCTCCCTCCCTCCCTCCTCATTACATAAGCTCTTTTCCCTTTATTCAAAAAATATTTTAAGGCTCTTTGTTTAATAAAAAAAATTGCCGCCTCCTAAAATCTGCCGCCCTAGGCTCCAGCCTACTCAACCTACTGGTAAATTTGCCACTGTCAGGCGCTCCAAATTCCAGCGGCTAGTCCTCTGTGCCCTACCTCGGAGTCGTTGTCATCTCCGCCACTGCGACAGTGAATGACCCATGAATGGAGCCATTCGTCTCGACTAATGTCAGTTTTTGGCGCGAAACTTGCACGCATGCGCGGCACCGGCAATCGATAATACGTACGAGCTGTCATCATGTAATTTGGATACAATTCTAAGACGCCAATTGTAATTTAATATCGGTTTCAAAATGCTTTTATTTCGCGCTTTTATATTCGAAATTTCGTATCTCCGCTCAAAGGTTGCAATATAACTTATAACTTGACTTCAATATTGACTAAAACATTTATTTATTTAAATGAAAACCAACCAGGAACCAACAGTGTATCGCTGTTTTTAAGGGCGTACACTTCTTTACGTCAAAATTGCCACATTTTGAGACCTAATTTTGAAGCGATGTGAACAGATTTGCAAAGAATATAAGTTGTTATAGGAAGAAAAGAAAAAAAAAAAAATATTACAGGAAGATTAATTCTTCATAGCGGTTTACAATAAACCGCTATAGAGCCTAAATGAGTAAAAAATTAGATACTTAACATATTAAAAAAAAATGCAATCAGATATTTTTAATAATTAATTGAAAATGGTCTAAATCCGAGCTCGCGACCATTTTTCGATGATAGACACTGGGTCCTCCCAGGGACACTGGGATCGAAATATTTTTTATTGGTAGGTACTTCGAATGCACGCTCTTAAATCAAACTGGCATCCAAAAAGCTCTACGTGTTCAAAAGTGGAAAGAGGTACTTCACACCTGGGCAACGACTGATATAGTAGGTACCCACAACTCACAAGTCAGGCATCATATGGAGTACTGCTCTCATTTATGGGTTGGAGCACAAAGATGCCAGCTAGGACCATTGGACGCGGTCCAAAGACGAGCTGTGTGAATCGTTAATGTTCCAATGCTCACAGCCGGTATTGAATCCCTATCTTAGGAGAGACTTTGCCTCCTTGTGCGTTTTATACCGGTTATATAACGGAATGTGTTTTGAGGAATTATTTGACATGATGCCAACAGCTTCTTCCTATCACCGCACCGCTCGCCATCGACAGGGTATTCTTCTTCACACTGGAACCGAGTTACTCACGTACTGTGCGTTTAAGAAGATTTTTTTTCCGCGTACGCTTTGGTTCTGGAATGAATTCCCTGCCAAGATTTTCCTTAAGGACTACAACATGGGCTTCTTCTAGGAAGGCGTGAAACACTTTCTCCTAGGTCGGCAACGCACGTGTGATATCCCTTGTATTGCAAGTGTCCTAGGCTGCGGTAACCACTTATCAGGGGACCGATGTGTTGTCCACCAATGTGGTGTAAAAATCTTAAGTTTGACTAATTAAGTAAAGCTGAAAGAAGTAACTGAAGTTCAGCATCTAATCTAAATTGATGTCAATAGAACTCGGGGCCCACTCACCGTGAATCTCCGGCACCAGACGCTGAGCCACTTGATGTCCCGGAGCCTCTTGCCGCCGGGCAGCCTCAGCAGGATGTCCGAGTTGGAGTGGGCGGACAGGATTGGTGGATCTCTGGAACAATCAGATCAAACTTAACATCGTCTTTCTTTTTCAATTATTATCACAATATGAACACAAGAGGTAGAAATAGACTTGCTGTTCCAGCTTTCAGCTTTCAGACTTCATTAAGCTAGCCACATGGGGAAATAATCTCTTACATCATGAAACTGAACGTCCGTTAAGGGCATAATGGAAGTAAGCGTACTATACAGTTCAGGAATATTTAGATGATAAAAATGTGTGGACACATTTAGTAGAAGATCCGAACCTAGATCGACCTTCACCGAGCTGATAATAGAATGAAACATATTTTATTATTAATTTAGTATATTAGAAAATATATTAAAAATGGGTTGTCTAAAAAAATCCTGGACAGACTATTTTTTTTTATTTTTTGAAAAATGATTTTTAAAAAAAAATGAATAAAATATTGCAACATCAAGATAATAAGAAAATTTTGTCCTGACTGATAGTAGAAACCGTATAGAATGTGCAGGCATTGGGTTGTCTATTATTTACCTGCGCGAACTACTGGGTTGTCAGGTATGAACAGGTATGTCGATATCAGTTACTTTCACTCGATTGGATAATAGAAAAAAATTTATATCATCATAAGCGCGCGACAAAATTTTCTTATTATCTTGATGTTGCAATATTTTATTAAAAATAATTTTTCAAAAAATAATTAAAAATAGTCTGTCCAGGATTTTTTTAGACAACCCATTTTTAATATATTTTCTAATATACTAAATTAATAATAAAATATGTTTCATTCTATTATCAGCTCGGTGAAGGTCGATCTAGGTTCGGATCTTAGACTAATTGAAATCTGCTCGATTGTCCGTTGTAAACTAGTAAGATATTATTTATTTATCAAAGTTTAAGCCGTCTTAACTGGTAAAACGACCCATGTTGTTATTAATAAAGTATTCACCCCCAACAGTTAAAATGGGAAAAAATTACTTCGCCCCTCCCCACTTTTAGAGCCATTACGCCACCCCCATAGCTTAATTATGTTTATTTAATTGCCCACCAATTTGTTTGCATTATTCGAGTGTAGAACGTCCTCTCAAATCGTCTTGCCCCTCCGGAAGATAATTTATTGCGGGCTGTTTTGCTTGCAAGGTTTTTAATGCTCTCGCACTTCGTAGGTTTGCAACTACTTTTAGCCTAGCTCTTCACTGAAAGAGTTCGCTTATAAGAAGACTAGTAAAGTTAATATTTTCTACCTTAAAGCAAATAGACCTAAAATTGTTTTTTTTTTTAAGTATAAGCGTCTAGGAAATGACTCCATTGCACCTGATGGTAAGCACTAGTGGAGTCCAAATGTGAAGATAGCTGGCGCGAGAGATAAACCACCGCGCTAGCCACCCTCGCCTTGCCAATTAGTTTTGTACAGCAAAACAGATACGTACAAGTATTGATAATAACAATTAATCCCATTAGATCTACAATTCTACAGTGAAATTGCGTAGTACAACAAATGGGAACTGATGTTAGACTTTTTTTTTAAGAATGGTATTAATGTGCTTCTAACTGGCTTCTACGCAATAAATCGCTTATACCAAATATAATGTGAGCGAGCGCGCTTTAGCAAGAGTTAGCAGAAACGAGGGGCTGGCAAACCCTCCTCAATCTAATCTTTGACTTTGACAGACTCTCTAATCTTTGACACCTAAGTGAATACATTGTTTTGTGTTGCTCTTAAAGTAATCTGTTTAAAATAATAGTTATATTTCGTATTTAAACTTACAAAACTCCTAAAGTGTAAATAAATGTTTGATGTTAATAATTACTGATATATTCAACATTAAATTGACTGATAAGTGTTTATTTGGAACAAAGTATACTGTGCATTTGAAGTGAAACCACCGTCGTCCAAATAATAAAAAGTATTCGTTGCGGGCGCGCTGCAAGCGGATCTCGCGTTTCTGTGTGGTACGGACGACTTATATTCGCTCGCTCCTTGCACGTCGGTTGATTCAGAGCGGCCGTTCCGGTTTAGTGGGCAAAGATCAACACAACAGAACGTACATTACTACCGAATTATAACAAGTTTTCTCTGAGAGGCATTACAATGGAATGCACCGGATGTAAAGGGAAATTAGACGAGTACAATTCTTTAAAATGTAATACATGCGAGTCTCGCTACTGTTTGGAGTGTTTGAGCTTTGGTGCAAATAAGAAACCCCACGAACTTAATCAGGAACAGCTCTCAGCGTTGAAATGCCCTTCCTGCACTAATGTTTCGCGTAGAAAACGGGGTGGCAAAGAATCCCCAGCTGTCTTATCACCTTGTGTATCTAAACAAACCAGTGATACACAAAAAATCCTCACGATTGAAAGAATTAGCGATCTGCTCGATCAAAAATTATCTTCTACATCCAGTATTATGATTAATTTACGTAAGGTACTGATTCAAGAGGTGAAGGACATGATAAGTTTGGAGATAACCAAAATTGTTAGTGAGCTTAAGGATGAGTTCAGTAAGACTACTGAATTTATAATGGAGGAAGTAAATGACTTAAAAAGTCGCATATCCGTCAAAGATTCTCTTATTAAAACGCTTCAGTCTGAGAATAATCAAATTAAGGGTGAGATTAAACAAATCCAGAACCGTTTTACTGTGATTGAGAAGTTGTCCCGTGCCCGTAACGTCGAATTGCAGGCTGTACCGGAAAATCAAGGTGAAAACGTGGTAGCAATGTTTAAAACACTTTGCGGATCAATCAACTTCCCCATCTGTGATTCAGATATTCACGCTTGCCGACGTGTTGCGAAGATGGACACTACCACTAAACGCCCACGCAATATAGTTATTACTCTGACTTCCCCTAGTGTTCGCGACCGACTTCTCTCAGCTGCGCATCGCTATATTAAAGAGAACAAAGGAAATAGGCTAAACACTCAACACCTAGGTATGTCAGGCGAAACTCATCAAATCTACGTAGCGGAACATCTGGACCCCGAGACCAAACAACTATATGCTGCTGCAAGAAAATTCAAACAGGATAAAGTTTATGCCTACTGCTGGGTGAAATATGGAAAAATATATCTTCGCAAGAATGAGAAGGCTAATGCCATACTTGTAAAGTCATTGGATTTTTTAAATTCATTATAATAGCCATACTACATCTCTTAATTTTATTAAAAACTCAAAGTATCAGTATTCCTAATTTGGTTGTTGAAAATTTCTTAACTTATAAGTTCACAGTACTGTTCGTAATCAGTTTAATGTTTTATACTTACTGTAATGCTATTTCTAGAATTATTTTTTTTTACAACGAGTATACAGTGCATAATCATAAATACTTGTCTTGTTTCCCTCACACTTGTTTTGTAATTGTAACTACAGCATGTCATATGTTTAAAATACGTAAATTAAATGTAATTATAGTATTATATTATCTATATCACTATATATTTATCATTTATACAAATTTAGGTCTAATTGCAACAATGAACTTTCAACACAGTTGTAAAATTAACACGTTTTATTACTACAATACACTTAGGTTATTGATATTTAATTTCGTCTTAGTTTTGTTTACCATATACTTGCAGTTGGGTAATCACGTAATCACTCTGCGCTCAAGCATAACTCATATTTCTTTCTTAATTCGTACGGTACTTATATTTTGTATACCTATCTTTTCTTTAAAGAAACGGCTCTAACTAATAAGACTATTCAGCTTTATTATCAAAATGTTCGAGGTTTAAGAACTAAGTGCTTGGAGTTATATAATAATATCTTGTGTGAGAATTATGATATTTTATTGTTTACCGAAACGTGGTTGCAAGATGATATACTTGATGGAGAGTTATGCGACTCCCGTTATGATATTTTTCGCTGCGACAGGAACTTGAGGCTTTGTCAAAAGTCCACTGGTGGTGGGGTTATGATTTGCACTCAAAGGCAGCTTGGGGCTGCATTGTTGAGTGACTGGAACAGTGACACTGCGGAATCACTTTGCATCCGCCTACCAGCACAGGCTTTAACATCACAAAATGATCTATATATTATACTGGTATACACGCCTCCTGATAGTCACGGACTCACAGATCGTATAGATAACATAATAAATAACATATCTAAATTACTTTGCAAATATCCTAACAGTAACTTTTTGATAGTGGGTGATTTTAATTTTCCCTGCATAAAATGGCATAATGGCTCGTATAATATTTTACAACAAGGAAGCACTGACCTACAAAATAGTGCCAGGAGATTTGTAGATCATCTTCATTATTTAGGTTCCACCCAATACAACTATATATCTAACTCCAAATGTAATGTACTTGATCTTTGTTTTAGCAATCTACCATTGGATATCGCTCGCCCACTCAATCCTTTAATTAAAGAAGATTCTTTTCATCCATCTATTCTCATTAATGTCCTTGATTTAATGAGTAAACCTTTCAAAGAAGTTTACACCCCACGTTATAACTTTCGTAAAGCTGACTATGATTTAATTAATAGCTATTTGTGTAATATCAATTGGTTAGAAATTCTTTCGTCTAAATCACTTGATGAAGCAGTATCAGCTTTTTACGCCATCTTGAATGATTGTTGTAATATGTTTGTTCCGCTCTCTAAATGCACAGTCACTAAGTCTCACTATCCCATTTGGTATAGTCGCGATCTAATTAAAATTATTCGTAATAAAAACAAAGTCCACAAAAAATGGAAACGTTTTGGTAATCCACGTGATTATGATGAGTTCTCGTTACTAAGAGAAAGGTCTAAGAGGGTGAAAAAGCAATGTTTTGCACAATTTACTTTAAAAGCGGAAGATATTATTATGAGCACTCCCAAATACTTTTGGACATACGTCAAATCCAAGAGAGGCGGTTCTAGCTACCCAAAAGAATTCACACTTTCTGATAAGGTTTTCTCTAATGGTCAACAAATATGTAATGCTTTTAGTTCCTTTTTTGAAAGTGTCTTTATTGAGTCATCGGCTGCTTCCCATGGTACACAACAATCACAATCTTATGTATGTTCTATTAACAACCAAACAGTGTCCCAAATATATATCTCCCCGAATATAGTAGAAGATATGCTCGTTAAGTTGGATAAATCTAAGGGTGCTGGTTGCGATGGGATACCACCAATATTTTTGTCTAACTGTGCTAAAAGTCTGGCTCTTCCTTTATCGCTTCTCTTCTCCACCTCTTTAAAAAATGGCACGTTCCCAACTATATGGAAAAAAGCACATATACTTCCGATCCACAAAAAAGGATCTAAGTCTGTGATCTCAAATTATCGCCCCATCTCTATTCTCAACACAATTGCAAAAGTGTTTGAGAAAATTGTGTACGACCATATTTATCAGGTTATTGTTCGCGGTATTCCACCATCTCAACACGGCTTCATTAAGGGTAGATCCACAGTCTCTAATTTGTCTCTCTTCACGGACTATGTTTTAGAACAAATGGATAGGGGTGGACAGGTAGATGTTATCTATACAGACTTTGAAAAGGCGTTCGATCGAGTTGATCATGGCATCCTAATCAAAAAATTGGAAGTATTAGGCATACACGGTGACCTATTAAGGTGGGTTACTTCATACCTCTCGAAGCGCTCTCAGGCTGTTGTTCTTGGCGGATACAGGTCTAATTTTATCTCAGTACCATCAGGCGTCCCTCAAGGCTCTCACCTCGGCCCTTTGTTTTATAACGCATACATTTATGACATTAGTTTCTGTTTTGTTACCGCTAGACATCTCTTGTATGCAGATGACAAAAAAATATATATGAAGGTGAATTCAGTGTCAGATTGCGAATCAATACAACAGGATCTCAACAATCTTATGGATTATTATTATAATAACAATATAAGTATTAATATTCCCAAATGCCAATGTATTAGCTTTACGCGCAAGAGAAAGCCAATTTTATTTGACTATAAATTTAAAAATAATGTGATTGAAAGGGTTGATTTGGTTCGCGATTTGGGTGTATTACTTGATTCCAAGATGTCTTTTTGCAACCATGTAGATAATATAGTGAAAAGATCGTATCGTAATCTTGGGTTTACCATGCGTACATGTAAACCATTCAACTCTATCACTAGTTTAAAAATTGTCTTTAATGCATACGTTCGCAGTATCTTGGAATACGCCTCCCCAGTTTGGTCTCCTATATATGCTATTCATAAAAACAGAATCGAAAATATTCAGAAAAAATTCATAAAACATTTGAAGTTTAAATCAAAAGATAGAATTGACACGTCATACGAGGAAACATGTCGTCTTTTCGGGTTGCTAACGCTAGATCAACGACGCGTATTAATGGATATGGGTCTATTACACGACATAGTACGCAATCGTCTGGATTGTCCAGAGCTTGTAGAAAAGATGATGCTGTGTACTCCATCGCGCCGTACTCGCCACACCCCACTCTTCGCAGTTTCTTCTCATAATAGTAACTATGCACATAACGCTGTGATGACCCGTATAGTTACAACTTATAACAAATTGTTTAGTGAAATCGATTTATTTATTTGTACTAAAAAAACATTCCTAAAAAAACTTAAAGATATTCACCTAAGTTAGTTTTATATATTCTACCTAATACACGTTAATTTTTTTTTAATTTTACTATCTATTATGATAATGATTATTCAAATATTTATTTATTAAAAATTATTAAAATATGATGCAATTTATACTTCTATATTTGTATATTGTATATTAATAAATATATGTCATATTTATCTATTGTGTAATTGTTGCTGTAGATGTAAAGCACTGTTCATAGGTTTTTTTTTTTATCAGATTGCATTTATGTTGTCATAATTTTCTTAATCTGGTTGTATTATGGATAACGGATCTGGCCTTACAAGTTTGGGCGTAAAAATTGTTATAATTTAGAAATAAGTTGGCTGTTGTTATTCTTTTTCAATAAAATAAAAAAAAAATAAAAATAAAAATCCACTCCTGCAATTTATTACGTTCGGATGACTTTCGGATTATTTTTAAATTCTAAAATAATTATTATCTCAGAAACGGTTCGCTTTCGGATAGTACATCCCATAGTGAAATCGACTAGTATTGTCCTCTTCTATCTCCCCTTAACGGGTCCACCATTAATTACCAGTCAACCTGTATAATAACGCTCATTATCCCAAAAGGTCGAGCAGAGCTTCAGGTAACATTCGTTACACACAAAGCCACATCTGGCAGTATGGGTCATACAGTACCCCAAAATAGTGACGGTTGCTATCGAATGTGCATCTAACACGTTAATAATAATCCTATATCCCCTCCAACTAAGCTAATGTCTAATGCGCTTGCACAAGTGCTAGGGTTCACGTCGGAAGTGCAACTTCAGGATCAATCTCCGTTCACAGAGAAACTGAATCCACCTGCCTGCACGTTCCGCTAGCGATAATTCAAAACTGGAGGTGTCTTGTTCAATTTAAATGGGAGAAAAAGTGATTGGTTCGGTTGCTGGTGTAAAGGTAGAGCATGAGTCAAGTCCATTTGGCTCGCTATCATCATTTTATCCTAGTCTGACGCCTTCTTTTAAAGGTGGTAGACCCATATGTAGGGTCTTCTGGGTAGGTCCCACCGCCCTATTTCTGCCGTGAAGCATATCGTTGTGTTTCGGGTTGAAGGGAAAGGTAGCCAGTGTAATTACTGGACATGCAAGACATATCATCTTAGTCCCCAGGATGGCAACGCACTTGCAGTGTTAATGATTTACCCTTAATATTGCAAGTGTCTATAGGCGACGGTAACAACTTAACACCAAGTGGGCCGCAAGCTTGTTTGCCATCTCGTAATATAAAAAATAAGACTAACTCTAGAGTACTGACAATAATATGTTCAAATCAATTAAAATCAGTTTATTTGCATTATTCTTTATAGGCGTGTTGAGGATTCCGGGAGAAGCACGCTTCTCGTTTACCTTCAGCGTAATTTTTAACATCACAACAAAACCTGCATTGCTGAGATGATTTTGAGTGTAACATCTGACCTGATCGTTGGCTTTAGTTGGTTTGTTTATTGACGGATTGGTAAGTTTTTTGGTTTGATGCTCCTTTAGTGTAGAACTGTAGGCGATAGGCTGGCAACATGGCTGACCCATACTGCCAGATGTGGCTTTGTGTGTAACAGAATGTTACCTGAAGCTCTGCTCGACCCTTTTTGGGATTGTGAGCGTGATTATATTGTCATCATCATAACAGCCTTTATAAATTCGACCCACTGCTGGGACACAAGGCCTCTCCTTGTCATCGAAGGAGGTTTAGGCAGTAGTCCACCACGCTTGCCCAATGCGGATTGGTGGACGGAGTATAACATGATCAATATCCCTTTGCTGATCCATAAGGCGCCTTCTGCGACACCCATTGGAGGATATGCGGTGATACTATTCTAATCTGCCAGCATAACATGGCAAACATTTTTATATTAAGTAATTGATTATTTGATTATACTACAAACAAGACCTGGCGTATAATTTAAAAAAAAATCTCCATGGTAACATGATAACTGTTACTCAAACTTTAACGGGACATATGATACCAGAGCACGGCAATTTAATAGAATTCCTTAATAACGATTGTCATGCTAATGTATTTATGATGTCCTGATTGCCATGATGGCTGATGGATCGACTCACGGCGATAAACTTTCGACATGCGATTATCGATCTTATTTACAGGCTTATAATACCTACATAGAAATACGTCGTCTTTATACATATTTTTCCACTCAGCATCGAACACCCAAACAGAGGGCAATTCCTTTCTTTCTTAGGGTCTCTCCAGCTCGCATCTAATGATGCTAAATATGGCTGAGGCGAGTTTGGTTTATTTTTAGACGTGGAAACTCGACCTTCTTTTCACCAGATGCGCAATTCTCGTTTTCTTCGAAATATTCTGGAATTTGAGTTTACTCTTCGAATCCATTTTTGGCCATAAAATCTCGTAAATCGAGATTTCTTTGAATGTTCTATTCTCACCACTAATCGAATTACTTCGAGATATTGTGTGAAATGTTGCCATTTGATAACATAATCACGTTATGATGCGTTCCGTTCTACATGTTTCATTCGGTTTTAAAACGGTTGCAACAATATACCTCTTAAAAAATCTTATGAAAGTTTTTAAGTCCATTAAATAATTTTATCTACACTCATGTCATAATATTCGAATTACGATATCAAAGGTGAACATAAAATGACATACTTTTTAATACAGATAATCAAAATTAAAATTAAAAAAAACAACCTGTAACATAATGACCATTATAACACCGGTTCGAATCATTATGATCTTAGATTCTAAGATTATGATACAGTTATTTTTCTTAAATACTCGGGAAGGCAAAGGCACGGTAATAATAGATAATATTACCGTGGCAAAGGGATCTAACCCATACAAAAAAAAATCTGTTGTTTTATTGGAATTTATGTATGAGTGTAGATAAAGTAGTGTATGCAACTGCATATAACACGGGTATTAAAACACTCGTTACTATTATGAAACTCGCTGCGCTCGTTTCATAAACTCACACTCGTGTTTTAATACCCTTCATTATATGACAGTTGCATAAACTACTATTATAGTAATTAGTTATAGGAAAAATATCATAAACACTCATTACACATCAAATAGTTAATCAAATGCGGCATACAAAAGCTTTGTATGCCGCATTTTTAAGCTTTTTTAAATTAATAAAAATCAACAAAAAGATTACCTTACTTGATTACTAACTAAAGATTATAATAAAATCACAAAATAACTGTGTGTATGGTAGGTAACTAGGTATGTATGTAATGCATGCAGCTTTTTAACGTTTAAAATCATAGATTACAGATAATAATTATCGTGGTTCAAATTTGAAATCTGTCTCGATCGCTACCAACCACTCGAAGCAATTCGAGTGGCTTCCATTCAAGAAAAGTCGGGCTCGAGATTTTCAGTATAGCTCAACGTCATTATAACTCGATTAAAGTTCGAATTCGAGATTTATCTCGAGTTCGAGACTGTTTCGAAGGCATGAGAATTGCAAACCTGGTTGTAAGTGACGATAATGTTGAAGATGAAATCGAGTTTCACCTGGAACCCTCAACTCAACCAAGGGACTGACTATCTTAGGGTACGGCACACTTCGACCAGCGGCCCACAGGGGCTGGCGTCCGTCGGTAGCCCCTGTGGGCTGCTGGCCATTAATTGGTGCAAGGAGAGCCTAGACGGCGGCGTTAGGGCGGTCTCGGTGTTAGTTGTGCTTGCACAGATCACGAGCCGCCCCGTAAAAGCGCGAAGAAGGTCAGGCCGGGGAGGATGTTTAGTGGGTAGTGAGGGAACGCCTTTACCTGGAGCCCCACATACCCCCTGAGGTTGGCACCACCCCGCAGGGACGATGCGTAAATGCACTTATTAGCTCTGAAAGGGAACGCCTCTTTTTTACAATGAAAGCTACGGAACAGCGGCTACGAAACGACTACGACCCGTAGCGCATCGCCTATTTTCATTGTAATTGTTTTTAAATAAAATAAAACCGCCTTCAAAACTAAAAACTAAAAAATCTGTTTATTAAAATCTAAATGTTTTTTTTTTTGAGGTCGGTCCCAAATATAAGTGACAACGTTTATTGCAAATATTAAGGTTGGCGCCGACCTCAAAAAAACATTTAGATTTTTATAAACAAAATATTTATTTCTCCGTTTTTTGTTTTGAAGGCGGTTTTTATTATTTAAAAATATTTTTTGTTTTTTAGTGTTTTAAGTATATAAATTTTCAGGAAACTATCTCGAGATCTTTTAGACACACAAGTGATAAGATATGATATCACCGATGTCAATTAAATAGGCATTATTAAGGATAACTCAAAAACTACTCATCAGATGTCGATAAATTTAAATGGAACCAAATGACAAGCACCAGCTTCCAAAGGTCGCAAGAATCTTCAAAATCGGTACACCTAGTAAAGAGTTATGAGGTAACAAACATAAAAAAAAATTGTGGATGTCAGCTCCGACGCACGACTGGAGTTTACTCCGGGACAGGTGAGATGGCGCACCTGCTGTCATCCGTGTTTTGACAATTAGAAAGTTGCGCGACATAGGATGCGCACCAATTATGACTTTGACCTTCAAAAACGTAACGAGGTCATTTATCAATAAATTTTACTCCTCACATTTTTCTCATACCGGGCCCCTTATATATGCAAATCGATTCTTAAGGAGTAAACTCCAAAAAACATACAGTCGAATTGATAAACTCCTCCTTTTTGAAGTTAATTGAAAAGAGGTGATACGGTTCCGAGCTGATAAGTGTGCTACGACCGTTATCAGTTATTAAAAGTCGATAGAAACGAAGGAAGTCCTGTTCCTTAAATGCTGACGACTTTTTTCCGTAGTTGAGTTAGTGTTTTACACTTTTTGCTTCTTTGATTTTGTAGTCGATTAAAAAAGAACATAATTATAAGTTAAGTGTGTCAGAAAAAACTAATTTTATAGGCAAATCCTTAATAATTTTATGTAATGGGAAATATCTAGACCAGCTGCTAACTAATTTATAGTTCAAGAAGAGTTAAAAACTGTTAATTGTACAAAAGTTAGACAGACAAAACAACATAATCATTAGCTTCCTGACAACTAATTACATAATATTTTCCATCATCACTCACCTTGTAGTATAGTCTTCTGGATAAGGAACAAGATTGCCCTCAGGGGAAGGCTGCGGAGTGTCCCCCACCCAGAAGTAGGCGTCGGGCCCCGTGCCATCGTACGCGAAGCCCCGCACGTACACTGTACTCTCGTCGACGGCGTACACTGTACCCCTGATGCCGTGCGCGTACTGCGTCAGGCGGCCGATCAGGCGCCCGAAGTAAGGCTCTGGCCGCCTGGTGTAAACTGGACCTGGAGACAAAGATGGATGTGTTTGTAAAAGGTTTTATTTGTTTATTTATTTTAGAACAATTAGACGGGGAAAGCCTGTTACTTAAGCTTAACTTCCTCAAGAAGTTTACCGTGGAACTGACTAAGGCTCGTATTATAGAATGAGTCTCAAGAATCAACGCCGTACTGAGCGTCATACGTCTCTATATATTTGTGCTTGATAGAAAGTGACAAACGATTCTCAAGACATGATTGATTTCTGAGTGTCATTCTGTCATACGGGCCTAAACTGAAGGACTTGGTACAACGCCGTCATAGTGTTGGACGTTGGAAGCCTGGTGTGGTTCACTGATGACTCTAGGCCCTAACGTAGGATTTGGCATATAATTATGTTGCCAAGCCCAAGACTAGCAGAAGCATAAACCTTGGTAAAACCACTGTTTTCGAGAATAAGAAAATAATAGTTTTTCATCCAAATGGTTTTTTGTATTCGACGGGGAAACTTTTGGTTTTCATTTCACTGGTGGTACGTGATGAAGCCGTAAGAAGAAGCAAGTCTGTGTACACAAAAAATAAATACGCCAATCTTACTACCTATTGAACGCATCTGGATGTGGCACAGAGATTGATTACTATATAGTTTGGAACAGCAAATAGACTAGTTTTTATCCTGGAAAATTTATGTTTCTCGTTTAAAAGATATGAAATACAAACTTGTAAGGTACTTGTTAGGTTTGATGCCCCTTTTCTTTAAGCGACAGGCTGGCAACCTGTCAGCATCCCATGCTGCCAGATGTGGCTTTATGTGACCGAATTTCATATTATAATGCTCTGTTTTTTTATAATACGAGATGGCAAACAAGCTTGCGGCCTACCTGGTGTTAAATGGTTACCGTCGCCTGTAGACACTTGCAATATCACTTATCACTGCCAGTGCGTTGCCATCCTGGGGCAAAGATGATATGCCTTCAATGCCCAGTAATTATACTGGCTACCTTTCCCTTCAATCCGAAACACAGCGAACTGCTTCACGGTAGAAATAAGAAAGGCAGGGTACCAACCCAGACGAAACCCCTTGCCCCCTTTTAGTATTGATCTCAAATACACTGCCTTCCTATTCAATTTACCAGCTAGCTTTACGTGCTACAAATCAAAGTTCTCGAATGTTCTATGGCAATGTCTATCGTGACACCGTTTTCCAGTTGGCTCGGACAATGGCCCGCCAGAAATGCTGCGTTAACTCACATGGGACGCTTTACAATATGTATATTTGATGTTATATTTTAATCTATCTTTTTTTACTTTAAATTTTATGAAAACTTTATAAATTTAAATAGAAAACCGTGGTCGAATGGTCGTGTGATGCCGGCAGAGTAGAATAGCATCACCCCACATCCTCCAATGGGTGTCGTAGAAGGCGACTAATGGATCAGCAAAGTGGTATTGATCACGTTATACTCCGTCCACAATCCGCATTGAGCAAGCGTGGTGGACTACTGCCTAGACCTCTTTCGATGACAAGGAAAGGCATGGTGTCCCAGCAGTGGGTCGAAATATAAAGGCTGTTATGATGATGATGATAAAATAGAAAACGAAAAAAAAAGAAAAACTATTGTGCTGACTCTAACTCATCCCCTTTTTATTTTCCGGTGAGTGCTCTACCAACAGGACTGTGAGTTTAAATCTTTCGTTATTACAAGATGACGTGTGCCTCATCATCATTTTCCTACCCTGCTGCCAATTATATTTGGGGTCGGTACAGTACGCAGGGGATATGTGGGCATCCTCCCCGGCCTGACCTTCAATGCGCTATTACGGGACGGCTCGGGATCTGCGCACGTAAGCGCTGCTACTAACTACTACAACTACATCGAGACCGTCACAACGCTGGCCGTCTAGGTACTCCTTGCACCAATTGGTGGCCAGCATCCCACAGGGGCTACCGCCTAATGACAGCCTCTGTGGGCCACTGGCCGACGCCGGCCTTATAGGCCGCCTCCTCCACCGACGGCTGCTCGACCTGGCGCGTCTTCTTGACGAGGACACCGGGAGCAGCCATCGGACCGCACCCGGGGGACTTCGGGCAAGGTCATCCCCAACTAGCCGTGGTGAGAAAACAAAACCAACTCGACGATGGCATGTGACACACTTGACATCAAAAGCCACACACCCGCCGTGTAAGTTTCCCTACCACGTTACCAGGGTCTGCCACGTGGAGGCTTCCGAACGTGGACCCCAGACTGACGTATGCCTAACAGTTGTGAACTAGACATACGTCAACTTTTGACGTAATCAGAGATGACTGTCTTTAATAAATGCGTCGTGATCTCCCTGTCCGTGGAGGGTGCGGGCACGGAACATAGAAATAGGATATTCTATGTACTGTGGTCGCGGCTTCGAGTTCTCAGCACTGGATCATGGTAGAATTTACGACCGTTACAAATCGGGCAAATAAAATTAAAAAAAAACGTTGAAATCAAAGGTTTTGTTTAGACAGGCCTCAAAAAAAAATTATACTTAAACAAAATTTTTATTCCGTGTTTAGTTAAGAAGGCGGTTTTTTTTTAATTTAAAATATTTTATTTTTTGCTTTTTAGTGTTTTAAGTCAGTATAGAAACAGTAAACTATCTCAAGATCTTTTATAATAATAAGGAATAGTACTAAATATTACGATATCATCGACGTCAATTAAATAGGCATTATTGGGGATAACGGGCTAACTCAAAAACTACTCGTCAGACGTCGATCAAATTTAAATAGGCACATGACAACCACCAGCTTCCAAAGGTTGAAAGAATCTTCAAAATCGGTACACCCGTAAAGAGTGATGAGATGAGGTAACAAACAAAAAAAAGCAGTTGAATAGAGAACCTTCTCCTTTTTTGAAGTCGGTTAAAAATGTATGTTTTTTTACATTTAACAGGGAAGATCTTGATCATCATCTCACTTCTTTCTTTTTTCTACCCTGCTCCGTTGTTTTCGGTGTCGGTGAAGTACGCAGACATACTGCTATATCACTATAAACCCTTGAAATGATGATGGGCGGAATACGGGTACCTATCAAAATACAGATTTATTTGTCATCGAATTTCATTTCACCGAAAACTATTCCACGATTTTCAACATCTATTTTTCTTGATTGATCGACTAGCTAATGATCACCGTTTCATATTATCGAATAAACTTTCATAAAAAAAATGTTTAAAAGTTGTGTTACTTACCAGAATAACGGTCTATCGAACTAACATTTCATATAAACTATTAAGTTATCGATAACACTATTTATAAAAACATGTTTCAATATATAACGTTACACATTGTAATGTTTCGTTTAACAACTTTCCATCGCAGTAACGTTTCATCGAACGATACATTTGCCTGTTGACGTTTGACGATAAAAACTGTTGAGGTTAGTTCTTAATTCAAAAATTAATTCTTAATTTGCAAGTAGGTACTGTGGCGGAGTCGATACTCCTTCGCCACTGGCACGTTGTTTGCCGATTTATAATTAATAAATCGTATATATTTGATTTGGGAACGCGATCCGCGGGGTGACGTCAGAGAATAGGAGTTGACAGTTTACACATTAGATGCACGACCGCCGCGCTGTACCTTTGTAATATTTGAGTTTGCTATAAAAGAATATAAGTATATTAGGAAACCAAGTATTTTATTTGAGCTACGCCCTAGACGATCCCGGCGGTCGTCACATGGTGGAGGCGCCGTTGGCTTATCGGAGCTGAATAGAGAGGAAAAAAGAAGCACGAAAAATCGCAATGCAGCGCTACGACGGGCAATCTGGTGATGTTTTCGATTTTTTTAGTCAATTCGAAGTTATTTCGGCCGTCAATAGATACGACGAGGTAGCGAAAAAATTAGTGTTGGGCGCGTACCTGGAGGGCCCGGCGCTAGCGTTCTACAAGAATGTTGTTGTAAGCGCGGCGTCATTCGACGATCTACGAACGAAGATCACCGAGGAGTTCGCACCCGCTAGCAATCCGATAGCGGCGTTCTTCGAACGAAAACAGCATTTCAAAGAAGATCCTTTGACCTTTTTTTATGCTCTAGATGAGTTGGCGGCCAAAGCGGGGCCGATAATCGACGAAAAATGCTTCATCCAACATTATTTGAAAGGGTGCAATATGTATTTAAAAAATAAACTAGCTTTTCAGATGTATCTCAGTAAGAAACAATTGAAGGATGTCCTGAAACAAATGAAGGAGCTGTTTGGTGGGGGTGAGACGTCGGCACAAATAAATCTGCCAATGGAAGTAAGAAATGCTGTGCCTTTGTCCACGCCGCCTCCCGTAAGACAGGTTGAGACTGGAACTGGGGATCAACGACTCCGTTCACCACCGCAGGCGCATACCGTCCCTGTGACATCATCCAATTCCAGACCCTTCCAATCAAATCCTCCTTCCCGAACGTTCTCTCAAAGCCCTTACAATTTTAGAAGCAGAGCAAGCCGACCCGAACAGCGACCGCAGTACCCAAACGGACAGAGGCGCTTGATGTAATTGGACGGGCCGTCAAGCTGCCGCCTCGAGAAGAAAATTCCCAAAAGTGTGAGTCCGTTCCGTTTCTTAGTATTACGTGCGGTGATGAGAAAATTCTGACTCTTATAGATACGGGTGCATCGGTTTCTGTGATTTCGAAATCATTGGCCAATAAGTTGGAAAAGCAGTTCGATTCATGCAACGTCCATGTGAAAGCCGTCAACGGTGCGAGATTGGCAGTCATCGGGACGATGAAGTTGAATATTTTGATCGAGAGTGTGGTATTTGTCCAGAATTTTTATGTAATAGACAGTATTGGTCAAGATATGATACTGGGTCAGGATTTTTTGTTTTGCAATGGTGCAATTGTAGATTTTACAAATGGACAGTTACGTGTAAAAAATATGTATTGTAACTTTGTTTCAAAGTCGGACATGTTGAATGTAAATAATTCTATAGAATGTGTACGGTCAGACACAGAAGTCTTATCGAAATGTGATTATTTATATTTTTTAAAACAAATAACGGATAATGATAAGTATTTGTACGAGTCATGCATAGCGGTCGCAAACATGAACGTAGAGTTTAATTTGTTTAAAGGTTTGCAACAAAGCGAGTGTAGCGATTTGAATCGGTTACTATTAAGTCATCGGTCGCGATTTGCTTTCAATAATGACGAATTAGGGGAATGTGGACTCGTAGAGGTGAAAATAGATACGGTCGATGAGATCCCAGTTCATAGAGCTCCTTATAGGGTATCTCGCGAACAGCACAACATTATTTTGGAACAAGTTGCGGAAATGTTGAAAAATGGCGTAATCCGGGAGTCTAGAAGTCCGTATGCGTCACCGGTGGTATTAGTTAGGAAGCCAGATGATACGTGGCGATTTTGTGTTGATTTTCGTAAGCTGAATAAAAAGGTTGTTACAGATTCTTATCCTTTACCGATAATAGATGATTTGATTTCACATTTAAATGGTGCAAAATATTTCGCTGATCTTGATTTAAATTCGGGTTATTGGCAACTGAAGATTGATGAAGCCGATAAACACAAAACAGCGTTCGTTACACCGTCCGGGCTGTTTGAGTTCAACGTTTTACCATTTGGGTTGAAAACAAGCGGGGCTATATTTCAACGAACGATGGATAAGGTTCTAGCCGGCTTGAAATATAAGAATGTGATTGTTTACGTTGATAATATAATTGTGTATGGAAGGACCTATCAGGAGTTCCATGACGCTTTGGATCAAGTCTTATTACGATTGAAAGAAGCGAATTTGACCTTAAAGCCATCTAAATGTAGTTTCGGGTACGATCGAATCACGGTTTTGGGGCATACAATTTCCGGGGATGGAGTTTTGCCCGACGAAAATAAATTGGGAAAACTAAAATCGGTCAAAATCCCAAAAAATACGAAAGAATTAAAATCGGTATTAGGATTGTTCTCGTATTATAGGAAATTTATTGATAAATTTGCGGAGCTGACCGTACCTCTAAATAAATTGTTGAGGAAGAATGTCAAATTTGAGTGGTCTTTGCCACAACAAAGAGCGTTTGACGAGTTATTGTCAAAAATTCAATCGCCGCCGTTATTGAAACATTTTGATAATAGTGCTACGATAAATACGAGGTTGTTTATTGACGCGAGTGAGTATGCTCTCGGGGCATGTCTCATGCAGGGCAGGGACGAAATGTTTCCAGTGTGTTTCGCGTCGAGAAAATTGTCGGAGTGTGAGAAGAAGTATTCGATTACGGAAAAAGAGTGCTTGGGCTTAGTGTGGGCCTTAAATTATTTTCGGCATTATCTTTGGGGCCTGAAATTTCAAGTGGTCACGGACCATAAAGCACTTTGTTGGCTGAAAGACCGAAGAGATATGTCAGGAAGACTAGCGAGGTGGGCCTTGGTGATACAAGCTCATGACTTTGATATACTGCACTGCTCAGGAAGACAGAACGTGGTGGCGGATTATTTAAGTAGAAATCCATTTGGTGAAGATTGTGATGAAGAAAAGGGGGTCCAGGATGGTCTTCATCTCTATAGAATCGAAGTTTCGCAACTAGCAGCGGCGCAAGAGAGTGATCAATTTTGTCAGCAGCAGCGACGTGCGGTAGCAGCGAGCCCTCGTAGCAGATATAAAGGATATTTTGTGTCAAGTGATGTATTATATAAAAGTGTGAATATACGTGGTGTAAATAAAGATTTAGTAGTGTTACCGAGACCTTTATTTAGTGAAGTGATGTCCGAAATACATGATGATCCGTTTACGGGTGGTCATTTTGGGTTAATGAAAACCTTAGCGAAGTTCAGATCGCGGTATTTGATGTTGAATGCTGACGTAGAGATCGAGCGTTATATTAAAAGTTGTGTGAGATGTCAGGAAAAGAAGGAAGACAATAGGATCGTCCCGCTACAGCCTATAGTGGTCGATAATTTATTTGAAGCGGTAGAGATTGACATAGTCGGTCCGTTGAATCGATCATCGGCGGGGAATAGGTATATTATTACATGTATAGATTGTTTTTCAAAGTATGCGATTTGTAAAGCTGTTCCTAGGGTTACGGCGGAGATCGTAGGTAATTTTCTAATAGAGGATGTGTTTTGTAGATTCGGAGTGGTCCGTAAGGTCATATCCGACAAGGGATCTGTTTTTACTTCTACGTTAGTAAGAAATATAGTTAGACGCTTTGGTAGTAGTCAAAGTTTTGCGACCACTATGCATCCTCAATCGGTAGGGTTAGTAGAACGCTTTAATCAGACGTTATTGCGGATGTTGTCTAAATATGTACGGCGTACTCAGCGTGATTGGTGTGCGCAGCTGCCACTGGTTACGTTTGCCTATAATTGTTCGAAGCAAGCCTCTACGAAGTTTTCTCCATATTTTATTATGTTTACTAAGGAACCGCAGATTCCGTCTGACTTGGGATTGAGTCGCAATATTCAATCGGTGAGTAACGTAGAGAGGCGACGCTTACACACCTACTGTGTGAGAAAGGTAAGACGTAATTTGTATAGAGCTCGAATGAAGCAGAAGAGATTGTATGATAGGAAGGCATCACCTATAGTTTATAGCCCTGGGCAATTAGTTTTGTTGCATAGTCCCAAAAGGATAACAGGAGTGAGTAAGAAATTAGCTCGCCCTTTCAAAGGCCCATATCGAATTATTAGGCGTTTTGATAATAATTATCTAATAAAGAGTATTAGTAACTCAAGAAGAGTACTAGTACATGTAAATAGGTTAAAGCTGTTTAGGCTTAGGTAATAATAGCTGTAGAAAGGGGTAATTGAAATGCATGTATGGGGTGTTATGTGGGTTTGTTTGTATTGTTATGATAATTCTTGTTGTTTTTTATGTAATTTTTCACTTAAATTTTGTTATGTTAGGTTGTAAGGTTTTAGAGTAGTGGTTAGGATTTCTTGTAAATATGTTCGTTTTGTTGGCAATTACTAGAGATAGGATGACTTTAGATTAGGACTTTGAACGGTTCATTGATGCTTTGTAAATTGTTACATGATTCCTGAGTTGCGGTTTGTGAGCTGTCATGATGTTGCTGTGAGATGACCAGACCTGCCTACCATTTTCTTGGAGAGAACCAGATATACGTCCACAAGAGAGAAAAACGATTAACTAGGTCAACAAATTGTCGGGGAGATAGGAGCTAGGCCGTCATCGTGCCGTGGGCTAGTAACGTATGCTAAAATCCGTTAGTTCCTATGGGAAACGATGGATGTCGGATTGGGGTGTCTGACTGGTATACTTACGAGTCTATTTCGGTCTCTTTATGAATGAGTGTTTTTTTTTTTTTGTCTTACTAATTTTTTTTTTTTGCGCAACACGGTTGTTGTCCTATATGTCATTTAATGCCATTGACTATTTAATATTTCGCAGACCTCACTCATTCATGTTCTCGCTGCAAATTAATAAGAAATTATTTTATTACGATCCAATTACATATTCGAACATAATAATTTATTATTGTGGACGTGTATCGGATTTGGAATGTTTTGAAATGGTTCTTGTAATTGTACGGTGAAAGAGATTTTCTTATGTCTCAATTCCTAAGGTCTGTCACCTCACGTGTCGGGAAGGGAGAGTCACTGTTTGACAACTCGTATTTTGGGGACTCGTGTCAAGTTTTATTTTGAGATTAAGTTGTTTAAACGAGTATTGTATTCGTTTTTGGGGGTTTGCTTTAAAGATCGTGGAGCTATAAACTGACAGTGACCTCTTGTACCGATCATAGATTTGGTCTTATTTGTGGAACATAACATATTAATTTATGATTTTCAAAATTTACTTTTTTGAATATTGTTACTTCTCGGTTAGAGTCTTACATGGCGTTCGCAAGCTTTTTCGGAGGTTTTTGCTTGCATGGGGTTTTTCCCACCATTATCCCATGATGGATGGATAAGGTGGTAGGAGCCAGTCTATCTTAAAGACCGTCATGAATTGTAAACGATGCCCTTCGTCAGGTAGGGTAGTTTTAAGTAGTAGAATGTGTAGAAGGTCGTGTCGTTAGTTAGGTAGGAAAATTTATTCATTCGACTTGTCGAATAAATAAATTTTAGTTGTACGGGGGGAATGTGGCGGAGTCGATACTCCTTCGCCACTGGCACGTTGTTTGCCGATTTATAATTAATAAATCGTATATATTTGATTTGGGAACGCGATCCGCGGGGTGACGTCAGAGAATAGGAGTTGACAGTTTACACATTAGATGCACGACCGCCGCGCTGTACCTTTGTAATATTTGAGTTTGCTATAAAAGAATATAAGTATATTAGGAAACCAAGTATTTTATTTGAGCTACGCCCTAGACGATCCCGGCGGTCGTCACAGTACACACCATGCAAGCAAACATACAGTATGCAAGCAAGCATGCAGCATGCAAGCAAGCATGCAGCATGCAAACAAGCATGCAGTATGCAAACAAGCATGCAACATGCAGCAAGCAATATAATGCTCCGCTCGCTTCGCTCGCTCCGCCATGCTTGGTCACAAGTCTAACCTAACCTAACCTAGGTTTATTTTCGTATTAATGGTTTTTCTTTATAGCATCTTGCAGGCATGCATACAGCATGCAATGCAAGCATGCATACATCATGCAATGCAAACATGCATACAGCATGCAATGCAAGCATGCTGGCATGCTACATGCATGCCAGAATACAACAAGCAATCTCCGTTAGCTTCGGTTGCACTGCTGCTGACTGCCTGTTGTTTTAAATCTAACCTAACTTAATCCATAGGTTTTCTTTACAGGGAAACAAAAATGATTACGAGTAATTACATAAAAAAAGTATTTTCGATGTACACTAACTTTAGTGGAGTAAAAATTGATGTTTCAACTATTCTGCAAACTGAAACTTACGTGGAAACAAAATTATGGGTAACAAAACATCGATTTAACATTATTTCGATAAAATAAATAAAATAGGAAAAGAATTTACGATGGACTGAGCTTGTAGATAACAACTATTCTATAACAGGAAATGAAATTGCGATGTAACCTGATTCGAGGAGTTGTTAAGTATTGTATAAAAAGATCTGCGAATAGTTTTATGGGAAATGAAAATCGATGAAGTTAATTGCGATAAAGTGATGGGTTCCCGCGGAATACGTATACGTACCACAATAATTATTTCCTCCCAAAACGGTGGTAGCGTTTTTGACGATTTAAATGTACTTAGCAAATTCCATTTAGATAAGAGCTTTTGATTTTGATACAAAATGGTGGCACCGCTCTCGCGAGGCGCCTCCTAGAGGCTCTCGGCACGAGTCTTGGCGAGCGGAGGCTGCACGAGTGCTAGCCATCCACACTCTCGATTTATTCAGTAACCCGCTAAGTCTTATGTAGTGTTCAAGTGAAACGTTGATATGACAGGGTACTAAAGTGTTAATCAACATCTGATGCTGTCTGTACTCCCCTGGGTACCGAGCTCGAGACCTTTCGATCTAATTCCCGCCCAGCGGGCTCCAATACAAACTACTTCAACACAAAGGCGATTAAAAACATTTTCATATTATTATAGAAATTATTCGACGAGGAGCACCTCATCGAAGAAACAATCGGATAATGGGTGAAGGAGTCAACTATTCTCTATACAAGTTTCTCGAAGAATATTGGCAGTATTTATATTGATTCTTCTTTATTATTCTGCGGAGCTGTTCTAAATGAAATATAATTATGTAGTATACGTTTATCTACACGCGTAATTATGCAAAACAAAAATCTTGAACGGTTGCAATATATTGAACTGAGTACATTGAACTGATTAACACGACTTATGTTCGTACATATAGAAATAGAATAAGTTTCAAGAATGAACGCCGACTTGAGCGTTCTACGTCCCTATCACTTTGTGCGTGATAGAAAGTGATAGACGATTCTCAAGACATGTTTGACTTCTGAGTGTCATTCTGTAAAACGGGCCTTAGTTGTCTTGCTGTGGACATACTGTAATAGGATACCAATGCTCTTTAAGGATAGTTTGTAAACGATTTCTATGTTTCGATAGCAGCTGGGACCACCAAGTTAACGTGCCTTCCAAATCCGAAGCATGGAGGAAAATGTGTTCATTGTTAAGGATACCACAAAGGGTGGTTGCCAAAAAGGGTTAGTCGACGACATCACTAATGAACAGTGTTGTTGTGCTGATACCAATACCAATAATCCCTCCTCCAGTAATATTCGAACGGGACGGACGTGTCGGCCGCGCAAGTAAATAATTTGTGAGCGACTAAGGCGCTTTGCCCCCGAGCTTGGTGCTTCGCCGCGGTTCGCCGGTGAGATTGGATTTCGAGAACATTTTTGTGCAAGCGCGTGGTTTTGAACCGGTGCCGGCCGGCGGTGCCTTGCGTCGTCCAGTGGTTCGCGCAATACGCCACGAGTTCAGTGTGCCATCGCGACGAAATAAGTACACATAAGATAATAGTGCTACGAGTGTCTACGAGCGTCTACGAATTTTGTGTGCTACGACAATACGCGCTACGACACTAACAGTGTTCACGGGTATCGTGTCTTACGGTTGTTGGATTTTGCTTAGCAGCTACAAATAGCGAGTCAATAACGCTGTGACGTGACATCATTATAGTCACGTGCTACGGAATCGCCTTGTTGCGAAATATCTTTGGTGCGTAAATCGGGTGATACACGGGTCTCAGCAGTCTGTTTTTTCACTCTCACCTTTATACATTACCGAAATTTGCTGATTATACACATAATGCCGCGAGTTCAACGATCACCGCCATTGTCAACAAGCGGAAGCATAGTCGAAACTCAATCAGAACCTGATCTAACAAAGTCGGAATCTGAGCACAACTCAGCTGATGCCAACGTAAGTCTACTTCCTCGGAATAAGCGACCTAGAACAGAATTGTCTCCGGATAAATCCGATATACTGGATTTGATTCAAACTCGTGACACGAACCTAATGAAGCTTATTGAAAATCAGAATAGCATCCTGAATAAATTGGTCTCCGATGTAGCTGAAGTGAAGTCTCAAAACGTTCAGATTCAAAAAACTAACCAAGATATAGAAAAGTCTATTAGTTTTATAAGTCAGCAATATGAAGACATGAAGATCCGAATTGAAACGTTAGAAAAAGAACGTACCGAACTTAAGAACTATACGTTAACTCTTGAAAGTAAAATTAGAGACCTACACCTTAACGCACGAAATGCGTCTGTAGAAATAAGAAATGTTCCTACTGTTGAGAAAGAAACACATGCGGATCTTGTTTCGGTTGTGACCAAAATTGGGACAACAATCAACCAAAATGTGTCTACATCTGAAATTCGAGACGTACGTCGCTTGCCTGGCAAACCAGGAACTAACAAGCCAATTGTTGTAGAATTTGTTGCCGTACATAAAAAATCTCAGTTTCTGACGTCATCTAAGGCATTTAATAAAAATAAAACACACACAGGCAGACTGAATACGTCGCATGCTGGAATTCCAGGCGAACACCACCCGGTGTTCGTGACCGAATATCTCTCGCCCACCTTAAAGAAACTGTTTTATAATGCACGAGAGTTTGCTAAAGAATATAATTATATGTTTTGCTGGTCGACGAATGGCAACATATTTCTTCGCAAAGATCCTGGAACCAAACAAATTCTAATAAAGTCTGAGCAGTGTTTGGGTAATTTACTGAAGCAGCAATGACTAGCCACAGTAATTATAGTATTAATGTTTATTTTTGTTTTAGTAATTTTAGCAACTTATCAAACTTTTTATTTTTATTATTTTCTATTCATAGTAATATGTAATAATATTTTGAACTATAAAGTATATAATCTAAATTTCAAAGGTGAAAAAATACAGCTTTATCCATGCTTCCACAAAATGCATATAATCTTGTATAAACTATGTTCTCTGCTACCCTTAAGATATCCCTACTTCTTGGTCATAATCTTATGTTATAATTCTCATAAAAATGGCTAATTTTATAGCAATAAATCCTGAACTTGACAATATCGATGCGTCTAGTTCATACATATGTCAACCCGGGGAGTGCCTTGATTTTTTTGATAGCTTATCAAATTTACTTACTATCATACATCTTAATATTCGGAGTATAAATAGGAACTTTGATGAATTTATAGTGTTACTGAGATCGCTTAAACTAAATTGTGATGTTGTGATTTTGAGTGAATGCTGGCTGGCTAAGTCAGCCACATTGCCGTCGTTAGATGGATATAACACATTTGCGACATTGAAAAATAAAAGTCAAAATGAAGGGCTCGTAATTTATGTCAAAGATACTTTGGCTCAGACCAGGGTTTATGAACCCATCTTTGAGGAATCTAATTGTTTAATTTGTACAATCGGACATGAAACTGTAATCATTGCGTTATATAGGCCTCCTTCTTATAGGAACATAGACTCGTTTTTAAATGATTTGAGTAATAATCTCTCAAGTTTCCGCTCATTCCGAAACGTCGTTGTAGTTGGTGATATCAATATTGATATTAAATCAGGTAATACTGATCGACATTCTGACGAATATTTAAACCTAATCGTAACCCACGGACTTCTACCTGCACATTTAATTCCTACTCGAAATAACAATTGCCTCGATCATGTTTTACTTAAAACCATGAATCGAGCCACTACGTTAGTTCTAGAGTCATCAATCACAGATCACCAGGCAGTTTTAACTGGGCTTTATCTCAAAAGTGATCCTAAAAATACTAGCCGGTTCTCGTCGCGTACAAACTATCAGGCTGTAATGGAGACCATACACGAAACTGATTTATCAGAAATACTGTTACTCAATAATCCTAATCATGCCACAGATCTTTTTATTCAAATATTGGGTGGCATACTTTCCAGGCATACTATATCTGTCCCAATTCCATCAAGAAAACGAATTATTAAGCCGTGGATAACCCCTGGATTATTACGATGTATACACAACCGTAATAATATGCAAAAAAGAGTCAAAAATCAACCTAATAATCTAATACTTAAAATAACTTACAAACGTTATCGAAATTTTTGTAACAACCTACTTAAAACCTTAAAGCTAGAATATGAGAAGTTAGAATTTAAAAAAGCGCATAATAATCCAAAAAAAACATGGCAAGTTATAAAGAGTATAACTAATACAAATAGAAACACATCCGCACCGATTGAGCTCTTAAATATCTGTGATTCCAAAGATGGCTCAGTCAATGAAATCAATGAATATTTTGCTAATATTGCTATTCAATTAGCTAGTAAAATTAACCGAATCCAAAATTACAGACATATTCCTGATGTAAACTATTCTCCGTTAAACTCTCTGGCAATTTTAATGGTTGACGAAAATGACATCAAGGGAATTATTCACTCCCTTCGCTCTGACAGTGCGGTCGGTTGGGACGGTATTTCTGCTAAATTTCTAAAGTCTGCTAATACCTACCTTGCGCCAGCTATAACGCACATATGTAACCTCTGTCTTAGCTATGGTATATTCCCCAAGGCACTAAAAAAAGCTATTATACTCCCTATCTTCAAAGATGGCGATAGAAGCTCAATCAAAAACTATCGCCCCATTTCTCTCTTACCCGCTCTTTCAAAAGTATTAGAGCGCATCTTGAATAATGCCCTGGTTGGTTTTCTAGAGTCCAATAAACTACTCTCAGCAAATCAATTTGGTTTTAGAAAAGGGCTCTCTACCGAAGATGCAGTTATCTCGCTTACTCAATTTGCTGTACAGAAAATGGATGAAGGTAGTAAGTGCCTTGGTGTTTTCTTAGATCTCTCTAAGGCATTCGACACAGTCTCCACTGATATCCTTATTAGTAAGCTAGAATCTCTCGGCGTTCGGGGTACAACTCTAAAAATCTTTTCTAGTTATCTGTCGGATAGAGCGCAATGTGTTCGAATTGACACATACTTGAGTGATGAAGTCCCCATCCGTTGTGGTGTTCCTCAGGGGAGCATTTTAGGACCTACACTCTTTCTTGCGTACGTCAACGACTTATGCCAGCTTTCTTTCCCAAACTGTCGTATCTTCTCTTACGCTGACGACATGGCTATCCTTGTATACGGGAAAACATGGAATGAGGTAGAATCACATGCTCAGCTGGCTTTTAATCAGACCATGAACTGGCTTTCCAATAACCTTCTTACACTAAATTTAGATAAAACCACGTTTATCACTTTCTCTATCAGACCCTCAGCCCAGCCACCACTAAATTCCATTAAACTAAAAGCTCACACATGCTCAACAACTGCTTTATCCTCTTCTTGTTCTTGCCTTTCTCTTAGGAGATCTACATCAGTTCGGTACCTTGGTGTACAGCTAGATCAGTGTCTGAACTGGTATGAACATATTCAGTCCTTATCTGGCCGTATAAGAAAACTAATTTATATTGCCAAGAAGCTTAGAAATTCGGCCGACGAAAAATTCTGCATAACGTCTATTACTCCCTGATTGAATCGGTTCTTTCTTATTGTATTCCGATATGGGGTGGTTCTTCCAAAACTAAATTTATAAACTTAGAACGAGCGCAGCGAGCGATTCTTAAGGTACTTTTGCAGAAACCTTTCAGATACCCTACAAGGGAATTGTATAAGGACTTTGAATGTCTAACCGTGAGACAGTTGTATATATTAAGATCTACTCTTCGATGTCACAAGTCTCTTCCACCGTTTGACAAACCCATGACCATAACCAGACGGCCCAAACGTCCGTGTCCAAATAGGGTCTGTAAAACCACATTTGGTAAAAAAAACTACCAATATTTGAGCACGAGAATATACAATTCGCTAAATTCCCTGTTATCAATACATTCTCTGACGAGGTATGATTGTAAAATAAAAGTTAGCAATTGGCTTAAAAGTATGGACTATGAAGAGACGGAGAATTTCTTAAAATGTTAAATACTTAATTATTACCTTTTTAAGCTGTATTTCAATATTAATATATAATATTTATTTTCTTTTTACTCATTATATATAATTATACTTATTAATTGTAACTGTTAGATATATTATATTTACAGCTTCTGTGTGCACACATAAAGCTTTCTAACCTAAGAACTTGTTTAGTCTAGGCTACAGTTTGTAAAATTGTTAAGAGAGGGGCCTGTTGCCTGTAACACAGGTCGTCCTAAAACAGGCAACAGTAGTCACCATTTTCAATATTCATTTGTTAATTGCCTACCATTTTTTTTTTTAGTTTACCTTAGGATATTGAAACTGAAGTTGTATTTAAGTATGTGAAAATAAACGTTTATTATTATTATTATTATTATAATAATCTATCTATATATATAAAAATGTTAGTTAAACGTTAGTCTCGCTAAAACTCGAGAACGGCTGGGCCGATTTAGCTGATTATGGTTTTGATTATGATTTGTCGTAGTCCAGGGAAGGTTTAAACATTGAGAAAATATGGAATTATTGCGAGGAAGATAGTAAAATAAAATAATTTAATTTTCCCATATAAACTGTTCTTAATGGCTGCCCCGTCGGTCATCTGTCATTATTTAGACAACAACGTGTGGCGGGTCAGCTAGTTGTATATAAAAATGAAGAAAAAAAACATTTTAATAAAAATCGGGAGTGGTCTCCCCTTGACTCTCTCGTATACCGGAAACGAACGAAAGAAAAACAAACAAACGACTCAAAAGTTGATAGAAACCTTATATTTTGATGTTAAACATGCATGTTAAATTTGGTTGCAATAAGTTAAAGCATACTCGAGTTATCGTGCTAACACACAGACACACACACACACAGTCATAATTCCAGAAACGGTATTTTTGGACTCAGGGAGGTCCAAAACGTGTAAACCCGTCAAAATCTCGAGGTAGATTTTTTGACGATTACAAGACTTTCCCTATACTACGTATACGAGAAAGTAAAAAAATATATATTTAAAATATAATATTATCTTATTAAAGGGAACCCTAGCGATAATTCTAAGACAGCTCAACAATAATGTTACATCCCTTTTTAAGTGTCGTCTCGTTATTTTCCCCGGAGGGGACCGCCGTTGCTATGGCGACTGAAGATTAAGTATCCCTAAACGCTCGCATGTGGAAAACTAAGGGCATTGTTGTCCCGCTTTTTTAAATCAAATTTAATTAATATTAGGGGTTTAAGTATGAAATTGCCGTTTTGTTTGGAGAATTTAACGAAAATTAATTTTTCCATACAAATATATTTGCGATTTTTTAAGGGACCACAAATCTAAATTTTGTGTAATTTTGTGGATATATTTAGACAACATTAAGCTATAAGATACTTAGAAAAAAAATATTGAGAATTGATACATGTAAAAAATATTCATATTTTTATAACGGAGACGGGCACCTCTTAGGACGAGCTGTTTTTGAAGACGTATTTATAGTGAAAAAAAATAAAAATAATAATATAATTTTATACATAAATATAAGTCCTTGTAGTGAAGTTTAAATAAAAATAATAATGGACATACCTATTGTATTAAAGGAATTATACACTTATCAATAATGAGGAAAAAATCGCTGCGATCTAAATCACTGCCGACAGTTAGTAATATACAAAATGATAACTTAAGAGAGTTTCCTTCGCGTCCTGACAATAATTTCCTTTAGAACCTATTTCTGAACGACGGAACAGACGGTTGTCAAACTTAATACGGGTGAAGAGAAATAAAATTACATTGCGGGTGCCCCGAAGACTTGATAAGAGGAATCAATCATTTGTAATAGGAAAGCGGATTTTGAAATGTTTTTGGTGTTTATGTTGGGAGTTAAATGTGATAAGGATTTAGTAATGAAATATGTTTATATTTTATTCGCATCCGTATTTTTGACATTAAAAAACTGTCTTGAAATTCACTCTATTTTTGGCTAATTGTATAATAAATGGTAATTTTTAGGTTTTTTGTTCCAAATGTCTATTCCTATAGTTAGCCAAGAATATCTTAATATAGATTCCAACACCCCTAAGAGATTGAATAAAACTTTAGTATGAAAAATTGTTCATGCAAAATGGTAGTTGCTCAGGTAAAGACGTAATATATTACATAATAGTTATTTAGACATTATCCGCCAAACTCAAATGAACAACACAGTTTTGTATTTCCATCGCACTTGATAGTAAGGTGAATTTAAACAAATGCGAAAATAGCTAGAACAAGAGAGTATATGCGATGCATTAGACACCCTGCAAGGTGCTTCTTTACGTCTCTTCTTCAGGACTCAGAATTGGAAGAAGGAGTCAGTGAATTCCATTTCTTGATTGTGTGAAATGAGTAAAAATTCTTTGCTCGCATCGGAATGGCACCTAGCTAGCTATAGTCTGTTATTTAGATCGAAGCCATGTGTGCCATGTGATGCCGGTAGAGTAGAATAGCATCACCCCATATCCTCCAATGGGTGTCATAGAAGGCGACTAATGGATCAGCAAAGGGGTATTGATCACCTTATACTCCGGAAGGAGAGGCCCTGTGTCCCAACAGTGGGTTGAACTATAAAGGCTGTTATGATGATCGAAGCCAGTACGCGTGGTCCTAAGAAGGAAGGGAAAATTTGGGATTAGGGAAAGTGCCTCAAAATGTCGCCGTGGTATCTGTACCATTTGTTGACGCAACATCCTGACGTAATTCAATAAAGGAATTTGCTTAGTCACTTCTACATCATCAAAGATATGATCTAAAATGCTTTCTTGAAGGGCCCAGGGTTGTAAGAAGGTGGGAGCATGTGCCGACAGATAATTCTATTTCTTGATAGTACTACACATAAATGAGTTGCAGCATTTCATTGTTTGTGAATGGTATAGTCACAGTGACAACGTAAGCCAGCTCTTGTGGTCATCATAACAGCCTTTATAATTCGACCCACTGCTGGGACACAAGGCCTCTCCTTGTCATCGAAGAAGGTTTAGGCAGTAGTCCACCACGCTTGCCCAATGTGGATTGGTGGACGGAGTATAAGGTGATCAATACACCTTTGCTGATTCATTAGTCGCCTGCTACGACACCCATTGAAGGATATGGGGTGATGCTATTCTACTCTACCGGCATCACATGGCTATGTGGTCCTAAGGTGCGATTAGGGAAAACATAAAATTTCCATATTGTATAGTATTTTTCATATGTTCTACGTTTTAATGCTTCACCATTGAGCAGATAGTGACATCATAACATGATAAAAACCTAACAGGGGCGGGAGGGGGAGGGAGTATTTATCTAATATCCTAAACGGAACGGGGCACCCATTAAGGGATATTTTGATTGACATAGTCGCCCCCGAGATTTTCGCCAAGTCAGGGGTGACTAGGGCTGTCGACTGTTAATTCGGCTGTTCTTTAATTTTTATAAAAAGATCAAGGTCATTTGACGAACAACCTTACAGAAGACCACAGGCAATGATTCTACTTTTTACCCGACTAAGACAAAGCCATAAGGAAGGGTAATGATTTAAGCAGTCTATGTATGTATGTATGTTTGTATTTACGTATGTTCCACCGTAGCGCCTAAACTATTCATCCGTTTTTGAGGAACGAGGTATCAATCGATTCGTTATAACGATTCGAGCAACATAGGCAAAATTTAAACAAGAGGAGGAGTTTGAGAATTTTTCTTTGTAACCGATTTTAATTAAATTCCTTTGAAGTTTGTACAGAAAATCTTGTTGTGGTTGCCGAGCAATGTGAAATGACCAAAAACGGAACTACGACTGTAATGTCAAAATGATATTTGATTGTCGATTTAGAAATCGATTGAATGATGATTGAATGATTTCATTAGAATGAAATCGAGCGCCGTTTTATAGTAATTCCGTGGTTACAGTGTTTTACACTTTTTGCTTATTACTTTCTCGTATTGACGTGGTATAGAGGAAGTCTTGTAATCGTCAAATAATTCGACCTCGAGATTTTGACGGATTTACACGTTTTGGACGTCCCTGAATAAAAAAAAAACGTTTTTGGAATTATGTCTGTGTGTCTGTGCGTTAGCACGATAACTCGAGTATGGTTTAACTTATTGCAACCAAATTTTATGCGTGTAAGAATTTTTGAGTCACCGATCACGAAAGTTAAGCACCCAAGTGCGCGGTCGGTACTCGGATGGGTGACCAAAATTTAACATGCAAGTATGACATCAAAATATAAGGTTTCTATCGACTGTTGAGTCGTTTCCGGTATAAGAGAAAGTCAAGGGGAGACCACTCTCGATTTTTGTATACTATATTTTTTGTGCTGTGCTAACCCTAAGCGACCCTCGCTCGGCGCTATCGTTCGCGCTCTAATACAGTTTTGTCGGGAGCGTTTCGATAGTCATTTGTCTTAGCGTGCGAGCCGACGCGACGCGTTTAGTTAGCTGTGAGCGCTTGACGAATTAACGATTGTTTAGTAACAGCAGGCGAGTTTGTGCGCGTCACGTAACGATCGCGAAGGTGCAGCAGGTGTTTTTGAGGTTTGGAATTGGATGAGTTCCCAAGACTTTATAACTAAAGATGACATTTTGGGTATTTTAAATAAAGAACTTTTTGAATTCGATTTCAAACAAAACTAAATAAGGGCCCCTTCACAAGATCCGAGTACGAACATAGGTCATATTACACTTATCAGCTCGGAAAGGGTACGAAACCGCACTACATTCCGTAGCCGTTCCATAGGATGTTCCTAAAGTTGGCTTTTACTTGCCAGGTGATAGTTGTACAATTATGACTTTGACCTTCAAAAATGTAACGGGGTCATTCATCGATAGATTTTACTCCTCACATTTTTCTCATACCGGGCCCCTTACATATGCAAATCGATTCTTAAGGAGTAAACTCCAATAAGTCCATGCAAAACTGTCAGTGTAAGGGCGCCTTCAAATTAGTGGCGTGTATGTGCTACAGTGGCACCACTGTGGCACGCTAAACGCACACCTACCAATATTCATACAATATCTAAAAATTAAGTTAAAAGCGTAGGCAGCGTAGTGCGTAAGAGCGTCGTCTCCCACCCGGGAGGTACTGGTTCGATCCCCGCCGCGTACCAATGTGTTTTCAAATATTGAATTCATATGTACGTTTAATCGACGCTTTTACGATGAAGGAAAACATCGTGAGGAAACCTGCACACACCTTTGAAGAAATTCTAAGGTAGTGTGTGAAGTCGACCAACCCGCACTTGGCCAGCGTGGTTGACTAAGGCCTAATTGCCCCTAATGTGGCGAAGGCTCGAGCCCCTCGGTGGCGACATTATATGAGCTGTTGATGATGAAGTTAAAAGGGAAAATTCATAAAACCATCATAAGACCTGCCGTCCTGTATGGATCACAAAGTTGGGTATTAAAGCGGATGGATGAAAATCGACTACTCGTGTCTGAGATGAGGATGCTACGGTGGACGTGTGGTGTAACAAGAATGGACACAAAGTGAGAAATGAGTACATTAAAGGAAGTTTGAAAGTAGCAGTGACAGAAAGACTGAGAAGTAACAGATTGGCATGGTATGGCTGTTAGGGTCCTAGCTACGGGACGATAAATAAAAGAGGACTGTATTTCTATAGGTTACTTATTTGCTTCGAAATTAATTAATGAACGCGAGCGAGACACAGCCGGTGCCCGAGAAGAGGTACAGGTGCGCTGAGAAGTGTGCACAGATTAGAAAGAATGTCGTAGTGGGCCAGCCGGCGATGTCGCCTGCGCGCCCGCAGCCTCCGAAGACCGCCGAGCGCTGCTGATGCCTCCCGAAGGCATTTACGCGCCAACAATGGGCATAATGAGAAAACTCTTGCGGTTTCGCTGCTTTGATACCGCGACAAAAAGCTCGAAAACTTGACATTTGTCTTTTTTATATAAACAGTCAAAAGGTACATATTATTATTTTCATGTTATATAAGTCATGGCTCCTAATATTAACCTTTCACTCTCTAACCAACGTCGACATCAGTCGTTAATATTCTTGTCACGCCCCTCGCTAATTTTATTTTCTCTAGCTCACACCAAGATGGCATACAAATTTTCGCAATGTAGCCAAATGATTTTTTTCTACCTACGGTTCGTTTAAGCGCTTTATTATATTGCAATTTTAGGCATAAGGCGACGATGATGGCTGGCTACCTTGCCCATTAGTAAATGGAGTAATTATTGATTTTCTTAACAAGATTTTATATTTTCTTACATGAATATTTTATATAATGAAATTATGTACAAGTTGAATAAAGTTTTATGAGAATATTTCCAGTAGTTTCAGAGTTATGCCATTTTCTTTATTTTGGTAACACCTATTTTCAAGGTTTTTTCTTTCATCATCATCATCATGAACAGCTCATATAAAACCCCACCGAGGGGCTCGAGCCTACCCCACATTAAGGGCGATTAGGCCTTAGTCAACCACGCTGGCCAAGTGCGGGTTGGTCGACTTCACACACAACCTAAGAATTTCTTCATAGGTAGGTTTACTCATGAGGTTTTCCTTCACCGTAAAAGCACGGTAATATGATCTATCATTACCGTGTTAAAAGCATCGATTAAACGTACATATGAATTCAAAATTTGAAAACACATTGATACGTGGCGGGGTTCGAACTGGTGCCCCCCTGGTGGAAGACATCCACAATTCCACAGATATATCAATCTAAGGAGATCGTTCGAATCGCCGAGTTCATAGGAAGACCGAGTGTCGCGATCAGCGGCCGTACCACATAACATGGTTCTAGTTAAGCATACCGTAATATACACTATTCATTGCGCGTGTCTTAAGGACTGCGAAGCGATGAAAGTTAAGCACAGCCGCAAAGGAGATCGGTCGAATCGCTGAGTTACGTTTTCATTTGACTTTATTGGAAGGCGAAGTGGCGGAAATTTATGCCCACAGGGCATACACTTTGTCACAAGTTAAACGCTGGCTTGGCCTATCTCCTTGTATTATTAAATCTGTGAAGACAACGCTCTTACGCACTCCGCCACCGAAGATGTACCAAAATGTATAAATTTTGAAATGCTTTCATATGTAGTGTAAGTAGTCTAGTTCCATGAGCTCCATACATTTTTACGAAATTTACGCTCGTTCAAAAATCGGTAAAAGTTACATATATTACTTAACTACTTATCGTCCTCTAAGGCCATATATGGTGAAAGTACCTTTTCTTTTTAAATTCCAAACTATACCGCTCTCTAGCTCCCGAGCCCACAGGCACCATCAATCAATTCGTCTCGGCTCCCAAATCGTATGCACCCCATCCATCCGCCGTCTCCCGTTTGGTCACCCTACCCATTATCATAATACAGTGGATTCGGCAGTCAATTCAAATAGAAGTGGGATTTTAAGATGTATTGAAATTTTAGGGGAAGCTGCTTTGAATTTTATGAGGGAATGTTGGGAAAGTTTGCGGGAAGGTTTTTTATACAGAAACTAGAAATAACATATTGCCACGCTTATGCTTTGGCCACACCTGCGCCTATCGTCCCGAAGTAATGCGTGGCGATACTTTGTACGATACACGCAGGTGCGGCCCTAGCAAAGTTATCGCGATAAAGCATGTGGCATTTCTTTATTTGCACGAACTATCGTGCAATAATCCAAGATGGCCGAAATCATTTCCAGACGTGTAAATTGCGTAGTATTATTATCCTTCTTTGCGTTTAACTATGCATAATCACTTTCTTTACTTCTAAATTGTGTGCTAATAATTACGTAATGCATTTATAAAAAATAAATTGGTTGTCTGTAAAGTCGGCTTACTGACGATAGTTGAACGTGACAACGTCTTAAGAAAATACTGATGGAATGGTAGCATTTTTCAAAAGAAAAATTTAATTTCATTTGTTTTGCCGGCCTTACACGAGGTAACGCCGCATGCGTCATGTTTTTTCGTGCGTGCAGCCGGCTCTATCGAATTATAAGACGTTGTCATGTCAAAAATAACTCAGCTGTATCGTATACTTAGTCACCTGTACGCGTCTGAACTAATGGAGAACAACCTTCGAAATAAACAACGCATGTCTGACCACGCAGCGCGATAGGTTAGCGCGCTAAAACCCTGACGTACCGCCTCCCGGCCGATAACGCACACGCAACCCGAATATTCGTGACGATAGCCGATAACGGCCGGTCACATCTGCGTGTATCGTGTCCTAGCACGAAGCTTCGTGACGATAGGCGCAGGTGCGGCCACAGCATTACAATACTTATAAGAAAGCCCAAGATCACTCAATGGGCAATAAAGAGGGGTGTGTTCGGAGTTTCTCTGCATGATGACATCAGGTCATTGGTGATTTTTACATTTTTTTTTCATTTTTCATTCTAAAAATCATCTCAGGATCCCGGGTAAATAAATTATGATGCAAGTAAATGATCTATCTATCTTAACTTCTAAGTATTGAAGTTGGGACCTCTGAAGCCTATGAGGGGCGAACCACTAAGCCACGGTAGCAATACTTCTTTCGATACAAGTTTAAAGCACAATAGTCTTAGTAAGTCAACGCAACGCAACCCCCGTCCGATTTACGGCCCCGTATTAGGGGCTGTGAGTGCTGAATCAACACAATATCAGGAGGGTAGCAATCGACGACCAGCTACTGACGATATATCGGTAATACCACGCTGTACAATACAAATAGGATCGATAGAAATTGCTGGTAAGTTGGCCGATTAAAGAAACTTTCAGTGTCTTAAAACGAAAGTCTTTAATTCGTGTGTGTTGCCGTGATGACGTACGGATCCGAACCTTACAATGGGCCTCATAAGAAGGCTCAAGGTCCCCCAAAGGGTAATGGAAAGGGCTATGCTCGGAGTTTCTCTGCGTGATCATATCAGAAATGATGAGATCCGCAGGAGAACCAAGGCACCGCCATAGCCCAAAGAATTGCGAACCTTAAGTGGTATTGGGCAGGGCACATTGTGAGGACTGACGGATGTTAGGGCGGAAAGGTCCTCGAGTGGCGACCATGTATCGGAAAACGCAGCAAACAAGGTCGACTGACGATCTGCTAAAGGTCGCGGGAAGACCCTGGCTGCGGACAGCACCTAACCGACCGGTTGGGAGATCCTTGGGGGAGGCCTATGTATGTCCAACAGTGGGCGTCTCTCGGCTGTAATGATGATGATCATTAAAAAGAAATGCTATAGGTATTGAAATGGAACAAATCTAAGGAGATGACGTCATAGCACGCTGTTTTCAAAAACAAAGAATAGTTCTACAATTTTCTCTAAATGTGTGAAACTGTTCAAGTAATCAGACGTAATTAAAATCTTCCACAGACGAAACAATGATGAATCGTGCGAATATTTATTCCATTCACTGTAATACGAGTAGTATCATAGTTAAGTTGAAAATAAGTATGTTAATAAACGGCTGTATAAGAATATTTTATGAAGAGTGCTTCTTGATTTTAGCAGGGTTTATTAATCGCTTCTATAGTAATCGTCCTAATAATAGAGTTAGCAGTACGATAGTGTGTGGATATTAATACTAGAAAAATGCACTGAAAAAAAAAATCGACTTGCCTCAGGCGGGCAAGTCGAGTTTTTTTTTCAGTGCATTTTTCTAGTATTAATATTTACGCGTTTGTAAACGCAAAAATAAAAATTATTCCATAGTGTGTGGATAGTTAATGATAAGGTAGCCAGTCCTGCAGTTGTTGAGGTGTTCTTGAAGAAGTAGAATTTCCTAATGGAAATGCGGGAAGGGGAATACCTAGGCAAACGTTAACAGACCAAATCGAAAACATTTTTAAAGAAGAATCAGGTTAAAGTACTTCAAATCTTCGAATATGTATGAGGACTTTAATGAGAGTAATATTTATTTATTAAATATGAAGGACAAACATTTTGAGCGAAGTTTTTCTGAGTATTTTTTATTATAATGTATCCTTGGATAGATTAAGACGCTAAATATGACACAAAAGAAGAAGTCGCACAGTACACTTCGGTAAAGTTATTTGAAATCTAAATGAATGAATGAATAAGTTTTATTGTACACTAAAATTAAAGTAGGTAATACCGTAGTTCAATGAATTAATTGTACAATGAAATTATACAGTACTTGCCAGCCTGATAATGTCAGATACATAAGCACTTATTTGTTCATCGCTGTTTCATACTTTTCGTGAAAATACGACGGAAATAGGTACGTTCTTTTTTAACTTAATTAATAACTCACTCGTTTTATGGTCGCCACTACACAAAAAGGAATAAATAAGATTTAAAATTTTATAAAGCTTTATTTTTCCTGAAAGCCATTATTTTCATTTCATTAAATCACTTATTTGGCCGCAATTCCCAAATTTCCGAATTTTCCAATAGGCAATACTATTATTTCCTATTTTCTAACAGTTTGCATATGCATAGGTAATAGATAAGTAAATTAAGAATTACACCAATGATCATGCACACCAATACGTCGTCATCTCAATTATTCAATAATTTCTGCAATCCCGTATCATTACGTTAGGAGTTCTGTGTTTGTTCATCTACTGGTGCTGACTATTCATGTAAATCAAAGTCAATCAACACTATTTTAAGAATTAACTTAATTGGTGCGAAGTTACACTACTGATGTTCCTTTTTGGTGACCGCACGAATTTCCACGGAATCGTAACACTTTACGTTTGATTACTACTATAATGTTACGATTGCGTTTTGAAATTTTAATTATAGCGTCTGCTATTATTTAGCTGTTAATCACAGCTAATTAATGTTCAAGATAAATAAAAAGCGTAGTTATAATGAGCAGAGTTACAAAATAGGCATTCTTTAAAAATACAGCAAATATGTTTATCAAAATCTAATGTGCCAACACCTACAGCACAGCAAGGCATACTTCACCGACTCCAAAAAAAGGAAGCGGGGTAGAAGAAAGAAGATTTTTCAACTGCTGAACAGCATATAAATGTGTTCACATCTGTGTCACAATCCCCAGCTATTTACCAACCAAGACTGAGAGCCAGATAACATTGTCTGGTGTTGTAATTGTATTTAAAATTCATAGCAGTTGCAGGGAGCGGCCATCTTACTTGCAGGTACAAAAGTTGCATTGCCACTAACATTTAGAAGAGGTAACGTTTTTAGAAATTTAGAATGAATTAAAAGCAGAAAAGCAGGCCTATGTTCAACAATGTGCTTCTCTCGGCTGAAATGACGATTTTTTTTATACTAAAATGGTGGCAAACAAGCCTGATGATAAGCGGTCACCGCAGCAGAATCAGAATCAGAATACCAGGGTTATAACAGGTGCGTTGCCGACCTAGCAAAAACTTTTTCACACCTTTCTTAAAGACATCCATGTTGTAGTCCTTAGGGAAAACCTCGACAGGGAGAGTTCATTCCAGAACCGAAGCGTACGCGGAAGAAAATTTCTTCTGAAACGCACAGTACGTGACCAACTCGGTTCCAGTGTGTGAGGATGAATACCCTGCCGATGGCGAGCGGCGCAGTGATAGAAAGAAGCTGTTGGAATCATGTCAAATAGTTCCTCAGAACACATTCCGTTATACAGCCGACAGAAAACCCATAAGGAGGCAAATTCTCTCCGAAGGGTTCAATATCGGCTGTGAGCATTGGATCGTCAACGATTCTCACAGCTCGTCTTTGGACCGCGTCGAATGGTCCTAATTGACATCTTGGTGCTCCCGCCCATAAATGAGAGCAGTACTCCATATGAGGCCTGACTTGCGACTTGTTCAATATCAGTCGTTGCCCAGGTATGAAGTACCGCTTCGCTTTATTGAGCACGCCGAGCTTTTTAGATGCCAGTTTGACCTTATTTTCCAAATGATCATGAAAAGCAGTTACTATTTATTTTAAATTGAACAGTGGTAGCCTGTTTTCATTGTTATGGGTGGATTACTCATGTTGTAGAAAAAATACCATAAAACATAATCGATTGCTTTCTAGTATTCATATTTATAACGGCTATTGGTCAGGATTTTCGCCCGAAATCGCAATCAAACGATCGAGGGTAACCAGGGGTACTTGTGACCACAGTGTGTAGGTTTGAAGGCTCCTTATTATGCATCACCTCCTACACCCTACAAAATTGGGAGTGGTCTCCACTTGACTTTTTCGTATACCGAAACGACTCAAAAGTTGATAAAAGCCTTATATTTTGATGTCATACATGCATGTTAAATTTTGGTCACCCATCCGAGTACCGACCACGCACTTGGTTGCTTAACTTTAGTGATCGACGACTCAAAAGTTGATAGAAAAACCTTATATTTTGATGTTATACATGCATGTTAAATTTGGTTGCATTATGTTAAAGCATACTCGAGTTATCGTGACACACAGACACACACAGACATAATTCCAAAAAAAATATTTTTGGACTCAGGGAGGGCTAAAAGGCGTAAATCCGTCAAAAACTCGAGGTGGAATTTTTTTACAATTACAAGACTTCTTCTATTCTACGTAAGTATACGAGAAATTAAAAATTAATGAATTTGGAAAATTACGCAGGCTTCTTTGTTTTATTACACCAAGTACAATATCTCTCGCGATTCGGAAGCGAAACGCCACAGTCTGGGGCGTGGGTCTTTAGACATATTCTTTCTAATCTGTGGTCTGGGGTCCATGACGTCAAGCTGATCGTTTCCTCGAGAGATAATACAAAGGAGATAAAAAGCAATTAGTCTCATGCATGAATGTAAGGACAAGTACTCTTTGTCTTATAGTAAATACAAACTATTTAATCTTTTAAGTTAGTTTCCAGTTCAATGCACCGCGATTTTAAGTGCAGCAAAAATAAAATCCAATAAAAAATCGGCTCCTATACCACCTCTACTGTCAGTTTCACTTTGTCAAAGTTCAATGGTTTCCAGATTAACTTTTGCTTTTTCATCAGTGCTCAGTGCGTACAAATCGCCTGACTTAGCGCTTACCAGGTCGTTAACCCCGGTGCGGTTACCCCTGGAGCCATTGTTTACTCATCACGACCCCTGTCAGTGTTTTGTGAAACTAATTGCCAAGAACTTCTGTAGCAACGAGCTAAAAGTATTTTTTTGCACCGACAGAAAATCTGAAAATTTTTTTGTCGTTTAGTTTGCAGACAAGCATACGGTCTCATGCCTACCCCGTGGAGCTCTGGCGACCTTACTCACCAACAGAAACACAACACCACAAAAATGTAGTGTTATGTGACTGTGGTCTTCTGTAAGGTGGAGGTACTTCGGAGCGGCTAGTCCGCTGTGCCGTACCTCGTTGATCATGTGAATGAATTTTCTGAAATTAGAATTAATCATTACCTACTCAAAAACTATACTTATTTCTTGGGAACATTATTAAAAAAATGTATTTTTACTTTCTCGTACGTAGTATAGAGGAAGTCTTGTAATCGTCAAAAAATTTTACCTCTAGATTTTGACGGATTTACACGTTTTGGACCTCCCTAAGTCCAAAAATATTTTTTTTGGAATGATGTCTGTGTGTGTGTCTGTGCCTTAGCACGATAATTCGAGCATGCTTTAACTTCCGTTACCTAAGTTACCGTGTTTTTGTGGCTTACAGCAAATAAGTTTTTTTACGTATCTATAAAACGCTGTAACTACCTCAGACCAAAATATTTGGTCCGACGCGACGTAACTCGCAATGTTTTTTTTAATATTGCTATTATCTTTAGAACTTTATGAAGTATAGTAAATGACATACTTATTTTATTTAAGAGAAGCTTACTAGCAAGCCACAGTGAGGATTTATTTTCCATTGATGTTATTAAAAACTCGTCCCACCAAAATGGCGTAAGCCTCTGTTTGAACGTTTTGATCCGCAAGACGACATGGCTGCTGACCGCAAGAATGGCGTAAGCAACAAATGCATCAAAAATACTCGTTTTTTGTAGACTTACAGCAAAGAAGACTTAAGTATTGTTCAAAAAACTTACGGCGTAAGTGATTTTTTATTACGTCGTAAAAATATGAGACCCAGACTGATCGACGCAATATTTTTTTCATATAAAAATGATGTAAAAAGTGTGTTTTCTATTTTTTTGAGGCTTACCGCAAATTCTACGTCGATATGTATTTTATAATAACAATCTTTATTTTGAAGCCATTAACATAATTACAGTCCAGTCAACCGTTAACAACTGCTGTAAGTAGCCAGGGACTTTGTCGCAGTTGTAATCGCCCACATTCATATTGACAGGCGTTTCAGATATAAACAATTAATAAAAATTATGTATGTATATGTTACTGTAAAACCCCGAACGACGGTAAATCCTAAGATATTCCGGTAAAACCTAAGATTTACCAACTCTTTATGGAGTTTTTAGCACTCGAGGTTGCTTTCAAGGGTGTTAAAGTTATATTAGCCGTAATTTATTGTCCTCCTTCTATTGACTATTTCTCCGATTTGGACTCATTTCTTGAATTGGTTGGCACGGATTACACTCATCATATAATCATGGGTGATTTTAATACTGACCTTTTAAAGAACTCTTCAAACACACACAAATTAAAGTCGATTATGGAAGCGAGTGCCTTATCCATACTACCACTTAGTCCCACTCATCACAATATATCTACACCAGATACATGGATAGATATGATTGCAGTATCCTCGCCCTCTCATGCTCGCAAACACGGTCAATACTCAGCACCGGGGTTCTCAAGGCATGACCTCATATTTTTATCATACAATGTCAAACCACCAAAAAACGAACCTGCCATCATATCAATGAGGAACTTTAAAAAAGTGAATAGTGAAGAGCTTATTAGGGATGCTCGTGCTATTGACTGGTCCTCAGTTAGCGACGCTCCTTCAATCGATGATATGGTCAGATCATTCAACTCAAAGATACTTAGGCTCTTCGATGTTCATGCACCCGTGACCAATGTTAAGCTAAGGCGAGCGCCGGCACCCTGGATAACAGAAGGTGTGCGTATGGCGATGAGAAAGCGAGACAAAGCCTTTCGTATTTTCAAAAGGTGCCGCAGTGATCATAACTGGAACTCATTTAAGGCCTCAAGAAATCGCTGTAATCAAATGGTGAGAGCTGCTAAACGCCGTTACATCCATCAGAATATATTAGATTCGTCACCTGCCGGAACATGGAGATTTTTGCGTACATTGGGCATCGGTAAATCAGCTGTAGTCACTACGCCATCTTTTTCACTCGATGCGCTTAATAGCCATTTTACCGCTGTCAAGGCAATGCTTCCACGTGTCAAGTCTCAAACTCTCTCCGTTATTAGCTCTTTGACTGTCTCCAGTGTCCTAAATCAGTTTATGTTCACCACTGCCACTGAGGATGAAGTACGTAAAATCATCCAATCCATTAAATCCAAAGCTGTTGGTTGTGATAAAGTAAGCAGGTCTATGGTACTTCTTATCCTAGATTGTATTCTCCCTATTCTAGTTTTCATTATTAACCGTTCCCTTACCTCTGGTGCTTTTCCATCTTTATGGGGCAAAGCACACACAATCCCGATTCCTAAAACACCTAATCCCACCTCCCTTACACATTTCCGACCTATATCCATACTCCCTTTTCTCTCCAAGATCCTGGAAGCTGTCGTTCACAAGCAGCTTTCGTCCTATGTCTTCGCCAACAAACTGCTCAGTCCATTTCAATCAGGGTTCAGACCCGGGCATAGCACGACAACGACACTAACCAGGGTCTTAGAAGACATTCGTGATGGCATGGATAAGTCAATAGTTACCGTCCTTGTCTTAATTGACTTTTCTAACGCTTTTAACGCGGTCGACCATGACATCCTCCTTGCCATTCTGTCCTCTTCAAACTTTTCATCCTCAGTGCAGAAATGGTTCTCCTCATATCTTCAGGGACGTCAGCAAGCTGTTCGTGTGGATAAAACAGTATCAAACTGGTGCAATCTAACTGCTGGTGTCCCTCAAGGCGGAATACTTTCACCACTTCTATTTTCTTTATTTATAAATTCTCTTACATCTCAACTTCAATGCTCTTACCATTTATATGCTGACGATCTACAGATATACACTCAAAGTAAAATTACAAATCTGAGTGAGGCGATTTCATCAGTCAATGATGACCTAAGTAAAATATTGGCATGGTCAATAAATTATGGAATCGAGGTCAATCCCTGTAAATGCCAAGCCATTATCTTGGGCAGTTCACGGCAACTTGCTATTATGAACTACGATTCTATGTCACCTCTGCACTACAACGGTACTGTAATACCTTTCCAACGTCATGTGAAGAATTTGGGTGTTTTTATTGATGGATCACTCAGTTGGGATGAGCATGTAAAAGAGACTAGCCGGAAAGTGCACAACAGTCTTAGAGTTCTTTACAATTTAAAACACTTCCTGCCACCTAAGACTAAGATTATGTTGGTGCAGTCTGTTGTTCTCCCTATTATTGACTATGCAGATGTGTGTTTATCCGATGCCAATCAACAGCTTCTTGATAAGTTGGATCGTCTAATCAATTCTTGCATCCGTTTCATCTATGGCCTTCGTAAATACGACCATATTTCTAGTTATCGCAATCAACTCAAATGGCTCCCTATTCGTGAGCGAAGAAATCTAAGAGTTGTTTGTTTCCTGTTCAACATATTGTTCGATCCACGGGCCCCTGATTATTTGAAATCCAGGTTTCAATATCTGGGGTCATCTCATAACCTCAATCTTCGCTCCAGTAATACCCTTAGGCTTCATACACCGGTACACCACACTACTTTTGTCTCCAAGTCTTTCACCCTTACCGCTATTCGTCTTTGGAATGCACTACCACCGTCCGTACAAAGTGCTCTTAATAAGGTCTCCTTTAAGAGGTTAGTACGACATCACTATCTAAAATTGACATAAAATATATATCTGACAACAAAGAATATTTGTTTTAACATTAATAAATATATTATATATGTATGTAGTATATATTATGTGTGTATATTATATTAGGTATATGTAGGTATCTATTTGTATGTATTATATGTATATGGAAAAGGTATTTATGTATGAATTGTATAATCGTATATTTATTTATCTAAATATTTATTCACATTTTTATTAAATATCCTGCCTTCAACACTCTCTCTCACGCACCTTACTGGTTGACTGGTAGAGAATGCTGTCTAGCATTAAGTCCGCCATTTGTACTTTCTTCTGTGCAATAAAGTTTTTAAATAAATAAATAATAAATAAATAAATAAATGTCCGAATAGTTCTGTGATAGATATAGAGGTAGGGCTTTTGACGATTTAAAAGCACTTAGCAAAGTCCATTTAAATAAAGAGCTTTTTCATTTCATTGAAAAATAAATAAGTAATCTAACTTAATTTCATATATTGATAAATAAGATATTTTCAGGTGGTTTTTTCAAGAATTAAAAAGCAATATTATAAAATAGACAAAAAAAATATTAAAATCACATACCTACTTATAGTAACTTTTACAGTAACATATAATTATGTATTGATTAGATCTTTTTAATCAGTATTTTTATAGAGCGTGTTTGTATTATCTATTTAGAGTATTTTACACACGGTCACGCTCATATTCCCAAGAGCCTTGGGCAATATTTCGCCATCATAAACGGGGCACCAAACCCACAAACTAACAATCCTTCAACAAACAAACAATCAAAAGCCAACAAGGACATATGTTACACTCAAAATCATCTCAACAGTCCGGGAATTTTAACACCTTCATTATTCCGAAATTCCAATGGAAAGTGAAAGTTCTGTGCGTGTGGAATAGCTTATAAAGTCCCTATTACTAATTTATTTATTATATTATATTTAGAAACCTTACAGCATTACTCGCAATATAAATACAAACATTGACTTATTATGAACTAATTACAAGCTACATAATATCAGAATAAGCCATAGAATGGTCCAGTCATATTCAGTTATCAATTCAAAAACTAAGCAAGAAAATGATTTAGATTAATTAGCGTCCTGACCCCTAACTGTACTGTGGACAGCAAATCAGAGTACACTGTAACCATCATAAGCCTTTGTTATAAGTACCAATTTCAAACTGACTTGTTCAACCTGTTATGTTCAAGCTGTGCTGTGTGTATGACAAGTCATTTTAAAAGTAATAACAGACCCAAGGTTAGAAGTCATCGTCAGGATACTCCACTTTGATAACAGACCTTAGTCCCCTATAATTAAAGTAATTTTTGAATGCATTTTGATGGCAAGTATAAAAGGATCCGGTATGTATGACGACAATTACTTGGCATGTATGCGAGTGATGTGACTTCTAGTTTCATTGTAACTTATTTAGATAGTTTCTCGTTACTTTTTGTATAGGTATGAGAATTTATCTATCTAATGGCAAAAATTTTAAAGATGTTATCAGTGACCAAAGAAAAAACATTACAGTTCACATAATACACAGGGCTGCAAAGAAAACGGTTTGGTAAATAAAATTTCTTAATTTTAAAATGTTGGAGTTGTTTTTTAACCGACTTCAAACAAAAAAATGAGGAGGTTCTCTATTCGACTGTATGTTTTTTTTTTTGTATGTATGTTACGCGATTACTCCGTCAATTATGAATCGATTTTGATGATTCTTTTTTCGTTAGGAAGGTCATACTTCAAAGGTGGTCCCGTACAAATTATACCGAAATTGGTTCAGTACTTTTTTGTTGAAATGATAATTTCATTGGGGATGAAATAATGATATCGTCCACCCAATATGCAATAGTGAATTTTTTGGTTAGTAGGTCCAATAGTCAACACATAAACTATGACAAATTATTTTATGAACTTAAGTTAAATAACTAGGTTCATAGTTCATTAACTTACCATTCATTTTGAATGAATGGCAGGCATTTGTAATGAGCTATAGGTCTGAGACGTGATATTATTTGTTAATCGACTTTAAAAAAAGAGGAAGTTCTCTATCCGACTGTTTTTTTGTGTTTGTTACCTGATTACTCCGTCAATTATGTGTATTACGACTCGATTTTAATGATTCTTTTTTTAGGTACGTCAAGATCAGAGATGGCCCGTATAAATTGTATCGATATAAATTCGACCCTTTTTGAACAAATCAGTAATGACAAAAAAAACGTTTTAGTTAAAGTTTCCATTAAGTTTTAATGAGCGTCTAGTAGGACTATCCGTTTTCAATAAAATATACTTAATTTCCACTAAAAATAATAAAATAAAATATTTTTAGCAAAAAAAAATAGGAAAACCGACTTCAATGCGTACAAATTTAAACTAAAAAGTAAGAAATAAATAATATTTTTATGAATTTGTTGAAAAGAGCGTCATAGAAAACCAAGGAAAGTATTGATACACATGTATAATTCTTTATTTATAATTCATACTCCGATATATTTGGAGTCGGTGCCAGCCTAAGCAAAATAAACTTACCTAATAGATACGAACTTGATTAATCCATTAACTATACATAATAATGAATGATGAAGATAAGAAATAATCCGCCGCTCCGTGAAGTTCGAAAATTGCAAACACTATCCTCCTTGGCTAGCTGGCACCGGCTCCAAATATATCGGAGTATGAATTATAAATAAAGAATTATAAATGTGTATCAATACTTTCCTTGGTTTTCTATGACGCTCTTTTCAACTACCTCATAAAAATATTATTTATTTCTTACTTTTTAGTTTAAATTTGTACGCATTGAAGTCGGTTTTTCTATGTTTTTGATTAAAATATTTTATTTTATTATTTTTAGTAGAAATTAAGTATATTTTATTGAAAATGGATAGGCCTACTGGATAGATGGATAGGCGCCCATTACACAGCAAACTGTTTCACGGCAGAAATAGGAAAGGCGGTGGTACTTACCCAGACGACCCTACAGACAGGCCTACCACTTAGTGTATATTACTATAGCCACCTAATACGAGTAAAAACGGGAATTAACGCGATAAAATTACATTTTAAATGCCTGACGTTTCAGCCGTCCGCCTGTGACCACGGTCGGTGCAACCCGGCTGAAACGTCAGGCATTTAAAAGGTAATTTTATCGCGTTAATTCCCGTTTTTACTCGTATTAATCATGCAACGCGAAAGTTTAAAAGTGATTATAGCCACCTAGTGTATAGTACTAGACAGTATTATGCCAGAATTACACTACACAGGTTAATTAACTTACTCCAAATTTGATGAAAGCCAGTGTTGACGAGTTAGTGGAAATTGATTTGGAGTCACTAAAGAGCAGTCGCGTCAGTACTGACTTCAATATTCTCAATACTAGAAAAAATAAACTGAAAAAAATCAACCTGGCTGAGGCGGGAATCGAGCCCAGCATCTTCCGCCATCCGGGCGGCTGTGATAACCACTACGCCACCGAGGCAATGATTTCTCTGTCGAAATTTGTCAGTGCTTGGTGCTTACGCAAGGAGCTTATACTAAAGAATGGAGTCATTAGACAAAGTAACAAAGTGAAGGCAAAAATTTTGACAATACTTGACATTTCAAATTTCACATTTCTCTTTCTAGAAATTGTCGTCATCTCTTTCTAAACACGACTACATAGAAACAAGATTTCCCCAGTATTTCGCCATCTTTCTAAAACAAAAGTAGAAAAGTAGCTAAAAACTTAACATATTGTATTCAATTATCAGTATTTATTATCAATGAAATAAATAAATATAATATATTTACTTTTAATGTTTAGGTTTGTATTTTATTTTGAAAATCATCATTGTGATTCTTTCTATAACTTATGGGAAATGAAAGGATTTATGTAATGGCAGCACTCTCTTCATGTGTCAATGTCCCGAAATCTCAACATGACATAAATTGCCATAATTGACGTATTCATAAATATCGACTCGCGATTTTGGTACGGCTTTTTACATTTTAATAACTATAAATAGTGCAAAATGGTGCATCGCTGTATAGTTCGTGGTTGCAGAAGTGAGTGGTATCCAGGATGCAGTCTGAAATTTCACTTGTAAGTGTTATAATTGCATATTATTGTTCACCTAAGTAAAATTGGTTTTTCACATGTAATTCCATATGATTATCGTTATTGGGCGAAACTCCATAGGGGAAAGTAATTTCTGATACTGGGCTTTAATACTATCTGAATTTAATTAATTTTCATACATAAATTACTTATTCAAATATGTGTAAACAAATTGACTAGGGTGACTAGGATTTCCAGAATTATTATAAAATAATAACCTTTTTCCTTCCAGAAATGGCAATTAAAATTGATATATATATATTTTTAAGTCTTTGAAATAGCTGTTATATAGATATATATATAGATTATATATATAGTTTATAGATTATGTATATATATAATACATAAATCGTTCTACCCATTTTTGGTTGGGAACGTTTATTTACAAACAAAACATGTAATTTGTGCAATGTACATTATTTTAATTGAGAAACATATTCAAAATGATTGATTGGATTTTACCAGTGTAATAGTGTATTTTATCTTTCACATTTGCATCTACTAACATGTAACGCAGAGTGCAATATGCACAGTGACCTCAAACTTCACTCGAATTTGATTTAGTAAAATTGACACAGCATTAATAAAATTGTGACTGTGCTATTCAAGCCTATCAAATGATAGTTTTTAATATGCTAATTACAAGTTAAAAGTGCCTGTATACATAAAATTTTCTTTTCTTTTTAGATTTCCGAAAGACCCTAGGCGGAAATTACACTATTACGGCTTTAGGAACAAGGCTCTTATCCTTCTGACTTCGTAACTGAGTAACAGGTACAGAAGGTTGATATATATATACGTAGGGCGTTCAATTTAAAGTAAGAATGAGGTACAAACTCTTTGAAACCGAAAAAAGTTAATACGGGCTATTCCAAATACATGGCGTGATACGTTGCGTACCGACCAACTTTACATAGGAAATCCTTATCGTTTTATGCATATTTTTTTAATACTGGTTAACACGTGACAAAGTTATATACCTTGTCATACGTTAACCAGTATTAATCGAGTTACGAGTACAAATGATTCTTTTACATCTTTTACCGGTATTCATATTTTTAATTGTTGGTCTCATGATAGAATAAAGTCACATCTGCATAATTCTTTCTTTATAGCAGAGCGATTTTAAGTTTGTCTTGTACAAAATTAGCTGTAACTTTTATCTTAGTTGTTTTACAGAATCGATTATTTTGCCAATCATTATAAAGTATTATGAAACATCGATTGATATGAAAGTAATATATTTTAGGTCAATATTTTGTAATTTAGAAGTATCTATGTGAATATGTAACTATATTCTGCGGATATCACTGTATCATATAATAATAAAGGATTTTGTTCTTTTATGTATCAATATTATGTGTATATATAACTTTGTTTTACATAAATTCTTGAGTCACATATGTAATATATGAATGTTTAGATTGTTATTTATGTTTAGATTTAAAATAGAACAGTTCTTGCGATCAAGTTTTTATTAAGGAATAAACTTAGTGTGTTACAGAATTTATAAAACTACTACTACTTTATTTATTTTTAATAACTACCCAAAATATACGCATGTAAAACTGTAACTTAAATTAAATTGATAATTATTTATTGACTTGTATTGATGTTTTGAATTCATTACAAAATTGTAAGCTGTGGAGTTCTTCGCCGGAGTCTTTCGCCATTTCTGCTCCATCTCAGCATAATAATTATTATTTCGTCCCGAAATGGTGGTAGGGCTTTTGACGATTTAAAAGTACTTAGCAAAGTCCATTTAATAAAGAGCTTTTTCATTTTTATATTTCGCCAATGTTAAGTATAAATTTACTTATAGTAACAGACAGTTGTACGGAAGATTAAAACTAATTATTATGAATGTTAATTCTTTGTCATGGTAAACTCAAAAATATTTTAAACTTTGAGTACTAATTAATTTTATTAACTTAACGAAGTCCAAGATTGTCCGTAATTATTTTTTCTGCTATAGGCACCCTACTAGAAAGAGACAGAGCCTCTCTAGAAATGTCAAGAAATGTCAAGGGTTGTCAAAATTTTTGCCCTCACTTTTTTCATTTGACTAATGACTCCATTCTATAGGTAATAATATAAGCTCCTTGGTGCTTACGTTTTTATGGTAAACATTGTTTCATAAAATCTTTGAAATTTGCACTTCTAAGATCGACTACGATCATTTCGAAAATGTCCTTTTTACTTTCTCGTATACGTAGTAAGTATAGAGGAAGTCTTTTAATCGTCCTCGAGATTTTGAGGGATTTGCACGTTTTGGACCTTCCTGAGTCCAAAAATACCGTTTTTGTCATTATGTCTGATTGTCTGTGCGTTAGCACGATAGCTCGAGTATGTTTCAACTTATTGCAACCAAATTTAACATGCATGTATGATATCAAAATATAAGGCTTCTAGCAACTTTTGAGTCGTCGATTACGATAGTTAAGCAACCAAGTAAGCGGTCGGTACTCGGATGTGTGACCAAAATTTAACATGCATGTATGACATGAAAATATAAGGTTTTTATCAACGTTTCCGGTATACGAGAAAGTCAAGGGGTCACACCCCATTTTTTTAGCTGAGGTAAATATAGGATTCACGGACTTCACGAAGCCACTGAGAAATCTATAAAACATTAATGAAAACTAGTTTTCTTTCAAAAGTTTCATACTAACGGTAATTTCCTGTTAGGTCCTATCTATATATATAAAAATGTTATGTTGGTTTGTGTAAGCTTCAAAAACTCAAAAAGTTCTGCACCGATTGAGTTGAAATTTTAACATGATATAAAATCCGCATCAAGGATTGTTTTTATCTATTTTTTGCATCAGTCACATATCTGCGACCGCGAGAAAACAGCTTTTTTAACGATCAGCTGTGTATCAGTGACCGCGCCATCTGCCAGAAGCGAGGAAAACACTCGCTGACAACCGCAATAGTAATGAAAAAATAACAACCGTAACTAGGCAACCACCATCAACGTCAATCAAAATACTATAGACAATGTGGTGGCCAGTCGCCAACATGTGAAATCCGCATCAAGGATTGTTTTTATTTGGGGGGGTACAGGGTACAGCTAGAGTGTATGTTGCGTGCTCCCGAGTCGGCAAACCAGATAGTCTTTATATCTACGCAGACAGTGGAAAAACAAAAAATATTGTATATCCACAAGTATTGCAAAATTAAACTTATATGAAATGTATTCTTTGTTTCGTTTCTCATTTCTCAACCATTCAATCACAATGTGCCACTGCGAAGCGTGGCAGGGTATAGCTAGTCTATATATATAAAAATGTTATGTTGGTTTGTGTAAGCTTCAAAAACTCAAAAAGTTCTGCACCGATTGAGTTGAAATTTTAACATCATATAAAATCCGCATCAAGGATTGTTTTTATCTATTTTTTGCATCAGTCACATATCTGCGACCGCGAGAAAACAGTTTTTTAACGATCAGCAGTGTACCAGTGACCGCGCCATCTGCCAGAAGCGAGGAAAACACTCGCTGAAAATAATAATGAAAAAATAACAACCGTAACTAGGCAACCGCCATCAACGTCAATCAAAAAACTACAGACAATGTGGTGGCCAGTCGCCAACATGTAAAATCCGCATCAAGGATTGTTTTTATTTTTGGGGGGTACAGGGTACAGCTAGAGTGTATGTTGCGTGTTCCCGAGTCGGCAAACCAGTGGAAAAACAAAAAATATTGTATATCCACAAGTATTTCAAAATTAAACTTATATGAAATGTATTCTTTGTTTTGTTTCTCATTTCTCAACCATTCAATCACAGTGTGCCACTGCGAAGCGTGGCAGGGTACAGCTAGTTCTATTATAATAATAATAATAATAAACATTTATTTCAGACTTTTTTATCCATATAAGTGTTAGTAACATGATAAGTATAAATTTACGGTGGTTTGTAACATAAGAACAACATTAAAAATTGTAATAAAAATAATAGTAATTATTAGTATTCAGTTTTGACTTCCGATGTGACTGCTGTGCTAAAGATATTGATAGCTGACAATAGGGGAATGTAGCTGCAGCCAGCGGTGCAGTAGTGGGGAGTCCCATCGGTCAGCATATTATTATGCATATTATAATAATTCAATGTATGTGTCTCTAGTGTAACTATCAATTACTTATAACAAGGAGTGGGCCTTGTGCCTAACCTACATACGACTTTATCAAGGTGTGCTTGTGATAATGGCGCTGGTATATTTCATTGAAACAATCGCTATCAGGGTTGCCAACTAACTTTTCATACAAAAAATTCAAAAGTTGGGATGTATGATAAATTTTGTCATCAGATGTGCCTATCATACGCCGTTTTCGAGCAGACAACGTGCGTTTACAAACGCGAATCGTCTGTACGTTAAAAACAGCGTGCGAATAGTCTCTATCTATGTGTAAAGAAAAAAACTTAACTTATCTGTAGTTATTAACCTAATATTTTCAGACAAAAGAGACATAATTTGCATTATTTTTTTGTATATTTTTTTAAACAAAAAAGTCTCATAATTGGCATAATTTCAGTTTATATAGAGAAGAATTGCAATAAATTTAAATTTATGGATAATATGAGGTTACAATTACAATAATTATGACTTAATAAAGCCGGCACTTTTTGTCGACTAATCGGACACTAGTAGATATATTAATTACTTTTTAAATTTGGTAAAAGCTGTGACCACAATAGCACAAGTAATTTTTAAACAAACGAACGTCTAATCACCGTGTTTAATTGCAAAGGAAATTGTGTTTTTTCTGTAAGGATAAAAAGTATAAAATGCAACATCCGTAACCTTCTCGTCACATCCTGTTAGCTATTGCTGGGTCACGCATGAGATTTATCTTTAGAGTTAATTGTAACGGCTTACCATATAGACACTTCGACCTCATAAATATATATGTGGTAGATACTCGTTGACACATGTGTTTTAAATAATATACAGGATGTAAAAGACATGAACAGTCAAACGAAAACCATGTATTCTGCTCACCATCACAACATTTTTTTTCCTTTAGACTATACCTGGGAAATTGATAGTTACGATTTTATTGAAGGTCAAAGTCATAATTTTTTTTTTATTTTTTTGTGAAAACGTCTTCTATACGTTATTTCTTAATTATTGTCCAAAGAAACATTATCATTTTTTTTAGTATTTCATAACAAAAAATGGCTTCAAAACGTTAGCGTTCAATATAGCTCACTCGATGTGCACGGACACTAAAGAACGGGGCCGCCCCGTCTGGCAAAATTATCGCGGTTTTGCGAGTTGCGTGCGAGTTGAGCCCTTTACATTGCGCGGTACAATTTACAATTTTTTTAAACACCAAAAAATAAAAATCATTTCCCAGCAATATTTTTTTTGAAATATGTCTTATTTTGATGTAAAGAATACATGGTTCTCGTTTGACTGTTCATGTCTTTTACACCCAGTATATATTCTTTATTGTACACACAATATGTAGTTATAACATAGTGTTGGAAAAAACATGTACAAAGGTGAGCTTATCTCTAAAAGAGATCTCTTCCAGCCAACCCTAGCATTAGTCTAAGCATTTATATGCGGGAGTAACGTGTACACGGCAAATAAACCACAAAAATAATAGTAGTTAACTATCTAAAATTATAATACTAAACTAACATAAAAATATTATATTTATGTTAGTTTAGTATAAGAGAGCGCAAATAATAAGGATGTTGAGGGTTGTGAAGGATTTTGTACAGTAAGGAAAGGATATGTACATTTCTGCGAAGTCGAATAGGGAGCCACATTAACTTTGATCGAAATTCTGAAATATGGTCAAACTACCGTAAGCCGAAAATAAAGCGAATTGCCAGGTTCTGAAGGCGTTCCAGTTTGTTAAGCAGCTGCTCAGTTGCAAAATTATGTTTATAAATGAAAAAAATATCCTGACGTGTTCAAGTTCTAAGATATCGGGGCTTCAACTCTCAGAACATAATCAAAACAGGATGTTTTTCTAGTATTTTCTATTTAATTTGGTACACACGAAGTGTGTTCAAAATGTTTGGTGACTTTTTAAATTTCTCGGGCAACATACATTCGACTTTCGATTTTTAGTTTTGTTATGTTGGTCCAACAAATGTACCGAACATTTGTTTACAGTTTCAACAATATAGTTTTTAGTTTGTTATTGACATATGCAAATATTAGACGTGGTTTGGTGTGCTCGGCAATTTTCTGTTATCAAAAAAATGGATGACAGAATTTGCAAAAAATGTTGTGTAAAATATTGAATTATATATTGACAGTGGCATACGGTAAGCCGCCATACGTACTCTGAGTAAAAATAATAATGGAAAGGTGTTCAAGCCTTTTCAAGTTGGCCGAGAAGATGTGTGGTTTGTGAAGATAATTAAGCCATGAAACTGAGAATTGGTCCGTAAATGTTTGGGACAATTATGCCAACAGAACAAAACAAGAAAATCGAAAATCGATCATTTTTGATTGCGAAATTTTAAAACTAACCTTATTCTTATTCTTATGCAAGGAGCTGAGGCTGTGTCTCAGAGCATTTCGACCCTATAAGATCTTTTGTGCTTCCCCTTTTCTTATCACCCATCCCCGCCAACATCGAAAACACGATTTGTATGAGTTTAACGATGTTGGCGGGAGTAAGGTCTATAAAGTCCTCTGGTTTAGGGTAACCTAGGCCCAGGACCTTTAGTCGCCTATTGGCTAGTGCATCGCAGGCACATAGTATGTGCTCCAAGCTTTCTTCCTCCTCACCACACATTCTACAGATGGGGTCATCAGCTTTGCCTATTGTACACAGGTGTCTTTTAGTGGCAAAATGGCCATGAGGCAATGGATTTGGGTCCTGCTGATTCCCATTCTTTTAAGGTACCTAGCCTATGTGTGAGGATCCTAAAAATTTCTTTGAGTGTGTGTCACCTTAAAGTCATTGCTTATTTGAAAATTTTCAATTCATGCTTGCATTAGCTATGGCATTTATACTCTACGCTCGCTTACCATTAGGTGCTCTACTTCCCCGAAGACTACAGTAAATATTAAAGGATTCATATCAAAAATATCTTTAATGATGATCTACATTCTATACCTACATATACTTATAAATTTACAATAATAAGGATGGAACAATTGTTTATTATTTTTTGATATTAGAACACACAGGCCGACAAAAATGACGGAAGATTTACACCACGTAATATGTGAGCCAGTATGTAAATTGTATGCAATAATACATAATAACACAATATTATTATGCATTAATATCTACATAACAAATTCCTGTGAAATAAAAAGCTTACATTATGGATGTAAGTATAATACACGTTTTCCTTACTCACAAGAAAAAAAAACATTCCAAAAAACACGCGGTAGTTTTTGTCCAACTTTTTAACATTAGAATAAGGATATTAAGGAAAACACAATCGACTTACCGACACTGAGAGCCAGGAACAAGACAGCCAAAGCAAGGCCGGATAGCGGCCCGCGCGGGGGCGTCTCCCAACCCCTCATTGGACGACGGGGGCGGCCTCGCTCACAATATAATAATATACAACCTTCAACCCCGCACCAAATCACAACACTACGCGCGAAACCTTGACGTTTTCTTTTTTAATTTATTCACTGTGTCTTTGGACACTTTTTTTTTATTTCGCGGCGACGCGTCTGCGTGCGGCCGCGCTTCGGTCGGTAGTCGCGATTCACTTTCACTTAAGCGCGATCTTACGTCACATTATACTTCGAATATAAGCTTTCTCTGTGATCAGCACACATCTTGTTTGGTTTTGACCTTATCTCTAAATTATTGTCGACGTCACAGTCGGTTTGTGTTTAAGTCTAATTTTTATTGTCATGGGTTCTGGAAAATGAGAAAATAACAATTTTACTTCAGTTATTATAAGTAGCTAAACCATATATTTTATGAGCTTACAAAACAATTAAAATAATTTTAACATAATTAACAGTTTTATTCATGACAACGTTAAAATGTTTTTCTTTTTCCTTGACTTTGATTTGTTTTTCATTTAATCGTTTTTGATATTAGTAAGTAGCTAGCAGTAATCCACGAGCTATATTAGCACCCAAAATAGATATGTATAGAATATTTTTTATGTTTAATTGATATTTTATCAGTTAACTATAACTATTATATGCAATATTGAAAGAAATAAAGTTTTGTATACTTCCTAGAAAAAATGCACTGAAAAAAATCAACTTGCCTCAGGCGGGCATCGAAACCGCATCTTCCGCAATCCGGGCGGATGCGTTGACCATTACGTCTTTCGCTGTCGAAATTGGTCAGTGCTTGGTGCTTATGTTTTTATGGTAAACATTGTTTCATCAAATCTTTGAAATTTGCACTTCTAAGATCCGAACGAAATATTTTGCAAATATTTGACGCTCAGTTAAGATGAAACTACCTTACATTATGGAATAATTTTATTTTTGCGTTTACAAACGCGTAAATATTTTAAATATTAGAAAAAAAAATTCAGTGCATTTTTTCTAGTATTAAAAATATTTACGGGTTTGTAAACGCAAAAATAAAATTATTCCACAAAGTTTTGTAGTTTATCTAAGCGTAGAAGTCATAAATTATTCATGAATGAAACTGCATGTTTAACTAACTAAAGCAAGGCTTAGGTACCAAAACTCTTAAATTACCTATTTTATTAGTTTACTAATTGACAGGACATGTATAAAAATCAGCAAAAATATTTCTGTTATTGAAAGAAGGAACGTATATTAATTAATTTATTTTTAAGTGAAGAGAATTTACTTGTATCATAAAAAACTTAGTAAGGAAAGAAAAAAAATATATTTGTCAATTTGAACATAAATTTTATTAAGACAAATTAATGTTTTGGTATTTAAGCTTTGTTTTACAGAAAGAAAAAATATAAAAAGGGCGGCAAAGGAATTTTTCATTTTTTTTATTAATTTTGATGGGTTGGTGCGTCGGACGTTAGTTTATTTATATGTATATCTATAAGAAATGAAGCTCTACATTTTTTTTCATCTAACAATATTTGTACATTTGGAGTGCTGACTTCAAACCCAATTATACTATGATTTAGGCATTTATACGACGATATTTTGTGTGACATTATGTATTTTTTTAATAATTTGATTTATTTTTAAGTTTCACATACCTAGTGTATTTTCTAGTATTATTTAAAAAATGCTCGAAAAGCTTTAGTTTTATATATCTGTTTCAAATTACTCGTACTGAAAAATCTTCATCATTATAAGAGCTTTTAGAACGAAAATACAAAACAAAACACACACATAAATTAGTAGAGTCAATACGACAAAGTTCTAACAACAAAGCCAATAAGTACATGCAACTGCGAATTAGTGAACCCAGAGTGTCACAGTATATCATTAAATTTAGAACTCTACGCCGAGACAATACAGTTAAATTTGACATTTTGGGGCAGCTATCATGCAGCCGCTACATAATACAATGAAACTAATTTCCTTATGCACTGAAGCGAAAATACTGAAGCAACATGCAATATTACGGTAAAGTTACATGCAAATGTACGTTGTAAAATAGGCTTGATTGCGTTCGCGTAAGGTGCATTTTGAATTACAGATTGAGTATGCATACATCAGTGTTGGTTGGGACCAGCACACCCTCAACCCTCATGCACAGCTTGTCGTGCCTTCTTAGAAACCTAACAGTTCACAAAAGCGTACAAGGAACCATTCACCATGCTCCCAGCTTTCAAATATAAACTTTCAGCAATAAACAATCTTAAGTAAATGAATGAAAGAAATAAATTTTTATTCTGCTAATCTATATACAGGGTTACAGGAAAAGTCGACCTAGATCCATTAAGGGCGTGTAGTACACATCATTTCTGAATGATTTCACTATGGAACCCCCCATCCTAAACTTAACCGTTTTCGAGATATTCGAGTTTTAATTTTTTTTATGAAAATGCCCAATTTTTCGGCTATTTAATTGAATATTTTGATTTCTTTTTATTCTAATGATTATTTTTTTGGTTTTTTACATGAAGAATGAGATGGTTAATGACCTCAATGACTAAAATTGCATGTAAGTTAAGTAAATAGGTCATTGCAGACGATCGAAACTTAAGAAAATAAGTACAAATTATAAAAAAATATTTTTCTTTTCTGGATATCTCCAAAAATTATTATGGCACTTGCTCTGCAGATGTGCTTAAAAACATCTACATTTTATCAGCTATCCAACGAGGTATAACAATCTAGGGTTGTATTTAAACTCATAGAAAAAAACATAGTTGAAAAGGTTCGCACAAGCTCGGACTGAGTACATACGACGCTATCCCGACCGTCGAGTACCTGATGTGAGCGTTTTCGACGGAGTTTACCGACGACTTCGTGAAACTGGCTCTGTTTTGCGACGACGTACGGACTTAGGAAGACCACGTGTCATTGATGACGACGAGGAACAAGACAACGAAATCAAAATTTCTTAAGAGGTGACTTAGGTGACCTACCAGATGATCTCCCATTACAATTACTGTGGGACATGTGGTTTCAACATGATGGCTGCCCTGCTCATTTCAGAAGAAGCGTTAGGGATTGGTTGGACACTAACTATCCTAACAAATGGATTGGACGAGGTGGGCCTTTACCCTGGCCAGCCAGATCTCCCGACCTGACCCCCATGGATTTTTATGTATGGGGGCACATGAAGAGCCTCGTTTACAGTGAGCTCAACCCCATATCGTCAGTGGAAGTTCTCAAAGAAAGGATAATTAATGCTGCTAACGACATAAGAAGAACATTAACCACTGGTGTAGTGAAAAGTGGACTACGTGAAAGAATTAGAAAATGTGTGCGAAATAGAGGTGGACACGTAGAACATGAACTATAAAATTTTATTCAAAAACATTAGGTGAATTACTGAATGATCTCCTAGGTCAGGATAGCGGGACATCGATGGATGCATGAAGATTGTACCTAGCCGAGGGAGGCCGTTCAGTAGTGGAAGCCAGTAGGCTGAAATGATGATGCTGAACTTAAGTCAAATTAATTAGATTAAATAAGTGCTATTTATTCTGAATGCCCCATGTAGCCTTAGAAACTAAGTTTCACCGTTAGACCTACTACCTGAACCTTTTCAACTATGTTTTTTTCTATGAGTTTAAATACAACCCTAGGTTGTTATACCTCGTTGGATAGCTGATAAAATGTAGATGTTTTTAAGCACATCTGCAGAGCAAGTGCCATGATAAATTTTTGAGATATCCAGAAAAGAAATTTTTTTTTTTATAATTTGTACTTATTTTCTTAAGTTTCGATCGTCTACAATGACCCATTTACTTAACTTACGTGTAATTTTAGTCATTGAGGTCATTAACCATCTCATTCTTCATGTAAAAAACCGAAAAAATAATCATTAGAATCAAAAAAATTCAAAATATTCAATTGAATAGCCGAAAAATTGGGCATTTTCATAAAAAAAATTAAAACACGAATATCTCGAAAACGATTAAGTTTAGGATGGGGGGTTCCATAGTGAAATCATTCAGAAATGATGTGTACTACACGCCCTTAACGGATCTAGGTCGACTTTTCCTGTAACCCTGTATATTAATGAATACTGACTGACTGACTGATTGACTGAGTGACCAAACCGCTGGGTCTAGAGATTTCACATTTGGCACGTAGGTTCCTTATGAGGTCTAGGGGTGCACTAAGAAATATTTAATAAAAGGAGGTGAAAAGTTTGTATGGAAATCCGTCAGTTTTGAAGCTAAATTGATAAAAATTTCAGGATTTTTGAAAATTCAATCCCTAAAGGGGTTAAATAAGGGATGGAAGTTTGTATGGAAATCCGTAATTTTTTAAAGTAAAATCCATGAAAATTGGTATATGGAGCTTGGGTGAGAAGAAATAATAAGAAAATTTAAATGTTGCCCGATGTAACTATTCTACGCGGACGAAGTCGCGGGCAAAAGCTAGTAAGTTATAAAATAATCACGAATAACATTACATTTTTAAGGTATTGTGATTCTGTTGGTGAGTAAGATCTCCAGAGCTCCACGGATTAGGGAAGGGGAATATGGTTGTCAGCGCGCGAGTGTGACGTCAGTGTTGCGAGCGTCTATAGGCTACGGTGGCCGCTTACCACCAGACAGGCCGTATGCTTGTCTGACAAACACTTGACATAAAAAAAACATTAGATAAAAGAGTACCTATTCTAGCGCCGAATCAACCGACTGTATGTCACAGGCTAAGCTCTGACGCTGGTTTTCAGTGGTAGCCGATGATGCGGGTTATAAGGCAGACATTTGCAATATAATAATAATATATTTCTACGCTCACACCAATTATCTAGCCCAAATTGAGTATCATTAAGAACTTGTGTAATTATAATAATATATATCAAAACATACATTAATATTAGCAACAAAACAGCAAACATATCAGTAATAAAACACCAACCTATCTTAAAGACCGCTTTAAATATCTTAGTGACACTCACTCACGAGTTCTGAGGTCATCGGAAAATCTTAGCTTAGCGACACCAATGCGTTACACAAAATTCTATAACAAATCATTTACGGTACAAGCTGTGCGACTGTGGAATGCATTACCTACTGATATCAGACAGGCACAATCCTTGAGTGTTTTCAGGAAACTGGTTAAGGAGCACTATCTGTCACTCTAGTCTTTGTTTTTTCGATTGTTCAATAGCATATCAAGTGTATATATGTATGTAGGTTTATATATATGTATATATGTATGTATGTGCGTATGTAAATAGGTTTATGTATATTATATGTAGGTATATGTATAGTAGTATAAGTAATATTTTAATAGTTATGATGAGTTGCTGCATCGCTATCTTCCCTCTATTGTTATTCTATCAAATCCTGTCCATCCTAAGGTTGCCTGGAAGAGATCGCTCTTAGCGATAAGGCCGCCCACTGTACATTTTATTGTTAACATTTTTTTTGTTGTATGTGATCTTTTATGTTCTGTAGATGTGCAATAAAGTTCCATTCTATTCTATCTAATAAAATCAAACACAAAACACATACAGAAACAAAACGAGAAGGGTTAAATAACAAGAGGAAGCAAAACGCATTTTTTAAAAATAAATATTATAGGTACCTATCAATAATAATTAGTAAATAACCAAAGTTAAACGGATGTACGTAATAAATACAAGAAAATGATTCAAAAACTGTAACCCGACCGGAAAATCTGGGTTGACAAGGTAAAAACGACTCCTTAATGTAGCCTATATTACCCGGGTCATACGTATATACAAACATTCTATGCCCACCAATAAAATAGTACAGTGCACACCAAAATGGATATTTTTGCCACCAAAAAGGTTAGGTTAGTAGGGTGTTTTTTAAAAGTATTTTACATTTGTTCCTAACAGGATTCGAACCCCGCTTGATGCTTCAAAATTAGACACTGACTACGCCATTAAAGACGTAAAAATTTTCAGGCCTTATTGAAGTGAAATATCTGTTAAATTATAATTTTAAAAAACATCTTTCAAATTCGTATTTTCTTTAAAAACCTACGGCTTGTAATGAATGGGAGAGTTTCAAAGTATCTTGTTACGTCCTCAAAGAAACTAATATTGCTAGGAGTTTAAAGGTTGCCGTCTTCATTAAGGTAGGGAGATATTTTTGCTGCACGTGTATAGAATTAAAAAATATTCTAAATTTAAATTAAAAGAATTGCTGATTTGATTTAGAGTGTAATAGTTGTACTGAAGCCTAACAGGGGCAACCTGACTCCCTTAAGAGCCATAATCATCACGGATTAGGGCTCTAATGGCCACTGTAAAAAAGGCTCTTTATTTTAAATGGACTTTGCTAAGTACTTTTAAATCGTCAAAAGCCCTACCACCATTTCGGGACGAAATAATTATTTCAATTATTATGCAGAGATGGAGAAGAAATGGCGAAAGAAACTCCACAGCTTACAATTTCTTAATGATTTCAAAACATCAATACAGGTATATAAATAATTATCAATATAATTTAAGTTACAGTTTTACATGCGTAAATTTTGGGCAGTTATTACTCCCACGCATTTGGATCATTAATCTTGTAAAAAGCTTTTCTATATAATTCAATTAATCACATTAAGGAATTAAGCAATTTAACTTTTGATACCCACCACCATTTTATGTTATTGTTAGATAGGTACAGACATTCCTTTCAATTTTGGCGCTAAGCATACATTTATGATCCTCCGGTTAACAATGTTATACGATGTGTGGTATACAAAAAAAAATCCAATAATGCATTAGTTATCTACACAATATTATACATGCAAACAAAAATATCCAATTGCATGTGTCACACAATTGTACGTCTAAAGATTACAACCATAAGAGCTACGCTTACATCACAAGAAAACATGAGATATTCAGGCCCCGTTGGCGGCACCTGACAAACATCTCAACAAGCTGAACAGACATCTCTACAACAGACTAAATGAGACAGATGCTTGCAGATTGTGCGAACAGGAGCGTCAAACACCAATGTACCTCCTGTGCTTGTGAACCTCTCAGAAACCGACATTTGGGGAGACACGTGATCAACCCAGGTGTTATAAAACAATCTAAGCTGGGAATATCTTATCATTGTATGTGTATGTCGTAATTACAACAAGGATTTCTGTGATATTGATCTGTTTCAGTTATCGATAGGAGCATATAAGAGGGCAGTTAGAGACAAATTATATTAATGTCCTTTGAACTCATGTGACCTTATGACTTAAGACATAATCATGTTTTTTTTCTATTTTTTTGTTTTATTTCATAACTGCTGATTTTTCTAATCATTTTGTTTAATGTTTCTAGTTTTGTATTTGTAACTACTGTTAACGTTTATGTGATGATATAATTAATAAGTGGAAACTTGATTGGTTCATGTAACATTTATATGTGTAAGCTATTGTATTTTAGTATACTGTTTGTTTCCTTAATAAATAAATAAAATAAAAAAATAATAGACAGTGCCCAGCTAAAGGGGTACATGTAAGGCCTCAATAGGACTTACTTGGAGGCTAGTGACAATAGATCTTTACAGGCCGCAGTGACGCAAATAGCCCCAAAAGAATGATTAATAATGAGTAAAGTTGTCAGAGCTCCACGGAGTAGAGGATGAGTTAGGTTGTAATCACTCATCAGTGTTACAGTCGTGTATACCGGCAGTGGTTCCCAATTAGTAGCGCACCCCCAGGGGTTCGCGAGGTTGCGTTAAGGGGCGCGCGTGGCAATCTCTTGAATAAGATAATTTAATCAGTAGAAACATTACAGAAATGTTTTTAAAACCAGAAAAAATACACTGAAAATCATCGACCTACCCCAGGCGGAATCGAACCCAGCGTCTTCTGCAATCCGGGCGGCTGCGCTTACCACTACACCACCAGGGCATTGCTTTCGCTGGCGAAATTTGTCAGTGCTTGGTGCTTATGTTTTTATGGTAAACATTGTTTCATCAAATCTTTGAAATTTGCAATTCTAACGCCGCCCGGATTGCGGAAGATGCTGGGTTTGATTCCCGCCTGGGGCAAGTAGAATTTTTTTTTCAGTGTATTTTTTCTAGTTTTAAAAATATTTACGCGTTTGTAAACGCAAAAATTATTCCATAATTACCAAAACATATTTTTAATCGATCAAAGTAAATATGCAAACATCGTTACAGACTTCAACTCGAAGACGACTTGAGGCTGAAACTAACCAATGAGAAACTTTTTTCTTTGCACATTTGTCACTCTAAACTTGTTTTCGCCATCATTTAAACTGTATTTATATAATATTATACGTCAAAAATCCGATTTTATTTTTTATGTATCATTCTACAATAAGGGAAACGAATTTCAGGTCTTTCTTGAAGTGGTACGCAGGAAAAAGTAATTGGGTACCACTGATATTACCGTGACTGGGCTATGGTAACAGCTTACCACCAACCACATTACACAAAAAAACGAACTAGCACAGAGGAAAATCATGAAACATTTTAAATGGTATTTAGATATGTTTTCCATTATCTAAATACCTTTAAATAAAAAATGATTTAATTAGAAATAAACTGTAGGAGATTCGGGCAATGAAAGACCTGGAATTTTTAGAAGTTTTAAGTCACGAGTACTGACTTTCGTCAGTCCATCAAAAAGACATAAAATTTCTATATAACCAATATACTGCCGTGGGCGGCTCTGACATTTGATTTAAACCTACGCAATAGTTAGATGTCTATAAATACTGAACAGTTTACACATTCTCCCACGTATCATTATTATCATTATTTTAGTGTCTACAGGCGACTGTAACCACTGAACATCAGGTGGGCCGTAAGCTTGTTGGCATCTCCTAATATAGGTATAAAAAAACTAACATAATCTAAATACCTAGTCTATAGCTAAGTAAAGACAATAATTATAATACTTATGTGTTACAATAGATCTTATTGAGTCGACACTATTTTCCCTCAAATCGGTCACTTGTAAACATTATATTGTGTTATAACAAATTGTGCTAAAGCAATAAAAATTGTAAATAAACAGAAATATTATTCAATAAAGACCGGAAAACCGCTCATGCATCAAATTATAAGAGATTTGATTTAATTATTTTCTTGTAAATATTTTCCTGTTTTAAACTCACGCATTTACCATAAATGTAACTTAATATTTCCAAAATTACACCAAAAAAACCTGTATTTAAGTATTCACTCGAATTTTAATACTTTTATTGATTGAAAATTCATTAAGTTTAAGTACATACATACTCTTTCTTAACAGTGATATCGAAAACGCCGAAAGGTCTTAACCAAATTCACATCCGCCATTTTGGAGGTAAGTATCTGTTGCAAATAATTTTGGGAAAATACAAAAGATAAAATATATTATTTTTAAATTATAATATGTAGGTACACTTGTTTTTATAATGGTTTTAAAACGATTAATTTTATAGTTTCCCGTAAAATGTTTAGTAAGTAGAAATAAAATATTATAGAAAAATAATTACAAAATTTTGGAATTAATTGCAGTATTTTAACATAATGGTTTGTTAACTGTAATTGAAAAAAGTGCAAAAAATTATTGCGCTTGAAAAATAGTGCTGTTTTTTTTTTATTACGATTGAATAAATAATTTAGGTACCAAAAAAAATTACTTTTCACTATTTGTATTGCAATATTTTTTTAAAGTAAGTATTCTTAAATTTAGAATTGTAGTATCTCTAATTTAATTTTTATAGTTTATTTTTTTTGTCAATCAAAGTAATAGTTTTAAATTCAACACAATCATTCACTTCCATTTCACACGGCCACTGTGATTAATTAAATTGACACGAATAAAATTGGGCGTTAAGACCGCACCACATAGCCGAAATCACGGCGAGAAAAAAAATCAATTCGTAACTGTGTCGAATTTGATATTGGAACACGATAGGTTGACGGGAAATTAAAAACAAAATTGCAAGCAAAGGAAAGCGGATCGCAGGTTCTTAGACAGGATAAAAGGTGATTTTGAAATAGTGATAATTTACACTCTGTTGTTTTTTTATTTCGCGTGAGAATGCGCGAGACGCGCTTGCCGGCGCGCGGCTGAGGTTGTACTGTCAGATTTAGGGGAGAGCTCCATTTGGGGTAAATTTTCCCCGTCCAAGAGGGAAATACTTTAATCTGTTAAAAGGTTGCTTGCAATAATTATAATCTCCGAATCTATTGAACGTCGAGAGGGGTTACTCCGTAAAAGTACCCGTTGATTTAGTCTTTGTTCCACGCATTAAGAGATAATCCTTTAAGTATTGTATTTATATTAAAAAATTATAAATGATATGAATTTTATGAGCTACATAGACGCTGTGAGAAATTGCTTTTCTTCCTGGAGTCAATTATTGCAAGATAACATTGTAATTATCCAATTTTGTTGTGTAACTTAGAAAATTACCTGGAAGAGATCGCTCTTAGTCATTAGATACTAGTTTAATTTTCATAATACATAGATCACTACCTCGGCTAACTATTATAGCTAACAAAAGCTGAAACTGTCTTTCTGGCTTAGATATATGTTATTTCTATTTGCAAAATAGTGATTTTTTACCCGACTACATCGAAGCCAAAAGTAAGCGTTGTGATTTTAGCGGTCTATACATGTATGTATGTTCCTTCATAGCGCCTAGACCATTCGTCCGATTTTGATAAATGAGGTGTCAATCGATTTGTTATTATAGTTCGGGTAACATATTATATATAACCAACCTAACCGACTTAAACAATAGGAGTAGTCGATTTTACCTTGTAAAGCCCCGATTTCAACTGTTTTCATTCCTATCTTCAGAAAGCTGTCCTTCGAGCCCTACATCCTTCGAGTCCTATATGTGGTATATAGGACTAATACGAAATTAAGAAGATGAAGGAATAATTCCTGTTCAACTAATGTTAAGCATAAGTTCGACGCCGCGCCGTCGTGACGTGGTGGAGTGGTCAGTAACGCTGCCTACACATCGGGCGGTCCGGGTTCGAGTCGCAAACGTTAGTGTGATGAGCACGAATATTTGTTCACGAGTCATGGTTGTTTATATATTTATTTAAGTTTATTTATGAAATATCTAGATAAATATGTATTTTGTCCGTTATCTAGTATCCATAGTACAAATTCTTAATGATACTTAATTTGGGCTAGATAATTGGTGTGAGCGTGGAAATATATTGTTATTATTTATAAGTGGAATCTAGATGAAGGATAAAATTAGTGCGAGTGATAATGTAACCAACGCACAGCAACCCTCGATTTGTTGACCAGCTAGGTACTTCTTCGCGCCTTTGAATGGCCCAGGATTATTAGTTTTTGAGTCTAATCATTACAAACATACGTATACAAATCTTTTCTATGTATAATATGTATTACTAGCGCTCCGCCCGCGACTTAGTCCGCGTGGATTTTTTAGAAATAATTATAGCCTATGTAACTGAAGAATAATGTAGCATTCTAATAGTAAAAGAATTTTTGAAATCGGTTCATTAGTTTTTCAGTTTATTCATTACAAACATACATTTCTTTCCTCTCTATATTATTATTATAGACTACCATAGCCTTATTCATAAACACTCAATAAACCTATTTTACTTATTAACTTGTTAAAAAGTGTTTTGTCTCATTCATCTCGTGCCAGAGAAAAACAATTTGTAAACCTCTAATAAATTCACTTGTTTTTATGAATAAAGGGGTATATATTTATTATATAGTATAGATGGTTGGGTAGTAGATTTTTGAGCAGCTACAAGCGACATATACACCCTATATAAGCGACTATCACACTCGTTATACCAAAATAGGTTGATTAGAGCAGAGTTTTAGATTTGGTTATACATAAAGTCACATCCGGCAATATGGGCCTTGCGGCGACTCAAAATAGTGATATCTTGCCTACATAAAAGAGGCATCAAAAGCAAAAATTAACAAACCCTCAGTAACACAAAAACATCTCCTACATAGTTATGGTAGCCTGGTACTTCAGTTTGGAAATATAAAATATAAGTATTTACACATTAAAAACAAAACTAGTCTTACAATTTTCGTAACATCTTTAATCACGAACAAAAGTACCTACTCTCCCAAAAATATACTATATTGTTGGGTAATACAGCCTCCACAGGGCAACACTCACACCCCTCGTTGTAACTCCGCCCGCTACGGACTACGCGCTACGGTTAATATACTTGTATATGTTAGGTTTCAGCGTATATGTTAACAAGCTTTCTACTGCCAGTTTGTCGGTTAGGTTTGGTGGGCCTAAGGCTTTTGTGGGATGTGTAGACACATTCAAATATGCTCGATTCTCCATTGTAAACTAGTGATAATATAATATCCATAAAAAATGATGAACGAAAAGTATAATTATTATTTAGAGAAAAGCGTGGGGTGCTAAACTTAATTGTACCGATCGAATATTTTCAAGAACTAATGTTATTGAGCACCCCAGGCTACCTGTTACGATTACGGTACTACCTGCAAACAATTTTGGTACGGCGGTACCCCAGGACATGTTTGGACGATCATCGTGGCGGAAAGCAATAAGGCTTGCTGACCTTTTTTGGCAACGGTGGGTGAAGGAGTATCTTCCCACCCTCGTCCCTCGGCGTAGTCCTGTGAGTGACGAAGGACTCCCGCTCTGTGTTGACGATCTCGTCCTTATAGTGGACAGCAATTTACCTCGTGGTACTTCGAAGGACCAAAATGTAACGAACTGGTGTGAAAAGTGGACTGTATGGAATAAAGGAGAGGAGCTCAAAGTAAAAGAATATATTAATAAAACTAAAGGCTACTTACAATAATGTATAAAAATACAGAGAAAATATAGGAACGACTAACAGCGATAAAAACCAGTCAACAACCAGATGTCACAGACATCAAACTATGAAAAGGTATAAAACCTCACCGGCCTGATGGCCAGTTCGTAACACTACCTTTAAATAATAATTATACTTTTCTTTCATCATTTAGGTTCTATACTAAATCGTAAATTTTATTTTATGAAATAAAGTGTGTGGTGTTATGAGAAATATACAAAAACCGGCCCCAGAATGATTATTTTCAGGGACAACTCACAAAAAAAACAAAATAACGTTCTTACACAAGTTTATCTATCTATATATATAAAAATGAATACTGACTGACTGATTGACTGACTGACATATCAACGCACAGCCCAAACCACTGGGTCTAGAGATTACAAATTTGGCACGTAGGTTTCTTAAGAGGTCTAGGGGTGCATTAAGAAAGGATTTTTGGAAATTCAACCTCGAAGGTGGTGAAAAGAGGGTAAAAAGTTTGTATGGAAATCTGTAATCTTTAAAGTAAGTAAAATGCATCAAAATTTGTACATGGCCTTTCAGCTAGAAATTAAGAAAGAGGTATTTTAAGATTTTTGGAAATTCAATCCCTAAGGCGGTAAAATAAGGGATGAAAGTTTGTTTGGAAATTCGTAATTTTTTAATTAAAATTCATGAAAATTGGTATATTGCACTTGGGTTAGAAGGAATAATAAGAAAATTTAAAGTAACTATTCAACGCAGACGAAGTCGCGGGCAAAAGCTAGTCAACCATAAAAATAAATTTGGAATTGGTCATCTCGGTGAATGCGACCACATCTACCAATTATTTAGACTGAAATTAACATTAATATTGTTAGGATTTGATTTTATGTTTCATGTTATTACTAAAAATTGCCTTTTAATTAATATATTTCGCCAGAAATTATTCTTATTTGATTCTGAGAAGTCTCGAAGTCCCGGGACGTCCCGAGAACTTGATTGTAGGCTGTCTCGTATCGCGGGACTTTGAAAATGTCGAGACTTAACTGGAAAGGTAGCCAGTGTAATTACTGGGCATGGAAGGCATATCATCTTAGTCCCCAGGATGGCAATGGCAACGCACTTGCAGTGTTAAGTGACTTAACCTTAATATTGCAAGTGTCTATAGGCGACGGTCCCACCAGGTGGGCCGCAAGCTTGTTTGCCATCTGGTCAAATAAAAAAAACTTTCCAAACCCTAATTTAAACCTCCTTTCGAGCATTATTTGAAATCATAAAAGACAAATCAAATAAAAAAAAAATCGGCAGTTTCGTGGCTAAGGAACCTATTAAAAGGACCTAGCTCCACGCTGTAGGGAAGGGGACTATGGTTATCAGCGCGCGAGTGTCGGCAGTCTAAAGGGAGCCGCGAAAATTGTGACACATTATAATGCATTTTATGAAATCTTTAGAGAGGGCGCAGGGCCCGATGTAGGGGGGGGGGGGGGGGGGGGGGGGGGGCAGCCGGACATACGTCAAAATTGAGAAATTAAAAAAAAATATCCTAGTTGGGGGGTGCATGCACATCTATACATATAAATAAAATTGGAGTGTCTGTTTGTAATACTGAAATAACCGTTTTTTACTACATGCATATGAATATAAATACATAAGGTACATACATCAAAATAACATTTTTTACAATTTTTGTCTGTCTGTCTGTTTGTTCCGGCTAATCTCTGAAACAGCTCGACCAATTTTGACGGGACTATTTTTGGCAGGTAGCTGGTGTAATAAGGAGTAACTTAGGCTACTTTTTTTTTGGTAAATTTTACGCGGACGAAGTCGCGGGCACAGCTAGTGATTAAATATTTTTAAGGTAGGCGTAGTAACATCAAGTTTGGAAACCACTGGGCTGTGGTGACTGCGTGCCACCAGGCAGCCCGTATGCTTGTCTGACAACCACAAGACATAAAAAATAGGGGAGTAGCTAATATTAGAGTTTTTCCTATATTTTGACATCTTTGTATTTTTCTTTTCCTCACAAACGAAAGTAGGTACTATTCTTCACTGGCTAGTACATAAAGCAAGTCGGCTACAGCTATACTAACTATTGCTCCGTTATTTTGTTGCTATTTAATTAAAACAAGAGATGGGATAGAATGTCGAAAACTTAGACAATTGTCTAAGGTCGTAAACTATACTTACAACACTCAAAAGCAAAAAACAAAATTATTTTTAAATAATAAAAACCGCATTCGAAACTTAAAACGCTGAAACAAAAAAAATTATATTTATAAAACTTTAAACGTTTTTACTTCCTCGTACGTAGTATAGAGGAATTCTTGTAATCGTCAAAAAATTCGACCTCGAGATTTTGACGGATTTGCACGTTTTGGACCTCCCTGAGTCCAAAAATACCGTTTTTGAAATTATGTCTGTGTGTGTGTGTCTGTGCGTTAGCACGATGATAACTAGAGAATGCTTTAACTTTTTGTAATCAAATTTAACATGCGTGTATGACATCAAAATATAAGGTTTCTATCAACTTTTGAGTCGTCGATCATGAAAGTTAAGCAACCAACTGCGCGGTCGGTACTCGGATGAGTGACCAAAATTTAACACGCATGTATGACATCAAATATAAGATTTCTATCAACTTTTGAGTCGTTTCCTGTATACCAGAAAGTCAAGAGGAGACCACTCCCGATTTTTTATGAATACAAAGCTAGAACTAAAATGAACTTCATCAAACGCATTTATATCGAAAATAATGTAATGTAATGTAAATAAACTGACGAATTGTACTGAGAAAAAACCACAGCGAGTGTAGTGTCCAGTTTCTCCCGAGTTCTTATCGCAAGAACACGTGTTGAGAGACTCCATTTTAAATACCGTACAATTATTTTCGGATAATTTAATGACATTTTCACTTGATATTGGCGCAATGTGTAGTCTGTCTTTATGTGTAGCGATCGCCATTAATTTAAAATAAGAAGAAGAGTGTAGTCTCATTATGTTAGAGTTGTTATTCGCAGAAATGCTTTGCTCGCTCTTCATATGGCCACATTTGAAAAGAAAGAAAGTAAGAAATTTTTCAAACATTTGTATTGCATCCCTTTCATTCTGTATATATTTTGATAGAAATGAAATGAAAAATATTTATTTGGAGCATAATAAACGGTACAAAAACAGAGAAAAATAAAATACTAATAATATGCATCCAAAATTACACTCACTCAGCTTAATGTCACGGCATACCGTGACGCATATTACATTTGCAACAACAACAGCTTAAATTTAAAGTAGGTAATAGATAGAACGTTAGGTACAAAATTAAGTAATTCAAATAATAATAACTTAAAAAATACAACAAGAATAACAATCAGACAAACAAATAGGGCTCACAATACATATAACTACTGATTATTTTACAAAAGAATAGACGATTATGGTGTGTGTGTGTGTGAATGTATGTGTGTGTGTGTATGTGTGTGTGTGTGTGTGTGTGTGTGTGTGTGTGAGTGTATGTGTGTATGTGTGTGTGTGTGTGTGTGTGTGTGTGTGTGTGTACAATGCATCAATATATTTACACACAGAACGTTTCTTTATGCTGATTGCAGTTCCAAAAGTATATTTCTAAAGTTATTTTTAAAAATTGTAATAGAGATGCAGCACCGTTTGTCTACGCATTCTGATACAATCTAGGAGACAGTCTACATTAGCTACTCTCCCCTAGTTTATTTTTACACAATAATTTCATACATTTTCCAACTGCTTAAAACTGGTATGGTGAGTCTAACGTGGAGGCCGAGTTAAACGGCGTCGAGTTTCCGTCACATGAAAATGACATCATACTTAAATTTATCGAATGAAAGTCCAACCCCACTGGTCCCCTACATCCGAAACCTCCCCTAAGATGTGACAATTTAATGTGCATTAGAATAACCGTCGCCAGGGCTCCCGAGAGGGGCCGCACCGGAGCAATCACGGGGCTTCCAACACTCTCCCAGAAAATTATTATTCATACGCGGATGTTACATCGGAAAATGATTTCGTCTGTTGTCGACGAAGAATCTTGTAATTAATTAGGTGATAATTTCTGAAGATTTTCCTAAAAACGAACTGTGTTGTAAAAAGTTATTTTTTTTTATGCACGTTTAAAGTAAACTTATTTTTCATAATAACTAACGCTTTTTCTCAGTACCGTCTAGGGTTTGTAGTGAAATTTCTTAGGCAAAAATATCTTAAAAGGCAGATTTACACAGGGTAAGTAGGTATTGAAAGGGTCGATGTTAAGAACCAATCTCTTTTTGTATCAATTATTATTATGGAATAATTTTGGCGTTCACAAACGCGTAAATATTTTTCATACTTGAAAAAAAGTACTGAAAAAAAACCCTGAAAAAAATACACTGAAAAATTTCCCGCCTGAGGCAGGTCGATTTTTTTCAGTGTATTTTTTCAATTATTGTTATTATTGTTAAAAAACCTTAATTTAAAAGAACCTGCAATGTCTTTGATTCCTTAGTCAGTAACAGGCGTTAGTGCTGGCGCCGAGAACTGAGCACACAGTTTACATGCTGCAGTAAGAGGGAATATTGAAGTCAGTACTGATGGGACAGCGCTGTACTGATTCCAAATTAATGTACACTAGGTCAGTACCGACCTTTCCTACCGAGACTTTCCTTGAATTTGTGAGTCCAGTTACTTACCCTCAGCTTACCGTATGTAAATCTGGAGTTACACGAAAACAATCAATCCGTAAGCGTGGCGCCACACTAGCCGATCGTTCTTTGCTACCTAGACCATAAAACGGGTTCATCGCAACACACTCACCGGTGGCCGGCCTCCTTTCTTAATCGGCGCTCAGTCGTTAGTCTAGCGCTTGCCGAGAGAGGTACTCGTGTACCTTTTAAATAATACGTAAAAAATCGTAATGGACGATGATGAACTCATGCCTCTTTTTTTAAAGTCTGTAAAAAAGGACATACTGCATATCCAATATATGTAAAATAAGAGATTCTGTCGATCCCGCCATTTTTCGCAACTCTGCAACGAGTCCACGCAGGAGCCGGCTACCGGCGTATTTAATGAAAAAAAATCGCCGAAGGGCGTGGTCCCGTTGATTGCTTACCAGAGGCTTTAGACAACATGCATTTCGACAATCGCTCTCGCTATCGCTAAGTCAAAAAATGTATGGGATTGACATAAGCAATCGATCACTTTTCGATTGCTTATGTCAATCCCATAAATTTTTTTACTTAGCGATAGCGAGAGCGATTGTCGAAATGCATGTTGTCTAAAGCCTCTGGCGTTCTTTCCGTTTCACACCGGTAGGTGTGTGATCCGTAGTACATTTTGTATGGCATACTTGCCTTCCGGTTTTATGGTCTTTTCTAAGTAGCAAAGAACGACCGGCTAGTGTGGGGCCACGCTAAAGCGCTAAACCGAGTTTCGGTAACATTTGGTCACATAGAAAGCCACATCTGGGGCGCGTGAGCTTACAACCTGAGTTGTTCGGTTGTTTTTGTCTTACTCTGAGGTTTGGAACGACACAAGTTGTTTTTATAACCTCAAATTTTGACATGTCACATTTGTTACTGTAATTTTTAGTTTCTCGTAAGCCTACGTAGTATAGCGAAGTCTTGTAATCGTCAAAAAATTCAACCTCGAGATTTTGACGGTTTTACACGTTTTGGAGCTCCCTAGTAAAACTCTCCTCGACTATAGAATGGACTTAACGAATCTTCACGCTTCGTTTGAATGACTCAGGGTTCTAAGAAGAAAGTATGAAGGATTTAAAAATAAAAATGAAAATGTCTACATTGCAAGATTTGCAACAATCACCACGCCCTGACTACATAATAAATCCTATTAATATTATAAACGCGTTATGAGGGCGTCGGTGGCGTAGTGCGTAAGAGCGTCGTCTCCTACCCGGGAGACACTGGTTCGATCCCCGCCACGTACCAATGTGTTTTCAAATTTTGAATTAATATGCACGTTTAATCGACGCTTTTACGGTGAAGGAAAACATCGTGAGGAAACCTGCACACACCTATGAAGAAATTCTTAGGTTGTGTGTGAAGTCGACCAACCCGCACTTGGTCAGCGTGGTTGACTAAGGCCTAATCGCCCCTAATGTGGGGTAGGCTCGAGCCCCGAGGTGGGGACATTATATGAGCTGTGGATGATGATGATGATTGTTTGGATGTCTAGATGTATGTATGTTTGTGACTCTTTCACGCAAAACTACAGAATGGATTTTAACTAACAATATTATAGCTCATACATCAGAATAACATAATAAAGACTATCCTTACTAAAAAGTATACAGTTACTTTCGCATTTGTAATATTAGTTGTCTGACTATTTGTCTGTCGATTACTCTTTCAACGCATAAACCGCTGAACCGATTTTGATGAAATTTGGTACAAATATTGACGTTGGGAAAGGACATAAGCTATCTTTTATCGCAAAAAAGGCTTGAAGGGGTTGAAATAATGCATGAAAGTTTGTATAGAAGTTCGTCATTGTTGAAAATAAACCCATGAAACTTTGAATTTAGGCACTTAATAAGAAATAAATAAATATATGTTCTAGCGTTTTTGAAATATTGACCCGTGTGAGGACAAAATAGGGGACGAAAGGTTGTATGGAATCTAAACAAACTCACGTTTTCACCGCTTCTATTTATATGACATTTTGTTTGACACAATAAGCTACCTTTTTTTTTTGTAAAAAATAAAGCATAAAGTGGTTGATAGAAAGAAGGGATTACAATTTGTATAAGAGTTCGTTCATTATGGAAGATAAAAATTATTGTTCTAGCATTTTTGAAATGTTGACCTGAATAGTCGTCTGGAAATCAAAACAAAGTTCAAAAAATAACTACCTCCACCCGGACGAGGTCGCGGACAAAAGTTAGTAGTTTATAAAGCTATTGAGTAAGTAGGTACTAATCCTGCGCAGACAAAGTCGCAGGCATAAGCTAGTGATTCCTAAATTCATCACGTCATGTATGTGTAGGTAATAGTAGTAGTAGGTAAAAATGTTTGTGTAGGTAATAGGAATAAATTTAATTTGTCCATGAGTCCTGTTTGAATGAATGAAATTATTTCAGTTTATTAATAAAAATGCCATGTGAGGCCGCCAGAGCAGAATGGCATCACCCCATATCCTCCAATGGGTGTCGTAGAAGGTGACTAATGCATCAGCAAAGAGGTATTGTATTGATCACCTTATGGGTAGATAATGCGGATTGATGCGTGGTGGACTACTGTATGTGTCCCAGCAGTGGGTCAAACTATAAAGGCTGCTCTGCTATGATTAAAAAAAATGTCTAATGTAGGTATCATAATCACGCTAATAATCCCAAAAAAGGGTTTCAGCAGAGCCTTAAGTAAATTGTTACACATAAAGACACATCTGGCAGTATGGTCCATTTAGCATTAGTAAAATCATAAAATTAAAAACAAACTCCATACGTAGGCGGGGTATCAATATTCTCTATTATTACTACCAAGAAGCTTATAGGTTTACCTTTAAGCTTCTTGAATACAACATTACAACCGTAGACAGAGATTACAACCAACTCTCCATGAAGCTATTTCTCATTATGGAAGTCTGTAACGGCATCTCTTGCAGATTTGTGGAACTAAATAGTAATACTGGCACTCCGTGTACTCTAGTCTCTAGTTCAAAACTTACGCGATAGATGTCGCTAGCAAGCATGCGTGCTAGTGACATCTATCGAGTGGAAAAACACGCACCTATTCTTACTATGTGTGACAGTGACAAGATTATTTAAAATGTAGATTGTAGCATTTACTTCATACCATTAATTTGTGTACCTATAGCTGTCTAAAATAATTACTGGACTGGAGAAGCTACAAACAAGCAGAAACAAAAAATATTAAATAGACCAGCGGGGCTGGAACAGTTAAAATTACCAAATTAATTATGCCTAAAAGAACGACAATGGGTTTGCTAAAAATAAGCGATCTCTTCCAGACAACCAAAGACAGAATAGGAGGTATAAGGATATTGAAGAAAAGCATAATATTAAGTATAAGTATATTATCTGTGATAATATTGAACATAAACTTTGTAACATTTAACTATTAATTGAAATTAAACAAGAGAAAGCTAAATAGGCGTTACATAACTCGTTTTAAATAAAAAGTTTGTGAAACTTTTTTTTCATTTTAATTTTGTTTCAAGCTCAAGTTGAATTCGAATTTTAATGACATTTTTACATTATATTAATTTAATTAAGCAAAGCCAGTGTCAATCGATAGACGACCTCTGCTGTGGGGTCAATGGTCGTGATTCATCCACAGATGAGTGGATTCATCATTATTATTGTTTATTATTTTATCGTATCGTAATACGTAATATCTACACATAACATGTTAGTCATAATAAAGCATTGAAAACTACTCATGTTAGTTAATAGATATTAGGTAGGTATTAGATTAGCTAGAAGAGATCGCTCTTAAAGATGAGGTCGCCCGATTTGTACAAATACAAATCTGTTTTTGTTTTACCTACCTTTATGTAAACTGGTCGATGTATGTACAATAAAGTTATATTCTATTCCATTCTATTTATAAATTACTAGCGACCCGCCCCGGCTTCGCACGGGTGCAATGCTTATGTAAATATACATGTATTATACATATAAACCTTCCTTAAGAATCACTCTATCTATTAAAAAAACCGCATTAAAATCCGTTGCGTAGTTTTAAAGATCTAAGCATACCTACATAGGGACAGACAGACGGCGGAAGCGACTTTGTTTTATACTATGTAGTGAAGATGTAAATTCACTAAAACTTAAATGTTTATTTTGCTCACTTAGGTAGGTAGGTACTTAAGAATGACAAATTAACTCTCCCTACACCTATTTATTTGCCGATGAAAGTTAGAGGTCGTTCCCATTCATCGGGTGTCGGACCCGGATTTTAATCGGATGTTCCAGTGGCACAACATGTATGTATTCACACTTGTCCGACGCCGAGCTCTTACCTACAGCGGCTACCTCGACATTACGTTTTCACGTGGTTTTCACAATCAGCGAGTTGACGACAAAAGTTGGCAAATGGTGCGCGCTCGCGATTTTGAGTTGCCAGTTGCTAAGTCCAATCAAATCAACATCAAGAATAATTTAAATAGTTATTTTTAATGGTTATTTTTTATCGTCTGTCAATACTGAAGTCAAAATTATGTATTAAGGAAAATTTTTCAAAGAAAAACTCAATAATAAAATTGTTCAAAAAAAATCAATTTAAATGTTAACGGAAACGGATATTTGTTAAAAATGTCAATTAGAAATGTCAACTGTTTTTTTTTATAAATTAGGGACGTGCTGTATTTAAAGCCATTAGCAACAACGACATGTCTTTTAACACTTTACCGGGTTATAGCATCAACGGCTTAAGCTTCCTATTTTTGTAACTTGTGTATGCAGGAGTTGCTTCAAAGAGAATTTGCTCATTCAAGTCTAAATTTAGACATATTCTAAACACTGGTAGTTACGACTAGGGCTGCAGGCTGCTTTCTATTTTATTTGGATATTATCAATGAATTAGGAATTCGTTGGATATTATAATGATTTTTTTCTTTCTTTATTTTATTTCTGTCAAGTCGAAATGCCATATTTAAAACAGTACTTACATAAAGTATTTTCAGTTATAACTACTTGTTGTAACTTTTACACACAAAATACATTTATAAAAATAAACCCCAAGTTAATTATAATCTAAACTCAGTTTATTAACTGGTGGTTGATATTATTATTTCAATATATATTCTTTTAATAGCAGATTTTGTTTGAATTATTATTATAAGTTCTCAGAGGGCCTAGCCAAGTGACCAATCGATTGCACCGAATGTTTAACGAAAAGAATATTATGCATGAAACTGACGTATTACTGAAAACTATGGCAACCGTCGTCGTTTCAAATGTATGAGTACCTAGTAGTCAAAAATATTCATTTCGTTCAATACAAACGTTGTATCGTTTACCACTCTAGTTAGTAACGAATGGTTGATATTACAATAAAACTATAAATAGTAAATAACTATTCTCTAATCACATTATAATATGTTGGTTAATGATTCACCAAACTGTCAGTCAAATAAAGTGCGACATTCATTCAATTTCAGGAATTACAAGTAGACATATTATCTGCTGAATTCGTGGACACTAGAATTTAGTTAGGTATTGTTATACCTATTGTAAAATGCTTTTTTGTCCCTAAGAAGGATATATGTTTTCATTTAATTAATAATCACAAAGTACATTTATATATGTATATAAATGTACTTTGTGATTATATATTTTATTTTTCTAACACTGTATATAATATATAACATTAACATATATAATAACCACAGAACATATAATAACATTAACGATTAGGATTACATTCGTTTGTCATTTATTTTTATTAGTTTTGCTCTACCTTTTACAAATAGGAATTTGATTACGAGTGCCCATATTTTTTCCTTTAAGTATTTTCTCTCATAGTTTAAGTTGTTTTTATAATTGTTTGTAATAATAATTTACTCGTTTTGGTGAATAGGGGTATACTTTTTATCTTTTATTACGTAATTGGAGTTACCAGTTAGTCGTATTTTGTGATTCACAATGACTTGGTAGGTAACGATGAGTAAAATTTAATAGCTATAAATATACCTAACATGCTCTATTGAAGCGTGATTTCATTTTATTAATAGATAATTATTTCGTACAAAAAATATTTTGCACAATAATAGCAGTAAATCTAGTTTTTGTATCTATGTATGCCCCACGTCATGACCACGTCCCACTGTAAGCAAAGATTAGACCATTCTATAAATTCGAGATAAGCAGGCTCAATAGATATGGGTGGATTGTAGTAACAACTGACAGTATCGAAACCCAAAAATACCTAAAAGTAGGTAGGTACTATTACCGTGTATCATAAAATTTTTGGTGACCAATCTTAGATCGACCAAGGTGGAAATGGCAGTATTAAATTTTTAATACATTTGGGATAAATATACCTAAATCGCTATTGCTTTCCAAATTAGACGTAGGTATAATTATATAACACCGATTTATACAAGTATATACAGCATCGACCGAATTCACTAATTTTCCTCACCGAACTCACTCACTACAACCAAACTTTTCAAAGCATAAACACAAATTACTCTAAATTACTAATACATCCCGTGGCTCCAGATTTGAATATCGCCGTAAGGAGCCTAATCATTCTTATTAATTGGGGAACAATACAGATACTGTAGGGTGGTGGAAATAGAACATAAGATGTGTGTAAGATATATGGAACAGTGTGATAAATGACATATGGGGAAGTTAAACGTGCTGCTGGTATATTATAATTTGATTCACGGTAATGCTTTGCTAAGTTATAGCTCCCTAACCAGAGATTAGAGGCACTACGAGGAACTTTGTGATTGAAATTCTTATTGAAAGCAAAGAAGGGCTTTCTGTTTCAACTTAAAAACCGTACATTATGATATCATTGGTGCACCGATGGATTTTAGCAGACACTAACATTCAAAGCAAAAATGGAGAAAATGACTCTGTAGAACATTAATTATCAATACAATTTTTATGTCGCTCTTTTAGCTATTTTCGTAGACCTGATTGAACTATTATTGAAGGACTAAGTAACAAAAAGGAACATAATTACAAATTCTAAGCTGTAAGACTGGTATAACTTCATGCGAACTCTCAGACCAATAAAATTATTAGTCTGAGTGCGAACTATCATTAATCTTTTTGTTATTATTAGTGTCTAATGGTTTAACTGTACGCGACACATACAAATGATATATTAAGCCTTATCGTGTCATTAACAAACCGTTAATCCTAACACGACCTTTAATTTCTACACTTTCTCGTTTCAATGTTGGTCATACCAAATTAGTTGATAGAATTACTATACGTAATTACATCCCTTATATGCACATGATTGTCTTGTTAAAGATCGTTAGTAATGACGCTGATAAGTAACAATAACACAGCATCATTCATTACCCACCAGTTATGGTGAGATAGATAATTTCGACTTTTTGGTATAGTTTTGCTATACAAGTCTAAGTAATTTTTACTTAAAAATTCATCATACAGACAGACTAGACGACTTTCAAAATAAATATATTATTTTTGGCATTTTCAACATCATCAAGGTTTTAAAATAACGAAGACTTCAATGTAACACTTGCTTAGATGGGGAAAATTGACGCCATAGTTGATAAACCCCAGTCTTGATGCCTGGTTATTCACATCCGTGCCTTTTTCGCGTAATAAGAAGACTGTGGAACCAACTTTCGCCAGCGGTATTTACGAACCGATACGACCTGGAAATCATCAAAAAAGAGTGTATTCCTTCCTTATAGACCAGCAATGCATTTGCAATTCCTCTGGTGTTGAAGGCTGGCGGTGGTGATCACTTACCATCAGGTGAACAACAGGTGAACTGTCTGCTTGTTTGTCTCCTTTTCCATAAAAAACAACAACACCAAAGTCATCTGGCTACAGACTACGACTATATCGAAATGGCAGTAACTGACTATACAGGGTGTAAGGGACCCGCTCTCTAAAACGAAAAATATAAAGTCTACTACCTCAAAGTAAATTTATGGCATAAGCAGTTTTTTTTTAAATTGAATATTTAAAGAGTTGGTAATTTTACAACGCGCAATGTATTACGTACGTGCGGGCGGCCCGTAGCGGCCCGACGCAAGCGGCGGCGGCGCCCCGGCGCGCGACGCGTATCTAAAACTGAACAGGTTCGAACGCCCGCAGACTAAGCCCGCAGATCATGAAAACCTCTTCACAAATCTTTAGTTTAACAGAGTTACAGTCATTTTTTATGTACGGACAACATTTAGTTTTCAACCTTAAACGTGTGCATGCAGGGGCATTGAACTCGTAAAGTAGGTAATGAAAATTCAGTAAAGTAACTAACAAAAGCCAACCACCAGGACAGATGTTACACTCGAAATCATCTTAGTAGTCCGGGTACCGTTTGATAATTTTAGTAGGTACTTAAGTATCATACAAATAATAAAAAAACAAATAAATAATCAAAGCGACGAGTAACAACTTTTGTCTTATTAATTACCTACTTAGCAAATAAGCGAAAGCGCGCGTCATCAAATCAAGTTACCTCAGATTTTATTTGGTCTGAGGTAGTTACCTACCTACCTTTTCACTAACTTGAGAAGCACCATGACATGCTGAGTGAAAAAAATAGAAAACGAAAATGATAAAAAATTCTAACTTGATAAAAGCCCGAGACAGGACTCGAACCAGGGACCTTTCGCGATCCGGGCGAATGCACTCCTCTAAGCTACACAGGACTTGTAAGGTCACGAGTTACAACGAATTTATTGAAGACATTATTTTACACCCTTACTCACAATCAGTATACCGATTCGTTGGTGTCCCTTTTTATGCCTTGTAGTCTTAATTGATTTAATTTCTAGGCACGAGTAATAGTTTAGCTATCTACGTTTAAAAGTAAACAACAACAAATACCTAGATGGGTGTACGTGAACGGAGAAATAAGCCAGATTTCAGATCCAGATTCGATTCCGCACTAATATTAGAAAAATAACGAAAATGACAAGGAAATAAATAAAACTAACAATTTGATAAAAACTACGTACCTACGTTAGGCATTTCGTCTAATGAGGTGCAATTGGCGCTCCCAGATTTGGATACCTACGCCGCGATATCCTTAATGCAAGGAAGCATTTCATCCAGCTTCTCTGAGGCACATCCACTTAATATTATTCGCAAGCACTGTACGCCTAATTAGAGGCAGTTTAAAACACAACTCACACACACACACAAATGAACTAGGTAAGTAATAACATTTCGTTCGTAAATCACATGCGTTTACGTTCGAAGCTAACAGCGAACTGCGCGTGCGCCCTGCACCGTGCACCGACTGGGCGGCATTTTCATTTGTCCTTTCGGCAAATACAAAGAAGCCGCCTGTGATGCCGGTGTCTTTGTACTATCCGCCAAAGAATGCTGCCGCCGCGTGTTGGTGGTGCCGCGCAGAATAACAGCTGATCGGCCAAAAGTGATAGAATTTCTCCAAAAAGTAGCTATGACTTTAATCAGTATTAAGTTTATAATGATATTTTATGTGTGCAAGATTCATTGTACTAAAGGTTATTTTTGTAGCTACTTTTGTTTGTACAGCGGTTTAATTGAGTTGCATAAAGTTCTCGTCAATACGTGAGTTATGAAATTTAGTTTGTTGAGTTTGCGTGAGAGTCTCCTATACGCGTGTTGACTGATGACGTAGATGCCTACATTATCTTGTTTACTAGGTAACATACCTAATAGCGGTATTTTAAAACTTTGTAATAATGATGTAGGTATCCCCTCAGTAGTCTGTGGAAGAGTGGATTATTATGATGATATTTAAGCACGTAGGCGACACTGTATAATGCAGTACCTACCTACGTTATTTTACATGGGCTATTATACATTAGAAGCCTACTTTAGTCTGTCATAAAATTTAAGAAACGGGATATCTGTTATGCTTGTGAATTATGATAGGTACCTATCTAGCAGGTGTGGTAAAACATACCTAGCTTCCCTATCGTCGGGGTGCGTCAGAAAAGTTTAGGTAGTAGATGGGATGGCGCGGCCGGCCGGTATCGCTCGCGTGCGCTGACCTTGGTCAACGTGCGCGGGTTCAATGGGTCAACAACGGTCAAGGGCAAGGCCACGCAGCGGCGCTAGACGTTTCGCTCGCCCGCCGCCCGGCCCGTAGACTGCGCGTGATATTTTTTAGTACATTGCTTTTATTGTAAAAAAAATGAATTTGCGTTTGTAAATTTTAAATTATTGTTTTATTTTGTTCTCCTGGCATGATAATACACAAAATAAGTGAAAAAAAAGTGTTAAAAATGTAATTTATTTTTGAGATTTTACCTATGACATCGTATTCAGTATCACTAGGACTACCTCCTGTTTTCGTTTTAGGGAGCGTTTCCCTTACACCCTGTATCTAAATACCTGTAAGTGACTATATCTAACTAAATGCCAGTAACTGACAAAATCTAAATTCCAGTGACTGAATATATTTAAATGCCAGTGACACTGACTATATCTAAATGCCAGCGACTGACTATACCTAAATGTTACCACTAACATGACTTTACCACTCTATCTGAAGCTGGCGATTGAGTTATTATGAACTATCTTCTTGATGAATTGGAGATCTTTTCAGTCATAACTGAATCTACACATTTCAAGTGAATACAAAGGTGTGATCATGCCAGGGATGTCAATTTACAGCAACGGTAAGTGTTTCCATATTATACATTAGGTGTTCAAATATAATTTCCCGATGCAAATAACAGTGTTGACGCCAAACCAAGTTAGCTCATGTCTCTGTATAACTTTCGCAATAAACTTGTAGACAATCCTGTTGGCGCCCACACGCAGGCGAGTGACACATTTAATGGGAGCCTGGAATGTCGGGAGTAGCGAACTCCATATGAAACTTTTAATTGAGAGCAAAAAAATTGTTCCGATTAAACAATTATTGTTCATTGCTGCTAATTGACAATAACAGAGCGGACTGGCATTAAAAATAAATTCGATAATACGCTTTTTGCCTTAACGATTTGATGGATCGAAAGAGGAAATCGAGAAAATTCGATCTTCAGACAATTAGCTGATGAGCTCATTTTTGTGTTAGAATAAATGCACATCAAGCAGTTCAAATTACAATCAATCCTTTTTAGTTGGCTAGCGAAAAATTTATGAACAAACCTTCAAACTTTAAAAAACTCGTAAGTAATGTGCAATAAGAAAATATTTCTTGTTTAGTAGTATAGTATCGTTATTATTTAGTTGTTTGTTTTTATTTAGTTCTTGTTTACCAAACCAAATTGTAAGTGTCTCAGGTGGAAACTTTTTTTGCCATTGTGAAATGTTTCTGTAATAATTTTATGTCATGTAAATGGTGTTTGTTTTCCAATAAAAAAAAGAAACAATCTAGCATAAACATCCTGCTGCTGTCACTACAATATTAAAAGGATATTTATGTATTCTTTTTTCGTCCTACATAAGCAAATACACACTTTTGAAATAAATTAATGATTTCAAAATATTTTATTACTGTTTTGGGGTGAACGTTCCCACCATTTATAACTCTGGTAAAAAAACTCAAAAACACACACCAGATGACTAAGCTGTTGTAGGAAGTAAAATGAATATTTGGGGCATCTGGAATCCTTTGAGCTGGGTTAATTTTTTTAGATCCCTTTGGAATATTTTGGCTTCCATTCAAGTCACACAGGTCTTTCCTCTGCATTATTAAATTTTTAAAGCCCACATGAATATAATAAGGAACCAAATTTAGTACCTACCTTTGAGAAATAGTATTGTTTTTTTTTTCGACGACTGGGAAGCACTTGACGAAGTTATACTCAACAGAGTGATTAGCTACTATGATAATTAAAGCTTTAAAAAGCGAACTTCCCATACAGGATTTCTAGTAACAGGCATGTCCCATGAGGGAGTCTAGATTGTTGTCTCTTGTCTAAACTAGATACTAGGTTTGAATCGAAAGACAGTGGCTGGTCGGAGGCCATTTCAAAGGGCTCCTTGTATATCGTCCGTCACATAGACGAAAGCGCATGCAACACTTGCACTTTAAATGTTTTGCAACTTCTTATGAAATGGTGTTTAAGTGTACATTGTTTGAGAGCGTCCAAAGTAACTTCAATATTTTAATGCTCAAACCATGAGTGTGATTACGTACCTACCTACTTCTTAGCAATAGCCAGACATATCAATTATAGTTCAATATTTGGCTTTGGTACTTCCAAAACATGCATATCACATGGTGATCGTGTCGCCTTATAAGCAATCGCTACCTCACAATGAACACCTGTCAAACTGACCCCGTTGTCTAAATTTGGTTACTTTTTTAAGGCTACCTGCTAAGAAACGTGGACTCTTAACTTTAAGTAAGTAAGTACATACCTACTCATTAAGTTTTTACCAGGTTTCTTAAGCCTTGACATTTAAGTTTGTTTCAATATTTGATCTTGACCGATATAGCTGTTGTTTGAAGCCTTTAAAAACTTTGCGAAGGTAAAAGTTAAAAGTAAGCATTTCAAAAGAAATTTGTATTACATTTTCAATTACATAATTGATTATGGGTTTTCTATTTCAAGTCCTTCAGCTTTCAAACTAATGAAGAGTATTTGTGTATTGTCGATGTCAATTAAATTTTTTATATTTATTTTGACAGTATACGTTTTGTCTGATCGTATGCAGTCGTCCACAAATCCTTGAAACACATTGCGTCAATTGCAAACCTAATCCTAGGTATACCCTACGCCCGTTGAGCTCTGGAAATTATATCAACAGAAAATCAAAACACTACGAAAAGGTAGTGTTATGTTTTGTTAGGTGCAAGTAAATATTTCCATAGGACAGGTTGTATCCCCATCGTTAAAACTTTTGTAATGGCACTTAATTATGACATTACTGCTTTGAGTTCTCAAAAACAATGAAATACCTACATGGAGTTTTGAATGATAATTTATTATATCTATCAGGAAAGTGTCTTTTTTTGGGCCCTTCGTGGTATAAAGAAGATCTTTGCAGATTACCAATTTTACAGACACAATATTACTCAATATGATTGCAAATCCCACGTATATAATTTCTTAAGTTCAGCTTCTTGTCCCGAGGCCCCAGACGTCTATTTGCCAAGTGCAGAATTAATGTGGCACATAGCTGTCCCAACAATTAAATCAGTTTGCAAGTCGTACCATTCGGGCCCAGCTGCCCACACAGCTTGTCTCTCTACATATTTAATACAAGACGCAGTTTGTTAGGACGTTTCTTTGGAAACAGTTTAAATTTAGAATTTCCGTTCGTCCCAAGTTGGATGTAATGCGTTCAGTGCGCTCGGGGCATGGACTTTGACATCAGTCTTCGCTCGCAGTCCCGATTAAAATCGGTTTTAGTTTTATTCCGATTTAAGTGAGTTTTCGAGAGAAAGATTGGTGTCTTTTTGTGCGGTATTTTCAGTGATTTATTATGGTTTAATGTAGTAGGATGTAAAGTGAATTATTTATTAATTGTTATAGCGTGTTACAATTAACAAAATTATGATTCTTGCTTAATTATGTTCCGAACGAATCGGAGTAGCCTGTTTGTATATCGTGTCATGTATATCGTTTCAAGTTTATGTTTTATAAAGTAGCATAAGAATACCATCTATGGAAAGAGCAATAAACTACATAACTACTACCTTTAGTAGGACATAAGATGTGATTAGTATAAGCGCTCCGTTGTGCCGGGAAAATGAGAAAACCGGAAATTATTATTTGTATTGTTTCCGTATCCCTCCGGAAGTCATTAAGCAGTTTCTACCGAAATGAGAGCAAATCTATAAAATTGTATTATAAAAACTTGAAAAACATATTTACATCTTGATTGGTACTTACTACTAAAATTATCAAAGTACAGATAAATTCTAGCAAGTACTCAATAATTTCAACAATTACAATTAAATGATGTCATTGATAAACTATTAAGTACTTTTTACGTATAATATTTATATATTATCACATCGATCTGAGGCTTATCACATCTACGACAGCCATGCAACAATAATTCAATCTAAACACTAAAATAATTCGAAGAAATGTAAAGTGGGACTACGAAAGGTTGGGACAGCATACCATTCTAATGTAAACAATAAGCGTAAACACTGAACCTAATGACTCACGATGACGAAGATTTCATTATCATATCTCTCCAATACGCATTCATGGTTAACGTTAGTTGCAATCTAGCACTTGACAACATATATCGTGTCGTTATATTTATTCTTATTACTCGTTTATTCATTGATTGTATCAAGGCCGATTTATTGAGTGAACGCGGTTGACACATTTAAACGTGCCTACGTAAAACCTGACGACTTTTGCGGGGAGAACAAAGGCTTTTATTTGCAAATTTATTTAGCACTTTCCGACGCACCAGCCTGTTGATCGAGACACGTGTCCTGGGTTACATACGGGCAAACGAGACGATGCGAGCGTTCGACGCGCGCGTGTGATAAAAATCGAATGCAAAAATGATTAAAAGGAACGGTGATAATGTGTTTGCGATCGCGTCGAGCAACAATCAGTGTCAAGGCGCGAGAAGTGCCGTCTCGCTCTGTCCCGGCGGCGCGGCCACGAGGATTCCGCGCGCCACTGCCGCCAGGATGACGCCACCCGACGCGCACCAAAACACCAAGGAGGCGAACATTGCGCTCTCCACATACGTCGAAAAGTGGAAAAATAGATATGAAGAGTCCGAGAGGAGACACAAAACACACCTACTCAAGGCAGAAAAAGGTCAGTTTTCATATTAGTGGTTTATACACTGTGTTTGATTTTGTTTCGTTTTTTGCGGTAGTTTTCGCGCATGCTCAGTCTCCGTATGCAAATGAAAACTCGGATGGAAATCCTATTCGCGTATTTGTCGGATTATGACAGATGATAACCTGTTGCTTTCACATTATCACGTAAACTCCTATTGGTATAGGAAGTATGCGTTTTTTGTGTTATTACCTACGCCACTTTGAGAAAATCTTTGTAAACTTCTTCCTTTGAACGACTGACACAAAACCAGTTATTGAACTGCGCAATACTTGACTACTAATGATACATTATGAAACAAAGCAATAAAAATAACGTTATGAAAAGTACTTTTTAAACTTTTAATGTGGTAGAACATCACTAATTCAAATTCGAAATTTGAAAGTCCTAATGTCAAAACTGTCAAATTTTGCAGAAAATTGACGTTTGAACATTGTTTGTAAACAAAGAGTTTTTGAGGTTAGTTTTTTATTTCTATTATATTTTTTATTTCTATTTATTATTTTATTTCTATGTCGTTGCATTATACTTATAAATTGATAGGAAATGTTTTTTTTACATTTTTTTTGAGTTTTTATAAAAGTATTGAGTTTATTCATTTAAGTTTAAAAATCATTCATCCGTAAGTAAACTATGCTGTTTTTCTGTAATTTATTCGTAAGAATCAAATAAATAGTTTATGTACCTACCTACGTAATCTTTATATAAATGAGATATACCTACTGACTTACCTATATATTACGATTCTTTCTTTAACACTAGAATAAAAATGAAACACTTTTGTTTCTATGGTGTAAATATAAATATTTAAGTATTATTTTTTTAGTTACTTACTATGTTAAATACCTAATTATGGTAACAACCATGACTCGTGGACAAATGTCTGTGTTCATCACACAAACATTTGCTCCTACCAGGACTCAAACCAGGACCACTTTACTGATCACTCCACTACAACGGTATCAAAATTAGTTAGATATTTATCTTCAAATAAATATTGGGAAGACTATGGAGAAATAATTAGATATGAATGATTCAGATAATGTGTCTTTTTTATATAACAAGTGCTGTAGCATTTTTTGAGAGATCATTGGCATGGCCAGGGCCCGTGGTATATTGCCAGCCCTGCCACCCTATAGTTACACCACTATTTGCTTATGAAAAAAATGTAAAAATGAAAATGAAAATATTTATTTGTACTTAACTAAAATGTTGTACTTACATAATTTGTTGGAAAATTCTCTCTTTAAGTTTTTGTAAACCTGTACTGAGAGGATTCTGCTCTTCAATATGCTACATTAATGTGAATATAAAATCAATAGTATACATATTTATGTATGGGTTTATGCAATATTACTTATTCTCATACTTGTATGGATTAGCATTTAAACCAAGCAATTATTAATATGGCATATAATACAGTAAATGGTTATTGTAATCCAAAGTATAAATATTTTTAATTCTACAGTATAATGCATATAATTTACAAAACAAGGAATGAAGACTAAGTTTACTTTTATGGCAAGTGAACATACTTCATAATTTAGTTCGCTGAAAACCACTGGATGCAGCCAGCGAAAGACCTACCAGTTATATGTCATTATAGAACTATAATCGACTACTTAATATGCAAAAGTATTGTAACTCTCTAGCCTCCTTAAAATTTTATTAGGAATATTCTATTATTACTATAAAGCAATTTTTCCGTTCTTAAGTATAACTAAAATTTAGCAAATGTTACATTAGCTTGCCACATCCTCTTGAATTAATGATACCAACAAATATTTCTTGTTTATTTTCCTGGGTGAGTCAAAGACAGAGTAACACATTTGTGTTGGAAAGAAATCGGTTATAACGTTTCCAATAACACTGATAAGATAAACAGTTTCTAGTAAGAATATACTCAATACTATTAGTTGTTTTTTTTTATTTGTTAAGGTATGAATCATAACTTGACAAATAAAAAAAATCGGGAGTGGTCTCCCCTTGACTTTCTCGTATACCGAAAACGAGTCAAAAGTTGATAGAAACCTTATATTTTGATGTCATACATGCATGTTAAATTTTGGTCACCCATCCGAGTACCGACCGCGCACTTGGTTGCTTAACTTTCGTGATCGAGGTCTCAAAAGTTGATAGAAACTTTATATTTTGATGTTATACATGCATGTTAAATATGGTTGCTATTAGTTAAAGCATACTCGAGTTATCGTGCTAATGCACAGACACACAGATGTACAGACACACACACAGACATAATTCCAAAAATAATAGTTTTGGACTCTGGGAGGTCCAAAACAAATCCGTCAAAATCTAGAGGTAAAATTTTTTGATGATTACAAGACTTCCTCCATACTACGTATACAAGAAAGTAAAAATAACTAATAGGTAATATTGTATAATAATATGTATTAATACAATATATGATAGGTGTGGTGGTCAGTAACATTACCTACTTGGCCGGTTCTGTGCACCGCACCTATTTCTTAATTTTTTTTATTTACTTTTGACATATTGTTATCCAAATATTGTATTAACTTTTATTGATTGATTTACAGTTATTTATCATTTAATTTATATTTGGGCTATTAATTAAAATCAGTAAAATAAAAATTTTACATGGTATAAATCAACAGAATAATTAATTATGTTGGAATAAAACATACTTATTGTTATCAGCTACCTATGTAACCATATTCAAAAATATTTGATTTTATTATTATTATTACTATACAGAACTTAATAAGGATTCGTCTTAAAGTTAGTGTAGTTAGTTGTAGTTCAGCTATCTAGCTGTGTTGGTGATGATTATTATAGCTGCATTGTGAATTTTATTCGTTAAAATATTAAGCACCCATAATTTATTGTCTTTGTTTTATATTTATTTTTCTATTAATAGTTATAATAACATTTTATAAATTTTGTGATTGCGAAACTGAGTTTTTTTTTGTTACTCTTTCACGCCTAAACCACTGAACCGATTTTGATGAAATTTAGTATGGCGATAGTTTGAGACCATGGGAAGGACATAGGATACTTTTTGGCGCGAAAACCGGTAATAATAAATAAATGAAAACCGAAGGAAGAATAAATAAATAACGTGTCCAGGCTAGTAAAGTATGTCCAAAAATAATTTCATAATTTGTTTAGCTTTTTTGCGTTACTTGTTAAATTTATTATTAGTTTTAACCATCCACATAATATACCTACCGTTGACAACACCTCATCAAACTTGTTTACTTACTTGAATATTTTATTGAATGACAGTGAATATTTTGTGTCGGTTAATTAGCATGCACTGTATGTACCGTGTCCAGACGAATATTCTACATAATGTCTGTTGTATAATTAGAGTGTATATTCCTCAAATAAGAGAATTAGAGTTGGGTATTCCAAAAATTGGTTAATTCGGTGCATAATATTAATTATGTATTAGAGTAGTATATCTGTCGGTTGTTGGTATTTGTTCGTTACTGAAGGATTGCTACTTTTTTGGGTTGGGTGTCCCATTTGTGGCTGGCTACCTGTCAGTATATTACAGGTACTGCATGGCCCATACTGCCAAATATGGCTTTATATGTAACTAAACGTTACACCTAGGGCCCTGCTCAGTACCGGCGTTAGGGTAGGGCGAGCTCGGGCGCCACAGGATACGAAAGGCGTTTCAGGCGCCACTTTTTTCCTGTCCATAATTTTATGTGCGTGTGGTATGAGGGCTCATTTTTTTAAAGTAATCATATTTTTACGAAATCACGAAAGAATTTAGGAAATAATTGTGTTATCTTCATGGTGAATATAAAAAAATTGTGAAGTATATAGAGGGAAAGTTCTGGTCAATTAACTGGAACACTCAATCTGCCAACCAGAGAAAATACTGTAACTCAGATCTCAAAATATACTAGATGTATGTTTAACATTTGCATGTGGAAAAATTGTGTTGAATTTCTGAAACCCATTCACAAATATTGAAAAGATTTTAACGGTTTATTAGGATTTTGTAAAGGTTTGTTTAGAACACTCAATTCTCTTATGGTGCAGACGGAGTGTTCAAAAACTTACCAACTTTAGTTAAATAAATCGTTAATATTCTTACTTTGCTTTACGAGCACAACTTAAGAGTAAATTTGTGACCAAAAACCTTGACATAAAACGTAATAGTTAGAGAGTAAATAAAAAAATACTTTATTTTCAACATCCCGTTGGAGAGCTCCGTATTTTAGGGTTTATTTACATAACCCGAACTTATATACAAACGGGTGCCACATCAGAAATTGTGAAAATGTTATCACTAAAGTTTTGACACGTTGTCTATTTCTGAGATTGTTTAATTTTAACAATAATCAACTTATAAATATTTATATTCTAGAAACGTATTTAGGGTGACCATGCATTCATAAAATAAAATCTATTTTTTGTACTCGTATACATTTTTTATGCTATTTGTCTAAGGTGGTCGTCTAAAAGATATTTTTTTCACTTTGGCCTTAAAGATGTCCAGATTATACTGATTCGGGAAAACAGACCCCGCCAGAGTTCCATTCCTTAGCTGTTATAATAATGAAAGCGAAAGCAAATCGCTACATGCGAATAGAAGGAATATCAACAACATAATGTGAAAGCCCTCGCTGCCCCTGGTCTCCCGGTGCCGGAAAGGGACGGAGCGATAAATCTATCTATGTTAAAACTTCCACACACACTCCGAAATGAAACCGATTAAAAACCGAGAGGCAAGTAACACGTCGTCGGTGGTCGAGGCTCTGGAGATTACCCTCAATGAGTGTGCCATTTCCGATGAGTCTCTTAGCATGGTGCTCCACCAAATCCAGTGCATCTAGCTGATATTGAGCAGTACGACCCAAATTTAAGGCAGTACAGTATAGGTACTCCAAGCAAGAGCGAACTTGAAAGATTTTACACTCTTAAACGGTAAAAAAACAAAAAACGTGGTAGACACTTTTTCTAATTTATCTTGTAATTTCATGCAAGACAAACTAAAAGATGTGTAACAGTAATTCATCATGCGTTATTATTTCGTTCGGATCTTAGAATACATAAGCACTAAGCATTGACAAATTTCGACAGCGAAAGTAGTGCCCTGGTGGCGTAGTGGTTAACGCAGCCGCCCGGATTGCGGAAAATGTTGGGTTCGATTTCCGCCTGAGGCAGGTCGAATTTTTTCAATGTATTTTTTCTACATTGAAATTTATTATGTATACAATATGTTATTGTGCCGGCCATAAGATGCCGCGGCAAACCAAAGCGTGACATGCCGTGCCGTACCGTCTCAGTGGGTAAAATGCCATTTCAAAATTAAGAAAGAAAAAGAAACACAAGAACGCAGCGTAAAATACCGTTCTTCAGAGATTAAATATTTTTTAGAGCCTTAATTAAATGTTTATTTCATATAATAAATAATTTCATTCTACTCTCAACACATATGGAAACGAAACATTTAATAGTTGACCAATATCTCTTTACTATTATAAAATAAATAGTTAGTGCGTGATAGTAAGGGTAGAGAAAAAATGTGTCCGGAAAAAAATATGTCACCCTAGCCATTTTTCGTATGAAAATGTAATAAAGTTGATTATTGTTAAAATTAGACAATCTCAGAAATATACAACGTGTCAAAACTTTAGTGATAGCATTTTCACAATTTCTGATGTGGCATCGGTTTGTATATAAGTTCGAATTATGTAAATAAACCCTAAAATACGGAGCTCTCCAACGGGATGTTGAAAAGAAAGTATTTTTTTATTTACTCTCTAACTATTACGTTTTATGTCAAGGTTTATGGTCACAAATTTACTCTTAAGTTGTGCTCGTAAAGCAAAGTAAGAATATTAACGATTTATTTAACTAAAGTTGGTAAGCTTTTGAACACTCCGTCTGCACCATAAGAGAATTGAGTGTTCTAAACAAACCTTTACAAAATCCTAATAAACCGTTAAAATCTTTTCAATATTTGTGAATGGGTTTCAGAAATTCAACACAATTTTTCACATGCAAATGTTAAACATACATCTAGTATATTTTGAGATCTGAGTTACAGTATTTTCTCTGGTTGGCAGATTGAGTGTTCCAGTTAATTGACCAGAACTTACCCACTATATACTTCACAATTTTTTTATATTCACCGTGAAGATAACACAATTATTTCCTAAATTCTTCCGTGATTTCGTAAAAATATGATTACTTTAAAAAAATGAGCCCTCATACCACACGCACATATAATTTTTTGCATTACGTACGAGCATAATAATAATAATATAATATAATAATAATGTGTGTACAAATACCCACGAAACAAAACTAGGTTAGGGTTATTATAAAATTATGCCAATAAATTATAATTACCTTTACCTTGTTTATTTAAAGAAAATACCTTACAGGGAACTCTTTACAGTCGAAACATCTGACCTGATAGTAAGCGCCCCTTCAAATTATCAGTCGCATTTAAACTTAGACAATTTATCTAAGCATTTCAACTAAAATAAAATAATAGATTGAAAAAACTAAAAAACACGCTTTTATGTTAAATAAAAAACTAAAAAGTGAAAAATAACTTTTTAGATGCTAACTGATGAACGAAAAGTAGGTATGGAATAATTTTATTTTTGCGTTTACAAACGCGTAAATATAATACTAGAAAAATGCACTGAAAAAAATCGACTTGCCTCAGGCGGGACTCGAACCCGCACCTTCCACAATCCGGGTGGAAGGTGCGGGTTCGAGTCCCGCCTGAGGCAAGTCGATTTTTTTCAGTGCATTTTTCTAGAAAAGTAGGTATCTTTAATTACTATTTAGAGAAAAGTGTGGGGTGCTCAATTACATTAGTTATGAAAATATTCGATCGGTACAATTAAATTGAGCACCCCACGACTTTCTCTAAATACTTAGTAATTATACTTTTCGTTTACTTAGTTTCTATACTAAAAAGTTATTTTTCATTTTTTAGTTTTTTATTTAACATAAAAGCTCAGACCAATAAAGACTTTTTTATTGGTCTGAGCATAAAAGCTTGTTTTTTTAGTTTTTTCAAACTATTATTATATTTTCCACTTTTTAGTGCGAATTATAACCGCCGATAAAAGTACTTACTATTAAGTAAGTGCGCTGTCATTAGACAGCGCCATCTGGCGATTCTAATCAGGATAATGGGATATTCTTATCAAATTATTGTAATGTCATCGGTCTTTGATAAGTCTATAAAGTTTAAATGAAATCTGACCGTTTAAAGTGGGTCAAAATCGAGTCCAAACGAGTCAGTTACATACATACAAACAAACATACAGCCGGGCGTATCGATCGATTAGTGATGGATGATTGTATGATTTGGGTGCCGTGATTCACCTGACATCTTTGAAAATGCATTTTGTTTTTTTTTTGCATTTTTTTGGTCCGCCCTAGTCGATTTATTGCCAATCTATGTGAGCCACAGTATCGCGTGGCTTTACCAGCAAGTTGTCTTATATCCAACATAATTTTTACAGCAAGACGAGAGTATGGAGACCTTCAGCGCCGGTTCAACATCCTTCAAGAGGAGAAGAATCATTTGGACGGGGAGCTGCAGGAGAGGGAGAGAGAGCTCACCAAGCTGAAGACCGTCTCCGAGAAGCTGTTCCGAGAGTACCAGCAGTTGAGGAACCAACATGAGATCGACGCGGGAGTCATGCAAAAGTTAGTGCATTTGTTTCAATATTTTTACGTAATTTTGTGTGTGCTGTGTGATAGAGATAAATAATATTACTCATCATCATCATGTCAGTCGAGAGACGACCACTGTTGGAAATAGGCCTCCCCCAAGGATGTCAATCCAATCGCTCATGTGCTGCCCGTATCCAGCAGCTTCCCGTCTCGCGACCTTTACCAGACCGTCTTTCCATCTTGTGGGAGATCTACCAACGCTGCGTCTCCCGGTGTGCGGCTTCCTCTCGAGGACCTGTCCGCCCCAACCGCCGTCATTACTCGCAATGTGCGCTGCCCATTGCCACTCGGGCTATATCGGTATCTTTAATTCCTCTGCGGACCACATTATTTCTGATAGAATCACGCAAAGCAACACCGAGCTTAGCCCTCTCTATCGCCCTCTGAGTGACCTTCAGCCTTCTTATGAGGCTCATTGTAAGAGGTCAAGAATAATACTACCCCAACACTACTCATGAGCGTAATAAAGGGCGAAGAATTCTGATCTAACGAAACTCGGACTGACGTCTTATAGGTCACGTCGTAGTCACCACCAACTTACCCATCTATACTTATAGTATAACTAGCTGTCCCGGGCACGCGTTGCTGTGGTAATTTCATACTACTGACCTATAACAATGTATTTACAGTAAAAAAAATGATAACACTTATCAAAAAACTATCCTATCTTCCAAGTTGGATCAAACTGCACACCGTGTAAAAATTTGATTAAAATCGGTTAAGTAGTTTAGGTCATCGGTTAAGTAGTTTAGTCTTAAGACGAAAGTCTTTAATTCGTGTGTGTTGCCAGTGATGACTTATGGAACCGAAACGTGGCCGCTTACAATGGGCCTCATAAGAAGGCTCAAGGTCACCCAAAGGGCAATGGAGAGAGCTATGCTCGGAGTTTCTCTGCGTGATCATATCAGAAATGATGAGATCCGCAGGAGAACCAAGGTCACCGATATAGAATTGCGAACCTTAAGTGGCAGTGGGCAGGGCACATTGCGAGGACTGACGGCCGTTGGGGCGGAAAGGTCCTCGAGTGGCGACCACGTACCGGGAAACGCAGCGTTGGTAGGCCCCCCACAAGGTGGACTGACGATCTAGTAAGGGTCGCGGGAAGCCGCTGGATGCGGGCAGCGCAGGACCGACCGGTTTGGAGATCCTTGGGGGAGGCCTATGTCCAACAGTGGGCGTCTCTTGGCTGAAATGATGATGATGATGATGAAGTAGTTTAGGAGTCCATCGCGGACAAACAACGTGACACGTAATTTACATGTAAATTAAATAACCAACACCCTGAATACAGGTGGTTTGGGATCGGCTTCTGAGTTGATTTAAAAAAAAAATTCTTTCACTGTTACATTGGTACTTTTTCATTGAGTAACATAGGCAGTAACATAACATTATTACAAAAAATATAACTATGCTCCGTCAAAGTCGCGGGCAGGGCGCTAGTCAAAGATAAAACAGAACCAGACTTCCTGTAGCAAACCAGAACTGAAACCTAGACTAGACACAAGGCAAATTATATTTATTTTCCTTTTACCGTTCCTAAATCAGTAAAATATTATTAATACCTAGGTATAGGTTTACGCCTGTCTTTCAGATTTGAATTACGTATTAATAATAGGAAAAATTAATGCAATTTCAACATCAAAAAATAGAAAAATAACAGTATGAAGGGAAAAAGGAATTCTAGCGGAAGATATGGGGTCAAATCCACATTCAAATGGTGAAGACTTTTCCCGATCTTTGAATGATTTACCTATACATGGTATACGTAATTCTAATCTGAAACTTTTCTCTTTTATGCTATTGGTTGCCATACAAGCATACTACCTGCCTGACGGTAAGCACTAAGCATCACCGCAGCCTGTATGTGTCACTCCGGTGCTGCCAAACCTTATGTAAACCCATCGACTACCCCGTGGAGCTATGGCCTATTCATCGACAGAAACAACATTACTAATATATAGAGCTTAGTAGTTTCTGCCCGCGACTTCGTCTGCGCAGGATTAGTATATAGGCACACAGTGATTGCGCCAAGTGCCCTGTTTGCGTTAGAGCCACGACCTAGAGGAACATGTCAGTTTTTAGTGGGTATGCCCTGACAGGGTGAGTCCCACATAACTTTGGGGTGGCCCGACCTGGCCCAAAGTATGCGTAAAGCATTTTCTGACGCAAAAAAGGATTAGTATATATGTTATTCTGACTTATGAGCTATATTATTGTAATGTTTCCTTAAAATCTATTCAGTAGTTTTTCGTGAAAGACTAACAAACACAACATACAGACATCCATTATACAAACTTTCGCGTTTTAAATATTTGTAATATTTGACCGCGGTCTTCTGTTATTTATTCCTGATGGTATTGCCGTGGCTCCCGCTTATAGTAAGCAAACGGAATGTATGCGTAATTGTCTGTCGTGTTTAGGCCCTACCAATTCCGTAGCAGCATTCCATCGCCCTGTATAACCCACTTAGATTAGATAAGCCCCACATTTAAAACCATTTGAAGTAATGGACCCGATATCGTGATAATGACAGGTACTTATCAACGAAAAGTTTTTTTAAATTCTTGTCAGGGAAGCCCTTGTCCTTCATCTCAACTGATGGTAAGTGACGATAATGCTGATGATGCAATCTAGCTTCACCTGAACCATCAACCACAGAGGGAATGGATATCTTATCATTGATGGTCGGAACACAAATAATGATGTTAACATTGTTATTATGGCGACAGATTTTGATAAGATGGCGGTAGCTAGCCAGGTGGACTTGGAAAAGTCCTACCACCAACCAAACCGAGGGGAACCCTGGGGTGAAAAATTTCAATGGGCCTTGAAGGGACACCACTTTAAATCCTACCTAAGGTTGCTTACACACAGCGCGTTTAGTTGCTATACGAGAGCTAGTACCTGCTCTTTCTCATTCGGTGTCACAAAAGCCGTCGCGCGATCTCAAAATGACACAACTGCATTACCAAGAACGGTTGGTGTTAGGTATACACACAAACATACAACTATACTAAAAACTATAGCAGGATGATAACATACAAGTACATAAATTGAAACCGGGGTACGAAGAAGACAAAAAAGCTAGTACTTTTTTATTTTTTTTATTTCATAGGAAGACCTTTAGCTGTACACAACATAGAAACTTAAGATAAACAACAGAACGCCAATTAAGGTCCTCACAGCTCGACATATTCTTAAAAAATAACATTACACTATGCAAAAAGAGACAAAACGCACACATTGTATAAATCAAATATTAAACACGGGTAGGTAAGGTACAGATAATGTTGGTATGTGATAATAATTTTCAATATAATTAAATAATGTGATAATTTGAATATTATATTATAACTTAAATTTAATTACATTCCTTTAAATTATGTAACACCTTTTGTATACCTGTGACTTGCAAGTAATAAATGAATGAATGAATGTTGAAAATGTTTGGTTCATAATAAGGCGCTTAATAATTTACAAAAAAAAATTTAAATGGAAAAGCTCTTTATTTAAATGGACTTTGCTAAGTATTATGAAATCGTCAAAAGCTTTTTCGGGACGAAATAGTTATTTTACTTAAATAATTATGTAGGTATGACGTTCACGTGTTTCATTTTTTAATTAATACGGCATAAATAAAAACGGCAATTAACGCAATTATATTACGGGGTTACACCGACCGTGGTCACAGGTGAACTAACTGAAACGAATACGTATGAAATAGTTTTTTGAGCTTATTCATAACAAACATACGAACATACAAATCGAGCTTTGATTGTAAAACTAAGTGTTGTGAGATTTTTAACTCTAAATAAGTTTATTGTTATCAATATTTTCAATTGACATTAGCTAAATGAGTACATAATTAACATTCAACCATTAATTAATAGGAGACAATTATGTAATGGATTATTTTTTTATAGTTTCTCTGATGTAGTAAGAGAGGTGTCTAATTTAAATGGTCATGCGTAGACATTGGTAAAATGTGATATAATATTATTTCAATTAGGTTCTTCGGATACCGGTTAGTATGTATGATCGTCGAACGACAATGAGATTGACATATTGAGATATGCATAAGTAAATCGAACATTACAACTAGACTGGCTCAATATTATTCTTATTATCTTCTATATTATTAATTAAAAAGAAGAACCTGTCTGTGTATCTGTGTGTTGTATGTATGGCTGTGCCATAGTAGCTTCTAAACAAAATGATGCGGTTTTTTTTGTTTGAAAGCTGACGTGATCGAATTTTCAATTTTGTAGTTTTTGTCCTTCTACCCTGGTCTCAATTTATTAGTGGTCGGTGCAGTATGTATTGTCGTCGTACTGCTATATTAGGTTTTTTTTAATAATAGGGGTTAAAGTATGAAATTGCCGATTTTTTCCTCATTATTCATTAGTGTATAATTCCTTTAATACAATAGCTATGTCCCTTATTCTTTTTCTATTTTAAACTTCATTACAAGGACATATATTTATGTATAAAATTTTATTCTTATTTTTAATTTTTTCACTAGAAATACATCTTCGAAAACAGCTCTTCCTAAGAGAAGCCCGTCTCCGTCATAAAAATATGAATATTTTTTTACAGGTATTAATTCTCAATTTTTTTCTCTAAGTATCCTATAGCTTAATGTTGTCTAAGCATATCCACCAAATTACACAAAATTTAGATTTGTGGTTCCTTAAAAAATGGCAAATATGTTTGTATGGAAAAATTAATTTTCGTTAAATTCTCTATACAAAACGGCAATTTCATACTTAAACCCCTAATACTTTTCTGGCCTGCCTGACTCTGATCCTCCTTGGGAATGCTGGTGTGTGTGTGGTTTACTGACTCTGCGCAAGTGACTCCTTCTGCGAAGGTCTGCGCGGGGCTTAGAAACTCCTCAGATGACTTATGCGACTCCCACGGTATGAGAGTCCTATTAACGCAAAATATAAAAGCTCCATGTGATGCCGGCAGAGTGGAATAGCTTCACGCCATATCCTCCAATGGCTGTCGTAGAAACCGACTAATGGATCAGCAAAGGTGTATTGATTACCTTATACTCCGTCAACCAGTATGGTGGACTATACTGCCTAAACCTCCTTCGATAACAAGGAGATAGCTTGTATCCCAGCAGTGGGTCGAATTATAAAGGCTGTTATGATGATAAAAGCAATAGAATGTAATGTTATAGCACCAGTATGGATAGGGTAAATTTATATGTGTGAAGTTGTACGAGCGTCGCCCAGATTGGCCGCCTAAAATTCAAGCTAACTCGTGCACTGACTCTCTTTGTTCCAATCCTTTTCTTTCCTTTCTAGATCAGAGACTCGCAATGTTTCTTACCTCTTAGATGACTTAAATACTATAATATTCCTGTTGTATTAATTTTTATCAAATTTATTTTGCTAACTGTAGAGTCGTCGTCAAAATCAACGGTTAAAATAGAAGGGCGTTACCCGAAGAGCCCTGTTAGTCATTTAGTAGTCGAAACTTACTAAAACTTTCATAGAATAACAACTTAAGAATATGCATAAATTATATTCAAAACAGCTTAGAAGAATATTTAATTTTGTCACTGAAAATTTTATTTCAAATTCGTGTGTGGTTACTGTAGACAGTTCGGCGAAACGAACCATGAAACGTACGTCTTATTGTTCTGTAGAAGTCAATACCTCTTCACCGATGATGTCATGCTGGTAGGAGACGTAATTTTTTAATTGTTATTTTCCGTCAGTGTGGAAGGAATGTATGCATCATATTAGCTGATCCGCTGAACATAGGTCACATTCGTTACCACAAAGAGCAATCTCGCGCTGCCCACTTTCATCAGATTCAAGACTACACCTCCATCTTATCACGTCATTGTATACCCTGTCACTCAATTTTACTCCAGCTATGCTGCTCAAGGCACATTTATACCTCATTTATTTTTCCTCTATGTCTCTTGCACACCCAATGTTCCTTTTGCGAAATGCACCAATTGAGAAGTGCACTAGTTGCGAAGTGCACCATATGAGAAGTGCACCAGTTGCTAAGATCACCATTTGAGAAGTGTACCATTTGATCATGGTGTACAAGTTGAGAAGTGCACCTAATGCGTCAAACCCTTCCATACATGAGTGTTCAGACCAGCACACCGTTACGCACAACCATTCGTGCCTTTTTAGACATCATTATGTTTGTGGTCGCACTCCTTCGAAAAGGCTAGACCGATTTCTATGATTTTTTTGTGTATATAGCTTAAAAGAAAAAATATATAAGTACCTATGGCAGAGAACCGTTTGCGGGGTCAGCTAGTATACTTTATACATCCCCTTTGTGTCCCACCTAACTATTTGCTCTGCTTATAGAACTCGACCGTGGCTGAAGGTTCACTGAACTTCACTGTTACCCAGACCCAGAACATTCGTAAACGATTATATTAAATCTAATACATAATTAATTGCCAACTTTATGTTTTCTAGGTTATTAATAGTGTGAAATCACAGTAACATGGAATAATGTATAAAGCTATTAAATTGAATAATCTTAATGGTGTCTGCTTAAAAAACTTGTCGCATGCATTAGGTTCAATTAAAACCCCCATTTATTACGACATGGCGACATTTAGAAAGTAAAACACGGTTATTTGTGCGGATTTTATAATATGCACAAAAATTTGAATTTCATAATGTTCATTTTCACTAGTTAGAGAAACAGTATCGAAGGATCAGCTGTGTGCGAATGACATTGTGGAGAAGTGAACATTTTTTTTCCAATTATTACTATTTATAATTTGTTAATAATTATAAATGATTTTGTTAAGTGTCGATGTGGACGATGCGGGGGCGGTGTGTGTGTTCAAAAGTGATTTAGATTATCTGATATTGATTAAGATGTAAGTACTTCATGCAATGTCATTATTTGAATCGTTACGTAACGTTAGTCATCCACGTAGTAACAATTTCGATGGTCAAATCGAATGGTCCCAATCGATTTTGCACTTTAAATCTAATTTATTAATGTCGTTTATTATAGCCTCCTTCGATAAATAGACTATCCAACAGAAAAATAATTCCTAAATTTGAATCAGTAGTTTCTGAGATTAGAGTGTTCAAGCAAACAAACAAACTGTTCAGATTTATAATATTAGTATCTATAGATAATTGTAGAATTTTGACTATTTGTGGTAACATGGCCTGACTTTATACTTTCCGATCTTTGTGAAGAGGATTACCCCCTTTCATGTTCTGGGTGTCGTAAAAGGCGACTGAGAACGTTCCTGAACCTTGCAAGGTGGCGACTGAATAACATAAAATAACATAACTTGAGGGTTGGTGTTAGGCAGGTGTCATCATCATCATCATCAACAGCTCATATAATGTCCCCACCTCGGACTCGAGTCTGCCCCACATTAGGGGCGAGTAGGCCTTAGTCAACCACGCTGGCCAAGTGCGGGTTGGTCGACTTCACACACAACCTAAGAATTTCTTCATAGGTGTGTGCAGGTTTCCTCACGATGTTTTCCTTCACCGTAAAAGCGTCGATTAAACGTACATATGAATTCAAAATTTGAAAACACATCGGTACGTGGCGGGGATCGAACCAGTGCCTCCCGGGTAGGAGACGACGTTCTTACGCACTACGCCACCGACGCTTAGGCAGGTGTCCAGACATTGAAACAAGAGATTCTGCACCGACCATAGATAAATAGGGAGCGGGATAGGATGATGATTCTCCAATGTAGAGGTCTTATTGTCACAGTGGACCTTTCCAATTCCAGCGGCTGATCCACTTTAACCTGGTCCGCTTTAACCTGTCTTGGGTTCACTGACTATATTGCCTTTCACGTCGAAAGGCTAATTTCCAATTCCAAAACAGATATCTACGTTACCTAGATTTTATTTACATAATCTACCATTGATAACATCTGATTTCTTTCCTCAGTTCAAAGATACAAGTTTTTATTGCATTTTGAAAATCTACTAAGTATAAAAGGAAACTGATTTTTTAATTAATCAGTTGCTATCCGTGACTGTTTTTCTAAGGGCCCGTTTCACAGGTCCTGATTTTAAGAAACCTCTCAGTTAAATTGGCAGTTTTGTATGGACTATCCGTCACATAAACATTAACGGAAACTTATCTGGAATTTTAAAAAAAGTTAATAAAAAATGCAATTGGAATTTAGATTGAAAGAGCTCTTTCGGATTCAAATCCCGGCTCACAACAAGACTTCGCTTAGTTAATTTAAAATTAATATTAAAATTTCTTCACATCTTATTGAATAGTATCCGATTCGTTACTAATTCTTCTTAATGGATTGAATTTTAAAACCAGTTTCCGATACGCAGAACTCGTAAATCCACTCTATTACAAAGCGATTAAGTTCGATTTAGCTTAACTGTGTAGATCGACCTGCGTTGAATTGGCAGGAATTAGCAATTTTACTGTCGAAACAGCCCGTAAACCCAAATTGTTGGTTACGTTTTAGAAAGGAAATAACCATTATGTATTCTAATGTCGTGTATTTTAGGTATTTTGTCTTTTAAACGCTTTAAACTCATAGTTTTTACGTCATTCACTGAATGCAAAACATCTATCATCAAACAAAGTATTAGGGCGTTTACACATGACGCGTTTGAAACGTGCGTTTTGAAAACGCTTCATTACACCGTGTTGGTGCGGTGTTTTGACCGTGTACTGGTTGTTAACCTGACTGATAAACAAAATGTCTTGAATTTCGTTGGCCATCGTTTTTTTTTTATAAATACTAAACTTTGTGCACGGTCACGTCACGACTCATTAAACAATCGTTAAGTAATAAATTCACCATTTCCTGGTTTAACAAAAGTTATATTAAAAACCGTTACAATGTTTATTTTCCACAAATAAATTAAACCTGTTATAACAAGTATTAAGTTCTATTGATTAATTATTGAATGATACGATATTACTAAACGTGTTACTTGACTACTGTCTTGAGCTACGAAGTTTTTGAAGTGAAACTTCTTTATCGGCGTTGGAAAAAAATTTACCGTCACATTTTTCGGTTACGCGCCATCTTTTTTGTATTCATGTCTATGTAAGGCCATAAAGAAGTTTCACTTCTTACGTGTGTACACTAGTACACGCACACATTTTTTTTTTAAATAACTTTCACATGTAACATCTACAATCTTATTAATGTAACATCCAACAGATCTCGAAGCAGCCAAATAAAAATAAAGGACAACTTGTTCTTGCAGATGAAGTCAATGTTGTACCATAAGTAATTCCATTTGCTATACATTTGACGTGATGACTAGGTCTCATAGGTGTACCCTGGTGCAGTGCACAGGTATAGGTCTTCCGTATAGGAATTGCCTAGTACTCTAGCGTCAGCCCCCACAGGTGCGTTGCCTGGCTCACCATTGAGCCGGACCAGCCGGGTACGTCTTCGGTGACGAGGCGTACTACGTACGCCAATCCCGAAACGCCCCAAAGGGGGTTAGGAGGGTACCGGTGCTTTTTAGTGGGTAGGACCAACGTTGTTCCCCGGGTGAGTCCCATACACGCCCTACGCCCAGCCAGTGTGCGGCATGGTCCGTCAAAGGTCTCATAGGTGTAGTTGCAATAGAACTACCTTTTCTTCTCCCGTGGGGGTTAAATCCGACTGACGGAGATTCTTAACGGTTAAGTCACAATGAGCGGCGGGTCTAATTACTATTTTTAATATAATTAATATTTTTCTACCAAGAATCTTTTTACGCATGTGACGAAAAAGGTCCGTCATATCTTGCATAACTCATTTTATTTGCATTGAAATGAGAGGTTGAAGAATAACTTGTATTTTGAGTTTATTCATACTACTTTCAATTATTTATGATACCAGCCTTTGTCATAGCTCTGCTCAGTAAAAAAACCCTCAAGGGACGCAGGTACCTACACATTTTGATCAAAATAATGAGATCATAAATCACAGGAGACTCTTGTCAACGCTAAACTGGTCACATTACCTCAGTTAAAATAGTAAATTAATATAATCATAGACATTCAATCATAATTTTGGTTGGCCAATCCACGTTACCGTTTCTAAGCAGTTGTAATATGAATAAACGTATCTTCCCCAGGGTTATGCTCCAGGCTGGCGAGTGGTACAAGCAGAACAAACAGCTCAAGAGGAAAAGTACGGCGCTCCTACAAGCGCTTCCGGCCAAGGCCGTGGAAATTGATCTCACAGACTCCACTGACACAGGTACCTAATATACAACATGTAAATGTAAACTAAATAACTAACACCCTGAATACAGGTGGTTTGGGATCGGCATCCAAGTTGATTTCAACAATTTAAAAAAAAAACGATTTTTTTTTTGAAAAAAAAACAAAAGGTACCCAGAAAATGTTGTATAATATTTTCTGGGTACTTTTTGTTTTTTTTAAAAAAAAAGTATTGAAATCAACTCGGAAGCCGATCCCAAACCACCTGTATTCAGGGTGTTGGTTATTTAGTTTACATGTTGTATACCATACATAATCACAAAAGGGTTAAGCTTTAAGTACACATAAATCACATCTGGCAGTAAGGTACATACAGTACCCCTAAATAGTGACAGGTTGCCAGACTGATGACGCGTAAATAAAATGGGCATCAATACCAAACGCCTACCAGCACAGAGTGGTTACACTCTTAACTAAAACAACTTATCAGTTTACAGTTATAGATACTTAATATCTTTATATAAATACTAGCTTTTGCCCGCGACTTCGTCCGTGTAGAACAGTTACTTCGGGCAGCATTTAAATTTTCTTATTTTTTCTTCTAAACCAAGCGCCATTACCGATTTTTTCATGGATTTTACTTTAAAAAATTACGGATTTCCATACAAACTTCCATCCCTTATTTTACCCCCTTAGGGATTAAATTTTCAAAAATCCTGAAATACGTCATTCTTAATTTCTAACTAAGTAGCTAAATACCAATTTTTATCGATTTAACTTTAAAACTGACGGATTTCCATACAAACTTTTCACCCCCTTTTCACTACCTTAGAGGATGATTTTCCAAAAATCCTTTCTTAGTGCACCTCTAGACCTCATAAGTAACCTACGTGCCAAATTTGGAATCTCTAGACCCAGCGGTTTGGGCTCTGCGTTGATATGTCAATCAGTCAGTAATTATTCCAATAGTCATTATATGAGCCAATGGCAAGACTGCGGAGTAATATTTTACCTATGTTATGAGTTAAACTTATTTAAAATTAACTGGTTTAACCCAAACAAAGCCGTTTTCCGTGAATTTAGCAGAAGACAATAACAAATTAGCAAAATATGAGGTGTCTTAACGGAATGTGGTTAGGGTTACCTACATTCCATTCCACTAAGTCAATACAAGCAAAGAAATAAACATGATCTAATTGTTTTTTTAATGGTATATTATGACACAATGCTTCAAGTGTGTTAGGTTGCTCGTTACTTACGAAACTGTGGGCAAATGCGTAACTTAGCCTTAGGCGAGTATGTATTGAGCCACAGAAATAATAATTATTATTTCTGTGTATTGAGCAGAGCTCACGTGAAGCGTCGGTGGCGTAGTGCGTAAGAACGTCGTCTCCCACCCGGGAGGCACTGGTTCGATCCCCGCCACGTACCATGTGTTTTCAAATTTTGAATTCATATGTACGTTTAATCGACGCCTTTACGGTGAAGGAAAACATCTTGAGGAAATCTGCACACACCTATGAAGATATTCTTAGGTTGTGTGTGAAGTCGACCAACCCGCACTTGGCCAGCGTGGTTGACTAAGGCCTAATCGCTCCTAAAGTGGGGTAGGCTCGAGCCCGAGGTGGGGGCATTATATGAGCTGTTGATGATGATGAACAGAGCTCTCGCGTGTCATACGACTTTTCAACACACTTGGAGGAAATAATGAAACTTATTTTTGATACCTACTTGGTATGTGACAAAGAGTAGTTATGTAATCTTTTGATTGAGTTCATTTGAGGGCAGGGGTCTTGAGTTCTAAAATACAGGCAGAATACTGCTAAGTTTAGACTGCAGTCTCCCACAGACAGTAAGATATCATTTATAGAACTAAATTCATTGTTTGTAGCTATAAGTATGTTTATTTTTGTGGATAGATATGAAATTATCATTACTATTATTAGGACATTAGGTCTCCCTGAGGATGTCGTGTCGGGCGGTAATATTATTGATATGTTTTTATCAAAGACGTAATCTTTCCGAAAACATGAACTTATCAAAATTAAAAATTACGTTCACGCTGTAAGTGTCTTTGATCAGTGACTGTATCGAGAAAAAAAAAATACATTTATTGTGAGTCAAGTTGAGTGCATAATAGCTAGTATGATGTATTACCAACAAATATTTCATATCATTGTTAAGACAGACCAACGAACGAATAACAGCTGTGAAAATAAAATTCCTTGACGTGAATTTCTGTAATACAGTCATGGCTTCAAGTTACTTTTTATTTAAAGCAGTTTGCGAATAATAAAAAATGTAAATATGAAGTATCTACTTATAAAATAACTATCGCTCCGTCCGCGACGTCGTCCGCGTGGATTTTTAAAAAATGAAATATAACCTATGTCACTCAGGAATAATGTCGTATTCTAATGGTGAAAGAATTTTGGAAATCGGTCCAGTAGTTTTTGAGTTTATTCTTTACAAACAAACAAATCTCTCCGCTTTATAATATTAGCACAGTCTATGAAGTTCATACAGTCGTTCGACGAGCTCGTCTAGACAGGTCAATCGTGAGGGGGGCGCGGGACGCGGGGCGAGCCCGAGCTTCATACACTCACTCGGGACATTCTGGTCAATGATGTCGCATCATATTAAACGTATTCTATACGTTATTTATTAATTATTGTCCAAAGAAACATTATAATTTTTTTTAGTATTTCATAACAAAAAATAGCTACAAAACGTTAGCGTTCAATGTAGCTCACTCGATGCGCACGGACACTAACGAACGGGGCCGCCGTCTGGCAAAATTATCGCGGTTTTGCGAGTTGCGTGCGAGTTGAGCGCTTTACGTTGCGCAGTACAATTTGCAATATTTTTTAACACCAAAAAATAAAAATCATTTCCCAGCAATTATTTTTTGAAATGTGTCTTATTTTGATGGTTCTCGTTTGACTATGCATGTCTTTTACACCTTGTATATACCATACATACATATATTAAATACTGGGTGTAAAAGACATGAACAGTCAAACGAGAACCATATATTCTATACATCAAAATAAGACATTTTTAAAAAAATATATTGCTGGGAAATGATTTTTATTTTTTGGTGTTAAAAAAAATTGCAATTTGTACCGCGCAATGTAAAGGACTCAACTCGCAAAACCGCGATAATTTTGCCAGACGGTGGCCCCGTTCGTTGCTTTGTTCTTATTCACAGACACTAGCGCCACCTAGGGAGTACTGGAGAATAATCATGCGAATACTTTTATTTAATAAAATTTATTCCTAGTACTTTATGCGACGAAAGGTTACTTAAATTTCGTAATTCATTATTTATTCATGAAAGTACTTTAAAATAATCCTATAAATTAATCGAGATCCTAAACAATATCAAATTGATAATCACAGTAGGTCGAGTAGGTCAGCCTACTTAATACGGCTAAATTGAGAATGTCAGTTTCCTAGTTATAATACCTGCTAGTTATAATATTTCAATCTTGTCGCTTAATACTGTCAATCGTTGTGTGTTTCTGAACAAGTAAAAAATATTGTAGTGTGTGTGATTTTTACAAGCAGATCTTTAGACATATTCTTTCTAATCTGTGAAGCAGATGAAACTAGTGCTTACCGCGCGCATATTGGCACGCAGGTGTAGGTATGTATACGTTACACGCAGGCCGCCTGAAGCCTATAGGTTGCATTATTTTGTTGGTAGGAAGGACGTATAGTCTATAGTAGTGTATGAGTAATATATTGAGGTAGGCAGTGCTTAAATGCCTTTACTATGAGACCGCCCCTGCCTGGTAGTTCATAATGGTGATTATCCTTCCAGCATCGGACACAAGCAGCAACGAGGAGGTAGAGTTCCTGAAGCAGACGGTGTCAGAACTGAGCCGGCAGATCGCCGAGCTGCAGACAGAGTTGAACACCGCCAAACTGCAGGAGTTCGAGGCTCACGAAGTCAACGTCGCCTTGGCACAAGTGAGAAAGAATAGATAGGCATAGATGTATAATTACTGTTACCTTAATAGATTGCCATGAAATTAATCGGGCAAGAGCAAAAACAGCTCGTCATTTAAAAGAGGTACCCAATATACAAGTTAACACTTCTTGTGCAGATAGATGCACTATAGATTGAAACATTAACTGTAATTTCACATAAATGTTTACTAGATTTTAAAACAAAATCTTCCAAAATGGCATACGACACCTCGAATATATTTTATAACATGTCATAGTTTGACATGGTAAAGCAATGAGGCTATTTCATTCACCACAACCAAACAACAATTAGGTAGGTATAACATTGGTTTTGGTTAGGTTAGACACATGATTGCAATAAAGAATTGAATTGAATTGAATAGACTTGCGACCAATACGCGCGAGCCGAGCGCGTATTATATTATATATATTACTCAACACAGTGATCAATAAATTTTCTTATTATCATGACCTCAAATAACTTCGAAAACTTTACGAAAAAATTTAATAAATAAGAACATTAGGAATCGTATAATATGTGATCTAGGGACGTTTTGAAAATTTTGCTATTGTTCTTTTCAACCTTATTGTATATTCATAGAGTACAATGTTTATTAAAGAGATTTGACAGTTAATGCTATCCTCAAATGCCGTCGCAACATGTTCAAATACTTCTAATTTTAATATAATAATGTCTATCTTTGAGTTTTTAAAGCGCTCATCATAATAATACACCCGTCTCTTTCCAGGAAGTAGAGGCAGAGCGAGAGAAATGTCAGGGCCAGGAGAAGGAGCTGCACGAGGTGCGGACTCAGCTGGAGAGACACAACCGGGTGTCGAAGCTGCTCATGGACGAGGTCACGGAGCTCAAGAACAACGCGGACAAGGACAGGGAGATGGCTGAGACGTGAGTACCACGGACATAGCAGTGTAATAATAATAATATATTTGTCTTTGATATGAGTGCACTGTAGGTCCCAATATTTTTTTTGGTCAGCCCACACAGCCATATCATCATCATCATCATTTCAGCCACATGACGTCCACTGCTGAACATAGGCCTCCCCCAAAGGACCCTCCCGATCCTGTGCTCCTCGCATCCAGGCGTGACCAGCAGCCTTAATCAGGTCGTCAGTCCACCTTGTGGGGGGCCTACCCACACTGCGTCGTCCGGCGCGCGGTCGCCACTCGAGAACTGTTCGGCCCCATCGGCCATCCCTCCGCAATTCTTTGGGCTATGTCATCAACTTTAGTTCTTCTACGGATCTCCTCATTCCTGATTCGATCTCGTAAAGAAACACCGAGCATAGCCCTCTCCATTGCCCTTTGGGTGACCTTGAGCATTCTTATCAGGCCCATTGTAAGTGACCACGTTTCAGTGCCATAAGTCATCACTGGCAACACACACTGGTCAAAAACTTTCGTTTTGAGACACTGCGGTAATTTGGACGAGAAGATTTTACGTAGCTTCCCGAACGCTGCCCAACCGAGTTGGATTCGTCGGTTGACCTCTTTCTCGAAGTTGGACTTACCTAATTGGACAACTTGTCCCAGGTATACATAATCGTCAACAACTTCAAGTGTAGAGTGACCGATTACCACGGGAGTAGGTACGACATGAGCGTTCGACATAACTTTAGTCTTCTCCATGTTCATTTTTAGGCCTACTCTCTCGGAGGCTCTACTGAGGTCATCGAGCATTGCGCCAAGGTCCTCCAAGGTCTCAGCCATGACTACTATAAAAAAAATCGGCAAATTGATGTGCTCGCCATTAATATTGATGCCACGTCCCTGAAACGGACGATCAAGATCGGACGGACGGATCAAGAGCTTGAAGACATCTTCCAAGGCATTGGTGAATAGTTTTAGAGAAATAACGTCTCCTTGTCTCACACCTTTGCGCAATTGGTTAGGTTTCGAGTCCTGACCGTGTAATCGGACGGACATAGTGGCGTTTTCGTACAAACATTTCAACACTTCGATGTACCGGTATTCTATTTGGCACCTTTGGAGAGACCGTAGCATAGCCCAGGTTTCGATCGAATCGAAGGCTTTTTCATAGTCCACGAACGCAAGTGTCTTTGCATGTCTTATGTCAGTGGCTGATTATATTCTTCGGTCTTTTGTATAATCTGCCGCAGCATATGAATGTGGTCTATGGTACTGTAGCCTTTTTGGAAACCGGCTTGTTCGGGAAGCTGGAATTCGTCAAAAAAGAAATCGTTTTTTGGTCTCGGCGAGGTCCAAATCCGTCAAAATCTCGAGGTCGAATTTTTTGACGATTACAAGACTTCCTCTATACTACGTATACTGACGAGAAAGTAAAAATTTATTTGAAATACACACATATTGACTATTGCATAAACCTATTAAGTTTCTGATAAAACAAATTCAACTCTCTTAACTGTTCCCCTGTCACCGTCAGGTACAAAACCGAGGCGCGCGACGCGAAGAAACGCGTGAAACTGTTGACCCACCAGAGCTCGCTCCTCATGGGCGAGCTCGAGATGGACGAGCGGCTTCTACTGCTCTTCAACGAGGTCGACAGCCTCAAGGACGCCCTGGAGGAACAGGCCGCCAGGCACAGGGACCAGGTCGAGGAGTTGCAGGTATGTTGCTCCACCTCGTATATCTAATATATAAAATTCTCGTGTCGCGGTGTTTGTGGTTAAACTCCTCCGAAACGGCTTTCCCGATTCTCATGAAATTTTGTGTGCATATTGGGTAGGTCTGAGAATCGGACAACATCTATTTTTTATCCCCCTAAATGTTAAGGGTAATCCACCCCTAATTTTATTTTTTATTTTTGGACGAAATTTTTTGTTTTTATTTTTTTATTATGTGGCATTAAAAAATACATACAACCCTAAATTTTTACTTTTTTATCACCAACCCCTATTTTTTTATAGCCATTTTAGTAATTTAATCATTTTTGTGAGGCAAAATAACGTTTGCTGGGTCAGCTAGTAACGTATAATCGTAATCATCTGCCGACTTTCATGAAGAAGTTAGTTCTGTCCGGAAAGAGTCGTTTTTCGACGTTTTCGAGGACGACTCCCTAATGGTGCCGAGTGACGCCGATAGACGCCGTCGTGGTGGAGTGGTCAGTAACGCTGCCTACACATCGGGCGGTCCGGGTTCGAGTCCTGGTGCAAATGTTAGTGTGATAAACACGATCATTTGTTCATGAGTCATGGTTGTTTATACATTAATTTAAGTTTTTTATAAAAAAAATATCCAGATTATTAAGTATATTTGTCCGTTATCTAGTATCCACAACATAAGTTCTTAAAGATACTTAATTTGGGCTAGATAATTGGTGTGAGCGTAGAAATATGTCATTATTAGTTATTTATCACTCGTATTCGTATTCAATGAGTTGCGCTACATGTCGCCGATCCTACGCGTGCCTTAGTGTTTAAATTATGAGTTTTTAAGACAAATCAATGGGCGTTTTGTTTATCTATACTAATATTATAATGCTGAAGAGTTTGTTTGTTTGAACGCGCTAATCTCAGGAACTACTGATCCATATTGAAAAATTCTTTTTGAGTTGGATAGTCCATTTATCGAGGAAGGCTATAGGCTGTATTACATACAGGTTACATTTCGTAGAGTGTGCGGAAGTTTTACATAATTTACTCTTTTACGAACGCGGCTGCCATTCGAGGACCTTTTCGTCCTGTCAGTTCTCCACAATGCGCCCTGCCGACTGCCACTTAAGATTCACAATTCTTTGGGCTATGTCGGTGACATTAGTTCTCCTGCGGACCTCATTAATGAATAATATACAAGCAAAGCCCTCTACATTGCCCTTTGAGTGACCTTGAGACTTTTTAATAAGGGCCATTGTAAGCGGCCACATTTCGGTTCCGCAGGTCATCGATGGTAACACACACGTGTTATAGACTTTTTTATTGAGCATATTATATGTATAGCATTTATTATGGCAATAGCCAAAAAAGTGTTGCAGTATTTGACGATTTAAGAGTCCTTTTCATAATCGAATAAAATAAAGATCTTTATGATTTAATGGTACTTTAGTGTAAGTAATTCCCTTTTTTGGGGAAAAAAGTTAATTAATATTGTCTTTATTCTACAGATTTATTTCTCTTCTCTATTTCCAGTTGAAGCTAGCAGAAAAACACGAAGACACAGACATTCTTCTGTGGGAAGAGAAGATCAGATTAGCAGAAGACGATGCGCAGAAGGCTCTAGAACGAGCGGAGAAGGCCGAACGGAGATTAGCAGAACTGGAAAAGGTTAAACCGGCGAAGAAGAGCAACCTCATGTCGAGGATCAGTTACTTCGAGAACGGGGGAGAGGTGAAGGAAGAAGTAAAAGAGGAGAAAGAGAAGGCACCTGGTAAGATATATTAAGTAAGATGTAAAGATAACACCATACTATTAGTCGAGGTAGGGTACAACGTATTAACCAAGAAGGCATATCTAAAATCACAATACATTGCTGCGTATACTTTAAAAAGCTCTGCGTTTTTAAAGGCATAAGCAGCAATGGTTATGAAGTTTTATGTTAATAACGTATAGACCAATATTTCAAAGTGAAAGCTTTTCTCAAGGTGTATTTTGATAAAACAGCCCTTATTAGTGTAATTACACACTGGATGAGTTTCCGCAAATACCAATGCTTAAAAACGCCATTTTAAGGCATTTTTATCACACCGACCGACGGTTCGAACAGCACTGAGCCGCAAGTCGAGCGCTTGTGTCCTAAAAAGACACTAAGGCACTAAGATCACGCGACTAAGGCACTTCTATCCTCTTATTATTTCTGTGTTGGTCTAACGCTCTAGACTTGCTCGTCGGACGACAAAGAACTTATATTAATTGTGGTAATACAACATACTGGGTGTAAAAGACATATCAGTAGCAACAACAGTCAAACGAGAACCATGTATTCTATACATCAAAATAAGACATATTTCAAAAAAAATATTGCTCGGAAATGATTTTTATTTTTTGGTGTTAAAAAAAATTGCAAATTGTACCGCGCAATGTAAAGGGCTCAACTCGCACGCAACTCGCAAAACCGCGATAATTTTGCAGACGGCGGCCCCGTTCGTTAGTGTCCTTGCGCATCGAGTGAGCTACATTGAACGCTAACGTTTTGAAGCCATTTTTTGTTATGAAATACTAAAAAAAATGATAATGTTTCTTTGGACAATAATTAAGAAATAACGTATAGACTACGTTTTCATAAAAAAATGAAAAAAAAATTTTTACTTTGACTTTCAATAAAATCGTAACTATCAATTTCCCAGGTATAGTCTAAACTTTAGACTATACCTACCAGAATACATGGTTCTCGTTTGACTGTTCATGTCTTTTACAACCTGTATTTACATTGTTCACAGCACCAATCCCGGAAGAACCCGAAGTACCTGAAGAGCCGGAAGCGCCCAAAGAGCCCCCCCGCCCACCTAGCCCTCCCCCCGCCACGTTACCCCCTCCTCCCCCACCTCCCCCGCCCCCCACCATGGCGCCCCCTCCCCCTCCGCCGCCTCCCCCGCCCCCCGCGGTGTTCCAAGGCGGCCAGCACGAGGATATGGCTAAACTCTTGGCAAGCAAACAAGGGAGCCTGAAGAAAAGCAAGCAGAATGGGGGTGAGTACTTTTGCTTTTTTTTTGTTAAATTCTCCCTATTACGGGACGGCAAAGGGTTCTAGCCCATACGTGTCTTCAGTTTTCTATCTTCTCTCTTGATGTTCCCAATAAAACGTTGGTGCACATTTTAATGCTTCTAGGGAGTGCTTGGCGAGAAATGCATGGCAACAGAACTCATAATGGCGACTGATAAGGTGGTAATCCCAAAATTCTCAACATCATACACACCGCAAAACCTTTATTTCAGTGTTTCCTCTTAACTGATCGTCAACACGGATGCTTAAGCATCAAAATTTATCACTTTCACTGCGCAACTGTGGAACAATTTTGAATCATCGAAACAAAAATTGTCCTCCCGATGTCATGGATTCCCATTCCAGTACTTTGCTTTGATATTTCTTCGATATTAAAAAAACAGGGAAAGTGTTTTGGCGCTAAAGCATGGCATCGGGAAGCTTTTGTTTCGATAATTTAAAATTATTTCGGAGAGGATTTTGTGCAGTGAAAGTGGTGTTATTTTGATGCACAAGCAACCGTGTTGACGAGCTTATGAGGATTGGGGAATCATTGATTGGGGATTTGGGGACTCATAAAGGTTTTGTGGTGTGTAACCCGTTAAGAATTTTCACGTCATCAGTTTCTATTACAAGGTCTATTGCCATACACTGCTTGCCAAGCACTCCCATGCATAAAAATGTTAAACACCGACATTTTAATGTTAATTAGGGCATCCAATCCCGCATGTTTTATGTGATCTCGGTATTTGCGGGATCAATGATTTTCAACCCCGCGGGATCTCGTAATTTGCGGGATCCTTGAAGTGTAAGATGAGCTTGTGTAAAGAGAGAGGTATTGAAGTGTTGAAATGAAAATCTGAAGGTGCATTTGATTAGAATGACCATAAATTGAAGTATTTCAACGAACGTCCTTTCTAAACCTAGATTGTTTCTGTTGTTGGAAATATTTACGAAGGGAACAAAGTGTATAATCTCTCGTCTGCCAGACTGCTTCGAATGTGAGACGCTAAATAGCCTGCAGCAAAAAAAGCTCTTTCAGCTTCCACACTACCTAGTGGGTGGAATAGATTTAAGAGCATTATTATGCAAATGACAATTATTTCCCATCGAACCCCCTGATTCAAACAAAATCATTTCTTTTTGGATGATGGAGCGCCTGTGGAGGATGTGTATGCTACTTGCTAATCCCGCAAATCCCGCGGATCCCGCACAGGAAAAAATATTTGGGATCTAAGCTAAGCTCTAGCTAAGAATATAAATACTGAAGACATATTGATTGTACAGTTTTTTAATCTTTTTCTTGGCCTTTATGTCACCTCAATAAGTGACGATAATGCTGATGATGCAATCTAGCTTCACCTGAACCATCAACCACAGAGGGACTGGATATCTTATCATTAATTGTCGGAACATAATAATGATGTTAACATTATTATTATGGCGGCAAAATTTTATAAGTTGGTGGTAGCAAACCAACCAAACCGAGTACAAAGTACTCCTCTGGGCATCGAACCCGGGATCTCTGGTTCTAATCTTTATATATGGTCTAGTGATACAGGGCTGTTAAAAGTCCTAAGACAAAGCCGAAGTCTGCACATTCTTTACTTCAAAACAAGAAACTTATAAAAGAAAATATTGGTGGGAAACGATTTTTAATTTTTGGTGTGGAAAAAAAACTCCAAAAACTAGTCACACGGCGCTTAGTAACTTGGAGACGAACGCGACTTTCGGTCGACTGAGTTGAATGGGCTCGATATCGAGTGGTTACATTGAGCGATGATGTTTTAAAGTCATTTTTTTGTATGAAATACTTAAAATTTTGATAGTGTTTGTGGACAAAAATTAAGAAATAATGTTTTCAATTTGTTCTCATAAAAAATATTCTTACTTTGACCTTTAATAACTTCATAACTATTAATTTCCCAGGTATAGTCTAGATGAAAAAAATGGTCCTAATGATGAGCGGAATACGTAGTTCTCGGCTTTGTCATAGTCTTTTTACAACCGTTACAGTAAATACTTGACAGAACACATCAGTAGTAGTAATCCCTTTCTCGGTTCCTAGGTGGCGCTATAGACGCGATAGTAGACCAGATCAAAGGAGGCAAATTCCAGTTGAAATCGACGGAGCAGAACTTCATGGAGAAGAGGCCGAAAGACGACCAACCTGAAGCTGTCAAGGAGATGTTAGCCATACTGGGCACGCTGCGGAAGAGACGGCCTGTGAGTATACTGTAGCTTGGGTTTGAAACGGTTTATTTATTTACTAACTTCTTAAATTACCCGGACTGCTGAGATGAGTTCGGGTGTAAGGGCGCGTTCACATAGCGATCCGTTTTATCGTATACGTTTTTCAACTGTATTCGAGATCCAGAAAATACTAATCCGACAAAATGAACAGTGGTCTGTTTTAGGTACATGTCCAATTTATCGTATACGGTTTCTTTAGGTGATGGCGTACGAGCTAGTTCATACACACGACTATATTCCAGATCTAGTAAAAAATACTGATCCAACATAAAAACCCGCGTGACGCCGACAGAGTAGAACCAATCCGCATTGGGCAAGCGTGCTGCCTAAACCTCCTTCGATGACAAGAGGTCTTGTGTCCCAGCAGTGGGTCGAATTATAAAGGCTGTTTGTGAATAAAGGCTAATTATGAAGAATATAAAAACCAATGAAAGTCTCCAGTACCGATGTTTTTAGCTGGTCCTGTAAATGCAGTGTGAACATTACATACAGTAGAAATTAAGTAATTAGTAATATTCTTTGATTTGATTGAGTAGCTACGTATCCGTCAAAGACGATCCTGTAAATACGGACTTTCTGTGTGAACGCGCCCTAACATTATGTCCTGGTTGTTAGCTTTTGTTTGTTTGATTACTGGAGGATTGTTACTTTTTGATTTTGGTGCCCCTTTTATGTAGGCGACATTCTGGCAACCTGTCACTATTTGAAGACACTGCATGGCCCATACTGTCGGATGTGGCTTTCTGTGTAATGAAATATTCCCCAAGACTCCGCTTAACTCCTCTTGGAGTTGTGGACGTGATCGTATGTATGTATGTATGTCAATTTTGCCTGCGGCTTCGTGCGCAAGAATATAGGAATTTGAAACATGATGATGTAACATACACCAGATTTTAAGTTAAACGTCCAGTAATACAATTGAGACCACCGCATCCAATTCGACGCAAAAGTTTTGCCGTGACGCTCGTACAAACAAACAGACAGACAAAGATTCTAAAAACTGTTGTTATGGCTTCTGTTGCTCTAATTAAACCGCATATTCGGTTGTTTTACCCGATTACGCGAAGCCATGTGATGCCGGCAGAGGAGAATAGCATCACTCCATATCCTCCAATGGGTGTCGTAGAAGGCGACTAATGGATCAGCAAAGGTGTATTGATCACCTTATACTCCGTCCACCAATCCGCATTGGGCAAGCGTGGTGGACTACTGCCTAAACCTCCTTCGATGGTGGGTCGATTTATAAAGGCTACTATGACGATGATGACGCGAAGTCAAAAGGAAGGCTTATGATTTAATCACAGATTTAATAAATACAAGGAGATAGGCCAAACCGGCGTTTAGCTTGTGACAAGTGTATGCCCAGTGAGCATACATTACCGCCACTTCGCCTTCCGATAAAGTCGAGTGAATACGTAACTCAGCGATTTGACCGATCGCGATCTCCTTTGCGGCTGTGTTTAACTTTCATCGCTTCGCAGTCCTTAAGACGCGCGCAATGAATAGTGTATATTACGGCATGCTCAACTAGAACCATGTTATGTAGTACGGCCGCTGATCGCGACACTCGGTCTTCCTATGAACTCGGCGAATCGACCGATCTCCTTAGATTGATATATCTGTGGATTTAATACATTATTCTGTTTATTTTCAGGTATCAAATGCACCATAGTTACTACGAAATATTAAGTAATAATAGAATATTAACTGCAATAATTATAGTCTTCCTTTACTATTATTTCACTATGATCTTTGTTAAGTGTACCTAACTATATTTAATACTTTGACGACATTATTAAATGTAAATCTTACTCTGACGATGTTTAGAAATGACATGAAACAAATATTATTAACTATTTTAAATTGTATAATGATAGCTCCCGTCGGTAAAGAAAGAATCGATATTTATATTTTAATTCATATGTTTTTTAAATTATAATATAAAGTTGAGAAATCATATTATAGGACTTCATGTTAGTCTCTCACAATAATAGTAGGAGAGCTGGCACGAATTTTTGGGTAGGTATTTGAGGCAAGCTGAAAACTTGTCCTATACCTCTCCTATTATACCCCAACAGGGAACTGCAGACCTGGCTGGTGAGTAGCGGGGCTAAATTAACCCCTAAATTTTTAAAAATATTATTTTTTTATTTTGAAAAATATATTTGAGGCAATATGCAATTTTTATATGTTGTAGTTTAATGTATAAAGAATAAGAAAAAAAATAAGCCAGACGATTTGGTCGGGATTTTATAATTGCCAGACGCGTGCAAAAATATTTTGCAAAAAAAATATAAAAAATATATTTGAGGCAACTTGAAATTTTAATAGGACATTATTTATAACTAAAAAATAAGATCCTCAAAAAGACAGGTCATTTCTGTGGGACTTTCTATCTGCCAGGTGATTCAACAAGTTATGTATAGGTACGAGTGCGTAGCGCTATAGACAAGCTGTAGAGTGAGAGAGAGAGAGTTTATCGGCAGCTGTCTGCGTTCTTGCTTGCCGCGTTATTATTGGCTCTAGCGAGGTCACGTGACTTACAATAGCCATGAGGTTTTCAGTCGGAATTTCGGAGTCGTTATTCTCAGTCGTAGAATTTTAATATTGGTGTTACACGTTTTATAAGGTAAATAATTTTAAAATGTCTGGTAAAAATTAGTTTGTGTCATTTGCAAAAAAAGTGACGATAAAGTGATTGGTAGAGAAAACTCTCAAAAAAAGTCATGAAATATTAGAAATCCGTAAACATCATGGATTAAAATATAACAACGTGGTTTTGCCAGTGATTCCTAACCTTACAGACGGTTATCTTACAAGTTGTTATAAAAACTTTTTAGCGTTGATGAAAAAATATTATGACAATGTTGTGATAGGATCTAATATTTCTACTCCTATAAAAGGTATTGTATTAATTTAATTATTTTTCAAGTAATATATGCTCACAAATAAAATGAAGCATTCACAATATTGAGTTTACCAATTTTCTTACTGACAATATTAAATATTCAGTATACTTTTATTATTATTGTATCTTTTACCTATCTAACTCAATACAATAGCTATAACATCTGTGCATTCACAAATACTACCTGCTCGAATTCTGAGGGTCACTCAGACACTGTTAGAAGTTATTTCAACATAGAATTTTTAAACTTATTTATATTTCTATTTTATTTTTATTTAACTAAAATTACTTTTTGCTTAATTAAATGCAAAGGAGGACAACCAAAATGGGCTCGGCGCTAAACAGAGGCCTGGAAAAAAATAAAACACATCAAAAAAAATCTAATGATTTTTAATACGTTAGCCATTATTAATTTCAACATGAAAAAAATATTCAATTTCTGTATAAATTTTAAATTTGAATACTGTCCCAAAAAAAAGTAATTTTTTTAATTTTAGATAGGTATCGTGGCGAAAATATGAATCCTATTAAAAAATTATTGAAACAAAAGTTTTTGGAAAATTAATTTTCTAAAGAAAATGTTTTTTATGATTTGTTGAAAAAACCTTTACATTTAGATTTATATTTAAATTGACTAGATAACAAATTTTATATGATAAAAAAATATAACAAAATAAATATATCCATTTAACACGCACAAATCAACACAATCATTTTTATATGAACCGTTTTTAGTAGAAATTCACAAAAATTTTTATTTTTTACTCCGAAATTTTGAATTGGAGCCTCGTGGCTATTGTAAGTCACGTGACCTCTCCAGAGCCAATAATAACGCGGCAAGCAAGAACGCAGACAGCTGCCGATAAACTCTCTCTCTCACTCTACAGCTTGTCTATAGCGCTACGCACTCGTACCTATATATAACTTGTTGGATCACCTGGCAGGTAGAAAGTCCCACAGAAATGACCTGTCTTTTTGAGGATCTTATTTTTTAGTTATAAATAATGTCCTATTAAAATTTCAAGTTGCCTCAAATATATTTTTTATATTTTTTTGCAAAATATTTATGCACGCGTCTGGCAATTATAAAATCCCGACCAAATCGTCTGGCTTATTTTTTTTCTTATTCTTTATACATTAAACTACAACACATAAAAATTGCATATTGCCTCAAACATATTTTTCAAAATAAAAAAATAATATTTTTAAAAATTTAGGGGTTAATTTAGCCCCGCTACTCACCAGCCAGGTCTGCAGTTCCCTGTTGGGGTATAATAGGAGAGGTATAGGACAAGTTTTCAGCTTGCCTCAAATACCTACCCAAAAATTCGTGCCAGCTCTCGGACTATAAGTTGAAAGCTCAAAGAAGGGAATGTCTGAATTATATTGTTATGTGGAATACAATTGTTACATATTGCTAGAAATTTTGCTACATGTCTACAGAAATCTCATAATTTTTAATAATGTTGATAATTTGTAAAAAAAAAAGTGTTATAATAGCAAATTTTTTATTAAATAGGATTTTTATACACTAAACATTATATATTCCAAATATGATTCAAGCTCGGGGGTAAATTAAATTAATCCAGTGTGAAGTCAGTTCAGTAGATCACACTAGTTAACCCTTGCAATTCCATGACCCTATATGGGTTCATTTCCTAATAATAAAATCCAATGAAATCATGATAACTTAGACTGTTTGTACTTACAGGCTCCCCTCCCTTCTATAAGTTGTAATCTTATGTGAATTTGTTTTATAATATTTTTCTGGATATTGGACGTTATTTATAAAATATTTGCCTACTTTAAAAAAAAGGAACTTTGGGAGTCTTCCTAAGGACTGAGATGTGAGTCTGAGAATGAGAAAAGACGGTTGTTAAATAATAATTTTAAGGCATTTTTACTGTTGTTTGACTCGTCATATCGAAGATGACGCGTGATTGGCTGGTTTTGTGATGTTCAAACTACTATTTTAACACTGCCATGTTTTGATGATTAATTGTACAAGACTATTTATATTAAATTTAAAATCAGACGGAGGAATTGATTATGGATGTAGCAATGTGTTGTCAATTAAAGAAAGTACAATTTACTATGTGCCAGAAATTTTTAAAAGAGCTAATATTTTGCATTTATTATCGGGATGGAGGTTGTGTAGAAAAATGTAAGTTTCTAAACATATTATATGGCTGTATAAACGAAGCATGTTTGCCTTCAAAATTAGAAAATAGTTATTCTCATGTCCTGCTTTGGTAATGAATTTAGTCTGTTATTTTAGATAAAGAATATTGCCAATAGATAATTTTATACCTAAATAGATTTATTTCCAAATGCATTTTACCAGATGCTATTATTTTTTAATTAATTTTAATGATATAAATACCTGTTATTATTACGGCTGCAATATTGAAATATAAGAAAAATCGTGAACTATCTCGTCACAAATAACGAAATTATTTATATAATAAATTAAAGATGTTTACTGTCTGTTTGTGTAAGTTTAAATTTCAATGTAAAAGAAATAAATAATTTTCCTAGTCACACTAATGTGTTGTACCTTTAAAACATTTACATTTACAATTTAATTCTTTCAATTTACACTTTAATTTTCCCATTTTACATTAGATACGTTTCAATTTACAGTTAACATGTTTCGCTTTACACTTAAAATGTTACGTTTGGAATGTTCCACTTGACACTTGTTGACAATTGAATGCTACATTGTCACGTTGAAATTTAAAGTTACCCAAATTGCTAAGCGACTTTGTGACTTAATGAATATAATATTAAAATTATTGAGACATGATCTGAATACTCTATTGAATGTTAGATTTTATACAGATTTATTGTTATTGTATAGCGTGTAGTTATTATTATAAAATAAGAGAAACAAGTGGATACGTTTTTATACATTCACAATCATTTTCATTTATTTTAGTGACAACCCTGGCTAGGCCCATTTTTATATTTAGCGGGTATAATAAAGGCCAAAGTGATTTTTAATTTAAGTACGAATCTTATTGAATAGTGCTAAATAATAACCGTATAACCGTACCTATGCAAAGTCTTGTCGACTCGAGGTCGGTATTTTAGTTATTTATTATACTTACGTACATCACTTTTTTCCTGTTATTTTTTACATGACAGGCTATTTGAACTTCAATGTCGTAAGTCGAATGACTTTTTGCACCAATTTAGCACTTTATTGTCCTAAATTAAATTCTAAACTCGTGCAGTGATGTTTTTAACTTTTCTAGAAACATCTATTTCTGTCTTTTTCTATTACGATTCATACGATGACGATAGACTTATCAACTAGTCTCCATTTCGTTTATTTTTCCGAAACAAAGGTGTTTGATCGAATTTAAAACTAGGTCTTAAATTGTTATGAATAACTTATGATTTTGAGTGCATAAAAATGTAGACCTCCTAAAGTAGGTATATAAATAACATATCATAATAAATTCAAAGTTAGCTTCTAATGAAAACTGAGCTTTATAGTGTGTCTTTTAAATCGCTTTTCGAATGTTTTTTCAATAAGGTCAAAATAGGGAGTTACGTACAGACAGCGGGTTAGGTAAGCACAAAATTACGAGTTTCTCCAATGGAGTCTCAACTTAAACATGTTTGTCAATAAGTGCGAAATCTATTGGCAAAGTTTAGCATTTTGTGGTAACCCGACGTTGACTGTACCCATATTTTAATGATGACTATGTCCTATTAAGAGTTACCGCTGGTGCCGTTGTTGAAGACACCAGAATCTGACGAGCAATTTTTGTAAAGTATTATTTAGGTTGTAAGATTTATTTTATATGCTCTGATAATAAATGATTATTTGCAATTTATTGTGGTTTTATTATCATCTAACTTATTATTAGATAGATAGGTAAACTCGTGTAATTATGTTAAATAAATATGGAATAATTCGTCATATACGTTTAATTACTTAATTTATTTTTTTATTAATTAGAATCTAATTACATTTTAACACAATATAGAGAATGATACAGTACTTTAACTCCAATTCAAATTAACGCAGCTTGTCTAGAGCGTGTAATACAGAAATTTCTGAATTTATAAGCTCCTCCTAGGTGACTTGCACTGCTACTTGTCCGTAGTCCTATTGAAAGAACTACGGACAAAGAATTTGCCCGAAGTACTACCAGTAGCAGTGCAAGTCAACTAGGAGCTTATAAATTCAGAAATTTCTGTATTACACGCTCTATTTAGACAAGCTGCGTTAATTTGAATGCACTAAATGGACGAAACGGCGCACGCACACATACAATCGTCGTTTACACGGCCGTTTTTGCCGGCTTTGCTGTTCAGAGCATGCTTAGCGGCCGTGTGAACGACGTTTGTATGTGTGTACTGAGGTGACTACTATTGGCCGATAGTTGGCCGGGTCTGTGCGGTCCCCTTTTTCGGGTACAGGCTGCACTTTAGCCTTTCTCCAAGCCTCTGGCACATTTCCAGAAGAGTGTGAGAGTTGGTATAGGCGCGTGAGTACGGGAGACATCTCCGCTGCACATTTTTCTAAGTACAACCCTCGGAATGGCATCGTGTCCACTAGCTTTCCGGACGTCGAGTGATTGCAGTTCCGTACGAACTTCACGCTGCCTGATACAAAAATCAGGCAAAAATCAATCATTGGAGCCACAATGAGGTAGTGAAGGTGACTGTAAATTGCAATCGTTGACTTGAGAATTACTTCCAAAGAGTCTTGCCAGAAGATCAAATATCAAATACCTAACAAGTTAGAATAAATGAAAAATTCCAGTCATAAAATCCATATAATAAAGCAAGTGACACATAAGGCTATAGTGTTGACAGGTGTCGTAAGGACCCCCTTCGTGAGTCTCTTCCTTGACGGTGAGTCTTCAGAATCTTCGCCACTGGAAGATAAACTAATTATGTTAGGACGTAGCACCCATCATCATATTAAACGTACCTAAATAGTCTAGATTAGTATAAGTACCTATAGGTATTTACTTAATAAAATAAAATAAAAACAAGATAAAAATAACTTAGGTCTTTATTTGTGACGTCATAGTAAAAACATGATATTGTAAGTACGTTCCTAAATTATTTATTTACATAAAAATACGATTGTCGATTCACTAGGCACTACTTTAATGGACGGAACAACATTAAATAATAAAATAGATATTATATTAATAATCCGTGAAATAAAATTAAAAAGAAAAACATTACAGATATCATCTAAGATGTTTAAAAAGTATTTTTACGTCATTGGATATCATATGTAGCTACCTAAAATATTTCAAATGTCAAAATAATTATGCGATTTTATAAATACTATAAGTGGGAATGTTCGTCAGAATATAAATCTTTGATTGCAAAATACTCAAATGCTTCATAAATAAGTGCCCGTTTAAAATTCACAGTGTCTGTCTCGCTCATGCTCATAGGTAGGTAAGTAGCAGCCAAGCCAGAAAACATGAACTTCTAAGAAAGTTTTATTTCACAAAAGCTAATATAAAATATTAAGTACTTATAAACATAGAAATATCTTCTCATAAACAAAACAAAATAATTCTTCATTCCTAAAAGGTATTGTCAACATATGGCGCTGCTATTACAAAATTCATTTATGTCGATTTCAAAATTAACAAACAATATTTGTTGACATTCTTTTCCCAAGATTTTATTCATTTCTAACCTCAAATTCATTATTTCTTAAAAAAACTAAATATTTTTTGACACTTTCTTTTATTTTTAAACACAAATGTTCACATAAAATGTCCAGATCATTTTGAACTCTAACACCATTATAACACGACATTTTTTTATATTACGAGATGGAAAATAAGCTTGCGGCCTGTGGTTACCGTGGCCTATAGACACTTGCAATAAGGGTCACTTTACACTGCAAGTGCGTTGCCATCCTGGGAACTAACATGATATGCCTTCAATGCCCAGTAATTACAATGTCCATGTGACATTTCCTATCGGTATTTATTTGGGGATAATCGTGCACTAGATATATTGTGGATGGCAAATATTGAGTGCATGAAGCTTGGACGACTTTTCCAAACTTTGACTGGAGACGGATCGCTAAATGCAGAAAAAAAAAAAAAAAAAATTTATTACAAATAGGTAAAAAAAAAAACAATTGAACAAAAAATGAGGACAACATTATTTATTAAATTTTATCGAAGGTAAGTACTTTTCCTTCTACATATCTTAGCTAAGCGATCACTAAATTAACGAACCTTAGGTGTGTCAACGCAACAGCAAAAAAAAGCTAAGCCAATGAATTAAAACCAACTAAATTCTCTAGTGATAAAACTCAAAATGATCTTGAACAAGCCCATAAAGATTATTTATTTTACGCTTAGGTAAGTCTAATAAACAGGTCTACTTAGCTCAAGCAAAAACAATTGCGCCTGCATTTTATTTAACTTCAAATATCTAAATTGCAAGCTAATTCGATCCCAGCTATGTTAAAATTTATATTAAAACCTTAATTAATCACAACACATATTTTCATAAGTATGTACCTACATTTTGCACTAACATGATTCATTGTTACGTTTCTACACTATAAAAAAATTAAGCTATTTTCTACGCGCTTATTAACACTAAATTATCTAATAATTTCCTACTAATTGGTTTACCATAACTGAATTTATTGTTGGTTGAAATAAATCATTTTAAGGCAATATAACATTTAATTTTAGAAGTATGTAAGTACGTACCTAAACAAAGTTCCGTACCGCTTATCGAAAACCATTTGGCCTTTCTTATATAAAGTATATACTTTTATACTGCTCGTGATAAAATTCAACGGTCAATGAACGTTTGAACGATATTTCCTAATTGATTGCTTGCCTGATTTGTATTATTCTCGTTGTACAGATTCCAAAAATAAATTCAGACTGTAAACCAGTATGCAACCTGTTTCTGAATTAGGTTTTATATATTTAAGCGACAATGTAGTATCTACATCAAAATAGTAAATTAGTTAATTACATTTTTTGAGTTATGTATTATTTATTTATTGGGAGCAAAGCTTTTTTTAAGTCTACTGGGCTAGCACGGAACTATCGATAAACAAAATTTTTCATTAAAATTCGACATCACAAAGAGAGCAAAGGACAGATTACGTCGATCCATGTATACCCATCGACAAGTTCGTCACAAAATAGCAAGTCAGTTCCGGGTGAAACTCGAAGCGAGTTTCTCAGCTTTATTAGCACTTAATATCAGGCATAGTTTCCCAGGTAGTTCAAAAAAGATGTGTAGGTAAACAAAAACCTAATTCAGAATAGGTTCTGTTTCGTAATACTGTAGTAACCCTTACGCGGCGAGCTCCCGCAGCTTGTCGACAACGATCTTCTTGTTCTTGGTGATCCAGTCGATGTTGACGGTGGCTTTCTCTATTGCCTGCTCCACAGCCAGCTTTGCGTCCTCCAAGTATTTGGCGTTCTTCTCACGCCACACCAGGAACTGTAAATTAGTGTGTTAAGTTTAAACGTTAACATCATATCAGCCAAGAGACAGACTGCTGGACATAGGTCTCCTCTAAGAAATTTATGGGTGAACCTGGAAGCTATACAACGAGTAAAAAAGTGGAGCCAAAAAAATTGTCCTTGAAACTTCTTATTACCTATTTGTCTCTTTCTAACCACTAGAGCACACGTATTAAACAGTCACGTCTAAATCGTATAATAGGTTCGTCATACGTACGTACATCATCATATTACTTGTGGCGTGAGTTAGAAAGAGACAGGTAGGAAAAGAAAACATTTAAAGGTTACTTGGGGTCAAAAAAGGTGATTTCACTTTTTTATTGGCTGTATTGGTTCCAGTTTTAACTTTAAATTTCTTGGTCTTTTTTTTTTTATTTGGCTTACAAAACTAGTTACAATCACTTCTTACATTAATTTTGTTCTATGATATCATGATAGATTGTTCCCTACTAGATGTAAGCACTACATGCACTATTTTTTACAGTTCTAATATACTTAAAAATTTCAAAATGTCTTCTCCAAGGATATCTAACCCGATCGGACTTCCTGTTGCCTTTACCGGATTTTCGGTCCACCTTGTGAGATGCTACTACCAACACTGCGTTTCTTGGTACGCGGTCGCTACTCGGAAACAATTCCGCCCCACATTAAACGTTAATCATTCAAAAGTTTTAGTTATGTTAGAGAAAAATCTAGATTATGTGGAATTTCTCACTTTATGTTCAATAATTATCTTCTTTTGTTTTTAAATTTCATAATTATGATGCCACAATAGGCTGTTTTTTTTATATATTAATTAGGCGGTTTCCTTAGATCATATAAGCGGTTTCATTTCCATGTGCAGGAAGAGTATTTTCAAAAAAAAATTAATGCAATTTTGTTTTTTTTTAAATAATTTTCTACCTCCCGTATTGAGAGTAGGTTGGGTGTTGTAGTGACCAACACACATATTTTCTATTTTTATTTAAGTTCGTGTGATTATCTTTAATTACTTTATATTTTATGTATAGATATAAATAATTATTATTTTATAGCATTACTTATTATTATATAAAATTTATTATTTAGTTTAAAATATTTATTGCATTATATTCTGTTTTATTTAGCATAAAATTAATTGCACGAGTAAAGTCAGGTGTGCATGCGTAGTTTAGCAAATTCGCTCGCACTTGACCGCTGTGACGCAGGCACACCTATTGTTCTCTGGAGCTCGCCTGCGCAGAGCGTTCATTCGCATTCCAACGGCCGTCGCCAGTCAAAACTAAGTTGCGACGGCGAATGCACGCTCGATATTGCTCCGTATATCTAGTTACGTGTGTAGTCTAGAAGCCTAGATTTTGCTTAACTCTTTATTATTCGTTTCTATCGTTCTTCTACTTCCTTTCTTCTCCTTCTGTGCTTGTGTAATGCTAATATATATATTATTTTATATGTGGGAACTTGTGATCGAACTTAATAGACTATTTATTATAAAATCGTGTTTTTCGCTTAAACTCCCGATAGTTTTCCCCATAGTATTTTTCTTCCTGGTGTCGTTATAAATTTCCACTCTGTACCTACCTATACCTTAAACATATAGGTAATGTTGTACCTTTACCTAAATGTATAATGTTATACGCTTACCTCATCCAGCTCCCTTTGTGTGGTGAACTGGTCCAGCAGAGATTTGATGATGTAGCCGAGACGACGGCCTTGGCTGTTGAACCTGCAGGTTTAAAGTCTTTATGGAGGTATGCCAAGCACTAAGAGGTGAGATCGACGAGAGAGTTCACTCGTAAAAAATTCGAAGGTGCAAGGAAAATGTTAGGTACTATTTAGCGTCAGAGGTAAAGGTGTTGCCTCCACTACCCACTAAACGTCCTCATTGGGCGTCCTGCCAAGGTATAAGTACTATGAAAGCGACCCGGTATAGCGAAGCTTTCGCCTTTCACTGGGAAGCCATCTGTGCCCGCCCTTTCGGGCCCAACCGGTGAAGCTAGTGAAGTTAACAATGACAGAGTTTATTTTTGTTTTGTAAAGGATGTAAGAAGACCTATGACAAAGCCGAGAACTACGTATTCCGCTCATCATTAGGACCATTTTTTTCTTCAAGACTTTACCTGGGAAATTAATAATTATGAAGCTATTGAAGGTTAAAGTTCGGATATTTTTTTTATAAAAAGTAATTTTAAACATTATTTCCTAATTTTTGTCCAAAAAAAAAACATTATCAAAATTTTAACTATTTCATACCAAAAAATGGCTTTAAAACATTACCACTCGATATCGGGCCCATTCAAATCAGCCGACCGAACGTCGCACACGTTTCGAAGTTGCTAAGTGGCGCGCAACCTGCGCGATGTATACATTGCAAGGTATTTTTTGGAGTTTTTCTTATCACAAAAAAAAATCGTATCCCAGCAATATTTTTTTATATATTTGTACTTGGCATTTGTCTTAGGTTTTTTTACACCCTGTTTTCAATTTGGTACATATTTTTTCATTAATTAATTTAATTTAGATAGAAATGCGGTTACGCTTCGTAGATGTCCTGGATGCGGTCGTAGATGAAGTCCCTGGCGACGTAGTAGCCGACGGAAGAGCGCGCGATGCCGGAGATGACGCCCGCCGCGTCCTGGCGCCGCACCTCCGACCCGTCCGTGATCGACCACTCCAGGTATCTGACCACAGATATTTATAATTAATAGTACAGCCACAGATTTAAATATTTACCTACAATTTGGCTTTGAAACAATAACAAGTTTGGCTCGAAGGACCATGTTATTGGTCCCTCGAGCCAAACTTGGTAATAATATTTATTTATTTTATTTGAATAGATGCCCAGGCCCACCTGGTGTTAAGTGGGACCGTCGCCTATAGACACTTGCAATATTAAGGGTAAATCACTTAACACTGCAAGTGCGTTGCCGCTGGGGACTAAGATGATATGCCTTCCATGCCCAGTAATTACACTAGTGGCTACCTTTCCCTTCAATCCGAAGCACAACGAACTGCTTCACGGCAGAAATAAGAAAATATAATTGTATAATTTTAACTTGGTAATAATCTTGGGTATTTTCACTACGCTTCTGGTAAATTCTTGGAGAGGTTGCTAAGTCCCTCCACCATGGGAGATTCAAACAGGCCAATGTAGACATCAATGCGTGTGTGTGTACAGTCCGTCATACTCACTGCGTCAACACCCACAGGTCTTGCGTGCAGGCGAGCGCGGCCAGCAGCGTGTGTGTGTACAGTCCGTCATACTCACTGCGTCAACACCCACAGGTCTCGCGTGCAGGCGAGCGCGGCCAGCAGCGTGTGTGTGTACAGTCCGTCATACTCACTGCGTCAACACCCACAGGTCTCGCGTGCAGGCGAGCGCGGCCAGCAGCGTGTGTGTGTACAGTCCGTCATACTCACTGCGTCAACACCCACAGGTCTCGCGTGCAGGCGAGCGCGGCCAGCAGCGTGTGTGTGTACAGTCCGTCATACTCACTGCGTCAACACCCACAGGTCTCGCGTGCAGGCGAGCGCGGCCAGCAGCGTGTCCCGCGCGGCGGCCACATTGGCGCGCTGCATGCGGCCCAGAGCGAACCTCCAGTGGCGCACGCTGCCGCGGCTGATGGCCACGCAGTACACAGTGCGACGCAGGTCCAGGGGGATGCTGGCACAATCAAATCTTATCATTAAAGCGACGATAAGTGCTGGCTGACTAGGTGTGGAGCATCCGGCGCCTGCATAGCACACTCAGAAAACGAAAAAGTATTGACTTTCCTTGACAATTAAGATAAGTACTAAGTACTTTTACTGATGTGAATATTTAAATAATGAAATAATCTATTCCGTAATTGTGTACAATTCCTGTTGGGATCCTTGATGATGTGGACTGTATTTTCTTAATAAAATGTCACTTGTACTGATTAATAGGATTTTTAAAACTCACAAGAATTAAGATGTTGCACACGCTCAAGATCGGGCGGAAGAGAGAACCCCGAGTAGCCATTATTACAATAACCAAATACCAAAAATTGGAAATCTGTCTAAATCTAAATGTTGCCAGCAACAATACGTCTTCCTCATTTCACTTTAATCTCCATGATGTTCAATGAACTAAACCATAGGTTCCCAACGGGGCCAGTATCGCCCCTAGTGGACACTGGTGGCGCTTTTCGGGGAGGCGGAAGCGGGTCCCAAGACAAATAGGGGCGTTTAATTTATTATTCAGGATTTATAATTCGACCCACTGCTGGGACACAAGGCCTCTCCTTGCCATCGAAGGAGGTTTAGGCAGTAGTCCACCATGCTTGCCCAATGCGGATTGGTGGACGGAGTATAAGGTGATCAATACCCCTTTGCTGATCCATTAGTCGCCTTCTACGACACCCATTGGAGAATATGAGATGATGCTAAACTACTCTGCTGGCTATGCATGGGTGATTATTAGTACCTAGATAATAGACAGACATAAAAAAAACCTCTGAACTAAGAAAATAAATACTTACGGGTTATTAGTGTCCGGGTCGCTTGTGTCCATCCAGTCCTGGAACATCTTTATGGCATTTTCCTCGCAGCCGGGCACCTTCATGCGACACGCCCAGTTGGACGTCATCACCTAAAACAGGAACACTTTAATATCTCACATGAAGTTTAATAAGAAATACGATATAGCGAGGAGGTCGATGGCGGTCGTGCGATCATGAAAGCTAGGCTACCAAGTGCGCGGTCAATAGTCGGATGGGTGACCGACAATTTTTAACTCGATTTTCCTCCGTGCTTCGTCTGCACGTTAAGCTGGTGATCCCGGATGCTGTGGAAAGATAGCAGTCGTCCCCAAGGAGGGTTGGTGTCAGGCACACGCCCGTAACAATCTAATGACAAAACCTATAGCCAGTATTGTCGACATGAACACAAATTGCACCGACCCCTAATAAAGTGGAAGCAGGGTAGATGAAAGGCGATGCAATAAAGAATATCTCCTTATCTAAAAATCAGATGTCATACATAACTGATACCCGGACGGCAGAGATGCTTTAGAGTGGTATATACACAAAGACTACTTATTTCCCTACCTATATACTTAATAAGGTTGTTACCAAGTGCAATATAAAAACCAGTCCACCGTATACTGCAAAAGCAAATATCACAAACTAGCTACACACAATCACGTCGTACAGAGATTCGGAAGCACTTATGTCAGGTCACTTATAATCTACTATATAAAAATAAATCGGGTTTTCCTTCCTGACGCCATAACTCGAGAACGTCTGAACGGATTTATCTTATCTTGGCCTTGAAATGTTCGTGGAGGTCTAGGGAAGGTTTAAACGGTGAGAAAATATGGAGAAATTGCGAAGAAGATAGTAAAAACAACATTTTCATTTTCCCATATAAACTGTTCTGCCTACTTGCCTGTCAAACATTTGACGTTCCGCCATTTTAGCGAAGGAAGAGTTTTAATGTCGTTAGGATAGGTGCAAAGACATTTAGTACTCCGTGTGAATAGGTGATACGAAGTACACCGGGTCATCTAGTTAAGTATACTTTTGATAAATAAGCACTAAATCACAAATACTCACTCATAAACTAATTCGTGCCACATTTAATAATGTGTTCATATTTATAATCACTATAATATTGTAAACAATCTCAAACTCAAGTCCCCAAGAGACAGGATTACCTAGTTTGGGGACTAACTATTTTTATATATAAGGACTATTTAACTTTGTTAAATAGTGTAAGTTTTTGGCAGTAAAATATTTATTATTATTATTATTTATTATAATACCTATAATTATGTCCTGGACTCCTGGTTTTTGATAGTTGTTTGTTGAATGACTGAATGATTGCTTCATTTTGGGTTAGTTTTGTGTAGGCGACAGGCTGGCAACCTGTCACTATTGGAGGCACTGCATGGCCCATACTACAACATGCAGTTTTATGTGTAGCTAAAGCTCTGCTTAACCCCTTTTGGCTTTGCTAGCGTGATTATATGTTATTTGTCGGGGATATCCTCAGGATTTAGCTCGAATCACGATCACACATACCAATGCCGAGTCCATTTATCACAAAGAGGAAAACCAGAGTAGTGCTTGGAACTTGTGACCTTCGGCACTCGCCTTCACTTGTCTCTAACTATTATCACACAACCGTTGGACATAGCCTCCGCAAGCATTCCTAATACAACTGTAGACACGTCCGCACTCAGCGACGCCTCGAACCAGACTGAGCTCTGTCGGGCGCGCACCGCTGCAACAAAGGCACGCCCCACCACTATTACGTCGCATCGTACGATAACTCGTGCGGCGCTGACGTCACAATCCCACGTGGACTATTTCCAATGAAAATAACAAATTAAATTACAATTGAACCTAATAATGTCGTAGCGCCGTCATATTTATATAACTGTTTACCTGCATCTTCACACTGTTCAGATTGTCTCCATCAATGATCTTCTTGGCAGCGAGTCCACCAGCACGCTCGTAAGTTTCGCTGATCGTTTTCCTGATGAACTTCTGGAAGGCTCCATAGTCGGAGGACCGTTTGAGAACGTTCTCGATCTTGGCGAGCGCGTTGAGGCCGGTGGAGAGGGGCAGAAATTCGGTTTCACGGCGCAGGTAAGTAGCCAGGCTGGAGAAACAGAATGAGGTTATTTGTGCTGATTTTGACTGCGCCCAATTCGACACATGATTTGGAACGCACATTTTCTATTTGCGAAATAAATCAAATAGACCATCTCGGATGGATAATAGCGGCTCAATCGTTGATGAACCAGCTTTTTCTGATCGGCTTGACAATTTGGCATTGCGTAGTGTAGCATCACTCTGCATCTTCTATAGCTTGTATTACGGAGAGTGTTCTGAGGAGTTGTTGGGACTTATACCAGTCTGGATGCCTGGTTGTCTAAAACCGTGCGTTTATCGCGCAATTTTCTGCCGAAAACCACAAGACTGTCGCCAGCGGTGTTCCCAAATGGATACGACCTCGAAATCTTCAAAAAATAGCGTATTCCTTCCTAAAATGCCAGCAACGCGATTGATCGGTGTTGTAGATGTCTATGGGTAACGGTGACCACTTACCATAAGGTGAACCATATGCTCAGAAAAACGAGGATGTTGTTCACCTAATGGTAAGTGGTTACCGTTAACCTTTCGCATATCTAATATATAAAATTCTCGTGTCGCGGTGTTTGTGGTTAAACTCCTCCGAAATGGCTTTCCCGATTCTCATGAAAATTTGTGTGCATATTGGGTAGGTCTGAGAATCGGACAATATCTATTTTTTATCCCCCTAAATGTTAAGGGTAATCCACCCCTAAATTTTATTTTTATTTTTGGACGAAATTTTTTGTTTTTATTTTTTTATTATGTGGCATTAAAAAATACAACCAACCCTAAATTTTTACTTTTTTATCACCCACCCCTATTTTTTTATAGCCATTTTAGTAATTTAATCATTTTTGTAAGGCAAAATAACGTTTGCTGGGTCAGCTAGTATCTAAATAAAATACTCCACATTGACATGTGCCGCCTTCACACTGACCTGAGTGCAGTGTTGTAGTCGAGCCGGTTGGTCCAGGCGAGCGCGAAGGCGTCTGACAGCAGCTGCACCCGCCCCAGCACCGGCACCGCCGCGGACTTGCTGCTCAGCGCGCCAGACAGGAGTTGCCAGTTGCGTTTGTCGTAGTTCACGCGGTATGGAGCTGAGGGTAGTTATAATTTGCTAATTGCAATGAAATTTACGGTGCTGAGGTAAAAAAAATTGGTAATTCAAATAAAATTTTGTCTCTATATCGTCTAAAGTAGCATCTGTAAGGGGCGCAGCGAATTCAATTGCATTTTCAAATTTCAGCACTTGAAATTGACAACATTTCATTTTTTTAAATAGTATTTTTTATTATATTATATGGATGGAAAATAGACATTAAAAGACTAAACACATATTTTTTAATTTTCTTTAATCTTGATGCCAAGTATTGTAATTTAAAATTTCAAAACTTATAACAATCTAAAACGACGTAAGTGCAACTGTAGGATTTCTGTGGGTTAATTTCATGGGCTCTACAAAAGTAAAAAATAAATAAAAAGATTACACAACTGTCAAATCTTTGAAGTTTGGGCCATAAATTAAAAAAAATATGGACGACAATGACATTTTCTGTTAGTAATCCTACCGTTGGCTATTTTGGGTACATTTCGTTTTAAATATCTCATAACTTAGCGTCGTCTCCCACTCGGGAGGCACTGGTTTGATCCCCACCACGTACCAATGTGTTTTCAAATTTTGAATTCATAGGTATGTACTTTTAATCGACGCTTTTACGGTGAAGGAAAACATCGTGAGGAAACCTGCACACAACTATGAAGAAATTCTTAGGTAGTGTGTGAAGTCGACCAACCCGCACTTGGCTAGCGTGGTTGACTAAGGCCTAATCGCCCCTAAAGTGGTGTAGGCTCGAGCCCGAGGTGGGGACATTATTCGAGCTGTTGATGTGATGTGAAATTCTGAAAAATATTTATGTAGTGTTCTTGATCAAAGCTCCAAATGGTTTTAGTTGTCATAAATTGTTTTTTTTTAAATGAATGGGAAAACGTGTGTAAAAGATTTCCACCCAAGGAATACCAATTCTCACCAATCATGTCGTAGTTGAACAGGACCCACTGGTCAGCTTCCGAGCCGTGGTCGAACTTGTACTCGTGGGTGACGCCCTCGTCATCAGCCAGCCACTGCAGCACGCCGCTGCCGGCCGCCACTCCCTCGGCTGCCTCAGCCTCGCACAGCACTCGCAGGGGCACCCACCACGACGAAGATGTCGTTGAACGCGCTCCCAGTGACAGGTAGCGTTTCTGGATACACAGTGGCGGATTTACAAATTTGTCGCCAGTAGGCTAATCAATTTTTGCCGCGCCTACTTCTGAAATTCGATACCGTAGTTCTAACTAGGCCGTAGGCTCTGCCAGAATAACAGCGCTCCCGCGGCGCTATGTCGCAGGAGCACATGCTGAGGCAGGGACCGTTTGGCTTCTCACAGGGCATTTCTTGTAGTTTAATTGTTATTAGTTAGTATAAAGTGTATATTTGTAAATGTTTTTTTTTTTTAGTTAGTATTGTCTGTTAACGTTTTTCTTCTGTTGTGTTGTTTGTTATCGTTTTTATTAAGTATTTAATAGCTCTGTGAAAGCTTATAAATGTATTTTCTTTGTTTCTTTCTTTCAACTAGCATAATTATTAGAGATGAAACGGAAATCCAGTTACTATCTGGTATCCGGCCTTAATTTACTATCCGGCCGGATACCGAATAATAACTCAATATCCGGCTGGATACCGGATATTAAAAAACTACGATAACTGTCTATAATAAAATGCATTATGCAATACATTAATCTTTATGAGGCAAATATCAATAAAATGGCTATTAATTATGACGGCTTTTAAACTCGAAAAAGTTACAAAAAAGCCATAAGGCCAATAAAATTTTCTTCTGAGATATTCACACGAATGATAAATATATAAATAGTAAATATCTAAACTAAAAACTTTTAGTTATAAATTAGCGAAACCGCACGAATCGGATCGCGTTCGCCGCACCTGTGCATCGCTTAACTCGTCACCACGACATGGAACGAGACAATGGGCCGAATATCCGGCTGCCAGATATCCGGCCAACCGCCTTCGCAGCTCGTCGGATATCCCGTATCCGGCCAAACCGCAATCCGTTTCATTTCTAATAATTATGCCTAGTTCACAATCATATTAATACATTTGCAACTTTATTGTGATCTATCTTCCTAATTACATAAGCTTTTATCCGTTTATTAAAAAAAAAAAATTTGCGGGGTTCGTTAACTCTGTGTAATAAAAAAATTTGGGCCAAATTTTCCGTCCCCTAAAATTTGCTACTAGGCAAATAGGCTCCAGCCTATTCGGCCTCCTGGTAAATCCACCACTATGGATACAACATTTTGTTATGAAGAATAGCCATTTTCTATACATTTATGACTATGAAAGCAGACTCTGAATGTGAGTCTTTTCCTAGCCAGAAGTAAGAACAATGTTTTTCGATAGTTGCAGTACAAAATATAATCCGAAAGGTAATTTTTTATCCCCATCATTTTACATAAATCCTATACCAAGTGATATAAATCGGAATTTCCCATTTCAGCAATGCAAACTATAGTATACCATGGGAAATCTAGGGAGTTAAAAAGTGGTTTTCATGGAGATGTTTGATTATTAAATGAATTGATGTCTACTAACTAATATGTGTATTTCATTATTTACAATTTAATACAAACGAAAATTACGTAGATCGCAACCATTTCGCAACATATTACTGATTAAAAACAAAAATGAGTGTCGTAAATACAACAATGGCTTTTCTTCTTGGCTATTGCTGTTCTCCTCATGCTGCCTTTACAGGGTGAAGAGTGTTCAGAAGTCCTTTTTCCTTAAAGGCGAACCAGCAAAGCTAGATGTCTAATCACAGATATATCAATCTAATCGACAGACTTCCCATTTAGTCTTTCTGGATGTCGTATCTGAAGCGATTATCATCTTGGAGTACAGAGTATTATTGTGATTATCACTTACTTGTGTAATAGTGAGCGATTTATCAGTATAATCCCTGTTGACAGTTAGGATGGGATATCCTGTCTGAGTGGTCCAAGTGTCCATAACTTCTTTCACAGTCACGTTGCGAGTCATCCCGCCGTACTTCTGGTTCATCTGCGTCAGTTCCCACCATAGGTCGTCTTGTGCCGCATTTTGATACGAATACTTGATGAGGTAGCTGCAAAAAATTTAAATAATTATTCTTCCTTCGTCAGAATACACACTTTATATTAGTTTATTTGCTAATAGATTAACATTTTTCACCAAAAAAAATGGTCCAAAATGGTTTGCAAATTTTGACGGTCAACCTATTTATATACTTACATATTTACATACATACGAACTGTGTAAGTTAAATAAAAGCTTGTAAAAAATAAAACAATTTAAAATAAAAAAAATTGTTAGCTATAACTGGTACTAAAAAATGCTTCTTTGAAAGTGCTTACTTATGTATAGCTTTCCTGAAGACAGATTCGCCGAGGAACATGGTCATCATACGGATAAGGGTTGAGCCTTTACGGTACGATATTTCGTCAAAGATCTCGTTGATACGCTTAGGGTCGTCGATAGGAACAGACACCTGCAAATATTAAAGTAACGTGTCCTTAAAAAAAGTACTTTGTCGTAAACGTTACATTGAATTAATTTAGTTATTGCATTACTAAATGTCGATAATTTCTAAATAATGCAAACAAATATACAACAGAACATTTAATTCTAAAAAAAAAACAATAATAGTTATTCCATAAGTAGCTATAAACAACCTTAATCGCTTAAAATTAGGCGTGTCGTGCTTGTTATGTGCCATGGTTACACACAAAGTTATACAAAATAATTGATAGCAACAGAATGCTAAAATTACTCACTGGATGAGAAGATTCCAAGGCATCCAAATTGAGAACAGATAACATGTTATCAACGGCGTAGCTCCTGTCAGCTCTCCAAGCAGGCTCTACAGCTGCAACGCCGATCGAGGCTACAAAGGTCGCAAAGCCTTCGTTTAGCCATAGGTCAGACCACCACTTCATCGTTACCAGGTTTCCGAACCACTGATGGGCTAACTCGTGAGCTATCACCTAAGAAAATTAACTAGTTTTAATCATCTAGATTTATTGATTTGATTTCTGTCGTTAAATTCAAACTTCTCCTCGATAAGGAGAAAGTAAATTGCAGAAGCTTAAACTTTCAAAACCTATTTTAGCATATAATTGTAAATATTTCTGTTTAAATATCTCTCACAAATATTTAACTGGTTGGGTTAGCCTTTTATTTTACAAAACTTACCTCGGCTACTCTTTCCTTATTTACAAAAGACGATTGTTCTTTATCGTAGAGAAGTGCGGTTTCCCTGTAAGTAATAAGGCCCCAGTTTTCCATGGCACCAGCAGAGAAGTCGGGGATGGCAATCATGTCCTGCTTTGGCAGCGGGAAGGACACGTTGAAGAATTTCTCGAAGTGAGAGAGTACACGGGGACCGACGTTAGCTGCGTAAGCTGTCTGGAAGTAAACAGAGAGTTTTATCTCAAAATTCATAACCTACAAAACTCACGACAGTACTATATTTATGTACTTTTTATAAGAGTAGTGAATGTATTTTGGACTATAATATTCCCCTAATGTCAGTAATATCATATCATGGTTGTGATGATATTCTTAAAATAAATATTTTTTAGTAATTTAGATGATGTTATAACGTTTGCTCTAGGTTAAAAGAAACGGAGTAACAGAATAATAAGTATTTTAATCTATTATTTAACATTACATAATTAAAACAGATTTAATCATACTACTTTAAATTTTTAGTTCTATTGATTGATTGATAATGATGATGATCATCATCAATGGTTTTTTCAAAGGCTGCAAATTCAACTATACATTTAGAACTCACCTGATCAATAGCATCACTTCTCGCCCAGATCCTGAATTTAGTGTTTGATAGTTCGGGAGGACTCTCCACGAACGAAAACTTCGAGACTACGAAGGCAACAAGGTATGTTGACATAGGTACTGATTTTTCAAAGACATCCCAAACGAATTCTGACTGTTCTTTCCTTTGAAGATGAAAAAAAAATACAGTGTAGTACAAGCTTAACATCAAATAAACTTTAATATAGAATAGCTAAATATTAAGATATACACAGTAGAAAATATTCATTTGACGAGAGTTTAAAGTTAGAAAGAAAATACTCACTTGAATTTGTTTTGCATTTCCTCCCAAGTCCAATGGGACTCCAATGCACTAAAAACAAAATAAAAAATAGTTATATAGCTATCGTAATATATCGTTTAACAAATAATCCATAAATAAACAAAGAGAAAATTCACCATAAAATAAAGCTGTTATTTATCAGAACTTTTGTGAACGAACTAGATTATACAGGGTGTAAAAGACATGAACAGTCAAACGAAAACCAACCGGTAACTATCAATTTCCCAGGTATAGTCTAAAGGAAGAAAAATGTTATGATGGTGAGCAGAATACATGGTTTTCGTTTGACTGTTCATGTCTTTTACACCCGTTAGATATGTAAAAAGTCAGGCCGGTTTACGCAATCAGTTCTAAGATACTATCAAATTCATTCGAAAAACTATATTGTTCCGCAGGAATATAAGAGAACGCTCTTTAGTTGACTTTCATCGGGACCCTCCGTGAATTACTAGCCGATAACATAAAATTGGTTTTAAATTCTATTAATGTTCTACTCATCCCAAATGAAATCTTTCTTCTACTTCACATACTTCTTCTTCTATAGTAATTTTGTTAAAAAGAAACAGTGGGGTCCCGCTGAGGGTAGACACGTGTATGCAAACGGCTAACCTAATGTTAACCAAACAACGTAACTTATTACGTGTATTGTTCGTTACAGCGGAATGCCTATCACAGAAAACCAATCCACCAACAGAATTTAAAGGGATGAGTGGTTCAAATTCAACCTTCTGTGCTCTAAGTACCTATGTTATTTTTTAATTCCGGTTCAATATTTTTTATTGTTATCTAATAATGATCTAAAATAATTAGTCAAAGAAACTTACTTAGTTTCAATGGAGTTTTCAAGCGGCATGTTGGAGACCGCTGTGAACTGCTTGTGGTGACCAAGTGTGATGCGGTAAGTGGCTTTGTACAGGGGTTCGTCGAAACATGGGAAGCCTTTTCTAGCTGATATAGCCTCGAATTGGGTTGCTATCAAATACCTGTGAAAGTGGTACCAATATAGAAAAATAATAGCAATAAGTAAAAAAAAATATTATGATTCAAAATATCGCTGATGTTGATTTTAACATACGTAACAAATAAAATAAATTAAATAGCAATTAGCAATGTTTTCTCTATTTCTTAATATTTAATACCTACTGATCATTCTGTAATGGATTCTCTTACCGACAGAAATACAGTAAGCTACGAAAATCTCCCTTTCCTCGGCACAAGCGCTTTAGTTTTGATGCGTTGTGCCCATAGATTCTATGGTTGTGCCCCTACAATGAACTGGTGCTTAAAGTCCAAGGGAACATGTAACTTACTCTTTCACTTTAGTCTTCTTATTGACATAAGTGCTGATGTATACTCCATCCAGACCAGGCTTCAAGTTACCGTAGAATGGTACAGTCAACGTATAATTTGTGTCAGTCTCCAACTCTTTATCCAGGGTGAAGGTGAGCAGGTTGTAGGTATCGTTCAGCTTGACATCTGTGACCTTCGGCGGGTCGCTGACGCCTAAGAGCCTGATTTGATCGTTGGCGATGGAGAAGTCTTGCGCGTGAAGCACTATTTTTGATGTCGGCTTTGTGGTTGAGAGCTGGAAAAGAAAGAAAATGTAAAGTAATGTAAATAATTAAAGTATCTATTCGAGATATTATGTTCATTTAAAGATTTTCAGGTAATAGAAGTTTTCTAGAACTAAGAGATCGCTTTACGCCAAGCTCGACGTGGAAAGGAGGTCTCCTCCCTACTTTGAACTTATACTTAACACATTATAGTAAAAGATATGAACATTCAAACGAGAACCATGTATTCTATACATCAAAATAAGACATATTTCAAAAAAAATATTGTTGGGAAATGATTTTTATTTTTTGGTGTGAAAAAAAATGCAAATTGTACCGCGCAATGTCAAGGGCTCAACTCGCACGCAACTCGCAAAACCGCGATAATTTTGCCAGATGGTGGCCCCGCTCATTACGGTTAGTGTCCGTGCGCATCGAGTGAGCTACATTGAACGCTAACGTTTTGAAGCCATTTTTTGTTATGAAATACTAAAAAAAATTATAATGTTTCTTTTGACAATAATTAAGAAATAACGTATAAAATACGTTTCCATAAAAAAAATGAAAAAAAAATTTTGACTTTGACCTTCAATAAAATCGTAACTATCAATTTCCCAGGTATAATCTAAAGGAAAAAAAATGTTATGTTGGTGAGCAGAATACATGGTTCTCATTTGACTGTGCATGTCTTTTACACCCTGTATTATGTTGAAACCCTAGATATTGTAAGAGGAACACAATAATGACTAAAGTAACATGTTTATCTGATGTCCTATGTAAACAAAGGATAGAACGAGCGATTGACTGGCAGAGAATGCCTTATGACATCAAGTCCGCTAGTTAAACCTTTATTTTGTGCAATTAAGTTTCAATAAATAATAGTACGTTATGTATGATATAAGTGCGGTAATTTGAAAATTACATCCGAGGCGATATTGGTAGTCTGAGCCGTAGGCGAGGGCTACAAGAAAGCAGAGGCTGTAATTATCAAAGCCCACGTATGTCATACGATGTTTTATAACATATTTGCGAGGGAATAATTGATAAATTCATCACTACTTGACATTTTCAAATAAAAACCAATACAGCGAAAATAAAAAACGCGCCGAATAATTTTTACTTGTTCACAAATTAGCGATGCGCAGTGCTTTTTTCAGGCAATGACACAAAAACAGTCAGTATTACTAATAAAGTAAATTAATATTTTTGTGTTTTTGTTACAGATAAATGGTTGTAATTTATTGTCAAAATTAATTAAATCAAAGAATGAAATATTTATTTATTAATATTTTATTTCCCAAACTTAATTTTATTCATAAAACGATGACCACTTTTCCGACATAAAAACTCTTTGCTAAGATTTAAAAAAGTACCGTTCGTTTTAGGCGGAGCTTCGTGATAAACCGTGCGTTTTACTTTACATTATCGCACAAGTACCTACCTACGTAATGTGATACAATATGATATTGAAATTGGTGAAATAAGAATAATTACTTACACACTAAAAACTCTAGAATGAGGGGCATTGTAGAGTTTTTAGTGTGTAATTATTCCATTGGCTCGATAAGTCGCATTAAGAAATCCGGCGCCCTCTTATTGGTTCTCAGCATTGTTGTGTGTAACCATCACATAAAAGTCGAAGATTTAGGTCCAGACTAGTTTTTCCTCTCCAATGTTAGATATAAATCAATGATTTAATAACAATAAACCGTGGACCTTGCTCGAAATAATAAAGCCTTCACCGACAGATTTCACATCGTTGACAAAAACGAATCCACTAACAGCAACAAAAGTTTCAACATGGAAGGTTAAAGTTCAAGACTTCGAAGTTTTTTTAAAATACACTGGATCACAAAGCGATTCATAAAAAATGCGATAATATTTAAAATATTCTAGGAAAGTTTTGATAATTAAAAACTAACCTAAGTTTGTTTGTCACGCTTTCGGGCCTAAACCACTGAACCGATTGTGAAGAAATTTCGTATGGAGATAGCTTGAGACCCAAGGAAGGACATAGGTAAGATCACTTTTTGATGCAATAACCGATATCGACGCGAGCGAGCGAGCGTACACAATAAAATTGTCTTTAATGCAGTCTCTATTTCATAAAGCTAGTTCCAACATTTTGGAAGTTATTGAGGTTTTTGTTAAATTCCGTCTTTCTTTACCATAATACACTACAGGTTAATAGCATTTTTTTTACATTCCCAATTTTGAGTTTTATAATTTAAACTATTGGTCGCTCGTTGCTTAACCCGCTTTAATGTCGGTTATCGCGACCAAACGTATCCCATTTCCTTACCAGGGTCCCAAGCTATCTCCATAAAAAATTTCATCAAAATCGGTTTAGTGGTTTAGGCGTGGAAGAGTAACACAAAGAGTTAGTTTCGCAGTACATATAATATTATTTAGTAAAGTAAGGTTGTTCTGAAAACTTTTTTAATTAGACCTTACCCTTATAATTCTTTTGGCTGGCATTTTGAACCACAGTCATGTTTAAAACTTTAAAGTAATGTCACAGAGTTTACAATCAAATAGCCTTGTGCTGTTGTCTTCTGAACATAACTAAGATTATTAATTGTTTTCTTACTTTGTTAATGTCACGGTCGATTTTCCATTAATAGTAGGGGGGCCCAAGAGGGGATTTTGGGATTGGTTCAAGCGTGGCAGTTTAATAGTAAAGGAGAATCCTTGTACCTTGTTAGGTACTTTCAGCAGGTATGAGCCCTCAATATAGTGTCGTATGTTCTGAGCCATTGATCAGATTAGTAAAAAAAAATCGAACCTCAGAACTGCTCGAGCGCGTCAGATTAAAACAATTTAGGTTTATAATATACAGAAAATGATATTATTATAAAAATCTGACGATTTGACCGTGACGGAAGTGATCGAGAGAATTTCAAAGTTGCAAAAAAAAAATCGTAACCTTGAAATGTTCGAGCGCGGTTCTTTTTTGTTTTTTTCAAAGGATATTACTTAAAAATTATAAAAATATTATAATCTGACGATTTCGACAAGCCGAAACATCGAAAATAATAAATAAATTTTATTGAAAATTTGTATGAAATTTTGAATCTGATCACATAGTATTCTCAATATGCTCTATACAACTCAAAAAACATCAATTACCGCCAACTGCGTGAAAATCTGTTGATTTATTCAAAAGTTATGACAGTTAAAAATTTCAATAAATTGTGTTTTATCCAACTTGTATCGAGCTTTTTTGCTCAATAAGCTTTCTTTTTAAGCTTAAAAAAGCTCAATAATAGTGTAATAAGCAAAATTTAGAGCGTTCGGAATTTGCAGAAAATTACAGCAATGGCCTGTGCTATGAACTTTTTTTTAATTCTTTCAAATTGTCAGATTTAACAAATCCCTTCACAAAATAGTCAGATTAAGGCTGGGTTCTACTAGTTTGTCGAGTTGAACCATCTGTATGAAAATCTGACACGCGCGAGTATTGCAAAGTCACAATTTTTTTTTGCATTTGCAAAAATTGATTAGGGACTTTTAGTCACGTCCAAATCGTCAGATTAAGTAAGAGGACACTTGTGACGGCTTAAATAATAAGTCCCTATAATTACTGACACGCTGGAGAAAATACATTTTTTTTTTTTTTTTTTTGCTTTTATCGCTATTCGTTACGAGCGATCCGGCAGATTAATATTTCTCCGTGGACACAATTTTGTGGGCTATCTACACTTCCAAAATCTGACGCGCTCGAACATTTTTTTTTCATCACTTTTTTTTACATTTTTGAAAATTCATACACGCTCTCCCCACCACTAAAATGGTTAACTTCATAGGAGCTTTTTTATTATTTAGCATCTAATCTTTGCAATCCAATAGATCTTCTAACCGCTGGAGACACTACAAATTTAGCACTCGGGGCTCCCCTACTATAATATACAAAGTTAGGGTATTGCACAATTTAATTATTAACATATTTGCAACTTTTTACAACAATGCCACGATACGAAAATAAAAGCAAATTACATACTTAAATCTTATTTCTAATTTTACTTAGGTATTTCATACCTACTTTCAATAATTTCGCTTTAAAGATTTAAGTGCTTGAAAAAATTATGTTTATAATTTTATTTTCGCTTTTAGATTTCAGAAAAATTTCTTGAACTTTATAGGTAAGTAGATAGATATTTGGCCTATTGTTTAAAAATTGCTATGACATTTTTAAACTGCTGAATAATTTAGTGTACCTAACATCTGCCCTGGTTGTTGGCTTTTGTTGGTCGGGTCACTGAAGGATTAGTTGCTTTGGGTTGGATGCTCCTTTTGTAGGCAAAGGGCTGACAATCTAAGAATATTTTGAGGCACTATCTACAACATGTAAACTAAATAACCAACACCCTGAATACAGGTGGTTTGGGATCGGCTTCCGAGTTGATTTCAATAATTAAAAAAAAAAAACAAAACAAAAAGTACCCCGAAAATGTTGTACAATATTTTCTGTGTACTTTTTGTTTTTTTTTTTTTCAAAAAAAAAATCGTTTTTTTTTCAAAAAAAATTTATTGAAATCAACTCGAAAGCCGATCCCAAACCACCTGTATTCAGGGTGTTGGTTATTTAGTTTACATGTTGTATATGTCCTATGTAATGTTATCTTATGATGGGGCCGTGAGTCTGCTCACAGAGCACTTCGACCGTACGGGATCTTCTGTGTCTCCGCTTTCCCTTTAGTCTTGTTGCTCCTTGAATATGTAAGCCATCAACATCACTATGTCCTTGTATTGTATGTCCTATACTGCCAGAAGTGGCGTGATATGTAAATAATTCGTCTTAACGTCCCCCTGAAGATACCTACGCCTACGTAATGAGTTTTTAGACTCCCCCTCTCCCCCTTGTGATATTACCGAAAAACTTCATGTGGATTATGGACGATCTCTATAAGTAGTACCTATATTTGGGTGTCCTGGACCAGGTGTTGGGTTTTTTCTCACCAGAATTCAACTGTGCTTGCTATACAAGACACAACACAAGATAAGTAATAAGTGGAATTATATTTGCACCTCTGGAATGGCTCCGCCAAAAAACTCCTTGCAGTAGCCATGCAGTGCCATAATACTTAGTTAAATTGACCGTTTACCAGCCTGTCGCAAGAAATTTAGAAAATAATTGCAGACCCAGCTGGAACCAAACAAGGAATTGCTATTGACATATTAGGTAGGTAATCCAGAGTACACAATTCACCGAGCTCTCATTGACAATTTTTATTTTAATAGAATTCCTGTGTGCTACAAATAGAATACAAGACATTGACAGCCGTGTCATGATCATGACCACCAACACAGCACGACGGGACTCTGCAAATATGACGCTTAATACAACGCAATAAGGACCATCTCTAGGAGGAAAGTTTCATACTCGTATCTTGCTTACGCTGCCAAGGGAAACCTGCGATGTACCACCTCGAGCCGCGACTAACCGGGCATATTAAATATATGGGTTATTCCGGTGCCGATATTATTTTATTTATCTGCCGGGATACATGCAGCGTTGCTTATTGTAGATAAGCAATGTGAAAGAGAAAGAGCATAATAACGCGTATATTAGAGCGAGATAGATAGACGAGACCATTTCACGTACACGCAGACGGCCTAAGTCGGTCTGTCAGTCACATAGAAAAGACAGCAACTGTCAGATTGCAGTACTATTTTTCATCAGTACTATGGGGGACAAGAAAGAACTAGCCAAACGTTTATCGATCAAATCAAGACTTCAAAAACTACAAGTTTTCAGTAGGGACCCCAACCATCTCGATCACATCAGCTTTCAAACTAAAAACTGCATCAAAATTGGTCCATTCGCTTAGGAGCTACGATGCCACAGACAGACATACAGACAGGTCAAACTTAGGTATAACACCTCTCTTTTTGCGTTGGGGGTTAAAAAGGGGCTAAGTCAAAACTACTCAAAACCGTAGAGCATGAATGTAGGTATGATGACTGATGAAAAAAGTCGATGCGAAAATATGTAAGGATTGTGGGAAAGGCGTCACTTTATATATGTAAATATGAATCCCTTCTAGCTAGGCTTGCCATACATCCGGATTTTTATTATGTTTATGTGTTTTTGTCAGCGCGCTCTCATGAAACATTTGTGGACACCAGATCGCAGTCGTCCAGGTCCAGGGTCCAGGTAGTAGCAGGACTTTTGAGCACCGGCCATATAAAGGGGCACTACAGGATATACCTATGCTGTGCTAGAAATTTCGCCCAATCATAACTTTTTCGTATCTTCCTTTTAAACGTCCAGACTTCACTTTAAAATATTTATGACAAGCCGGCTTCTAGGTCGAGCGACTCCCCCGAGATCCCTTAGTAACCCCCTAGGAAGCCTTACAGGCATGGGAGGACCCTTCAAGGTCTTTTCCTTTTTAAAAATCTTCGTGACGCTGGGAAGACCTATCAGCGGCTACCAGTAGTGTCAATATAAAAAAGATAATACATAAACTTGTTGACAAATTTTAAGAAGTCAAAGTCTTTTGCTTTTATATAACTTGCAATGTATGTTTGTTCGGGTGGAATTTTACAACTCGATTGAGCTGAAATATTGTATACTTACACGTTTCGTTTAGATGACAATACACAATAAACAGTGTGACGTCATTCTAAATCCAATATGGCGGACCATCCGAGATGGCGGAATAGTTATTTTTAATGCATTTCTACAATATGGGTATCAAATGAAAAGGTTTACGTACTGAGAAGAATACGAATATTGACTAAAAGCAAAAAATAAATTAACTAGAAAAAATATTTCTAAAAACATTTATTTTAAATTAAATGCACTTAAATGATAAAATAAAATCAACCCGCACCTGGCCAGCGTGGTTGACTAAGGCTTAACGCCCCTAATGTGGGGTAGTAGGTTACAATTCTTTTATTGCTATTTAAAGTTTATTTTTATCATGTTACTGCATTTAATTTAAAATAAAAGCTTTTTTAGAAATATTTTTTTCTAGTTATTTTTTGTTTGATTTTAACTAAACAAAGCCGCAGAATAACCCCGATCAAGTAAACACAGCTCTTCCCTAAAAGGCCGCTCACAACATTCATTGTCCCCATGTCGGACGGCGCTTAGCCAAGAATAATGATTGCATTATTGATTGTGGAAACAACAGCAGGAAACTTATTAGTACCTAGGTATAAAATAAAGGGATGATAATTATTGATATTTCATTTCGCAGGGAAATAACGAGAATAATAAAATAATAAATGACACGAGTAGAATGTTGAATATTATCGGTTCCAGACCAGCGTTAGTCGCGAGGCTGGCAAGATTGAGCTGGGACCATTTAAGACTAATAATTAGTAGATAGATAGGTGCACAGTGTACGATATTTTTAACCGACTTCAAAAAAGGAGGAGGTTCTTTATTCGACTGTATGTTATTTTTCAACTAGTCTAGTTATACAAGACACAAGATGGTACCTAATTATTTTATAGATGGTAATTAGTGAGTTTCCTGAAATTTTCTATACATACAAACACCAAAAAGCAAAAAAAAAAATATTTTTAAATAAAAAAAACACCGCCTTCAAAACTAAAAACTGAAACATATTTAAAAATCTAATTGTTTCTTTAAGGTCGGTCCCTACACCTAGTCACTTCAATTGTATTTGGGACCGACCTCAAAAAAAAATTAGACATTTCTTTTTTAAATTAATAAAATTTAATAGGAAACGAAAAACATAGTAAAAATTCCTGTCATGGATAAGTGCTGAGACGGGTCATAACTAAACTTGCCAAACACAAAAAAAAATAACAACATAAAATTTTTATTCAACCAACTCTACTTATATGATTGAAATAATTACATTTCTATTGATGTAAGTAAATGATGTTGACATTGAGTATTGCACGGTCAGTAAACTGCATAAACACGGTGCCATGTGGGTCAACCGTTACGACACTCGTCAGGTGGACATAAAGCTTAAAAAACTGCATTAACCCGACTACCGGAAAAAAGAAATGAATGATATCGGTTAAAATCGACTCTTCCTATTGTCAAATGCGGTTAAAATGTAGCCTATGCTCCCCGGACCATAATAACAAATCGATAAACACCTTGTGATTGACACCTTATTCATCAAAATTGGATGAACAGTTTAGGCGCTACGAAGGAACTGAGAGAGGCAGGGCCGGATTTAGGGGAGGGCAAGCGGGGCTACAGCCCAGGGCCTCCACAAAAGAGGGGCCCCCACAATAGAGACTTCGGAAAAAAATTTCAAATTCAGACTAGTAAACACCAGTAAACAACTTTTCCTTTCATATTTTATTTCGCGTTTTACCTTTACCTACGGTACTTTGTACAAACATGATTACATGAATGATAATAATATCTTTCTATTTTGTTCGTTGATTAAAGGTCGTAAAGAAGTATGCCTATTTTTTAACCGAAAACTCGATTGAAAAAAATTGTTCATTTTATTTGGATAATAATTTGGGGCTAAGGGGCCTCCACTCCTTTGTTGCCCCGAGGCCTCCAGACCTTTAAATCCGGCCCTGGAGACAGGAACAATACGTACTTAAATATTAGGGGTTTAAGTATGAAATTGCCAGAAAAAATACACTGAAAAAATCGACCTAGGAATCGAACCCAGCATCTTCTTCAAAGCACCAAGCACTGACAAATTTCGACAGCGAAAGCAGTCTCGGTGGCGTAGTGGTTAACGAAGCCGCCCGGATTGCGGAAGACGCTAGCTAGGTTCGATTCCCGCCTGAGGCAGGTCGATTTTATTAAGTGTATTTTTTTCTAGTAAGTATTAAAAATATTTCCGGGTTTGTAAACGCAAAAATTTTTCCATATGAAATTGCCGTTTTGTATGGAAAATTAAAATATGTTTGCGATTTTTTAAGGAACCACAAATCTAAATTTTGTGGATATATTTAGACAACATTAAGCTAAAGGATACTTAGAGAAAAAAAAAATGAGAATTGATACCTGTAAAAAAATATTCATATTTTTATAATGGAGACCGACACCGTTTCGGACGAGCTGTTTTTGAAGATTTATTTGTAGTGAAAAAATTAAAATGAGAATAAAATTTTATATAATATAAACTAGCTGACCCGGCGAACATCGTATCGCCTAACAGTAGATTCTTTAAATTTTTATTTTTTTTAATACTTATTCTGCTCTGCTAGACAAGGTGTCCCGAATAGCACAAAAAAGAAAGTTAATAAGTCAGCAATAACATTAAGTAAGTAATTAAATACATTTTTTATTTTTTTTTCCTTTTTTTAATTTATTCTCTCCGTAAGAACCATCCTCGTACTTCAAGGAATATTATAAAAAAAGAATTACCGAAATCGGTTCGGCTGCTCTCGAGATATGCACTTAGCAACACATTCAGCGATTAATTTTTATATTATAGATTATAGAAGATATAAGTCCTTGTAACGAAGTTTAAAATAAAAAAAGAATAATGGACATAGCTATTATATTATATTAAAGGAATTATACACTAAATAATGAGGAAAAAATCGGCGATTTCATACTTTAACCCCTATTACATACATACATAGATTGCTAAAATCATAATCCTTCCTTTTGGCTTCGCCGCAGTCGGGTAAAAAGTATGTACCTAACAAACGCAGATGATTGCAAACGAGTCAGAAGAACATTCAAGTTCTCTTTTTGAGTTTCAAGACATTTTTATATTGACTTGTGCTGATGGCGGCAGATAAATTGAAAATAAAAAACAATATACAGTCGAATAGAGAACCTCCTCCTTTTTTGAAGTCAGTTAAAAACGGTTCAATTTTTACGGCAAACATGACTGCGTTTCTTTCCGCTAGGGGCGCTATTCACGTTTCCCATATAATCTCATCGCAACTAAAATAATAATCAAGTTTTTATTGGTCAGAGAGGTATACTAAAAACTTACTACGGGTTCCTAACTACAGATAGCGTTGAAATACATACATTAGGTACAGGCTATTTCTTGCCGCCAAATTCTGTCCCAGAACTTGTTCTATTCTTACGTAAGTAGCCATTATAAAATTTTCCAAAAACAAACCAGTATTAGTAGTCACTGAGCTTTCACAATAACAAAGCATTGTTGGACAAACAAACTTTCAAGTCGTATGTAAATCGCTGTCATTGTCATTGGCCACGTTTCTGCTTGAATAGCGCCCTGAATCACAATTAATAGCACTAAATCAACGCTTTTATTGAAGTGCGTGTTGACTAACATAAAGGACAAACAACCATAGATAGAGGAACTGTAGATCGACAGTGTGAAAGAGAAAGGGAGAACGAGATAGACAGACGAGCGAATGAAGTCGAGTAGGTATGTCAGAAAAAAATATCCATTTTTCTTTCAAAATGCCGTCCTGTTCAACTGTTACATGCAATCATTGCAGTGAATCAGTTATTTATTAAATAATGGAATAACTTTTCACACGTAAGAACTGAAAAACTTAGATTTATATTTGAAAATCAATATTTAAACAAATAGTCCGACTTTTATTCATAAAAACACAATCGCTTAAAATTATGCGTTACTATCTTACAGTCATAGCACACTATCAGCTCAGAACTGTATCGCATCTTTTTACTATGAAAAAGAGGCGTTGTGCTACAGTCCGTCGCCGCTTATCAGCCTCCGCCGCTGTTCCGTAGAGTTCATATTAAAAAAAGGCACTCCCTTTTCGATCTGATAAGTGTGTAACGAGCTTAAGTCGGCCGCCTGCGTGTATCTACGTGTAATCTCTGTACTATTTGTCGCGCAAATATACACATTATTCACACATTGTTTCATTTAGGTTTTGGTCTTCCCTAGTCGATTCATTGCCAATTGTATAAAGATTGTATCCAATCGTTTATAGACAGTAATTATAAATCTATGAAGACAACACACACCGAGCGCTACCTCAGGCGTACCGCTCCCTTCTGACTCAAACGCCCTAGAAAATCGGTGTAGAGACTCGGTGTAGAGACTCGGTGTAGAGACTCGGTGTAGATATTCGGTGTAGAGACTTGGTGTAGAGACTCGTTGAAGAGACTCGGTGTAGAGACTCGGTGTAGAGACACGGTGTAGAGACTCGGTGCAGAGACTCGGTATAATACGGAACTCGGAAATATAACGATAATTGATGCTCTGCAACCTGTTCGAAGCCAGGGCAGGTCGCTAGCTCGGTATAATTTTAAAAACTATTTCAAATTATGCCAATCAAAATTCTCAGACGATTTTATTTTATTGGTCTGAGTTAAAATTATAAAGAAATTTCTTGTAAGTATGCATCATAAAAAATATTTATGTTCCTGTCTGACTGTTTGTTAGACTAATATGGATGTTCTAATATTAACATTGTAGTATACAACATGGTACAATACGTTATAAATTATGATCATTTGCGGTCGGCGATGTGTTATAAATAAAATAAAATAGGTTAGTAGAGGCTATTGAAATGTTACGATTATTTTATTTATATATAAGTTTTATAGCTAACCTATATATAGCAAATGATCAATAGACACAAAAAGCGTGTACAACTGTGTATTTACAAAACCACAGAACGCTTATCAAATTTTATGGAAAATTTCTGCTTAAGGAAGACAGAACAATAGGATATTAAATTAAAATATTGTCAATCAACCTATTGTTTCTTTCTTAATGGGTCTGTCGTGAAATCACGTATTTTTGCTATGTTAGTTTGTATTTTCATCATAGGAGCGCGAGTGAGTTGATTTAAATGGACATTGTTTCTGTGGATGACCTAGGGTTGTAAGAAGGAAAAGTTCCCCTTCGTCCTTAAGGTCCATAACGACACAGTACACCAAGAACAGTAATACGTCTTCATACAAACTGGCCGCTATCCATTAGAATGTGTGCGTGATTTGAAAGAAACTCCACATTCGCTCGCCGCTCGTTCCCGCCCGGCACATTTACGATAGCCCTAGCGTCAACGCAGAGTAGGCTAATAACTCTTTTTTTTTTCGGATTTTGTTTTCGGAATTGTATTGCCCCTCGAAAAAGAGGCGATGATGCGATACGGTCCGTAGTCAGTTCGTAGCCGCTGTTTCGTAGCGTTCATTGTAAAAAATGAGGCGTCCCCTTTACGAGCTTATAAGTGTGCTAAAATTTTTATTCATATTTTAGATAATTTCATTATTCAAATATTCATATGAGAACAAGTATAGCCGTGTGATGCCGGCAGAGTAGAAAGCATCACCCCATATTCTTCAATGGGCGTCGTAGAAGGCGACTAATGGATCAGCAAAGTAGTATTGGTCACCTTATACTCCGTCCACCAATCCGCATTGGGCTGGCGTGATGGAGGTGGACTACTGATGACAAGGAGAAGCCTTGTGTCCCAGCAGTAGATCGAATTATAAAGGCTGTTATGATGATGAGAACATTTTTCTCGTTTTCTGTGTTTCATGCGAGTGCGCTATGCTTTAAGACTCGTATCAAACTAATATTCTCACCAAAATGTCGACGACACCGAAGTAGCTGAAGTTAGTCAAGGGGTCGATGTCATAAGTAGCTCGCACGTCATAGTGCGAGGGCCGCACGTCCGGAGGCAGGTAGAAGCTGGACGCTGCGATGACGTGCAGCGCTGACGCCAGGCACACCGTCGATAACCACATTTTGGTCACTGAGGACAAGAGAAAATAATTATATTTTTTTGTCAGACAAGCATACGGCCTGCCTGGTGGTAATCAGTCACCGTAGCCTATAGACACTTGCAACACTGACGTCACACTCGCGCGCTGACAACCATAGTCCCCTTCCCTACTCCGTGGAGCTCGCTTGTTCCCAACGAGACACACTGTAACCTGTAACCCTGTGACTCGTTGGGAGAACTTTGTAAAATGATTCCCAACTAGTCACACTGTAACATGTTGGGAGATCTTTCTTAAACAATTCCCAACCAGTCACACCACACTGTGACACGTTGGGAGACCTTTCTTAAATCATTAGGTAGGCCTAACGTTAGGCCAACCTGCTGATAGGTATACTGTTATATGTTCATTCTATTTTTGACTCTATGTGGCTCTGGCAACCTTCCTACTCATCAAGAAAAACACAACACACAAAAAAATTGTGTTAAACTGTGGTCTTTTGTAAGGTGGAGGTGTAGGTACACCCTGGATCAGGCACTCCAAATATTTCCATAAAAATTAAGTGGGTTTAAATAGATTAAATGAAGTAGAAAAAATACACTGAAAAAAATCGACCTGCCCCAGGCGGGAATCGAACCCAGCATCTTCCGCAATCGGGGCGGCTGCGTTATCCACTACGCCACGAACGCCGTCGAAATTTGTCAGTGATTTGTGCTTGTTTTTTTATGGTAAACATTGTTTCATCAATTCTTTGAAATTTGTACTTCTAAGATCCGAAAGAAATATTTGTGCAAATATTTGACGCCCAGTTAAGATGAAACTACCTTATATTATGAAATAATTTTTGCGTTTACAAACGCGTAAATGTTTTTAAAACTAGAAAAACTCGCTGGTAAACAGCCGCCCCGATTGCGGAAGATGCTGGGTTCGATTCCCGCCCGGGGCAGGTATATTTTTTTAGTGTATTTTTTCTAATGTTAAAAACCATTTATGCGTATGCAAAATAATGAATACCTATGAATAAAAGTACTGCCATTTTATTCTTTTAAAGACCTCACTTTTAACTTCGACGTTCACTTCGATTTCACCTTGTAAAGTTTAGTGAAAATCCTTAGTTTTGTGAGGAAAACTGGAAACGATGTAAGCCTTGGTATTCTACAATTTCTATAGAGCGACATTAAATGTTGCTTATAGAATTATATTGATTAAAAAAAACTTTTTTTTGTAAAATAGGTACCTATTCGTTAGCGAGTCAGTTAAAATCGATGTGAGTTAAAGTGAGAAGTGAGATCTTTACAGAATCGCACGGCTGATTATTACATTAGTTATGCCTACTAATGAAGTCATTTCATTAGGAAGCATAACTAATGATGTAAGTAATTAAGTCATTTTTTTGTTTCTACAAGCTTTTATTTAAATTGCATTTGTATATGTTTGTACTTATGTATGTTCGGAAAAAATCTTGCGACTAAATTTTAAAGTTAACCCATTGAGATGAAATTTTGCATACAGGTTCAGCTTTGATGACAATGCATGGATAGCTATTAAGTGACATTATTCTAAATTCAATGTGGCAGATGACCCAAGATGGCGAACTATTTAGGTATTTTTACTTTCTCGTTACTATACGTAGTATAGAGGAAGGCTTGTAATCGTCAAAAAATTCGATCTCGAGAGATTATGGCGGATTTACTACACGTTTTGGACCTCCCTGAGTCCAAAAATACCGTTTTGGAATTATGTCTGTGTGTCTGTGCGTTAGCACAATAACTTGAGCATGCTTCAACTTATTGCAACCAAATTTAACATATGTGTATGACATCAAAATGTAAGGTTTCTATAAAATTTTGGGCCGTCGATCACGAAAGTTAAGCAACCAAGTGCGCGGTCGGTACTCGGATGGGTGACCAAAATTTAACATGCATGTATGACATCAAAATATAAGATTTCTATCGTTTCCGGTATACGAGAAAGTTAAGGGGAGACCTAGCTCTCCCGATGTTTTTGTTGAGTCTTTCTGGGTTGGAAGGTGGACTGACGATCTGGTAAAGGTCGCAGGAAGCCGCTGGATGCGGGCAGCGCAGGACCGACCGGTTTGGAGATCCTTGGGGGAGGCCTATGTCCAACAGTGGGCGGCTGTCTCGGCTAAAATAATGAGCTATTCTACCTACCTATCTTCGCTGTTCAGATCTTGAACGTGGGATGAGAAAGCGATCAGGAAAGATCATCGTTAATTAGTGACCTTCGATAAAATTAGTCACGATAACAAGGATAAATAAAATTTAAATACCTAAGTACCTACGTAACTCCACCGATTACCGGCTGCATGTAAATTAGTACAAAGTATTTACTAGTCATGTGGGTAGTTGTAAAATGGATAATAAACCTGCATGTGTTACGGCTTTTAATTTTGAATTTTTACTGTTGGTACTATATGTTGCACCCCTGTTTAGATAATGATTAGGGCTCTTACACATTGCGACTTCTAGCAGTAATATAAACTCGATTTAATCTCGATGCAGCATCGATACTCAGTAGCTAGCCGCGTAGCGACCACAATATAGAGAGTGATACAGTACTTTGACTCCATATATAGTGAGTAATCGGCGAGCACGCACACATACAAACGTCATCTTTTTCATACATACGCACATAGGTTTGCCATTTGCCAAAGGTATATAGGTACCTCGGCATTATAAGCTATGTTCTAAAGTATAGATAGGTGTAGTTGCGGCGTGCGTGACGACAGTTTGACGCATGTGAGTACCTATATGAGTGATCCTGATCCTAAGAAAGTTGGAAATAGTTTTTTAAAATCAAATGAAATTATTATTCATCTATTACTTTTCGGAGAGACAGCTGTTCAACATATAAAAAATAATATAAAATACAACGATTGCCAATAGAGATAATAAACCTATAATGATATTCAAATAATAAATATAGATAGGTAAGACATTATTAATCAGAATGCAGTTCTTGGCCACACGTGGACTTAATTAAGAAAGGATCTTACTGCTTACGCGGCTGCTGGATATTCGTTACTATTTTTTCACGTACATAGGTATTAGTATAATAATTTAGAACATGGATTTATAATTATTGAAGTTTCCTACCTAAGTATATCTCTATGAGTTAGAGCATGTGGCTTATTTTTGTGTCCCACTTGACAAAATCTCTTTTAAAATACATGTTACCTGGCCCACAGCAATATTCGATGGCAAATATTATTCCTTGATAAACTGAATAAAAATACACCATAAAAATAATCTGGAAGGCTTGTTAGTAAACATGTCACAAGAAACTGACTTTTTCAGTCAAAAATGTCAAACAAAACCTGCATTTCTTTTTGATGCAACACAGTGTTCAAATAATGTGATATACCTATGTGATATATTCAAAAGACACATGTAAAATTCTATAACTATAGATATTTGACTCGATATCGATAATACAACGCACCTATTCAACGACAAAAATATAGAATCGATATCGATAGATTTCCTTCTTTAAACTTCAGGTTTGTCGAGGGTAGTTTCATTACATAAAGTAAGGTAGATAAAATCTGTTTATGTATCGATAATGGTCAGCACATGAGGGACTTTCGTCCGTGGAGAACTAAAACCCACGAACCATCAGAAAAAATGTCCGCCATGTTGCTTATGACTTGCGCGTTCTTCCTGGTTGCTGACGCGTGGAATATTTTTTTTCTCTATTGTGGAGGCCTCAGTGTTTGTTCAAATTATTAAATATCTACTTATATATTTTTTCACCTCTCCAGCATCAAAAGACTTCTTTTGGTGAAAAACGGTTTTTGCTGCGAGGTCTGAACAAGACTGTAACATTCAATCTAATTTTACTTTTAATTTTCAATAATTATTTTTAAGATAATTTATTTATTTATTAGAAAACCAACAGCGTATTTACAAAGTATTTTACATAACAATAATTGATATAAGTATTAGGGTGGGTCAAAAAAATTTTTTTTAAGTCATCGATTTCTAATAGCGAAAATATGATGACGTTAGGTATCGTTATAAACCCATTAAAATATTATTGAGTTATTTTAAGTGGAACAGCCCGCGCAACGCCGTTGAAGTTTTGGAGAAAAAGTTTCATGTACCCACTTTTACACCTTAAGTTACACGTTTGACGTTGGGTATAGTTTAATGTTTTAATTAGTATCCATTAAAATACACGTTATGTTTGTTATATAAACTGTATTGTTTATTAAAACAGTATTTTTCAGGTAAGTACATTCAGGGAATTCATGTATCAATGTGGCCAGTTTCTTGTGAAATCTTGTGAAATTGTAAATTGTGTAAAAATTACACAATTTACTTTTAGAACTTGAAGTAATTTTTTTCTATCATGTCAAATAATAGACCGTCATACAAAGTGCCCTATATTTGGAAATATAGAAGATATACCTAAAATAAAACGTGTTACCATCACACCAGGATATCATGAAATGCTACGAGTGGAATACACTAAAAGTGAAAATTAATAGCATAAATAGCAGTAATAAAGAGCCCGCGTTTTCCGAAATTGCAGAAATTGTAACCCATAAAGTTGAAGGAGTATGGCAAAAAGCATCAATCCCTGTAGTCTCGCATACAAGAGTCATTCAGCTCCTGAAAGTTTATCATTCTTAATGCAAAAATTTGATCAAATCATTAAAAAGGTTATCAACTGAAAATAAAACTGAGTTCTTTCAGCAAAGCTAAATTTTGTTCAATACTTGTTCATGCAAATGCAAGATAATAAGTCAGTGCAATTGTTCCTAAAGAAGAACACGACTTTTTATTTGATCAACGGGGTGAGAGAAAAATGAGAATCGGCGGCATTGATCGTAATCGAACAAAAAGTTTACAAAAAAAGTTTTTTCGAAAGCAGCTTCAACAAAAATCTGTCTGAAGAGCGATAACAACCCATCCAAAATGCCAGGATAAGAATTAATGTTATCAACAAGTAGTGATTCTAATACAATGTTTCATTTCCGGAAAAGTTACACAAAAATATAGAAGAAGCCTTACCTTCTACCTCAGGAAGTATGGAAAATGAGAAGTGCCTGAAAAGTTTACCGGTGTTGTCGCAAATATGTGACCGTTATGAAGTATCCAACAGAGCTAGTGCTGCGATTGCTTCTGCATTCGTCAGACTTAAGCAGAGACTAAAAATATTTGTATGAAATTACCTTAGCAGTAATTACTGGAAGTTGTTCAGATGACTTAGCAAATAAATCACCTGGAAAAATGTCACATGCCCGTTGTGACATTTTTCGAGGTGATTTATTCTAGGCAAACTGGATCTTGCGTCTTTAAATTTCTATGCCAACACCATCAACAAATTTGATTATTTGAGCTCAATACATTATAACCCTGAACCTACTTTGATCCACCTATTCTAAGAAATCAAAGGAATCACGAACTTATTCTGATAATAGAGAAAAAATATGTTGTTTATTAGGCTGCCTTGACGTACACAAGCGGTTGAACGAAGTGTAAAGATAGTGATGGAAGCTGCAATGTCGGCATGTGATAAAAAAAACCAGGGACGACATAATTCACGCAAAACTTGATTCAAGGAAAGTTATGAAGAAGTTCGATAGTAGGCAGGATTTTTTGTATAAATATGAATATTTTTTTTTGATAACCTTTATGTGTATTTGTTTAATTTTTTTGTTTTAAATGTTAATATATGTCTTTCACTAAATGATTGTGGTGTTTCAATAGTATTTTAAGTAATTTCTAATAAAAAGCTATGGTATTAAGTAAAACGTGTTTTTTTCAAAAACGTATAATTATGAAGCGCATGCGCGGGCTGAAGATGTTTGTTTAATAAACCGTTTTTTAGCTAAAACTACTTTTTAAAGTACACTACAACATAATATTACTATTAGAATTTGATTCATCAACTTTTATTTTTTTCCATACTAGAGTGACCCACCCTAATAAGTATGGCCAATAACAGGTTTTCCTGTGTATAAATTGTATTCCATACATTTAGGTTATGCCGCTAAGATAAAGCACCTAGACCACCAACAAACAAGCAGCTCAATGTAGCAATAAATAAAAAAGCAAATAAAAAAATCACAGATATACATATACCTATTATTTACACAATATACATTGATATAATAAAGATCTGTTCCTATCATTAACATTATTTAGGTACTCTTATTTTAAAGAATTTATAATTTGTAATTTAAAATAACTCTTACTCGTTGCAAACAAATCAACATCCCTGAAAAGAGTATTGTATGTACGAGAAAGCCGAATCAAAACCGAATTTTGTAAGTAGTTCGTGTGACACTATGAGATTTCTAACATAGGAGTGTTGCGTGCATAATAATTGCATAACAAACATGTTCATTAAAGTATTGTATTGTTTTTGTCATCTAGTTATAACAATTTTCTCGCTGGAGAGGTGAAAAGTTGTATGTTTCACAGGAGAGCATTTTTTTTGTCTCGTGCTAGAATAGACTAAGTACTTCGCTGGTTCGTGATATAATATCGGCACTCGCAGCAAAAAATAACTTTGCTCACTTGTTGAACAAATAACTATTTTCATTTTAACGATTCAGAAGTCCATTCCATACTACTTTCCGGGTTTGCGAGATTTCTGTTAGTTGTATTTACTTACAACAAAATAATTTTGTCAACAAAGAACAAAATACCTCTTACCAATGTTAGTATAGTATAAAATATACTAGTATCATTGCCCCTTACCCATAACGATATCCTACACATTTTTTCCTCCCAATCAACATTCCCGAACAAGTAGATATAAGTATAATACTTTATTAATGTTTCAACTTTGGGCACGCGACACCATCTTTTAAGGTCGTTCACCTCCAGAATAACGGTCCTACCGAATAAAATGATCTTACTCAAAACTTATTAAAAGTTGAAAATGGTACCAGATAATTTAATTTATAAAATAAATTCGTTCGTTCCACTTCACATCACCGACATTATAATCCATTTGGACACATTCTAGTAAACAGGTATATTATCTAAGCTAGTAAAGCTTAAAAAATACCCTAAAAAAAAGGACCTGCCCCAAGCGGGAATCGAACCTAGCATCCTCCGCAACCCGCCACTACGCCACCAGGGCACTGCTATTGCTGTCGAAATTTGTCAGTGTTTGATGCTTGTTTTTATGGTAAACATTGTTTCATCAAAACTTGGAAATTTGCACTACTAAGATCCGAACGAAATATTTTTGCAAATAATAGGGGTTAAAGTATGAAATTGCCGATTTTTTCCTCATTATTCTTTAGTGTATTATTCCTTTAATACAATAGCTATGTCCATTATTCTTTATTCATTTTAAACTTCATTACAAGGACTTATATTTATGTATAAAAAAAAATCTTATTTTAATTTTTTTCACTAGAAATACATCTTCAAAAACAGCTCGTCCTAGGAGGTGTCCGTCTCCGTTATAAAAATATGAATAATTTTTAAAGGTATCAACTCTCAAATGTTTTCTCTAAGTATCCTATAACTTAATGTTGTCTTAATATATCCACAAAATTACACAACATTTAGATTTGTGGTTCCTTAAAAAACCGCAAATATATTTGTATGGAAAAATGAATTTTCGTTAAATTCTCCATAAAAAACGGCATTTTCATACTTAAACCCCTAATATTTGACGCCCAGTTAAGATGAAACTACCTTATATTATGGAATCTTTTTTGCGTTCACAAACGCGTAAATAGTCGTTAGAATAATATACTATGTTCAATCATCAAAACAATGTTTACCACAAAAACATAAGCACCAATCACTGACAAATTTCGACAGCGAAAGCAGTGTCTCGGTGGCGTAATGGTCAACGCAGCCGCCCGGATTGCGGAAGATGCGGGTTCGATTCCCGCCAGAGTCGATTTTTTTCAGTGCATATTTTCTAGAAAGTATATTTACGCGTTTGTAAATGATAAAAAATTATTATCCCCACTATAAAAATTTCAATTAAGTAATATGTACAGTCTACACACAAATTTAATAAACTCCAACAGAAATGATTGGTGAGGCGAGGTCACTAACATCTAACATGCTAACATGACTACAAAAAAAACCGCCAAAACGAATAAAACATATTTGAATGTCACGTTTGGATTCTTATTTCACAAACATTTCGCAGTTGACTTTTTATCCTTACACGCATGTGTCCACCAAAAAAAAAAGTCTAAACTTTACATACGTGACGTGTAAAACTTGTCCTATTATTTGTTCACTAGTAATAATACCCTACTTGGCCGTTACTGAAGTTATGGCTAGGTTACATCACGCTAGCACAACATAGGTAAGTATCACAGATTTAATAATACAAGGAGATAGGCCAAGCCGGCGTTTAACTTGTGACAAGTGTATGCCCTCTGGGCATACATTTCCGCCACTTTGCCTTCCGATAAAGTCAAGTGAATACGTAACTCTGCGTACCGAGACCGACCGATCTCCTTTGCGGCTGTGCTTAACTTTCATCGCTTCGCAGTCCTTGAACTCGCGCAATGAACAATGTTTATTACGGCATGCTCAACTAGAACCAAGAAGGTTGTAGGTAAAAGAACCATGTTATGTAGTACCTACTACGGCCGCTGATCGCGACACTCGGTCTTCCTATGAACTCGGCGATTCGACCGATCTCCTTAGATTGATATATCTGTTGTAAGTATCGAAGTTAGGATATCTATACTAATATTAGGTAGGTACCTATAAAGCTAAAGAGTTTTGGAATAATTTTTGTGTACGCGTAAATATTTTTAAAAGTAGAAAAAATACACTGAAAAAAATCGACCTGCCCCAGGCGGGAATCAAACCCAGCATTCTCCGCAATCCGGGCTTCTGGCAATGCTGGGTTCGATTCCCGCCTGGGGCAGTTCGATTTTTTCAATGTATTTTTTCTAGCTGAAGAGTTTGTTTGGTTAAACGTGTTAATATATGGAAATACTGATTCAAATTGAAAAGCACCTCAAACAGGACGTAGCGCGTGGCCGTCACCGGTGGCGGTGGTCGGTGGCCCATTTGTGCGGAGCCTTTGTCTGTACCACACTCGATGGTACCACAGAAATAATAAGTCATATTCATTTTTTTTTTCAAAATTCGACTCTCTTTTAAAGTCGTTTTCAAAATAGGAAAACGTACAGATATAGTTTTTTTTTATGTTATAAATTCTGAGGTTATAAACATTGTAGTACCTATTTACCTTGTACAGGGCGTCCCACGGCCATGCCACACGGAGGGAAAGTATATTAAATATTGAACGTAGGATATTTTACTAAAAGAAGACATCGTTTTATTTTTAATAATAAGTAGAACTGCATTCACAGATTTTTTAAAAATCGCCTACCTCAACCGAGAATCGAACCCGCCAAATGTGATAGAAAAATTACATGTATTTTAAAATAGCGTTTGAAAGGGCTACTCACAAGCATTATTTTTTCCTAAATAACCTAGCATATTAAATGAAACTAAGATCATAAAATTTTTCATTTTATTAAAAAAAAAAATTATCATATGCTCAAAATGTGATCCGTTCTGTTGTATACAAATTCTCACTCTTTTGATAATTTCTCTCCCTGTCGATTTACTTATTTTTGCATGGTGGATGTTTGAAATAATACGTTAATAATGTAATTTTTCTATCACATTTGGCGGGTTCGATTCCCGGTTGAGGTAGGCGATTTTTAAAAAATCTGTGAATGCAGTTCTACTTATTATTAATAAACAACTTTTAAAAAAAAAGTCCAACCGACTTCAAAAAGTATAAAAATAACATATTATTAAAATGTGTGCTAGGTACCTGCTGTACTGTTTGAACCCGGTGCCAAGCCATGCCAATCGTTCAGCACCACGAGCCCCTCATCACCTAAGCTGGCGCGTTCGGTCGGTCGCAATCGCGGGATGGTGTGATCAATGAATGTGATGTGGCAGGCGGACCTATAGAACACCTAGTTGGCTTGGCACCGACTTCAAACAGTACACCAGGTACCTAGCACACATTTTAATAATATGTTATTTTTATACTTTTTGAAGTCGGTTGGACTTTTTTTTTAAAAGTTGTTTATTTTTCTATTTTTAGTGTTTTATGTGGAATAATTGTTGTTTTTTTATGTATATTACGAGATGGCCAACAAACTTGCGGCCCACTCGGTGTTAAGTGGTTCCGTCGCTTATAGACACTTGCAATATTAACCATAAATCACTTAACATTAGAAGTGATTTTTGGGTTTTGTGCCCCTTTTATGTAGGCGACAGGCTGGCAACCTCTCACTATTTGGAGGCACTGCATGGTCCATACTGCCAGATGTGGTTTTATGTATGAGAAAATGTTACAGTTTTGTACAATTTAACATCCAAATACTAACTATTATGGTGCTTTGCCTTCTATCATCAGCTCACCTAACAAGCTGAAAGAATACAACTTTCGGTCTTTTAGGTCTTTTCCTACCTTTAATATTTAAAGAATTATCATCCAACTCTTAATCGTTATGGAGTTTCTCCTTCCATCATCAGCTCACCTGAATAGCCTGAAAGAATACAACTATCGCTCCTTAGGTACCTTTAATATTTAAAGAATTATCGTCCAACTCCTAACTATTAAGAAGTTTTACCTTCTATCATCAGCTCACCTGAATAACCTGAAAGAATACAACTATCGTTCTTTAGATACCTTTTATATTTAAAGAATTATCATCCAACTCCTAACCGTTAAGGAGTTTTTCCTTTCATGATCAGCTCACCTGAATAACTTGAAAGAATACAACTATCGCTCTTTGGGTACCTTTAATATTTAAAGAATTATCATCCAACTCCTAACCATTAAGGAGTTTTTTGTTTCATCACCAGCTCACCTAAATTACCTGAAAGAACACAACTATCGGTCTTTAGGTACCTTTAATATTTAAATAATCAATAACCAACTCCTAAAGATTAAGGAGTTTTGCCATCCATCACTAGCTCATTAACATGAGATGACTACCACACGCAATCATACTAAAATTGCTTTATAAAAAATATGAATAACCCTCCCTTTCCGTTGTTTTTCGAAGGTTGCCCTTGATTTTCCTAGCTTTGCATCATCAGATCCTGACTTGGTGAGACTGGGACCACCTCAAGAGTATACACTATCGAATAAAAAAAGAATTTTGAAAATCGGTCTACAACTGACAGAGATATCGGTGAACATATATTAACCTTCCATCATCAGCTCATCAACATGAGATGGTGACTACCAGACGCAAATGCTAGTATAGCTTTAGAAAAAATATGAAAAACGTTGTACATGCCTATAAAATTTGAGGGTTGCCCTCGATTTCCCTGGCTTCCTATCATCAGATCCTGACTTGGTGACAATGGGACCACCACAGGAGTAAACACTATCGAATAGAAAAAGAATTTTGAAAATCGGTCCAGAAATGACGGAGATATCGGTGAACATACATAAAAAAAAAAAATACATACAGACGAATACAGAACCTCCTCCTGTTGGGAAGTCGGTTAAAAATAAAACGATGTCTTCTTTTAGTAAAATATCCTACGTTCAATATTTAATATACTTTCCCTCCGTGTGGCATGGCCGTGGGACGCCCTGTAGATCGGATAAGATAGGTACAGGGTTGGTACAGGGGTTATTTAGTAAAACATTTTCGTCGTTTGCATGCAAATGGTGCTCTCCGTATTAATCCGAAAAGGCCGGACTTGGGCAGGCGAAGTTATCTACCTACTGCCCTGGGGCCTCTACAAGAGGAGGAAAATATCCAAAATTAGACGACTCAGCGACTCTTCCCACCATAGGCAACGTTTGGTGCAAGGCAGACAGCGGAACATGGGAGGGCCGTGGGAGGGCCGCTTTATATAGATATGATGGTAGAAACGAGAACTAAATCGCTATAATTTCCATATCTTTTACGTAACAATGGGTTTTATAAATTTTGAATTCATATGTACGTTTAATCGACGCTTTTACGGTGAAGGAAAACATCGTGAGGAAACCTGCACACACCTATGAAGAAATTCTTAGGTTGTGTGTGAAGTCGACCAACCCGCACTTGGCCATAATGGTTGACTAAGGCCTAATCGCCCCTAATGTGGGGTAGGCTCGAGCCCCGAGGTGGGGACATTATATGAGCTGTTGATGATGATGATGATCAGTTGCCAAATGGTGGTAAAAATGCATGAAAAAGGAAGCATTTTGGATCTGGTTAAACGTGCTACATGAGGTCGAACCCGGACCGAATAATGTGCAGATAAGTACTAGACAGTGATAACCACTCGACTGCGATAAAGTCGTAGTAAAAAACCGGCCAAGTGCGAGTCGGACTCGCGCAAGAAGGGTTCCGTACCATTATCTATAAAAAAAAGGAAAAAATCACGTTTGTTGTATGGGAGCCCCCATATACCTATATTAATTTTATTTTAATTTATTTATTAATTTTTAAAGTGAATAATATGACTCAATATTTTGTGACATGTTGCCGTTGCCAATATCGAGCAAAAATGAGCAAAAAAATCACGTTTGTTATATGGGTGCCCCCTTAAATACTTATTTTATTTTTTATTTGTATTTGCTGTTATAGCGGCAACAGTAATAGGTACATACTTACATCATTTGTGAAAATTTCAACTGTCTAATTATCACAATTCATGAGATACAGCCTGTGACAGACGGACGGACGGACAGCGAAGTCTTTTTAGTGTCCCGTTTTACCCTTTGGGTACGGAACCCTAAAAAGACGTAACCACTTATTTTTTTCATATAATATTATCGCTTATTGAATATTATTAAAATAAGCATTTCGGTTTATCATTAAAAGTTCAAGTGAGTCTGTTATCGACACGTTTATTATATTGGTTGTAAGTACTTGGAAAGTGGCACACTTGTTTTGTATTGTTTATATTGCATTGATAAAACAGATTAATAATTTTCTCGTTTGTAATTTTCAGGCATTTCTGAGCGCCGGCTCAGATATGGCGATGCGCAGCGCTCCGGTTTTTTTATGTTACGAGATGGCAAACAAGCTTGCGGCCCACCTGGTGTTAAGTGGTCACCGCCGCCTGTAGACACTTGCGATATTAAGTGTAAATCACTTAACACCGCAAGTGCGTTTGCCTAGGACTAAGATGATATGCCCTCCATGCCCAGTAATTACACTGGCTACCGCCCTTCGATCCGAAACACAGCGAACTGCTTCACGGCAGAAATAAGAAACCGCTCCTTATAGGCTTCCCCTTCCCCAAGCATCTCCATCTCCAACCCAGCTCCTGCGGTCTCCACATCCAGCTGCTTCACGCGACCTTTACCATTTCGTCGGTCTAACTTATAGGGGGCCTAACCTCTTTTATTTGTTCTGTGGGGCCCACCTACGGATTCTTCTTTCTCCTATCATCAACAGCTCATATAATGTCACGTCGGGCTCGAGCCTACCCCACATTAGGGGCGAATAGGCCTTAGTCAACCACGCTGACCAAGTGCGGGTTGGTCCACTTCAAACCTAAGAATTTCTTCATAGGTGTGTACAGGTTTCCTCACGATGTTTTCCTTCACTGTAAAAGCGTCGATTAAACGTACATATGAATTCAAAATTTGAAAACACATTGGTACGTGGCGGGGTTTGAAGCAGTGCCTCTCGGGTGGGAGACAACGCACTACGCCACCGACGCTTCGTCTTGCGTGCTCCCAATTATTTGGGGTCGGTACGGAAAAGCAGGTATGTCTTGCTAAAGACAACTGCTATAAATTTTGGCATTAGACCTGACATTAATATAATATGATCCTATGGAACGACTAAAGCAGCCGAACCGAATTTTTTTCAACTCTGGAGGAAAATCCTCCTTGCTTCGGAAGGATAAGCGGGTAGTCCCAGCTTAACGTGCCTTCCGAAGCGAATAGAAAATAGAGTTGAAAAGGTTGTTTTCGGTCACCCATCCGAGTACCGACCGCGCACTAGTACCTTAGCTTACTCGTAGCTTTTGAAATCCTTACGAAGAACGTATGATCTATCGACCTCCTCGTATTATTTTCTTTTTCATATTTAACTAATAAATCTATACAAAATTATAAAGAGGAAAAGTTTGTGAGTTTGTTTGTAAGAAAGAATCTCTGGAACTACTTACTAAACCGATTCTGAAAATTCTCTCACCAGTGGAAAGCTACTTTATTCCTGAGTGACGTTGGCTATATTTGATTGTGACTTATAATATGTTTGAAATGAAATGAAAAAGCTCTTTATTTAAATGGACTTTGCTAAGAACTTTTAAATCGTCAAAAGCCATACCACCATTTCGACGAAATAATTATTTTACTTAAATAATTATTAGTATGCTGAGACGGAGAAGAAATGGCGAAAGAAACTCCGCAGCTTACAATTTCGTAATGATTTCAAAACATCATTACATGTCCATAGATATACTTATCAATATGAATAAATTACAATTTTAAATGCGTAAATTTGGGCAGATTTTACTCCCACGCATTTAGATAATTTTTTTGTCAGTCATAATGTGAAATAACATTATTTGTCAATCAATTCCGAGAAAAACGAGTGGATACCTTGATTTATCGGCGTGCGCTGAATAACTAAAACGCTGAAGTGGGTACGGGTCAGCTAGTTTACTATAAACAAAGATAAATGTAGAACTACGGGTAAATAAAATTACCCGTGAACTTGGTGATGGATGATGGAGTCACCGAGACCACGGGTAAACACCCGTTTTTTATATATACCTTTTGTTTATATTTCTCAAATAATCTGACTCTTCTTCTTCTTCAAACATTGGTGGGGAAGGAATGGAAGAACAAAAGGGAGCATTTAACATTCCTTCCAAGTTCCTTCCGGACCATCTGTCAAAAGGAGAATGCCTATTTTTGGGCCTATTTTGTAACAAAAAGCAAAAAAAAAAGTTTTTTTTTAACCTCACAAAATACGAAGCTGTAAAATCGCTGATTTTTTAAATAGACTGTGCGTTTCAAACCGGTGGAAAACTTTGAAACAAATTTGTACAAAATTGTTAAAAGTAAAACCACGTCCATACTAGATTGGGCTTTCTTATTATTGCGGGCAATTACCTACCTACTGTTATACTAGAAAAAAAATGCACTGAAAAAAATCGACCTGCCCCAGGCGGGAAACGAACCCAGTGGCACTGCTTTCGCTGTGCAGCTTGGTGCTTATGTTTTTATGGTAAACATTGTTTCATCAAATCTTTGAAAGTTGCACTTCTAAGATCCGGACGAAATATTATTGCAAATATTTGACGCCCAGATAAGATGAAAAAAAAATTACAATGCATTTTTTATAGTTTTAAAAATATTTACGCGTTTGTAAACGCACAAATTATTCCATACCTACTGTAATGTTTGAACGTGAACTGTACCAAACTAAATAGTAAACAAAAACAAGAAAAAAAATGCTATGAAAAAAAAATATTTTTATTGTTTTTGGGCTTAATTTTCCTTGTTTTTCGGTTCCACCACTTGCTCGGGCGGTCTGATTTTGTACCAAAGTTCAACCATTTGAAATCAATCATGAGGAACAAAATGATAAAGTAATTAAATGGTTTTCAATAAGCAAATAAACAAAAAGTAGGTAGGTATAACAGAGTGGCTTCCTACGTAATTAACGAATTACAAATCGATTAATTAAATACTTATCATTAAAATCAGAATCATTCGCGGGTTTTCTTTAAAAAATATATATCTAAGTATTAAAAAGTTAATCGTAACGAATAGAAACTTACCCTTTTTTTACTGAGCACTTTTTAAAACTTTCTCACTTGTCGTCGGAATCGACGTCGGCCGCGTATTATCAAGTTGGTGTTGGCTGGTACCGTCGCCCCGGCCGACGGTTCATACCAGACTAACTTGAACAAGTTTTATGTAACTGTTTTGTTTGCTCGGACACAGGAAAGATGTAGCTATAAGTTAGTTTACTTTGTTGCAAACGAAATTAACTGAGAAAAATCATGCAGGTTTAATTCGTGACTTATTTTTTGTAGTAGTGCAACTTTGTAAAATTAATTAGGATAGTAGAAGATCCGAACCTATATCGACCTTCACCGAGCTGATAATAGAATGAAACATATTTTATTATTAATTTAGTATATTAGAAAATATATTAAAAATGGGTTGTCTAAAAAAATCCTGGACAGACTATTTTTAATTATTTTTTGAAAAATGATTTTTTAAAAAAAATGAATAAAATATTGCAACATCAAGATATTAAGAAAATTTTGTCCTGACTGATAGTAGAAACCGTATAGAATGTGCAGGCATTGGGTTGTCTATTATTTACCTGCGCGAACTACTGGGTTGTCAGGTATGAACAGGTATGTCGATATCAGTTACTTTCACTCGATTGGATAATAGAAAAAATTTTATATCATCATAAGCGCGCGACAAAATTTTCTTATTATCTTGATGTTGCAATATTTTATTAAAAATCAATTTTCAAAAAAGAATTAAAAATAGTCTGTCCAGGATTTTTTTAGACAACCCATTTTTAATATATTTTCTAATATACTAAATTAATAATAAAATATGTTTCATTCTATTATCAGCTCGGTGAAGGTCGATATAGGTTCGGATCTTAGACTAGGAGTATAGTACGGCGCGCACGTCTCCATACAAACGGAGAAATGGTTTTCCTACTAACCTCTGTATTAGAATGTTTTTAATAAAAAAAAATGTCTTTACAATGTATGCCTTAACATGTTTCTTTTTTCAAAATACTACATTTAAGTTATTTTGAAAAAACAAATTGAATTTTGTAAAGAGGACAACCACGGAGTTTGAGGACAACGTGACCTTGTTTTTATTACCTATGTTATAACATTTTAAAAATATTTTTAATTAAATAAAAAAAAACGCCTTCAAAACTAAAAACGGGAGAAATAAAAATTTTGTTAAATAAATCTAAATATTGAGGTTGGCACCGACCTCAAAAAACATTTAGATTTTTATAAACAAAATTTTTATTTCTCCCGTTTTTGTTTTGAAGGCGGTTTTTTTTATTTAAAAATATTTTTAGTATTTTAAGTAAGTCGGTGGCGTAGTGCGTAAGAGCGTCGTCTCCCACCCGGGAGGCACCAGTTTGATCCCCGCCACGTACCAATGTTTTCAAATTTTGAATTCATGTGTACGTGTAATCGACGCTTTTACGGTGAAGGCAAACATCGTGAGGAAACCTGCACACACCTATGAAGAAATTCTTAGGTTGTGGGTGAAGTCGACCAACCCGCACTTGGCCAGCTTGACTAAGGCCTAATCGCCCCTAATGTGGGGTAGGCTCGAGCCCCTCGGTGGGGGCATTAAATGAGCTGTTGATGATGAAGTAGGTAAAAAAAATTTCAAGAAACTATCTCGAGATCTTTTAGACACACAAGTGATAAAATTATGACATCATCAATGTCAATTAAATAGGCATTATTAGGGATAACTCAAAAACTACTCGTCAGATGTCGATATAATTTAAATGGGACCACATGACAAGTACTAGCTTCCAAAGGTCAAAAGAATCTTAAAAATCAGTCCACCCAGAGGCTTTAGACAACATGCATTTCGACAATCGCTCTCGCTATCGCTAAGTAAAAAAATGTATGGGATTGACATAAGCAATCGAAAAGTGATCGATTGCTTATGTCAATCCCATACATTTTTTTACTTAGCGATAGCGAGAGCGATTGTCGAAATGCATGTTGTCTAAAGGCTCAGTAACGAGTTATGAGGTAACAAACATTAAAGGCAGGAAAGCATTTTCTCCATTTGTGTTTTCTACTCGTATAAAGACGGCGCTCGCCGTCTGCAATCGGGATGATCACCGATTTTCCCCATCAATGTGGGATTGTGAACTTTTCAGTCTGTTTGTTTCCAACCTGAAGTACCAGGCTACCATGACTATGCAGGAGATGTTTTGCATACTATTTAATCATAATCATAATTGGTTTAAATAATCTTTTATAATAATAAGTAACCTCTTATGTGAATTGTCCCAACGTGTTACAGTGTGACTGGTTGGGAATTATTATACAAAGTTGTCCCAACGAGTCACAGTGTTACAGGTTACAGTGTGACTCGTTGGGAACAAGCGGAAGGAAATGTTTCTACAAATAGCCGTTCGCGACGATGATCGTCGCTATCAAAAAATATTTTACCGGTACAGTCCTCAAGAACCACTTTACCATGTTCCTTCTGAAATCACTTTTGCTACTTTTCTGAAGTTTCGCTTCTGCCGTGTGTGAATGGCACACACACACTTTTGTTAGGCACTTTTTCATGAGTAGCATCTCAGGTTCATGGTTATTTTTTTTCATGACCAAGCCGCGAAATGGATAAAGGTATCTCGAGTGGCTATATTTTGCCACAAACCCTACTGATGCTACTCATTAAACAAGTACCTAGGTACCTACATACCTCACTAAAAGTCTGGCTGGCGTGGATAAGTATTTACTATTTAAATAAATATTTAGCTTGTGTGATTGTAAAGTTACGTGTCAGTTATTATTATCATGTAAACCTATCGGTATCGCTAGACTGTTAGTTAACAGTTAGTGTAATTTGATTGCTTGTCTAACCGGCGCTCGGCCGTGACCGACGCAGACGAAAGTTGTGTAAACAACAAATGGACCACCACGACACAATGAACGTTGAGATTGGATTTATAATTATTGTTTACTAGGTAATAGGTACCTATGTTAACCCGCGAGCACTCGCGCTATGAGCATTTCGCTCACGGTGAATTTAAAATTTGCGCTATCTAAGCCATAATTCTCATAAGTGCCTCTTTTGCCCTATAGCCAAGTTTTCTACTTCCCCCGTCCCGCCCAAAGCGGTATTTACTTTCTCGTATTAGGTACGTAGGTAGTATATGTATCAGTGAACGCATTTCACTGATATACTGGGTGTAAAAGACATGAACAGTCAAACGAGAACCATGTATGCTATACATCAAAATAAGACATATTTCAAAAAAAATATTGCTGGGAAATGATTTTTATTTTTTGGTGAAAAAAACATTGCAAATTGTACAGCGCAATGTAAAGGGCTCAACTCGCAAGCAACTCGCAAAACCGCGATAATTTTGCCATACGGCGGGCGGCCCCCTTCGTTAGTGTCCGTGCGCATCGAGTGAGCTACATTGAACGCTAACGTTTTGAAGCCATTTTTTGTTATGAAATCCTAAAAAAATTGATAATGTTTCTTTGGACAATAATTAAAAAATAACGTATAGAATTCGTTTTCATAAAAAAATGAAAAAAAAAATTATGACTTTGACCTTCAATAAAATCGTAACTATCAATTTCCCAGGTATAGTCTAAAGGAAAAAAAAATGTTATGATGGTGAGCAGAATACATGGTTCTCGTTTGACTGTTCATGTCTTTTACACCCTGTATAGAGGAAGTCGGGTCCATATTGGCTCACATAATATTGTAAATCCTATTCTTTGTCTTACTACCGATTTGTGTTTATAATAATCACTCTTCATAATTTTATTTTTCATACTTTTTTTATTCATACATTTTTATATTACTACCAACGGAGCTCATAACAGTTAGTGATCATTTTCTTTTATTAATACTGATACTACCTTGTTGCTTCCAGAAACAGTGCACTCCACCTGGTCATAAAAAAAAATAACCCTAACATACCCATCACCCAGCCATAGACTAGACCCAAAAATGTATGATTAACTGATATAATTAATTTCAATGATTATGTTTTATGAAGTTATGAAGAATGATCATTATGGTTTTAAATGCTATGAGAAATATTTTCGGACCTCCGATGATAGGAATTGAAAAATTATGAAAGAAATGCGCAACCGAGGAAGTCTTGTCATCGTCCAAAAATCGGGAGTGGTGTCCCCTTGACTTTCTCGTACACCGGAAACGACTCAAAAGTTGATAGAAATTAACCTTATATTTTCATGTTATACCTACATGCATGTTAAATTTTGGTCACCCATCCGAGTAAAAACCGCGCACTTGGTTGCTTAATTTTCGTGATCGAAGACTCAAAAGTTGATAGAAACCTTATATTTTAATGTTATGCATGCATCGTTTTGCTGCAATAAGTTAAAGCCACGTTAAAGCATACTCGAGTTATTGTGCTAACGCACAGACAGTAGACTAACAGCACAGTAGATTAACCCAACCCAAACGTATGCAAATACTAAGTAGGTAGGCGACAAAATAATGAGCGACTGTCGGCCATTTAGTATTTTAGTCGCTCATTCTCGAATTTTCGATGGCGTAGTGCGTAAGAGCGTCGGTGGCGTAGTGCGTAAGAGCGTCGGTGGCGTAGTGCGTAAGAGCGTCGTCTCCCACCCGGGAGGCATTGGTTCGATCCCCGCCACGTACCAATGTGTTTTCAAATTTTGAATTCATATGTACGTTTAGTCGACGCTTTTACGGTGAAGGAAAACATCGTGAGGAAACCTGCACACACCTATGAAGACATTCTTAGGTTGTGTGTGAAGTCGACCAACCCGCACTTGGCCAACGTGGTTGACTAAGGCCTAATCGCCCCTAATGTCGGGTAGGCTCGAGCCCCTCGGTGGGGACATTATATGAGCTGTTGATGATGATTCTCGAATTTTTAGTTGCTCGGTTTATTATTTCCCAAAAATAAATACTTAAAAGGGTTTTAGGTCTACAAGGAATGTCATCATCATGTCAGTCGAGAGACGCCCACTGTCGGATATTGGCCTTCCCAAGGATCTCCAAACCGGTCCTGCGCTGGCCGCATCCAGCGGCTTCCCGCGACTTTTACCGGATCGTTGGTTCACATTGTAGGGGGTCTACCAATGCTAAATCTTCCTGCGACCTTTACCAGATCGTCAGTTCATTTCTTTTTCGTTCCAACGTCGAGTTTTCCAGGTACGTCGTCGCCCCTCTAGGACCTTTCACCCGCAACGGCCGTCAGTCTTCCTTGCAATGTAGGTTCCAAGGAATGTGATGACTATTTTAACGGATTTAGGTATAGGCTTATTTTGGTTTGCACTAACGGTCCGTAACACCTTGTCACGTTAATATTCGTAGTAAACCTATGGCTTATTTCATGCACTAGTATAAGCGTGTCTATTTACAAAAACGGACATAGGTATAGAACTTTGTAGACTATTTTGGATAGATATTAAAATCGACTTTAGGTGTGTACTTATATAAGAGTATATAAAATAAAAATGCTAGTTAATTGTTTTCCATTTCAACCAAAACCTGTTATATTAGACCGATTAAAACGATTGTAAGTAGATACCTATGGTTAATTATATGCCTAAAAATGCAAGAATTTAACTGTACCTAACTTCCATTTTAAACAAAACTCGTTAAGTTCAAACTTGTTTTTTTTTCTCTCCAATAACAAGTTACTGAGGAAAAAGCAAATTATTTAAATAGGCAAGGAAAAAAACATGGTTTTCAAAGAGATTCACTGGAAATATTGTAGGTATTGTATTTTTTTATAACTACCTCAATGAAGAAGCAGTTTGTTTCCTTTCTGAAGAGGTGCTACTTACGGCTGAAACAGGTATGCATGGTCACATTACGGCTGTTTATTACTTTCTCGTATACGTAGTATAGTTAGTATAGAGGAAGTCTTGTAATTGTCAAAATATTTGACCTCAAGATTTTGACAGATTTACACGTTTTGGACCTCCCAGATTTCTAAAATATTTCTTTTTTGGAATTATGTCTGTGTGTTAGCACGATAACTCGAGTATGCTTTAACTTATTGTAACCAAATGTAACATGCATGTATGACATCAAAATACAAGGTTTCTATCAAGTTTTGAGTCGTTTCCGGTATACGAGAAAGTCAAGGGGAGATCACTCCCGATTTTTTAAGTAAGTAATTTGAATAATTTATTTACCACTTGCACTGCTCACTACACTCCGCTCACATCTCTTCTCGTCTCCGCTGCGTTCAGTCTGCCGGCGCCAGCTTGCGAGGCACAGCTCATATCTCAGCTAGCTCGATCGCACCATACAAATATGATTAATGTCCGCTCGGTGGTATCCACTGAAGCTGAGGGGAGACGAGATGTGTTAATAACGAATTTCTATCGGTTTTTTAAAACACAGCTCCTCTCCTCTCCGGTATGATGGAGTCCGACCAAATGCTATGTAATGCGGGTCCATCACATGCGCGCAAATATTTGTATACGAATCTTTCTAAGCATGTAGGTAAAGCCAACCGAGTTTCAACCATAGATTTATTATTACTGACGTTTATAGATTGGCAATGAATCGACTAGGGTGAGACCAAAAAAATTACACAGATGTGTACGTAATGCGCAATAGTACTGCAGTCTGACAGTTGCTGTCTTTTCTACGTGACTGACAGGCCGACATAGGCCGCCTGCTTGTACGTGAAATGGTCTCGTCAATCTATCTCGCTCTAATATACGCGTTAGTATAGTCTTTCTCTTTTACATTGCCGATCTAGTTTCCTATATCTATGGTTTCAATGTTCATATTCATTTGCGAGTTTTATTCCTACACATATTCACAAATGCCTCAGTCTTGCTCGCGTTCTTGTAAGCTATGGACGGTGAAGATTTTATTTATTGTTGCGGTTGGTTTATTTTATCTATTCTCGTATAAGTACAATTATTATAATAGGTTGGGGAAAAAGTTTCTTCGCATTTTTTAAGAAAATTTACATTTAACTAATTTTATTTTTAACTAACATTATTTACATTTAACTAAAGTATGTAGGTACCATTTTGTTCGATAACTTTTTGCCATCTTGTAGGTAGAGACATGATCCCATTGCTATAGAAATTTTGGGACTTCTGGTCAAAATACCGCGACAAGTGGTTTTGGCAGTCCTCTCGTGATGTTAACCTGACACTGCCTAAAGAATTCTGAAGAGACCGAAACAGGTGGAAATCTGAAGGTGCAAGGTCAGGACTATACGGCGGATGCATTAACACCTCCCAGCCAAACTCTCTTAATTTTTGCTGAGTGGCTAAAGATGTGTGAGGTCTAGCGTTATCATGATGAAAAACCACACCCCTTCTGTTGATTAATTCCGGCCGCTTTCTCTCAACTTCTTGCTTTAATCTCATCAGTTGTTCGCAGTAGAGTTCAGAATCGATGGTCCTGCCTGGTGGTAACAGCTCATAATGAATAATGCCCTTCCAATCCCACCACACACACAGCATCACCTTGTTGCGAGTTAACCCGGGTTTCGCCACAGTCTGTGAAGCCTGACCGGCCTTTGACCACGACCTTTTTCGCACGTTCTTGTCGTACGTGATCCACTTTTCATCACCAGTTATCAGCTTCTTCAAAAATGGTTCGGTTTCATTACGTCGTAATAAAGAATCACAAATGAGTACACGGTTCATTAGGTTTCTTTCAGTGAGCTCGTGAGGTACCCAAATGTCGAGCTTTTTTGTGTACCCAGTTTTTTTCAAATGCGCCAAAACTGTTTTGTGGTCAATTCCCAGTTCTTCAGCTACGTCGTAACTACTGACATGCCGATCTTGCTCCACTTTTTCAAAAATGGCATCCATTTTATCTGACCAGAGCGACGTGCATCTTTGACATCAAAATTTCCGGATTGAAAACTTAGCTTAAACCAAATTTGTGCTACTCTCACAGACACTGCACTAGGTCCATAAACATCGCAAATATTTTTCGCGGCTTGCGTTGCATTTTTACCTTTTTTGTAGTAAAATTTTAAAATGTATCGAATTTCTTCATTAGATTCACTCATCTTGGCGGTACGAAAAACAAATGAAAATCACACATTTTCCTAATTTGAATTTGGAATTATGTTCTTTAAAATTTTATCTACACTCATGTCATAATATTCGAATTACGATATCAAAGGTGAACATAAAATGACATACTTTTTAATACAGATAATCAAAATTAAAATTAAAAAAAACAACCTGTAACATAATGACCATTATAACACCGGTTCGACTCATTATGATACAGTTATTTTTCTTAAATACTCGGGAAGGCAAAGGAATCTAACCCATACATTTGTCTTTTCTGTTGTTTTATTTGAATTTATGTATGAGTGTAGATAAAGTAGTGTATGCAACTGCATATAACACGGGTATTAAAACACTCGTTACTATTATGAAACTCGCTGCGCTCGTTTCATAAACTCACACTCGTGTTTTAATACCCTTCATTATATGACAGTTGCATAAACTACTATAAACTTTCAATGATACCAAAACCAGCCAGATACAAATAGTATAGCCAAAGAGATTTTATTACAAGTTTATACATACTATAATGCGAAAAGACTTTTTCCCCAACCTAATATTATATGCTGCAAAGAGCGGACCGCCAACGACTTCACCACGAATGTCAGGGAGAGACTTCGCAGTGATATTCGCGATTTGATGTGCATAAAACAACTCTGAATATAGTCAATGTGTTAGAAAACTTTCATTTGCAAATATCGTCCTATACTCGTGGGTTCCCGTATGCGTGCGTATGTGAGGTACCGGCTTAAGGCACTGCTCAACCACTCTGATTCTGAGAGCTATTATACTTATTGTATGTATTGGCTCGTGTGTGTAAGAACATTTGGGTATATATAAAAAAAAACAAACAAAACTCTTATCCATAAGTTTATTCTAGAAAAATGCACAAAAATATTGTTTGAACACGACATTACGGTTCTAATATCCTACGGGTCTATATTTTACAGTTCTTACTATAAAAACAGGTCGCGGCGCAGGCGACGCAACTTAATACTATGGCGGACATCCACTCCGATGCTCAATTAAACATAACAATCTCAATTTCATTCCAGAACAACAAGACATATATTATTGACGACACGAGAACTACATATTTATTGCAATTACTAAACTTCTAAAGGTGGTTACAGACAAGCGTTTTATGTGAGTTTTTGGAATCGGAACGGTCGACGAACGGAGATAATTTCGTACAATGACACTATGTTACGCATTCTCATCTGCGCTCCTGCGCAATTTGTTGCTGTCTCGCTCACACATGTATCGTGACTCCCCTTTTAAGAGATTCTAAACCTTTTGAACATAGAATACGGGTGTTTACATGCGCACCTGTTCGATAAAGTAAGAATGTTATTTATTAATTACAATTTGGAGAAGTTGAAATTAATCACCAAGTAAAGGTACTTATTTTTAATTACCATCAAAAAGGTACACAAATGCCTCTTTGCATTGGTAATAGCTATGGCTAGGTGACCACGACCCCGAGTTCAGCATACATTGTGAATAATGCTAATAATACAGAACGTAATTAAAAGACCAAATTTGACCATTAGTAAAAATGTTTATAACAACTGCCAATAGGCAAAAATGTCATTTTACGAAATTATCTCTCGCGACCGTGCTTTAGGCGCGTCTAAGTCCGCTTTGTGGCACAGGCGCAACTTGTACGAGCGATGTGTCGCTGATAATCTCTGATTGCTGACACATATTCAGTTCGAGCGAACACATCGGAAGCCCGAGTACCTCCACGAGTCTGGTTTTAAAGGTGCTGCCACACTGCTGTTCAAAAATGTTTACAAACATTTTCTAACACTAATACATTTACTAACAAATGTTAGGAATTGTGTACACCGATGGAAATATTTATTTATTACAAACATTTATAACATTTGAAAAATCGCCTCGCTCGCAAGTTGGATTTACGTTCCGAGACGTCTACAAGAAAATGGAAGTATACATAAATACACCTTGTTAACTTACAACTTTGTTTAGAAATGTTGACTAACACTACCTAACATTAAAACATTTTCTGACACTGTGATCGTATGTTTCTTAACAAGTAATTACTAATATTTGTAAACATTTTGTGGCAGCACCATTAGAAGCGCTTACACGCGCGTATGCCGAAACGACCGTAAACGCGCACTCAAAAACGCTAATCTGAAACCGCCCTAACCGGGATTCACAACCCTGCCACCTACTCGCTACCACAGAAAGAAGAACACTCAATAGTACTTTGAAACTTACATCGCAGGCATAAAGTTGAAAATTGTAAGTAGCGACATCTCTAGTGTATATCGTGAAACAAGGAATATATCGAGTTCTTGTTCAATTGGAACGAATGAAATTATACTAAAACCTCAATTGGTTAAGCAATTTGTTTAGAGCGTGTCTATCTTACAAACAAACGGGGGGTTAAATAAAAGTGAAACTATTCGATACCTATTAACTAACATGGTAAATATGGTACGCACATGAATTTTGAATTCATGTTACATAATTACATTACAGTATATTGAATCAATTTGTTTTAGTATAGCCAGCAGCTGTGTGAAACCACTTGCAAAATACAAAAAAAAACAGGTCATTGAAAATTATAATCAAAGGTAAATTACTAAACTTTATAACAATCATTATAGTCTAAAATCATTTATATTCATAATATTAATAAACAAGTTTATTGTGCAGATAATCGTCTCAATGGTTTTAACTCCCGATTTTTGACGTGATAACTTATACATCGATGATCGCCAGATGCACGCACGAAAAAGTGTCACGTTCCGCTCGAGCCGAGCGTGCGAGCGAGAGCGCGGAACAAGCGATAGAGAGGCACGATCGACCTAAGCGATCGGCTTGTGTATGACGTTGTCACGTAAAATAAAAAAAAACCGCCTTCAAAAAACGGGAGAAATAAAAATTTTGTTTATAAAAATCTAAATGTTTTTTGAGGTCGGTCCCAAATACAAGTGACAACGTTTATTACAAATATTGAGGTTGGGACCGACCTCAAAAAACATTTAGATTTTTATAAACAAAATTTTTATTTCTCCCGTTTTTTGAAGGCGGTTTTTTTTTATTTAAAAATTTTTTTTTTCTACTTTTTAGTGTTCTAAGTATAGAAATTTTCAGGAAGCTACCTCAAGATCTTTTAGACACACAAGTGATAAAATTACGATATCGTCAATGTCAATTAAATAGGCATTATTAGGGATAACTCAAAAACTACTTGTCCGATGTCGATTAAATTTAAATGGGACCCCATGACAAGCACTAGCTTCCAAATGTCAACAGAATCTTAAAAATCGGTCCACCCAGTAACGAGTTATGAGGTAACAAACATTAAAAAAAAAAAAAAAAAAAAAAAAAAACATACAGTCGAATTGATAACCTCCTCCTTTTTTGAAGTCGGTTAAAAATTATCAATCGTTATCGAGTAATTTTCTTTAAATATTAAACCTAGGGCGAACCGCACATGCCATTTTTTAATCTAGTTTACCTAATGTTAACTGAAAGAAAACCATTATTTTGCTCTATTTTAAACATAAACCTGTTTAAAATAATAGATTTATAGACGCGTAACTAAATACTTGGCCAATAAAATGGTGCATGTAAATTGTGAAATACAAACAATAAATAAAGTGAATTGAAAATGCTCCCGTGTGGCAAATTGAGTTGTAACGTAGGTTTATTGAACCGCGATCTTTAATTCAATCTGTTGTAAATATATCAATATTTTTTTAACGCATTTTTATTATTATACAGTGTGTTTGGCACTCATGCTAACTTAGTCATATAAATAGTCATAGTCATATGTTGTTATCAAAATTTCTAAATTTAATTTATTAATTTAGTAAAATTAATTTTGAAATTTCCTATACATTTTATTTTACTGATCAAACTATTTATATGAAAGATTGAAAATTACTAGTTAATACGCGTAAATAGTTTCACTTTAATTATTAGAATTGGAATTTTGTTGATATTTTGCAATTTATATTGAATTTACCTTGTTCTACAAGTCACAGTCTGTAAAGTCCCTAATTTTTCACATAATGCTACTGTTACAAAATTTGAATACCTAGTTCCAATTTCGATAATTCACAATTCATTTGCAATAAAAATCAACTTCTTTCTCGAGAAAATCTCGTAAAATTCCAATTCCAGCCCTTCACAAATCATATCAAATAAGTCATCGGAGTAAAAGAAAAGTCGTTTGATAAAATAACACCGCACTTAGCAGAATACGGGTTAAAACATGGCTCAGACTGTGTTAGTAACTAGATGCAATTATTAAACAAAATATCTTAATCTGTCCGATTACTTCAATAAATTTTAAATCTTATTCCATGACCATAGAATTCAAAGTCTATTGAATAAATTTGACAGTTTGTAGTAGCCTGATTTGCAGACGTCTGTACATTGATTTAGAGTTCAAATTACAGTGCGACGCAAAAGGTCTCTCTCTTTTCGCTTTTTGAAAAGAATTGCTTTTAGCATATTGAACTTTAGCCACGTATTAATATGAACTAATTAGAAAACAGTCAAAATGGAAGTAGCGAGGATCTTCTTCTCTTTCTAATCAAAAAGGCATTTACGAAAACAAACAAAAATTCTGTTATGAGTACTAAAACAGTCCAAACTAAGTTTAAATACATTAAGTCATACATTAAAATACGCGACGGATTAACCATCATATACAATCGACGAAGACAAGAAAATGCGAGCCTTAAGTCATAGCACATACGTTACATTTTTAAGGTTTAAAATAGCTCTCAAACTACTGTTTGAATTCTATACTGTTTCAACACACTCCACACTTGTAAAATGTATCGTAACTCTTAAGACATAAGGATCACAATTAACAATCCTGGTTGTATTGCAATATGATGCTTAACTCGTCGCCATAGAGGCTAGATTCATCTGATCAATTTCACCAGTCCGAACATAGCCTAATATATCTACACTGTTGCACAGTATATTAATTTATATATTTCAACTTGGTTTCTATGAAAATCGACAAGTCTCAAGTATGTAGTCCTAAGTCTGTTTTGTTTTAACTGAAAAGTGCCATAAAATTTAAACTACAGAAAAAAATTAAGACTACACTCTTAAGACTCGTCTCAATATAATCTATTCAATTATTTCTCCTCTTATTTATTTATTTATAAACTCACTTAGTAAAATATTACTTATCCAAACTTATAAGGTAAAAAATAATCTTTGTATAAAGTAGAGGGATTAATTCGCTTTCGAAACTGATCTAGGTACATAATATTGTACATTTGATAGCATTTCAACAGTTCACTAGAGTAATGTCGAATCTAAATTTTGGGCGAAAATATAAGCACACCAATCTACAAAAAATGATAAATATCTCTAAGTGATTTTAAATTTTATCTTGTTTATTGTAAAGAGTAAAATCGATTGAGAAAAATTTACACTTAATTTTGATTTTTTTAGCATATTAAATTAACGACTTGACAAGAAGGATTGAATATATAGATAGATAACGTTATACCTAGCTTAGACAATCTCTAGTAAACATTGATTATTTTAACATTATTTTACCATAAACCTGTGTAAGGCAAATACAGCTCTTACTGCAACTTAATAAAGCCGAAAGTTAGACGCTGTCGAAAGTAATATAGCTTAAAAGAACAAAAACGCTTCCTTAAAAATAACATGATAACGAGACTCCTGATTCGCGATTTCCTTTTGTGAAATAATAAAAATAAAACTCTCAGTTTAAAGTTTTTAATAATGTATCCTTCGGAAAGTGACACAGGTTACCCATGAATTCGTTATTTGTATACAATCTGTAATAATATAAACTTTTAGTGAAGTGTATTTAGTGATTGTTTTATACGGTAAACATGTAGGTTTTCGTTATATTTTTTATATCCGGTAGAGAAGTCAATTGAGGATGACATTAGTTGAGAAGTCATTTGAAATTAAAACCTCTTGTGTCAATGACGCCTTTTGCTTTCCTTCTCAGTAAATTTTACGAAAATCGTTTTTTTAAAATAGTACACGTCGAGCCAAAAGTGCTAGACAAGTGCTTGAAGAACATTCAAAATTATTCGTGTCTCCCGCATAAAACATTTTTGTAAGGTAGTTTTGTAATGGGCAACCTCTATTGCTTTCAGAGGAATAACGTTTCTCTAGCCTAATCCGTTACAAATATAACAACGATACTACCTATGTTAGAATTATGTACAAAATGCTTTCCAAAAAAATGCAAAATGCCTGTCGTACATTCACTAAATCAAGAATACCCAGACATGATTACTACATAAGTTGTTTCAAAATTCCGAGGTCTTATGGATCAGACCATTCGTCTTTTGAGTCTAACGTTTATTTAAAAAAAAATACGCAAGCCAGAAGGGGTTCTAAGGAGAATGAACAGATGTGTGTAATTTTGAATTTTATACATGTGACATAAGACTGAAATTTGTTTGACAAGATTTGACCGATTCAGGGCAAATATGAATTCGTAAGATATTGCACTGGAAGTAATAAAAATATTGCCAATATCTTAGTGAAACTCTGTATTCGATTTTTGTTTCTTTCTCTCGTAAGCTAAATGAGCAAGACAAAACATTAGTATAAAAACAATATTTTAGTTATTATCGTGATCAGGTTTTCGTACGTTAGTGAATATAGACTGAGCGTCCACTAGATTTCAATGAGGAGTGTTCAAATATTATTTTGAAAATTGTCACGATTTGAATAAACTAACCCATTGAAAGATACTAAATCATTCAATGGAAGAAATTGATAGAATCAAAGCCAGAGGAAGTCATTAAATAGTATAAGTCACATTCCTCACATTGTCTATGGACTGTCTTTTACATATTACAGGTATATTTTTTAATGATTTCCTCTCAACGGTTACAATATATTATTCTCAAATTTGGTATTTTGAAATTGCAATATTCAACCTTTGGATCGCATTAATAATATAACTCAGTTATGTAGAGAATAGGATTCTTAATCGTTTATCGAATTATTGTTTGACAATTAATCATGAGTAGTCTTATTTTAAATGGATGATGCCTTCCCAGTCACTCTATAGAAGTTTTTATAGTGCTTTCCTTCTTATATACTTTAATTTAGTTTTTTTTTAAAACGTTTGTTTAATGATGTTTCAAATTAAAAATTAAGAACTGTTCAGCGTTTCTGAACATTATTCGAATAACTTCCTATAGGTACTCTATTAGTACAAATTCATCAAAAAAACGTAACGCCCGTCTAACTTCATTGCGGTCTGAATATAGGCATAAGTTACAAGTTAAGAGTTTGTGGGTATATGGATAATTTACCGGTTCGCTATATAGGATAATAATACCTATTTCTTTCTAAATAAATGTTATAATCAGTAAAAGGTGTGGGAGATAGCGCAGTCATACGTTTCCCGTAATGATCGCAACAGTTAAACAACTGAGTACGCGGTTGGGACTCGGATGGGTGACCAAAAAGTTTTTCTTCGTTATTCGAAAGGCACTTTACAATGGTCCGGACTATGAGAAGATGCTACTGGTAAAATACTTTTATTACTCTTTAGAAAACTTTTCAAAAGGTAGCAGATAACTCTTTTTCATCCTTCAGATCTATATTTAGTATGTTCACTGTACTATACAACATGTAAACTAAATAACCAACATCCTGAATACAGGTGGTTTGGGATCGGCTTCCGAGGTGATTTCAATAATTTTTTTTTGAAAAAAAACGTTTTTTTTTTTGAAAAAAAAAACAAAAAAAAAAACAAAGTACCCAGAAAATGTTGTACAATATTTTCTGGGTACTTTTTGTTTTTTTTTTTTTTCAAAAAAAAAAAATATTGAAATCAACTCTGAAGCCGATCCCAAACCACCTGTATTCAGGATGTTGGTTATTTAGTTTACATGTTGTATTTTCTTAATCTGTAAAGTTGTTGTCTTGTACGAATGCCTTGTCTATAAAAATATTTTCATCCGGTTTCCGGCACTTTACTAATATTAAAAGTTCGAAGTTCCTTATACTGCAGCAAACTACATGAGGGATACAGATATGTGCCCCTATATTATATATCGGGTGTAACAACACCTATGACAAAGCCGACAACTACGTATTCCGCTCATCATTAGGACCATTTTTTTCTTCTACACTATACCTGGGAAATTAATAGTTATAAAGTTATCGAAGGTCAAAGTTAGTTTTTTTTTTCAAGATTTTTATGAAAACAATTTGAAAAACTATTTCTTAATTTCTGTCCAAAGAAACATTATCAAAATTTTAAGTATTTCATACCAAAAAATGGCTTTAAAACATCCTTACTCAATATGGGGCCTAATCAACTCAGCCGACCGAACGTCGCGCACGTCTCCAAATTGCTAAGCGGTATTTTTTGGAGATTTTTTAATACCAAAAAATAAAAATCGTTTCCCAGCATTAATATTTTTAGATGTTTCTCGTTTTGATGTAATATAGAATGCACGTCGGCTTTGTCTCAGGTATTTTTACACCCTGTATAAATCCGGATATCCGTTGCAAATGTTGTGATAGTATTTAGCCCTCTTACGCTTTCTAATACATATGGCCTCGTATATAAACCATCACGGATAGAGGTTTTTTTTTCATTAGGGTTATACGACACATAAAAAATCAACATACTATTTTTACAGTTCCTCCATATTGCTTTTTCCAGTATATCTTAACAGATGGTGATATTTTCACTGTCCGTATGCAAATGTAATGATACTGTAAGAGTAACAGGATGTCGGAAGTTGGTCATGATCACAGTTGCATTAGTCATGAGTCCGCACTAATGACCTGTTTGATGTTGCTCTGGATTACGGAACCAGTAGTCACAGTAAAGATCGTGATTCGGACAAAATTGTGACGATTCCCCGATAGGTATACAGGATGTAAAAGACGTGAATAGTCAAACAAGATCCATGTATTTTATACATCAAAATAAGAGACATTTCAAAAAATAATTGCTGATAAATGATTGTTATTTTTGAGTGTTAAAAAAATTGCAAATTTTACCGCGCATAAAGAAATGATAATGTTTCTTTGGACAATAATTAAGAAATAATGTTGAGAATATGTTTTCATAAAAAAATGAAAAAATAATGACTGACCTTCAATAAAATCGTAACTATCAATTTCCCAGGCATAGTCTAATGGTGATCCCACACTGTTGTTATAAAATGTTTACAAACATTTTCTAACACAGATAAGTACCTACATTTACTTACAAACACGTGTTACTAAATGTAGGTAATCGTGTTTGAAAATGTTTGTAAACATTTTTTAACGGCAGTGTGGGAGCACCATAAAGGAAAAAAAGTGTTATGATGGTGAGCAGAATACATGGCTCTAGTTTGACTGTTCATGTCTTTTACATCCTGTATATCCGATAGCATTTATATTTAGGCGAAAGTTGTGTATCCATCAAAACGTTACATTAGACAAGTGTGAGGAAAATTAAAAATGCTATTTTTAGTGAACACGTCAGCTTGACGGAAAGCGCTCAGATCCCGGATACAATCCCATAATAACTTGCAGTATTTCACCCATAACTCATCAAATCTAACAGCTTACAAGTTTACGGGCGTGCCCGTAGCGCGGCGTACGCTAGTCTACATGAGGACGCACCTCTTGCTGTCTCTGTCGTCGTGTGTGTGTGCGAGCGGGACGGCGACAGGCTCGGTGTCGGCGAGGGCGGGGATGTTCTTCAAGGTCTCGGGGTCGAAGGTCTCCGCGGAAGCGACGGGCGCCGTCAGAGGCAGGTCGGTGTTGATTCCTACGATCTGCAAACGACGTTTTTAGCATTAGTACGATATTTAATTTAGTGTTATATTAGTACAATATTTAGTTTATTTTAATATTTTTACACTAACAATGAATATTATTGTTAGTGTAAAAAGACCCAAAACAAAGCTGAAACCTCATTCTATACATCAAAACAAGATACATACAGGGTATAAAAGACATGAACAGTCAAACGAGAACCGTTTGACTGTTCATGTCTTTTATACCCTGTTCTGACTGTTCATGTCTTTTACACCGAGTATAGTTTTAAAGTAATTTTTTGGTATGAAAAACTAAAATTGTTGATAATGTTTCTTTGAAAAAAAAAAAAAAAACGGTTTTCAATTAGTTTACAAAAAATCTAATTTTCAATAATTTCATAAATATTAATTTCCCAGGTATAGTGTAGAAGACAAAAATGGTCCTAATGATGAGCGGAATACGTAGTTCTCGGCTTTGTCATAGCTCTTTTTACACCCGATATAATAATGTTTTAATAAAAATCGGTCTTTCCTTGATTTCCCTTTCCCTTTCTCGTGTACCGGAAACGACTCAAAAATTTATAGAAACCTTATATTTTGAAGTCATACATGCATGTTAAATTTTGGTCACCCATCCGAGTACCGACCTCACACTTGGTTGCTTTGATTTCGTGATCGATGGCTCAAAAGTTGATAGAAACCTTATATTTCGATATCATACATGCATGTTAAATTTTGGTCACCCATCCGAGTACTGCCCGCGCACTTAGTTGCTTAACTTTCGTGATTGACGACTCAAAAGTTTATAGAAACTTTATATTTTGATGCATGTTAAATTTGGTTGCAATCTCGAGGTCGAACTTTTTGACGATCACAAGACTTCTTCTATACTACGTATACCAGAAAGTAAAAATGTATCAAATGTAGTTAGCAGTGTGTACTTAGCCGCTTGATGCCGGCAGAGTAGAATAGCATCACCCCATATTCTCCAATGGGTGTCGTAGAAGGCGACTAATGGATCAGCAAAGGGGTATTGATCACCTTATAACGTGGTACTATAACATTGCCATGTTATAGTACCATCGTCATCATTATTACTGGCTGTATTTTTAAAAAGTATCAATCAAATTCAAAATTATCATTCATCATGACATTTGGTTCATTTTCGCGCTATTTGATTCATTCCATTGCTGACCGTGTCCTGGAACAAGGGTCTCGCTCTGACCTCGGCTTGGGCCTATTACTAGAATACGTACTTACATAAAATTATATCATGGCACTAAAATTGTGAGTACCTTTTTATATTCTTGTGTATCAGTTTTAAGTGTTTTATTGTTTAGTTTCTACAGTGTGTTTTATATTATTTTCAGAGTGCCTTTATATACCATTTTAAACCTCTTCAATAACTCAATAAAATAGTGACGGAAAACGTGTCTTGATTAGTGGGCCATACTGACAGAGTTGGTCCATAGGGCACGACGTCACAACCTTATACTCCGTCCACCAAACCGCATTGGGTAAGCGTGGTGGACTACTGCCTAAATCTCTTTTGATAGCAAGAGAGGCCTTGAGCAGTGGGTGGAATTATAACGTTGTGGTTGTGATGAGTATATACTGACATCAGCGTTGCCGTCATGTCGTCGGAACAGTCGGTCCAGCAGCCGCATCCGCTTCCCGTGCGTGCTCATCATGGAAGCAGCATCAGTGGCCAGTTCTACGCTGGTGTCGTGGTCTGGCTTCCGCTTGCGGCCCACCACGGTGCCGGTGGGTCGGGACGGTTGCTCGCACGCTGGAAATTACTACATTTATCAACTGGCGAGGTAAACAAACAATCTCTCAGATCGCAGGTATCTGTCACCCTAGGTGAAGGCAAGGGCGATTAATAAAATATTCTTAACTAGATGACCCGGTGTACTTCGTATCACTTATTCACGGAGTACTAAACGTCTTTGCACATATCCTAACGACATTAAAACTCTTCCTTCGCTAAAATGGCGGAACGTCAAATGTTTGACAGGAAAGTAGGCAGAACAGTAAACTGTTCTGCCTACTTCAATTTCATTTTCCCATATAAAATGGGAAAATTAAATTGTTGTTTTTACTATCTTTCTCGCAATTTTTCCATATTTTCTCACCGTTCAAACCTTCCCTAGAACTCGACGAACATTTCAAGACCAAGATAAGATAAATCCGTTCAGCCGTTCTCGAGTTTTAGCGAGACTAACGAACAGCAATTCATTTTAATATACATATATATAGATAAATTGTTATAAATTAATGTTGTAAGCCAAGCACTAACCTACATCAACGCACATACTATTAGTCATTATTTTAGATGCCTAAGACACAGGTAAACGCTTTTACTTAGTTTAGGTGTCAAATTGATTAAGAACACTTCGACCTCAATTTTTATTATGTAACTCTCATACGTAGCATTAATTTATTATTATTTTCTGTATCACTGTATTTTTGTAATTTTGTTAGATTTTACTATCTTTATTTAGACTAAGTTTATAAAGAAATAAATTTTATCATATCTTATATGCGAACCTTCTTTGTTACCGCCCTAGGTATGTACAAAATTTTATGTCATCCCCTTACCAGGATATGAGTCAGGTGTGGCATAAAGATAACATACTTATTTTTTTACCCCGACCCAAAAAGAGGTGTTATGAAGTTTTTTAAAATATGATGACAATGACAACCATATTTTCATAGAAACTTAATAATTATATTATTATGAATATTATAAAAAAAATATGACCCCCTAATTGTTTATTTACATTTAATTCGTCTCTGTTCGGTTAAATGTACTGAATAACGAGTAATTTTAGCAATCCTGAATGAACTCGTGAATGACGAGTAATTTTAACAATGTTAACTTAACAATTAAATAAATGCCATTATAAGCGGCAGACCCAGAAGTAATATTACTCAAGACCCGCACATTTATTAAAAACGGACTTTGAACTTATTATTTATCGAATAACTCTGCAATACCTCGTACATTTTCGGTCCTTCTATCCGGATGGGAGTATAGATATAACCAGTAACTGACCAGAAAACTTAGCACTATTCTTCGTGCTGTTAAAACATATAATTATTATTATCAAAGGACTCTGAATTTATTATTTATCAAATTACCCCGCACTACCTCGCACATTTTTAGTCCTTCAAGCCGGATCGGAGTATAGATTAAACCAGTATACTGACCCAGAAACGTTGGCACTACTCCTTGTACTGTTACAAAATATAATTATCATTATCAAAGGACTCTGAATTTATTATTTGTCCAATAACTCCGCACTACCTCGCACATTTTTGGTCCTTCGAGCCGGATCGGAGTATAGATTAAACTAGTATACTGACCAGAAACGTTGGCACTACTCCTCATTCCGTTACAAAATATAATTATCATTATCAAAGGACTCTGAATTTATTATTTGTCCAATAACTCCGCACTACCTCGCACATTTTTGGTCCTTCGAGTCGGATCGGAGTATAGATTAAACTAGTATACTGACCAGAAACGTTGGCACTACTCCTCATTCCGTTACAAAATATAATTATCATTATCAAAGGACTCTGAATTTATTATTTATCAAATATAGTGCGGGGTACTACTTGGCACATTTTTTGTCCTTCGAGCCGGATCGGAGTATAGATACAACCAGTATACTGACCAGAAATGTTGGCACTAGTTCTCGTACTGTTAGCTGCGACGTGTCGTAAGGCCATCTCCTTGAGCGGCTTGTAGGACCGGCGGCCACGAATGTTCCTCAGGCCGCTGAGGTATGAGCTATCGTCCAGCGATGGGTCTTCTGACACGAACGAAGACGATTCCGTGATGTCCATCTCCATTGTTGTGTTGTTACCTGGTTATATAATTTACACGCATAAATATATCTAAAGAGCGGTCTTAAAAGGTAATAAGTGACTAGATATGGCATTTTAGAGTTTGGTGAAAAAAGTGCGATGTAGAATCTAATTTCAAAACTGGTGAACATTTTCTGAGCGCGTCCATACATGTTATCAAATAAATAGTTACCGGTGTAGTTGGCCATGACGGAGCTGGTGGTCTGGTCGGCGAGGCGGCCGCTGCGGCGGTAGGGGGACACCTTCACGCGGCTCTTCGAGAAGTTCGTGTCGGTCTTGCGCGGCTCCTCTGCAACCATACCACGACACACTACACTTACCGTTCATCTATCGCAACGGGTAGGGATTTTGACCTCATTCACAATTTTGTTTTTTTTATACAGGTGACTGGGATTACATGGGCATCCTTTTAAAATGAAACTACCCATAATACATGGTGTTTATTCCAAATGTGAGGCAAATCAATTGACTTGAAAAATCAGCTGTTCCATACATTTTGTTTTATTTTTATATATAACTAAAGTGTGGTCGCCGAAAAGAGATAATTTCGGACATTGACACCACTCTTGTCGCTCAAACATGTATCGTTACCACCCATCTTAAATATTCTAAACCTTCTGAACATATTAATACCGCAAGTAATACGGGCGAACCTGTTCGATAAAATTTGCGAATTAGAATTCTTTAAAATATTACTCATTAATCAGAATTCAATTTCATATAGAGAATTTGAAATTAATCACTAAGTAGGTATTTTATGTATTAATTATCAGTAAATTGGTACACCAAATGCCTCTTTGCATTGGTAGTATCTATGGCTAGCTGATTACGAGCCCAGTTCCGTATAACATGGTGAATAATGCTAATACAGAAAGTAATGAAAAACATTAAAATTTACAGAATTTTATAAATTTGACCATTAGTAAAAATGTTTATGACAACTGCCAGTATGGTAAAAGGTCATTGTACGAAATTATCTCTGCTCCGCGACCGTGCTTCAGATGACAAACCAGCTCACGGTCTACCTGATGGTAAGTGAATACCATCGCCTATATAATAAACACCTGCAATAACAAGACAAAAAATCACTTGGTATTGCAGGTGCGTTGTCATCCTGAGGCCTAAGATGAAATGCCTTCCATGCCCGGTAATTACACTGGCTACCTTTCCCTTCAATCCGAAACACAGCAAACTGTTTTACGGCTGAAATAGGAAAGGCGGTGGTACCTACCCAGACGACCCTACATACAGGCCTACCCTAGTATTGGTTGCATAGGAGTTACACTTTTGTATGGAAGAACTGTTTTTAAGCCAATTATTTGTCTCACACTGCCCAGTCACCCTATATCGGTTGTAAAAAGACCTATGACAAAGCCGAGAACTGCGTATTCCGCTCATCAATAGGACCATTTTTTCTTCTAGACAATACCTGGGAAATTAATATTTATGAAGTTATTGAAGGTCAAAGTTAGAAACTTTTTTCAGGATTTTTATGGAAACAAATTAAAAAAAATATTTCTATACTTTGTCCATTATTAAAATTTTAGGTATTTCATACTAAAAAATCGGGAGTGGCCTCCATTTTACTTTCTCGTATACCAAAAACAACTGAAAAGTTGATAAAAACCTTATATTTGTCACCTTTCTGAAAACCGACCGCGCACTTGGTAGCTTAACTTTCGTGATCGACAACTCAATAGTTGATAGAAACCTTATATTTTGATGTCATACACGTTGTTAAATTTGGTTGCAATAAGTTAAAGTATACTCGAGTTATCGTGCTAACGCACAGACACATAGACATACGGACACACACACACAGGCATAATTCCAAAAACGGTATTTTTGGACTCAGGGAGGTCCAAAACGTGTAAATCCGGCAAAATCTCGAGGTCGAATTTTTTGACCAATCCGCATTTGGCCAGCGTGGTTGACTAAGGCCTAATCGCCCCTAATGTGGGGTAGGCTCGAGCCCCTCGGAGGGGACATTATATAAGCTATTGATGATGAATCACGAAAGTTAAGCAACCAAGTGCGCTGTCTTTACTCGGATGGATGACCAAAATGAAACATGCATGTATAACATCAAAATATAAGGTTTCTATCAACTTTTGAGTCGTTTCCGGTATACGAGAAAGTCAATGGGAGACCACTCCCGATTTTTAGTTCTAAAGGTGGTTGAATTTTTTTAGATATATTTTTTTGTGCACTGCACTAAAAGAAATCCTAACCATTCCCGTAGAGCGGTATTCTAATTTCAAACCTAGCACCTAAATATAAGCATCCCCTTAAACGAGCTTTCCCTTAACACAACAACACTGACCCACTTCTTATGCTATTTGGTTGTCAGACAAGCATACGGCCTGCCTGGTGGTAAAAAGCCAACGAAGCCTATAGACGCTTGCAACACTGACGTCACACTCGCGCGCAGACATCCATAGTCACCTTCCTTACACTGTGGAGCTCTGGCAACCTTACTCACTAACAGAAACTCAACACCACAAAAAATTGTCTTATTTGTGTAGTTGTTTATAGTCTAAACACATGTAAACAAAACTAACTCACCTTCACTTCCCTCGACTTCGACAACAACTTCCAAATGAGTTTTAGCTTCAGCATTCTCCTTCTCTCCTTTGTTATCATTCTCTTTCTCCTTCTCCTGTTTGCTGGGAGACTCTGTCTTCTTAGCTGGCTCTACTTTATCCTTCTCCTGTGTTTCCGTCTTCTTCCCGGATTCCTGTTTCTCTGGTTTCTTTGGTTCTTGTGGTTTCGGCGAATCAGCTGACCTCAGTTTCCGGTCCGTGGAAGGTACGTCCTCTTTTAGTTTCAGCACTTTAGATTCTTTAGACTGTAATCAAGATTAATTGAAGGTGAAATGACTTGATACTTATGGTGGGAGTTAGCCGCGACTTACCTACCCTACGTTAAACTGTCGATCTAATCATAACAGCCTTTTTAATTCGACCCACTGCTGGGACACAAGGCCTAGCTCCTTGTTATCGAAGCACGTTAAGGTAGTAGTCCACCACGCTTGCCCAATGCGGATTGGTGGACGGAGTATTAAGGTGATCAATACCCCTTTGCTGATCCATTAGTCGCCTTCTACGACACCCATTGGAGGATATGGGGCGATGCCATTCTACTCTGCCGGCATCACACGGACAGTCGATCTCGGATGTTTGATTTTAAATATTGCAAAGTTACAAAAAGCTACGTGTCTGATATAGTAACCTTCATTTGATTAAGTTGGAAATAAATTATATTTACTTTGAATCAGTAATAATGCTGCCAAAAATATAATAACTGATCATTCTGTAAGAACGGAGAAAAGTCATTGAAAGAACAAATCTACTCCTGTATTTAGTTTATTCATCATGATTTAAAAGAATAATTATGACTTTTTACAAAGATTATTTATGTGTTTTATTCGATATTGCATTAAATTCTAAATAAATATAGGAAAACATTCTCTAAGTAGTAAAAAATAGATTTATGTTGTATCTAAATTGATGATATATCAAGAAGTTTTTATGTGATATACATACGAAAATATTTTACGACACTATATTTTCTTACTAGCAGCAAGTGCAAACGTGTTCAAAATTTATATTTAATAATACTTAAATAAAAACTAAATTATTGTTAGTAAAGCAAAAACTAAGTCAGTTTTATAACCACAACATATCGTTATATTTTATTAGTAGTAACTTACATGCAATCTCATTTTTGTGAAACACAACCACTGCAAGTATATAGGTCAATGCCGAAGTATTGAATAAGTGAATGCAACGCACAGAGAGGTATTATCCAAGTGTTTACTCAAGTGCGTTCAGAGTTATTTAATACAGATAATGTCATTTGTATTGTAGTGACATTGTCTATATCGGTTTTTGTGTCATTCCAAGTATAGGTATATTTTGAAGTAACTAATTACTATCGTCTTTCGGTGAGAATCAAATCTAATAAAAACAAAGCGTGTAACATACTACGCTATCGACTCAATTAAATTTAATCATACATACGTCATAAGTATAAACAATTTGTATGACACATATTTTTGAACAACGAAATCCCGAATTTTGTATGTTTTTGAAATGACCCCGAATATACTATGGCTGGCAAACTTATTTTTAATGTGATGCCCTTGGGGATTTTTCCATTTTTTGCGATGCCCCAAGGCGTCTCCGCCTCTCCTCTCCTCATCTCCTTTGCGGCTGTGCTTAACTTTCATTATTTCGCAGTCCTTATGACGGGCGCAATGAATAGTGTATATTACGGCATGCTCAACTAGAACCATGTTACGTAGTAGGGAGGCTGATTGCGACACTCGGTCTTCATATGAACTCGGCGATTCGACCGATCTTCGTAGATTGATATATCTGTGCTGCCAACCAAATAACAAAAAAATCATCTCGAAAAAAGTGTGAAGGAAATAATCCCCCTACACCATAATTTGAATGGTACGCGTATCTAGAGCGACTCTCGCGGAGTCGTATCAATTATGGCTGGCTCCCTGGCACCCTACACCTTGCGATACAACCTGGCTCCTCTCTGCATGTTAGTAATATTAGTAAAGGTAGAGAGCCGACTTACATCGTCAGCGGCCGGATCGGCTTGCTTGTCGGACGCCGGTCGCGGGGTCTCAGGCGTCCTTGTCACTTTCGCCTTCACCAAACAACACCAGATTAGTAGTTAGTACTCAAGACATGGGGAATTAGATTTATTATAGGTAATGGTTCGTCTAACAAAATAGTTACGAGCATATTTGACGTTAGTAACGGACTTCCAAACGTCATAATTTGACGTGATAACAGAAAGTTGTCGTCAAAAATTTACTTTAAATATCTTGTAGGGTTGCTGTCCGTCCGGGTTTTCACCGGATTTGTCCTAGTTTACTGGCCGTCCGGGGAGCGTCCGGGCGGCCCTTTCCTTTTGTAGTCCGGTTCTTAAATTTAGCAAGTCAAGTTTCATGTAAAGAAATGAAAAATGTAAAACCGATATAATACTTTCCGTTTTGTTTTCTTTACAATACCTACATTATTTAAAAAAAAATGTCTAAAATTGTATTAGACTAGATAAAAAGTTGATATGTAACAACGAAGACTATTCTATTAGTGAGTAACTTAAAAAAAATACGGTTGAAAAATCCGGGGTTTTCAAATATCTTGTCTGGATTCGCAGATCTTAGAAATGGCAACCCTAGTCTTAAGGCGAAGGGTATTAACTATAAATATTTTTTCTTTTTGTAGTTAAAATACACAGCGAAAAGTAGTGTATAGTGGTTCAATTAATAACATATTATGTTTTCCTAGAGGATCTACCTACATGCTCAATTATTTATTAACAATCGCTTCACCTTATTCAATTTGAAATTTCGTATGACAAACCATTACCCAAATCAGGAAATTAATGACAGGGTATTATAAATACAGTTTATAAGAAGAAGACATTCAATATACTTGCAATAGAATGTTTAGAATGATACAGTAACAAACTTACAGTAAAGGTAATACATTTTTTTTTAAAAATCTCCAGACCATTGGAATGTCATCAATATAAAAAAAAATACTATAAAAGCAATTCTGAAATAGTGAATAATAAATCTGCCATTTCATACATATCAGCAGAGTTCGCTTGGAGTATGGAAGAACTTTATTGCGATATCAGAGTTGATCCAAAGAAATTAAAGTTGAATGATGGATAAGATCTTCAAATGGTTGGTAGACTTTGTACCAGTATTCATATAGTTTTACATTATTTGTCTTCTTTTTATAAAACAATATTACCAGATTCTTCAATGTAATTACACGTTGTTTTGACCTCCTTTTTAAAATCCCGTGATTATGATAACACATGGCCTAAATGGCAAGGGTATACATAAAACACTGAAGTTACTATTTTTATTTTAATGTTATAAACAATATGGTAATATTGCAATAAATAGTCATCAACAATGCAAATTAAATGATAATATAAATATGTTATTTGTCGCGAAGAACGAGTATATCTTTTGGCCATGGCCTTCATCTGATGGTAAGTGACAATAATGCTGATGATGTAACGAGCTTCACCTGGACCATCATCCACAGAGGGGCTGGATATCTTATCATTGATTGTCGGAACAATATAATGCTATTAACATTATTATTACGGCCTCAGATTTTGATAAGACGATGGTAGCTAGTCAGGAGAAAAGTTCTACCATTGATGAAAATGAGCACATATTTTGTGCCTTAGTTGTATGCCAATAGAGTACAGAGTTCTCAAATAATTGCTAAAATAAATTTATCCGGGTGAAACTACATTTATTTTCACTATGGACTTGCGTACAGTATTTTTATTTAACGAACACGTGTGAGCTATGACGGTGTGCAGATATAGGTACCTACAATCAAATTGTGTCTATGTGCGTGAGTGCCCGCAGTGAGCGTTTCCGCACTTAAGCCGGGTCCAGACGGGTCTGTGTAATGTAAGATAGCGTGTAATTTTAGCGTCAACCCTGTGGACGACTTGCGAACTCAAAGCGAATCGTGTCACGCGAATCGTGTAGCGCGAAACTTATAGCGCGAATCGTATAACGCGAATGGTGACGCGCGAAACTTATAGCGCGAATCGTATACCGCGAATCGTGTAGCGCGAATCGTGCAGCGCGAATCTTGTTCAAGAGCCCCAAGATTCCACTCAGTTGCTACGAACATGCCAAATAGGAAAGTCATGATAGCTGATGCTACTTTTATTGTTACGTATTTAGCTGAAAACCGCAAAAAAAATTGGTGCGACAATGGAGGAAAACTAAATTGTATACGAGAGGATTTTCATTACCTATAGAACTAAAATCTCAGGAAATCCACATCCACGAACGACCAAATGACACAATCGAGGTCTATCGAAGTTCTTGCAGTCGTCCGACGAGTACGTCTAGACAGGGCAATCGTGAGCGCGACGCGGGGCGAGAGGGGTGCGGGTCCCGAGCGAGTGTATGCAGGCGAGCCCGAGCTGCATACACTCGCTCGGGACACGCTGGTCCCTTGTATGTCTACTGCACGCTGTCTATACAAAAGCGGCATTTTCCGCAACTTCAAAGGCGTCGAACCACTGTAAGTTTTTACACTGTGATGTAACCTACACGAAATCCGTCCAAACTGGCATTGCGAGCCGAAACCGATAGCCGATGGATCACGGCGAGCGTGAACGTTGCATGTAACGCTCGTAGTGTAGTCCAAACGCAGAATTAGCGTTACCTCACGATACATTACACTACATGTTACATCAGTCTGTATCTGGCTTTATTACGCACACAGAGACAAGTGCATGTGTATATCCACACACTGGCGTGACTCACCCGCATCATGAGATAAAAATACTGTTTACTAAATGATTTTAAAACTTGTTCTTCTCATGCCACTCAAAAACCAAAACACCATTATTGATTAGAGAACCCACCAAACTCAAACTTAAGAATTCATAAAAAAAACAACGACATGCTATGTCCAACACCTGAGGAGCCCTTTGATATCTCTGGTACTATACCTGTTGAAACCTAGAATAACAATTGTTTTCTATACAACATCACTACAAAAATCTTTAGTAAATAACCCAACAGTATAACAGGTAGCCTGTCCTACTATAAATTTCGTTAATAACAAAATAAGCCGAAATATAGACCTAATTATATGATTGATTTTTCACCTCTCCAACACCAACAGACCTCTTTTGCTTCGTAAAATCTCGAAGCAAAAACTTTTTGCTGCGAGCTCCGAACAAGACCGTAACTAGGGCTTCCAATCCCGCATGCTATTGCAGGATCTCGGTATCGGCGGGACCAAGATTTTTTATTGGTGCGGGATCCCGGTATAACGGAATCCCGCGTTTATTGATAAAAAAAAAGGTTAAAAGTAAGTAAGTATACCTAGTGAAACAAAGCATAGCATTTATCAAAAAGTACAAAAGTGTTAAAAGTTATACTGCAATCACTTTGCGTTTTGGAAGTGTTTTCGCAGAAAACACAACATCCCTAACATATCGTCAGCCAAACTGCTTCGAATCTTGTTAGCAAGATAACCGGCAGCAGAGAACGCTCGCTCTGCTTCTACGCTTGTAGGCACTTTAGAGCGTTGTGAGCTAACATTAAATATTTACCCATCGAGCCTCCTGATTCATAAAGAGTCATCACTTTCTTTATGATGTTTTCGATTAGAGGTATTTGAGCAGGCGATGGACAAAAACTTGTCATGGCAGAGTTTAAAGTCTGCTCTAGTTCCTCTTGCAATGTCAGTGTAGTCCGTATGAGTTGCGCGCGCCGCGTCGTCGTCTCGTCAGTGTCCGAGTGACCATAGAGTTAAATATACAGTGACAGCGCTCGCAAAAGCACGTGTCCCTGTAATACTTTTCAATCCCGCAAATCTCGAAAATCCCGCATGTCTAATCCCGCAGTAAGCGGGAGTAAAAAATCGTGCGGGATCTCGGTATTTCGAGATCTCGGTATACCGAGATTGGAAGCACTAACCGTAACGTTCAATCTAAGTGTTTGTAGTAATGTTACTTTTAATTTTTATAATTAATTTAAGATATTTAACATGTATACAAGTATTGTCTTGTTTTTTTCACCTCAAACACTTTTTTCGCTGGAGATGAAAAGTTGTATGTTTCACACGAGAGCAAAGTTTTTTGGAGTTTACTCCTTAAGAATCGATTTGCATATATAAGGGGCCCGGTATGAGAAAAATGTGGAGTAAAATCTATGGATGAATGACCTCGTTACGTTTTTGAAGGTCAAAGTCATAATTGGTGCGCATCCTATGTCGCGCAACTTTCTAATTGTCAAAACACGGATGACAGCAGGTGCGCCATCTCACCTGTCTCGGAGTAAACTCCAATCGTGAATCGGAGCTGACACACACAATTTTTCTCTCGTGCCTTTAAATCACCAACTGCGCTCAGTAGTCTATTTTTGAAGCACTCGCTGTGCTCGTGATTCATTTCTATAACTACTTTGCTGGTTCGTGATTTAATATCGGCACTCGTAGCAAAAAGTAACTTTGCTCGCTGGTTGAACAAATAACTATTGCCGTTTTCTGATATTCCTACGCATTATAAAAAGAGCCTACCAGACAAACTTCCACAAAATCTACTACTAATATAATATTAGGGGTTTAAGTATGAAATTGCCGTTTTGTATGGAGAATTTAACGAAAAAAATTTTTTCCATAGAAACATATTTGCGATTTTTTAAGGAACCACAAATCTAAATTTTGTGTAATTTTGTGGATATATTTAGACAACATTAAGCTATAGGATACTTAGAGAAAAAAAATGAGAATCGTTACCTGTAAAAAAAATATTCATATTTTTATAGCGGAAACGGACATCTCTTACGAAGAGCTGTTTTTTAAAAGTTATTTCTAGTGAAAAAAAAAAATTGATAATAAAATTTAATACATAAATAAAAGTCCTTGTAATGAAGTTTTAAATAAAAAAAGAATAATGGTCATAGCTATTGTATTAGGGGTTTAAGTATGAAATTGCCGTTTTGTTTGGAGAATTTAACGAAAATATTTTTTTCCATAAAATATATTTGCGATTTTTTAAGGAACCACAAAACTAAATTTTGTATGATTTAGTGGATATGTTTAGACAACATTATGCTATAGGATACTTAGAGAAAAAAATTGAGAATTGATACCTGTAAATAAATATTCATAATTTTATAACGGAAACGGACACCTCTTACGAAGAGCTGTTTTTGAAGATTTATTTCTAGTGAAAAAAATAACATGAGAATAAAGTTTAATACAAAATTTATAACTCCTTGTAGTGAAGTTTAAAATAAGAAAAGAATAATGGTCATAGCTATTGTATTAAAGGAATTATACACTTATGAACAATGAGGAAAAAATTGGCAATTTCATACTTTAACCCCTATTATTAAAGGAATTATACACTAATGAATAATGAGGAAAAAATCGGCAATTTCATACTTTAACCCCTATTAGTTAATTTTCATGCCGAGTTTATCCAAGATACCCCAAAATAGAACAACGATTATGAAGAAATACCTTCAGTTCAATGCGGTCTACATCTTATGCTGCTCCAAAGAAAACACAAAATTGATTAACTTCTCTAAAAGCGCAACTAACAAAACAAAAAACCATTTTAAAAATTTGAAGCCAACATAACTGGAGACATGATGAATGTCTGAAATCATAACTATTATATTAAACTAAATCTAAACTAGATACTCTTGAGTCTTTACCTCATCTGATGAGAACTGATGATAATCTACCCACGTAGGGACTGGCTATGTTATCATTGTCCGATCACAACAATGTTGTAAACATAAAGGCCTGCGCAGACAAGGGACTTATCTGCGGAATTCTAGTTTGTCATAATAGAATGCTTAGAACTGTAGTACATGGTATAATGTAACGTTGAAGGCCATGGAAGCGGTTGAAAAGTAAATAATATACGTACATTTCAGTTTTATTCATTCTCTCCCTCATTACCCTCTCATTAAAGAATAACTGGTAATTTTGTATGAGACCTGTACCCACTTTGTAGCAAATTGGGACCTATACTATTCAAAGATCTTTAAAAATACATTAATATTTTGTATGGCGACAAGTCAGTTACTCAAGGAAGAAAAAAGTTATTGGACTTTAAAATATGCCGAAATCCCTTTGTAAATTTGTGTTTTGCCATTTTTCAGTTTGGTATTCCAGAAAATGAAACAATATAATATTTTAACTAGTCCATGCTCCGTATTAGGAGACGAATACAACCGTAATTGGCTCTTACCCTGACCACAATAGGGAAAATCGACATTTTAATACAGAGTTGTCGACATACAAAATATTTATGTATATTTAAGAATCTTTCGAATGGTATAAGTCACAATTTGCTACAAGCTGTGTACGTTTTGTCAGTTGTTCTTTAGGCCATCCTACTTTCGTTAACTAATATAATATAATTAAAACACAAACTGAATTACATAAAACTTATAACCAAGTTTTGATCACGGAAACCAGTGGCGATAGTTCCTAAACATTAGCACATTTTCCCATTCTACCGGAATACACGAATCGAATAATATAATCACCTCGAACATTTTCCAAAATCCTCCGCAAATCAAATCCCAAAATCATCTTCAGCATGACACACGGTCCCATAATTATCCATTGACCCATACCACTGCATCGCAAATTATCCAAAATCCAGCTCAGCAAATCAAATCCTAAAATGACCCGCAACAAAAAAACACATGACGCCCATCCCAAAACGAGCCATCCAATCAAACCGCTGCATCCCAAAACTATCCCTAAGACTAGCGTGACAGGTACGGTGTGTACCTGCGATCTTCTGGTGAAGCTCCTTGGGGGCGCGTCGGGCTCAAACTCAGGGTCGGAGCTGTCGTAAGCCAGCTCGGGGAACATCTCGTCTTCGTCCATCAGTTCCTCGTCATCGTCCGGCGCACTCACCGTTCCGTTGTGCTCGTCGCCGTTGGGGGCACCGTTCACGCGGGCGTTCCCGTTTTGTTTCGATTTGTGCGCTTTCTGTTCTTGTTTCTCTGGCTGCAAGGGCAATAGTAAAATAGTACATTTATTAACTAGAGCGGTAAAACAAAGACTGTCTCAGATGCAGGTATTTGAGTAATTATGCGATCTGTGATACCGCCCGAGGTAGGTACAAAAGCTTATGTCATCCCTGACCAGGAAGTGAGACTTTGTGTACGCGTAGCGTGCGGAAAATGCCACTTACTGGTCAGATGAGGCATAAACCTTATTGAAAGATTCTTTCTTCCAGAATTTGTTGCACGTGAAACTGAAAACATACATTACCCACAGTCACCGCCACAATCTGGCTCGTTTTATATCTATTTTGTGCGATGGGGTCCACAGTCCACACCAATATTAAACAGCACTCTTTATGTATAGTGCAGCCTACCAACTAAAGCACAACAGTATTCCGCGGGATGTAGTAACAGGCGTCAGTGCTGGCGCCAAGTACTAATCACACCGTTGAAATGCAGTCAGTACGCGGGAATATTGAAGGGAGCGCTCGCGCGACAGCGCTGTCATCATCATAACAGCCTTTATAATTCGACCCACTGCTGGGACACAAGGTATCTCCTTATACTCGAAGGTTTAGGCAGTAGACCACCACGTTTGCCCAATGCGGATTGGTGGACGGCGTATAAGTTGATTAGTACCCCTTTGCTGATCCATTAGTCGCCTTCTACAACACCCATTGGAGGATATGGGGTGATGCTATTCTACTCTGCCGGCATCACATACCTGACAACGCTGTATTGACTCCAAATCAATTTAAACTAGGTCAGTAGCGAGTCAACACTGACTTTCCCCAAATTTGCGAGTCAGTTACATACCCTTTTTTTTTTTGAACAGATGGCAAACAAGCTTGCGGCTCACCTGGTGTTAAGTGGTACCGTCGCCTATAGACACTTGCAATATTAAGGGTAAACCACTTAGCACTGCAAGTGCGTTGCCATCCTGGGGACTAAGATGATATGCCTTCCATGCCCAGTAATTACACGGCTACCTTTCCCTTCAATCCGAAACACAGCGAACTGCTTCACGGCAGAAATAAGAAAGGCGGTGGTACCTATCCAGGCGACCCTACATATGAGTCTACCACCTAGTAACCCTGTGTTCCTTTTAACCCTGTGTAAATCTGATTTTACGTCGGATGCAATAGGATGTTCATTCGCATTCACATTAGCGGACGCTATAATCATAATAATTGCAATTGAAACCAACCTTTGCAGCTTTGTCTTCTTTAGCGTCATCTTTCTTCTCCGGCACAGTTTCTGCTTTCTTGTCACTCTTTTCCGCCTTCTTCTCCGCCGGTTTATCCTTCTCTGTCTTCTCTGCTGGTTTGTCTACTTTCTCTGCCACTTTTTCAGGCTTGTCTCCGCTTTTATCAGCGGCTTGTTTCTCTTTCTCAGCATTAGCGGCCACTTTCTTTTTCATATCTTTCACCGGACTGTCTGCTTGCCGCTGCAAATAAAATATTTCAAAGCTCATAGACTTTAGAAAATGAATGGATTGAGTAAGGAATGATATGAATAGAAAAAGAATTAGATCCAATGGTACCGGGTACGATCCTCAGGGAATAATCTCTGTCGTCATGTTACCAGCATTATTGTGTTCCGATAATTAATGATAAGATAACCAGTCTCTCTGTGGTTGATGGTTCAGGTGAAGCTCGATTACATCATTGGCATTATCATCACTTACCATCAGGTTAGATGAAGGACAAGAGCTTCTACGTCAAGAATAAAGAAAATGTATTCTCAAAATAAAAGTATCCCCATAAATTTCTAAATAACGTTCTTTTAAGAAGATTCTGTGATACTTATTGCTGCCCTGTACTGTACAAAGATGGCAATATTCCGATAGTTAAGGTATCCACGTGTTTAACTGTTGCTGTCCGATGTTGCTAAGTTCTTGACTCCGCGTTGTTAGGTTTTCGGCCAGCGAGCGAGCGCCAATTTTAACCCCAGAACCCACTAAGTTGACGGGAGCGTTCCGGGGGTGGAATGTGCGAGTTGCTACGCACTATGCCATGGGTCGCGGTGACATAGGTCCGTTACCGGACCGCATACCGCCTCAGTGAGTGGACTTTAATGTTGATGACTGAGCAAGCCTATTGATTAGCTGTTTCTCAAAGGTTTACCATGAATACAAGAGAACGTTATAACTTTCGTAAGGAATGATTTTATGCTTGTATGTTGAAGTTCGTCGTGTCCCCGTTGCAGCCTTCATTTCCCGGCTGGACGTGGGTTTCTTGGTGGAAGCAGGCTTCACTCTTCACGAACATAACCCTCAACTCACGCACAGAGGGACTGGCGATCTTATCCCTATTTGTCCGAACACAATGCTGTTAACGCTATCGTCATATATCAACACATGCTCAATAACTTAAAGACAGGCGATTTTCGTGCGTCTGATAAATAAAACAACAATTACCTTCTCTTTCTCATCAGGGACCCCCGCTTTTTTTGCCACTTTTTGACTCATGTTTGAAACCTGCAACAATAAATGGTGTTATTATAAACATAATCATACAACAGTAGATTCATAATTAACAGTAGATTCATCATTCTATAGTAGTAAACATCCTGAGCAGCTTTTAAATTACAATTTAGTCAGGGTTGACACCGTGTAACACCCTTGTATAGGCTTCGATAACTGTTTACAATCAGGCCGTCTGCTTTTCAGATTGTAGATATTTATTGTATTTGTCAGACTACTATAAGTTATTTTAATTTTTTAGGGAATATTACCTATGCATAGTACCTATGTTTGAATATCATTTTGTCACTATCATTAATTATTTTTAATTAAAAATTATTCTGAACTAGGTATGCAATTATTTTTGGTTATACGTTCGTTGCGGCTATTATTTTAACTTCAAACCGAAGCACTAATTTCATCCTATCGAACATTCTACGCAAACAAAACGTTCCTAATTAACAAGAACGTATAAAATGACAAGTTTATACAATTTATTTACGTGATTTACGCAGTCACGCACAAATGTTCTATAATTGGTTGGTATGGTTGGATCTTAAAGCAAAGTTCCTTTCCCAACCGGTTTCACAGACAATTTGATGAATTCTTTTTAAATTACATTGATAATGATAACCTATTATAGCGCGTATTATAAAGCACGACACCGGAGATTAGACGGATAATTTTGAGTGTATTTCATGTAAGTAGTTAGTCTAACGAAATAACCATAGCTGTGAAAGCCATGCCCAGATTTGATCCATTTATGGCTGACTTTTCAATCCTTAGACATTTTTTATTTGTCCCTTAGTCCGATATCCTATTATACTATTATCAGTTGTTATTTCGTATCTGTATTTGATTTCAAGTGACATTTGCTTCAGTTTGGCTAATAATTTAACTGTCTGATAACTTATTTCAGTTTAACATTAACAATTTACTATTAAATGAAAATAAAACCAAACTAATTAAGTTTTGCACACCCAATGTCAAACGGGTTGAAACAATGGTACAAATAAATGGGATTGGATTGGAACCTGTTGAATCTACTATTTTCTTGGGCATAGTGTTGGATGCTAAATTGCAATGGGGTCCACACATTGAGAGAATATCTGGTAAGTTAAGTTCAGCTGCATATGCAGTTAAAACTATCAGACGACTTACCGATGTAGACACAGCCAGAATTGTGTACTTTAGTTATTTCCATAGTATTATGTCTTATGGAATTCTTCTCTGGGGTAATGCTGCGGATATTAACACCATATTTGTTTTGCAAAAACGAGCAGTACGAGCTATTTACCAATTAGGTCCTCGGGTTTCACTTAGGGAAAAGTTCAAAGAAATAAATATTCTAACAGTGGCATCACAATATATATTTGAAAATTTAATGTACGTACGAAAAAACATAACAATTTTTTCTGAAAAGTGTGACATTCATAATGTTAATACGAGGGAACAAACATAATCTTGTGGTACATGCTACTCGTCTCCACAGAATAAGCAATTCTTTTATGGGACAATGTATACGCTTCTATAACAAACTCCCAAATAATATTCGAAGCCTACCTATTAATAAATTCAAAACTGCTATTAAAAATAAACTGTATACTAAAGCATACTATAAGGTGTCTGATTACATAAATGATTCTAACGCATGGGGGTGAATTTGCTCGAGGTCCATGCATTTTAAATATGTTTATTAATTATGCATATAATCTATAATGTGTCTTATAGTTGACTCGGAAGCATAACTTTAGTTTCAATTTGTTTTAGTTAATAATCAAGAAGCATGTGTATGTCATTCTCACTAAAAAGGTCTTGTGGCGGTGTCGTCTTGCGTCAGGTCGTTACGTTCCCTAAAATATGGTTGAGCGAAGCGATGGCTGATTCTTGCGTCATGCCTGTGAACAGGTGCCGCCAGCGGGGCCTGGTCATCTCATGTGTTCTTGATTGATGTAAACGTAGGTCTTATAATTAGTTGTTATCTTTAGATGGACAATTGTATGACACATGCAATAATAATATGTAATAATTGTTTTTTTTTATGTATACCACACATTGTATTGTTAACCGGAGGATCTTAAATGTATGCTTACCACTTATATTGAAAGGAATATCTGTGAGTACCTAACTAACAATAACATAAAATGGTGGTGGGTATCAAAATTTAAATTGCTTAGTTCAATAATATGATTAATTAAATTATGTATATAGAAAAGCTTTTCACAAGATAAATAATCCAAATGCGTGGGAGTAATAACTACCCAAACTTTACGCATGTTAAAATGTAACTTAAATTATATTGATAATTATTTATTGACTTGTATTGATGTTTTGAAATCATTACGAAATTGTAAGCTGTGGAGTTTCTTTCGCCATTTCTTCTCCATCTCAGCATATTAATAATTATTCGTCCCGAAATGGTGGTAGGGTTTTGACGATTTAAAAGTACTTAGCAAAGTCCATTTAAATAAAGAGCTTTTTCATTTCATTTTCATTTTTTTCATTTTACAGAGTATACTCAGCGCAACAGCCACTCTTTGCTTGCGGACCTGCAAGGTATACTCGTAATCTCTTTTGAAGACTCCAGTGTTGTAAGGTGTGTAATATGTAATGTGTAATATATGTTAGCTATTGAAAAATATTAAAAGATTATTAGCTAATTCTATTTAGTTACAGTATTATTAATTATAAAGACTCAATTGATTCAGTAAAAGAACAGTCGAGATGTTTTATCAAGATGGCGCCGTTGTTAGCGGGAAAAGCGATTACATGAAAAATACTCTTGATAAACCGTCACGACTGAATTAAGAAGTAAAATAATGTTATGTATTTAAAAATATTTAAAGATTATTAATTGTATTTACTTATAGAATTATTATTTTTATAAATACTCAATTGATCAATTAAAAGAACAGTTGAGACGTTTTATCAAGATGGCGTCTGTGTAGTTGTTGGCGGGAAAAGCAATTACAGGAAAAAGACTTGATAAAACCGTCACAACTAAATAGAATAGTAACATAATTTGTTAAATAATTAATTATTGTTTTTAAAGAAATAAAAACAATAATTAATTGGTAAAACTACAACTTTATGCTATAAAGAAATTGTATCGAATTATGTTTTAAAAAGACATTGTACTGTATAGTAGTCATAATGACTTAAAAGACATTGCATTGAGTAGCAGTCATTTAGAGAATATAAAAGTAGCGGTAAAACTTAAATCAAGTCAGTTTTTCATTTTGTAATACGGCAGGAGAGTCTGGAAGTGGAAGTGAAAAGTGTAAAAAGTGTGTATTGGGATTGACATATTATACTGAGTAAGTAGAACCCTACAGTTCTTTTATTTTTCTTTACCCATAATAACTATATAGAGTGTCTTCTCACCTGCGAATAGCGGGACTAAAGGCCTCAGAGGCAATATAATCAGAAGTGGGATGAGCTCCAAAAATTATATTCTGACTACAATAGTACATTGTTTTTTTTATCTTTTACACAACTTCATGTTAGCCATTCTGTTTTTTTTTTTCACTGGAATTCGCAAGTTGATATTTTTTTTTCTCTCTCTCTTGATTTTTTTTATGCATACCGCATAAAAAAAAATAATAATAAGAATAATTACGATTGCATGGAGCGTAGGAAATATAAGTATATAATTTATACCCTATAATGTCGAAGGCTTACGATTTGGGTTTGAGTTCCAATTCAAGAGAATAGGCAATAACTTAAAAAGATAGATATTATTGTACAAAGGATATTCATCTGTCCTTGACATGGACAGTAAAGAGTAGTCACTACAAAATTACAAATTATTTTATACCATGCTACTTACTTAGTTAAGTTTACTGTACTAATTTTTGGTAATTACTAATTCTGTTCCGTTGAATTTTGCGATCGATACCTATTCGATGTTTGTTCTTCTGTTTAAAACATTCTAATACCAAAATACCCCTTCTAACTAGAAAAATAAAATAACTTCTAAGTTTTTTTTTTATAGTATTTTACTTTACGGAAAACAGTCATCTCTGGCTACTGACAGGTGTAACTTCATGTTATGTTCTTTGAAATAATTAACACATTCAGAAATCTCTCAGTTTAATTCAACATGTTTCAGATACCAATGGCAGATGATAACGCGGTTCCGCCTAGCCCAACGCTGCCACTTAGACCATCTACCGGGGATGGACGTTCACGCAGCCGGGTTAGGCGTGTCGAGCGCCGAGACGTACGCACGCGCAGCCGCACTAGGAGCCGACGTGACCAGAGGAGCCAGCAGAGTCGCTGCTGGCAGGAGCGGTCATCTCGCTGTCGTAGACTGCGAACACCGGAGTTGCAGATGCACCGAACGGATCGACGGTCACGAAGTAGATCGCTACAGCGATCTCGTTCACGCGAGCGTCTGCAATCATCACGACAAAGCGGACACCAGGCGCGTAGCCCTGGGATTCACCACGGCACTCGCCAGCGTCGTCGTAGCACCAGCCGTAGCAGTCGACAACGCAGTCCTGGCCGCGAGTTGAAACGCGACGCTGCTACACTACAGCGAAAAGACGTCGGTGAGTCTACTAAACATCACGACAATACTTTACACGAATTAGTAAACGTTCTGAAATCTCTTGGCAATAACAACGCGGTTGATCGTTTTGGCTCATTGAACACTAACACCATTCCAGAATTCGATCCAAATAAAAGAGAACAGACAATGTCCATGTGGTTACACAAGGTCAACGAATGCGCTGCTATATATGGTTGGACTGAAAAACAAATAATACATTTTGCATTACCTAAACTAAAAGGCGTTGCTCAGAGGTGGTACGAAGGACTTCCTTCTGTTCTCTTTACCTGGGTTGAATGGCAACAAAAACTCAAGTCTGCTTTCCCGTCTGAAGAAAATTACGGCCAAATGCTAAGTGATATGCTTGCCAAACGTGCGCGCTTTTCCGACTCTCTAGAAGAATACTTCTACGACAAATTGGCCCTTATTAATAGGTGCGAAATAAGTGGCAAACGCGCGGTCGAATGTATATTGCATGGCATTGACGATCGGTCCGTTAGATTGGGTGCCGAGGCAGCTCAATACAACAACCCAGATAAACTTCTCGCTTACTTACGTAATGCTAGGAATATAAGACCCAATTCAGATCGTCGAATAAAGACCTTAAGCCAATCTAATAGGAACCCAGAAGGGCAGTCACGGACGGTAGCTAAATACGTGCGTTGTTCTAATTGTAAAAAAGATGGCCATACGACCACACAGTGCACATTACCCCTAAAGAAATGTTCTCGCTGCGGAAGAATTGGACATGAGACCGAGCAGTGTTATGCTAAGCTTCCTGTAGAAAAGCCGATTGATAAGTCTGTCATGTGTGTAACTGATTCGGTAGATCAAATTAAGGGTGCTAATACTTTAACCTATAACTCGCCTAATGATAAATATTTTAAGCAAGCCATTATAAACGGTTGCCCTATACAAGCTTTTATAGATTTCGGCAGCGAATGTTCTATGATTCGTTTATCTGAGTTCAACAAAATTGGCATAAAATTTTCTTCAGATAATCTTCCTGTATTAAAAGGCTTTGGGAACTCTGTAGTACTACCAATTGGCAAACAAGTAGTGGAAGTCAATATAGATGGTGTAGAAGCCAAAATAGAACTTCTAATTGTACACGATTTTTCTATGCATATACCTTTATTAATAGGACAAACCTTCACAGAACAGCCACATGTAGTTATAAAAAAGACTAGTGAGCAGTTAGAAATAATGCAAGTAGAGAGTAATGATTACACGCGAAAATCTCATTATAAGATAAAATTATTTTGCCAAACTACATCCTGCGGCGTTGGCCTAATTTCTGTTGCTGTTTATTCTAATCCACCATACGAAGGTGATGTGTTTGTTGAGGGAAGCGTCCGTAGATTTAATGAAGTCAGATATGCAGTATTAGCTGGGGTATACCATTTAGACGCAAATGGATTTGGGGAAATTGCCCTTAGTAACCAAACAACTCTAGTATTGAAGTTACCGGCAGATTTCCTATTAGCTCGTGGTCGTGTTGCTTATGAAGAGTCCAGCGTGCAGGTCTTAAACGTTAGGGCATCATCAGAGCACGTTTTAAAAATAATAAACGACACTGATGTACAATGTAATGAAAATTTAACACTTGTCGATAGGACTAATCTGTTGCAGTTGCTTAATAAATATAGATCTACTTTCGCGTTTGATATGTCTGAATTAGGAGAGACTACCGTAGGAGAAATGACCATTTCGTTGAAAGACGACGAACCGGTTGTGTATAGGCCTTATAGACTTGCAATAGCTGAAAAGGAAAGGGTTAGGGGTATGGTTTCGGAACTTTTGGATAATGATATAATCCGACCATCTACTTCAGCTTATGCGAGTCCGATAGTTCTGGTAAGAAAGAAAAGCGGTGAATTTCGATTATGTATAGATTTTAGAGCATTGAATAGGAAAACTCTCAAAGAAAATTACCCTATGCCATTGATCGATGACCAACTAGACGTTTTAGCTGGTAACAAATACTACACCACCCTCGATCTGGCGTCCGGATATTATCAGATAGCCATAAACGAGGCGGATAAGCACAAAACTGGTTTTGTGACGCCGGACGGTCACTACGAATTTAATCGTATGCCGTTCGGTTTGGCCAATGCACCGGCTACCTTTCAACGGATCATGAATCAAGTGTTAGGTAGTTTACGTCACAGGGAGGCATTAGCCTATTTAGATGACGTCATTATTCCCTCAAAAGACATAACCGAAGGAATGGCTAGGTTAGAGAATGTTTTGTCCTTATTTAGCGACGCTGGTCTGACTTTAAAAATGTCTAAATGCTTCTTCTTCGGTGAAGCCGTAGAATATTTAGGGTTCGAGATAACAGCACAGGGAATTCGTCCAGCGTCAAAGAAAATCGAAGCTGTTCAGAGTTTTCCTATCCCAGTAAGTCAGCACAATGTACGTCAATTCCTTGGTCTCGCGAGTTTCTTTCGTAGGTTTGTTCCAAATTTTTCTGTACTTGCAAAACCATTAACACAGTTGCTGAAGAAAGACTCCACGTGGAGCTGGGGTGTTGATCAAGAAACTGCATTTAGTAAATTACAACAGGCCTTGGTTCAAAGGCCTATTTTAGCATTGTATAATCCTAAGGCAATCACAGAAGTTCACACTGATGCCTGCAAGATAGGTATTGCTGGCATACTGTTACAAAAGGACGACAACAACGCGATTTTGCGACCGGTTGCATATTTTAGCCGCCAGACGACACCACATGAGCAAAACTACTCCTCTTATGATCTGGAGACGTTAGCAGTGGTCGCATCATTACAAAAATTTCGAGTTTATTTGGTCGGTGTTCCGTTCAAAATCATTACAGATTGTAACTCTCTGCGAGCTACCTTTCAAAAGCGTGACATGGTTCCTCGTGTTGCACGGTGGTGGGAGCAGATGCAAGAGTTCAACTTTGAGTTAGAGTATAAGCCGGGGAAGTATATGGCTCATGTGGACGCACTAAGCCGTAACCCGGCAAAAGATCATATCGTTATGACCGTTACGGAATCTGATTGGCTTACGACTGTTCAGAGCGCTGACGATGAAGTAAAGAATATTATAGGGATATTAAAAGACCCCGAGTTAGATAATGTAGTAGAGGTCAAGTCAAATTATAAATTAAAATCCAATAAGCTATTTAGGATAACCACTGATGGTGATAGGTGGTTCGTTCCAAAAGGCGTCAGATGGCAAATCGTCAAGCAAAATCATGATGATATTGGCCACTTTGGTCTTGATAAGACTCTAGAAAGAATACGTTCTTTATACTGGTTTCCAAAAATGCGGAAATTTGTTCAAAAATATGTCGACTCTTGTTTGGAGTGTGCGTATGCAAAAACCCCAGGAGGTAAAAAACCCGGATTTTTACACCCCATCGAAAAAGTTAGCATGCCATTCCATACCGTTCACGCTGACCATGTAGGTCCTTTTGTCCGAAGCAATAAAGGTAATATGTACATCTTAGTTCTCATCGATGCGTTTACACGATATATTTTCTTAAAACCAGTTAAAAACACTAAGTCTCAAGTAACTGTAAAAGTTTTCCGCGAGTATTTTGGCATTTTTGGAGTTCCTAAGAGAGTTATAACCGATAGAGGGACTTCCTTTACAAGCGACTACTTCAAGAAGTTTGTAGAGGAGAGAAATATTAAGCACGTACTGAATGCAGTGTCTACGCCCAGAGCAAATGGGCAAGTAGAACGCTACAATAGGACATTGGTAGAAGCGTTAACAGCTAAGTGCATTGGTACCGCAGATAATAAATGGGATGACCATTTATCAGAGGTACAGTGGGGAATAAATAATACCTATAATAAAGGCATTAACTGCACTCCGTCAGAAGCCCTGTTTGGTCTCCGACTAACAGGCGTTAGTGAAAGCAAGGTTGTAGCCGAAATAGCTGATACCGTTACTCAGGACAAAATGCTGACAGACATCAGGAAAAACGTAGAAACTTATAATAAGTCTTATCAAGAAAGGCAAAAGATAGATTATGACAAAAAGCGATCTACCCCCAAAAAGTATAAGGTAGGAGATTTAGTCAGACTTGAACGTCAAATACCAGCCACTGGTAGCAGTAAAAAGCTGATACCAAAATTCCAAGGCCCTTACAGGATTTCAGGAGTGCTTGATTTTGATAGATATCAAGTTACTGATACCCCTTTGACGCGAAAAGTAAAACCTTATAACAGTATCGTTGCGGTAGATAAAATAAAACCTTGGTTGAACTTCAATCGTCCACACGAGGTATTTTCTAGCGAGGATGAGGAAGCCTAGACCCTTAAGTATTCATTTGCATGATTCAAATATCTTTATAAAATATTTTTTCATATTGTCATCTACACTTCCAGCTAGGTACACTTATACAAGAATAGGGTAAGATTAATGCCATTATTTCTTACAGCAAAATATTCAGGTCATGAAATAATGCCTGCTCATAATAGATTGTACTAGGCCATGAAATAATGCCTATTACATACATTTCCACCAGGCCATGAAATAATGCCTGTTTAATATTTTTGTACTAGGCCATGAAATAATGCCTATTACATATCTTTTCCTCAGGCCATGAAATAATGCCTGCTTATTACATATTGTACTAGGCCATGAAATAATGCCTATTACATACCTTTTACCAGGCCATGAAATAATGCCTGATGCTTAGTTTAGTTTATATGGACCATGAAATAATGTCTGCTACTTATTACATGCTTGTTACATACTAAATAAATAAATAAATAATGCCTGCTGTTACTAATGTTTTTGTAATTAATAAAAAAAAAATATTGTAAAATTTCATTTTGTTATCATTAAATTAGATATTTAGTGATAATCATGTTAACATTTATTTTTATGTTGTTGCTTGAAATTATGTGTCTTATATAAAATCAATTATAAATCGATGTCAACAGTTTTAAAAAGTAGATACCTGTAGTATTGTTGTTATACTATGTATTTTAGTTAAGTCATAGTTAAGCGAATTAATATTTTTGGTCACTGAAAGAATTGTCATATTATTGGAATTACAATTGTTAAAGACATTTACGAGGTCGTGAAATGTATTATGGATGGCCGACTGTTAGCTATTGAAAAATATTAAAAGATTATTAGCTAATTCTATTTAGTTACAGTATTATTAATTATAAAGACTCAATTGATTCAGTAAAAGAACAGTCGAGATGTTTTATCAAGATGGCGCCGTTGTTAGCGGGAAAAGCGATTACATGAAAAATACTCTTGATAAACCGTCACGACTGAATTAAGAAGTAAAATAATGTTATGTATTTAAAAATATTTAAAGATTATTAATTCTATTTACTTGTAGAATTATTATTTTTATAAATACTCAATTGATCAATTAAAAGAACAGTTGAGACGTTTTATCAAGATGGCGTCTGTGTAGTTGTTGGCGGGAAAAGCAATTACAGGAAAAAGACTTGATAAAACCGTCACAACTAAATAGAATAGTAACATAATTTGTTAAATAATTAATTATTGTTTTTAAAGAAATAAAAACAATAATTAATTGGTAAAACTACAACTTTATGCTATAAAGAAATTGTATCGAATTATGTTTTAAAAAGACATTGTACTGTATAGTAGTCATAATGACTTAAAAGACATTGCATTGAGTAGCAGTCATTTAGAGAATATAAAAGTAGCGGTAAAACTTAAATCAAGTCAGTTTTTCATTTTGTAATACGGCAGGAGAGTCTGGAAGTGGAAGTGAAAAGTGTAAAAAGTGTGTATTGGGATTGACATATTATACTGAGTAAGTAGAACCCTACAGTTCTTTTATTTTTCTTTACCCATAATAACTATATAGAGTGAGTATATAAAGTATATAATTTATACCCTATAATGTCGAAGGCTTACGATTTGGGTTTGAGTTCCAATTCAAGAGAATAGGCAATAACTTAAAAAGATAGATATTATTGTACAAAGGATATTCATCTGTCCTTGACATGGACAGTAAAGAGTAGTCACTACAAAATTACAAATTATTTTATACCATGCTACTTACTTAGTTAAGTTTACTGTACTAATTTTTGGTAATTACTAATTCTGTTCCGTTGAATTTTGCGATCGATACCTATTCGATGTTTGTTCTTCTGTTTAAAACATTCTAATACCAAAATACCCCTTCTAACTAGAAAAATAAAATAACTTCTAAGTTTTTTTTTTATAGTATTTTACTTTACGGAAAACAGTCATCTCTGGCTACTGACAGGTGTAACTTCATGTTATGTTCTTTGAAATAATTAACACATTCAGAAATCTCTCAGTTTAATTCAACATGTTTCAGATACCAATGGCAGATGATAACGCGGTTCCGCCTAGCCCAACGCTGCCACTTAGACCATCTACCGGGGATGGACGTTCACGCAGCCGGGTTAGGCGTGTCGAGCGCCGAGACGTACGCACGCGCAGCCGCACTAGGAGCCGACGTGACCAGAGGAGCCAGCAGAGTCGCTGCTGGCAGGAGCGGTCATCTCGCTGTCGTAGACTGCGAACACCGGAGTTGCAGATGCACCGAACGGATCGACGGTCACGAAGTAGATCGCTACAGCGATCTCGTTCACGCGAGCGTCTGCAATCATCACGACAAAGCGGACACCAGGCGCGTAGCCCTGGGATTCACCACGGCACTCGCCAGCGTCGTCGTAGCACCAGCCGTAGCAGTCGACAACGCAGTCCTGGCCGCGAGTTGAAACGCGACGCTGCTACACTACAGCGAAAAGACGTCGGTGAGTCTACTAAACATCACGACAATACTTTACACGAATTAGTAAACGTTCTGAAATCTCTTGGCAATAACAACGCGGTTGATCGTTTTGGCTCATTGAACACTAACACCATTCCAGAATTCGATCCAAATAAAAGAGAACAGACAATGTCCATGTGGTTACACAAGGTCAACGAATGCGCTGCTATATATGGTTGGACTGAAAAACAAATAATACATTTTGCATTACCTAAACTAAAAGGCGTTGCTCAGAGGTGGTACGAAGGACTTCCTTCTGTTCTCTTTACCTGGGTTGAATGGCAACAAAAACTCAAGTCTGCTTTCCCGTCTGAAGAAAATTACGGCCAAATGCTAAGTGATATGCTTGCCAAACGTGCGCGCTTTTCCGACTCTCTAGAAGAATACTTCTACGACAAATTGGCCCTTATTAATAGGTGCGAAATAAGTGGCAAACGCGCGGTCGAATGTATATTGCATGGCATTGACGATCGGTCCGTTAGATTGGGTGCCGAGGCAGCTCAATACAACAACCCAGATAAACTTCTCGCTTACTTACGTAATGCTAGGAATATAAGACCCAATTCAGATCGTCGAATAAAGACCTTAAGCCAATCTAATAGGAACCCAGAAGGGCAGTCACGGACGGTAGCTAAATACGTGCGTTGTTCTAATTGTAAAAAAGATGGCCATACGACCACACAGTGCACATTACCCCTAAAGAAATGTTCTCGCTGCGGAAGAATTGGACATGAGACCGAGCAGTGTTATGCTAAGCTTCCTGTAGAAAAGCCGATTGATAAGTCTGTCATGTGTGTAACTGATTCGGTAGATCAAATTAAGGGTGCTAATACTTTAACCTATAACTCGCCTAATGATAAATATTTTAAGCAAGCCATTATAAACGGTTGCCCTATACAAGCTTTTATAGATTTCGGCAGCGAATGTTCTATGATTCGTTTATCTGAGTTCAACAAAATTGGCATAAAATTTTCTTCAGATAATCTTCCTGTATTAAAAGGCTTTGGGAACTCTGTAGTACTACCAATTGGCAAACAAGTAGTGGAAGTCAATATAGATGGTGTAGAAGCCAAAATAGAACTTCTAATTGTACACGATTTTTCTATGCATATACCTTTATTAATAGGACAAACCTTCACAGAACAGCCACATGTAGTTATAAAAAAGACTAGTGAGCAGTTAGAAATAATGCAAGTAGAGAGTAATGATTACACGCGAAAATCTCATTATAAGATAAAATTATTTTGCCAAACTACATCCTGCGGCGTTGGCCTAATTTCTGTTGCTGTTTATTCTAATCCACCATACGAAGGTGATGTGTTTGTTGAGGGAAGCGTCCGTAGATTTAATGAAGTCAGATATGCAGTATTAGCTGGGGTATACCATTTAGACGCAAATGGATTTGGGGAAATTGCCCTTAGTAACCAAACAACTCTAGTATTGAAGTTACCGGCAGATTTCCTATTAGCTCGTGGTCGTGTTGCTTATGAAGAGTCCAGCGTGCAGGTCTTAAACGTTAGGGCATCATCAGAGCACGTTTTAAAAATAATAAACGACACTGATGTACAATGTAATGAAAATTTAACACTTGTCGATAGGACTAATCTGTTGCAGTTGCTTAATAAATATAGATCTACTTTCGCGTTTGATATGTCTGAATTAGGAGAGACTACCGTAGGAGAAATGACCATTTCGTTGAAAGACGACGAACCGGTTGTGTATAGGCCTTATAGACTTGCAATAGCTGAAAAGGAAAGGGTTAGGGGTATGGTTTCGGAACTTTTGGATAATGATATAATCCGACCATCTACTTCAGCTTATGCGAGTCCGATAGTTCTGGTAAGAAAGAAAAGCGGTGAATTTCGATTATGTATAGATTTTAGAGCATTGAATAGGAAAACTCTCAAAGAAAATTACCCTATGCCATTGATCGATGACCAACTAGACGTTTTAGCTGGTAACAAATACTACACCACCCTCGATCTGGCGTCCGGATATTATCAGATAGCCATAAACGAGGCGGATAAGCACAAAACTGGTTTTGTGACGCCGGACGGTCACTACGAATTTAATCGTATGCCGTTCGGTTTGGCCAATGCACCGGCTACCTTTCAACGGATCATGAATCAAGTGTTAGGTAGTTTACGTCACAGGGAGGCATTAGCCTATTTAGATGACGTCATTATTCCCTCAAAAGACATAACCGAAGGAATGGCTAGGTTAGAGAATGTTTTGTCCTTATTTAGCGACGCTGGTCTGACTTTAAAAATGTCTAAATGCTTCTTCTTCGGTGAAGCCGTAGAATATTTAGGGTTCGAGATAACAGCACAGGGAATTCGTCCAGCGTCAAAGAAAATCGAAGCTGTTCAGAGTTTTCCTATCCCAGTAAGTCAGCACAATGTACGTCAATTCCTTGGTCTCGCGAGTTTCTTTCGTAGGTTTGTTCCAAATTTTTCTGTACTTGCAAAACCATTAACACAGTTGCTGAAGAAAGACTCCACGTGGAGCTGGGGTGTTGATCAAGAAACTGCATTTAGTAAATTACAACAGGCCTTGGTTCAAAGGCCTATTTTAGCATTGTATAATCCTAAGGCAATCACAGAAGTTCACACTGATGCCTGCAAGATAGGTATTGCTGGCATACTGTTACAAAAGGACGACAACAACGCGATTTTGCGACCGGTTGCATATTTTAGCCGCCAGACGACACCACATGAGCAAAACTACTCCTCTTATGATCTGGAGACGTTAGCAGTGGTCGCATCATTACAAAAATTTCGAGTTTATTTGGTCGGTGTTCCGTTCAAAATCATTACAGATTGTAACTCTCTGCGAGCTACCTTTCAAAAGCGTGACATGGTTCCTCGTGTTGCACGGTGGTGGGAGCAGATGCAAGAGTTCAACTTTGAGTTAGAGTATAAGCCGGGGAAGTATATGGCTCATGTGGACGCACTAAGCCGTAACCCGGCAAAAGATCATATCGTTATGACCGTTACGGAATCTGATTGGCTTACGACTGTTCAGAGCGCTGACGATGAAGTAAAGAATATTATAGGGATATTAAAAGACCCCGAGTTAGATAATGTAGTAGAGGTCAAGTCAAATTATAAATTAAAATCCAATAAGCTATTTAGGATAACCACTGATGGTGATAGGTGGTTCGTTCCAAAAGGCGTCAGATGGCAAATCGTCAAGCAAAATCATGATGATATTGGCCACTTTGGTCTTGATAAGACTCTAGAAAGAATACGTTCTTTATACTGGTTTCCAAAAATGCGGAAATTTGTTCAAAAATATGTCGACTCTTGTTTGGAGTGTGCGTATGCAAAAACCCCAGGAGGTAAAAAACCCGGATTTTTACACCCCATCGAAAAAGTTAGCATGCCATTCCATACCGTTCACGCTGACCATGTAGGTCCTTTTGTCCGAAGCAATAAAGGTAATATGTACATCTTAGTTCTCATCGATGCGTTTACACGATATATTTTCTTAAAACCAGTTAAAAACACTAAGTCTCAAGTAACTGTAAAAGTTTTCCGCGAGTATTTTGGCATTTTTGGAGTTCCTAAGAGAGTTATAACCGATAGAGGGACTTCCTTTACAAGCGACTACTTCAAGAAGTTTGTAGAGGAGAGAAATATTAAGCACGTACTGAATGCAGTGTCTACGCCCAGAGCAAATGGGCAAGTAGAACGCTACAATAGGACATTGGTAGAAGCGTTAACAGCTAAGTGCATTGGTACCGCAGATAATAAATGGGATGACCATTTATCAGAGGTACAGTGGGGAATAAATAATACCTATAATAAAGGCATTAACTGCACTCCGTCAGAAGCCCTGTTTGGTCTCCGACTAACAGGCGTTAGTGAAAGCAAGGTTGTAGCCGAAATAGCTGATACCGTTACTCAGGACAAAATGCTGACAGACATCAGGAAAAACGTAGAAACTTATAATAAGTCTTATCAAGAAAGGCAAAAGATAGATTATGACAAAAAGCGATCTACCCCCAAAAAGTATAAGGTAGGAGATTTAGTCAGACTTGAACGTCAAATACCAGCCACTGGTAGCAGTAAAAAGCTGATACCAAAATTCCAAGGCCCTTACAGGATTTCAGGAGTGCTTGATTTTGATAGATATCAAGTTACTGATACCCCTTTGACGCGAAAAGTAAAACCTTATAACAGTATCGTTGCGGTAGATAAAATAAAACCTTGGTTGAACTTCAATCGTCCACACGAGGTATTTTCTAGCGAGGATGAGGAAGCCTAGACCCTTAAGTATTCATTTGCATGATTCAAATATCTTTATAAAATATTTTTTCATATTGTCATCTACACTTCCAGCTAGGTACACTTATACAAGAATAGGGTAAGATTAATGCCATTATTTCTTACAGCAAAATATTCAGGTCATGAAATAATGCCTGCTCATAATAGATTGTACTAGGCCATGAAATAATGCCTATTACATACATTTCCACCAGGCCATGAAATAATGCCTGTTTAATATTTTTGTACTAGGCCATGAAATAATGCCTATTACATATCTTTTCCTCAGGCCATGAAATAATGCCTGCTTATTACATATTGTACTAGGCCATGAAATAATGCCTATTACATACCTTTTACCAGGCCATGAAATAATGCCTGATGCTTAGTTTAGTTTATATGGACCATGAAATAATGTCTGCTACTTATTACATGCTTGTTACATACTAAATAAATAAATAAATAATGCCTGCTGTTACTAATGTTTTTGTAATTAATAAAAAAAAAATATTGTAAAATTTCATTTTGTTATCATTAAATTAGATATTTAGTGATAATCATGTTAACATTTATTTTTATGTTGTTGCTTGAAATTATGTGTCTTATATAAAATCAATTATAAATCGATGTCAACAGTTTTAAAAAGTAGATACCTGTAGTATTGTTGTTATACTATGTATTTTAGTTAAGTCATAGTTAAGCGAATTAATATTTTTGGTCACTGAAAGAATTGTCATATTATTGGAATTACAATTGTTAAAGACATTTACGAGGTCGTGAAATGTATTATGGATGGCCGACTGTTAGCTATTGAAAAATATTAAAAGATTATTAGCTAATTCTATTTAGTTACAGTATTATTAATTATAAAGACTCAATTGATTCAGTAAAAGAACAGTCGAGATGTTTTATCAAGATGGCGCCGTTGTTAGCGGGAAAAGCGATTACATGAAAAATACTCTTGATAAACCGTCACGACTGAATTAAGAAGTAAAATAATGTTATGTATTTAAAAATATTTAAAGATTATTAATTCTATTTACTTATAGAATTATTATTTTTATAAATACTCAATTGATCAATTAAAAGAACAGTTGAGACGTTTTATCAAGATGGCGTCTGTGTAGTTGTTGGCGGGAAAAGCAATTACAGGAAAAAGACTTGATAAAACCGTCACAACTAAATAGAATAGTAACATAATTTGTTAAATAATTAATTATTGTTTTTAAAGAAATAAAAACAATAATTAATTGGTAAAACTACAACTTTATGCTATAAAGAAATTGTATCGAATTATGTTTTAAAAAGACATTGTACTGTATAGTAGTCATAATGACTTAAAAGACATTGCATTGAGTAGCAGTCATTTAGAGAATATAAAAGTAGCGGTAAAACTTAAATCAAGTCAGTTTTTCATTTTGTAATACGGCAGGAGAGTCTGGAAGTGGAAGTGAAAAGTGTAAAAAGTGTGTATTGGGATTGACATATTATACTGAGTAAGTAGAACCCTACAGTTCTTTTATTTTTCTTTACCCATAATTACTATATAGAGTGTCTTCTCACCTGCGAATAGCGGGACTAAAGGCCTCAGAGGCAATATAAATAAACAGAAGGTTTCTTAGTTGTGCAACATTTGGTTACCGAAATAGTGACAGTCCAGCCAGTCACCTAAGGAAATAGGCATCGAACTTAAAAGAAATTAAGCCTTCATTGAATCCACAACAAGAGCCGACAAACAGGGACATATGTTACTGTATAAGATCTTAGCTGTCCGTCGGTCTACAAAGAGAAAGGTTAGTAGGGCTATCTTGTTAGCCCACACTGCGCAGCCTACAGGCCTACATGCATCCATGTAAAAACTTGCCAATGGAATTATGTATACAATGCGAATATTTAGTGACATGTCTTATATTATATTGGTAACTACCTGTGCCCGCGACTTCGTCCGCGTAAAATTTACCAAATGAAAAAAAAGTTACTCCTTATTACACCAGCTACCTGCCAAAAAAAGTCCCGTCAAAATCGGTCCAGCCGTTTCAGAGATTAGCCGGAACAAACAGACAGACAAAAATTGTAAAAAAAATTATTTTGGTGTATGTACCTTATATAAAAAACGGTTTTTTCAATATTACAAACAGACACTCCAATTTTATTTATATGTATGTATATGTATAGATGTATAGATATAGATGTATAGATTTAAGAACGCTTATGAAACTATTACATCGACATACCTATTAGAGTCGCGTATCTGATGATGTCCAAATACGAGAACAGTCATCATCATCAACATGTCATTATCACGGATCCCCAACCCGAACGGTCCTGCGTTGCCCGCATCTAGCTGCTTCCCGCGACCTTTAGGTACCAGATCGTCGATCCACCCTGTTCCCAAGGTCTACCAAGGCCTACCAAGTCTACCAACGCTGTGTCTCCCCTGCGCTGCGGCCGCCACTCGAGGATCTTTCCAACCGTCGAATCAACGACTCGAACAGTCGAATCAAGTGAATTGCCATTTGCAAATGTAGGTTTCCACTGGCATGATACAAATACGTAGTCTTATATTTTTGCACACATGTATAAAATAATAAGCCAAGCCTTTCTCATAGGGATAGGATCACTTCTTTCCACTTGCTACCATCCTTACATACTTCTATCGCTTCAACTCTCATTTCAAAGTTCTTATGTAATATTTAATTTACCTGCACGCGTTATTCCCGCTATTATAATTTCTTACTAATGCTAGGGTTGGCTGGAAGAGATCTCTTTTAGAGATAAGCTCACCTTTGTACATGTATTTCATTATGTTTTGCTATTACTGATTTTATATGTGCAATAAAGGATTTTTCAATCCTCCTGAGTATTTTTGACATTTATTCAAGACGCTTTCGATTTGATAAATGTTCGCCTAGCTAGATCTTCCTCTTAATTTCAGACTCATATAGGGTAAACTTGTAGTCATTAGACACTACCAGTCATTAGACAGAACTCAATTGATAAGGTTGCTTATAAACTGGAACACTGCAACTGATCTCTTTCTAAACTCTGCTTTTTGACAATTCATACAGTGTTCCAGTTTTTAAAGCAACCTTATCAATTAAGGTTTTATTGGGTTCTGTCCAATGACTGGTAGTGTCCAATGACTAGAAGTTTACCCTATCCTTACCGCCAATTAACTTTCACGCGCCCGTTCAACATGACCGAACCATTTATAAAATGCCTAATAATAATATACGCATCACTCGAACGGCATTAACTCATCCACAGGAAGAACACCAGAGCGAACAGGTTTCACTGTGGCTTGGAAACTGGACACCAGGACGTAAGGTCGTCGGGCGACGTAGGGTTTCAATTTCCTTTTAATTTCGACACAATTTTCGTTCTTGTTACTCATATAATATTTTTTTCATCTCTGTCAGAGAATTGGTCTTGACATCATCATCAGTCTGGCTGCCTCGTTATCCACAAGAGTGCGTTTTTCGCGCAATTTTCTGCCGCGAACCACAAGACTGTGGAACCAAGTGTCGCCAACTGTGTTCCTGAATCGATAGGACCTCGAAATGTTTAAAAAGGAGTGTATTTTTTCCTAAAACGCATTTGCGATTCCTCTGGTGTTGTAACACGTCCATGGGCGGCGGTGATCACTTACAATCAGGTGAACCGTCTGCTCGTTTGTCCCCTTTCCGATAGGATAAAATCTGATGATATGGCCGTAAGTGGACACCCATAACCCTGGCTGACTTCTTATTAGCTCGGATTCAAGTCCTGTATCACAGGTTAGTTTTTATAATTTCGTTTTTAAATACAATAAAAATATCATTTGGTATGTTCGTCATCAAAATACGATGTGTCACAAGCGAGAACCAACTTACGACCGGCCTCTGTGATTAACATTCTGAATCGTCTATGACCATTCTCAACATTAGAGTCATTTCTCCCAAACGTTAAAACTGTATCGAAAAGAATACTTTTACAACTCACAGCTCATTTACCGTATACCTATCTAATAATTTTAAACGAAAATTCTGTTATTTATAAAATAATTATATCTACATACATACATGCTGAAAATCCCAGAAGGGGTCGAACGGAGCTTCAGGTAACATTCCATTCCACACAAAGCCACATCTGGCAGTATGGGCTATACAGTAAGTACGCCAAACTAGTGACAGGTTGCCAACCTGTCACCTAAAATAATTATACTTCCTCTATTTAAGATATGATCACTCAACTCATTGTTAGCAGTTATGAGTGATATCTATCTCGTAGCGAGAAACTCTAATACACTCGGGGTGAATGAACCGCGGCGAACTTCCATTACTATCGCAGAGGTTATGGTCCAAGTCACAGGCATTTTGTGGCTCTCATCAGGTTCAGAAAAAACGATGAAAGTTATTAATTGTAGGAATTGCACTACAACTCTTGCGTGTTGGGTAAGATAGAAATTCTTATCGAGCGTTTTTTTTGAATACTTAAGCGTTTGCTGAATGTACTGTTGCCTTGGTTAAATTATATTTGTGCCAATAGTATATTAAGTACCTAAGCTGTTTTTAGAGGTACATAATTGGCAAACTAAGCGGTTCGTTTACTGCTCATGCTAACATTAATTTTTTAACTATAACTTAAGCAAAATAAGAATGATACGTCAGATATTCACAAGAACTTAGGTTCGGATATATCGGACTGATATTAGAGTAAAAAAATTATCACACTAACATTTTCAGGACTGGTCTGAAATAAATGTGTTTAAAAAAAACTATGAGCAATTCAACATTAATGATACACCCAGTTTGACTAAACACTGATAATGAGACCACGGCGAAAAAAACAACTTAGGAATAAATTACTTTCCTATACTATAAAGTTTGTAATAATCAATATTCAATAAAGTAGGTTTTTTACCGCGAACAGATTCTCGAATGTGGAACCAACTGTCACCACCAGTATTCCCGAACAGATACAAAAAAGAGCGTATTCATCAAGTGGTCTGCCATAAACACTTTTTCAATTTGATTTCATCTGTACCCGGTAGTGTAAGCGCTATTCGCGTTTCCTATACAAATTGAGCTCTTAACGCTACTACAATAGTAACGGTTTTTAAACGAAAAAACTTACACTACGGGTACAGGTCTATGTCGATCGCTTACGTTTGTAACTTGGGCCGCATACTACTCACATTAACGGCAAGGGCTCTCGGCATTTAAAGTCTTATGTTTGTGCTGTAAATAGCACCTAAACAAATCCAAATATAATACTACCGCATTAATCACTATTGTTTTTAAAATATTGGACAAGCTACACGAGATTAGGCGCGTTTTGTTCAGAAAATATATTTAGGACGAAGCTGTTTTTAAATTAATGAGTTCGCGTAGACACCTTTAAAATACCTGGTCATGGTACCTAGGTGTGATCAAAATTATGGGAAAAGCTAAAATTTTGAAAGATGACAACGTCTATTAAATGGCTTCTTCTCATCTGACGGTAAACAGAAGAGTAATTCCAATGCAAATATAACTAGCGTGAGATAATGTAAGCGCCATTAACCACCCTCGCCTTGCCGACCTGCAAGAGCCAAGGTGCTTCTTCACGCCTGCTTTAAATGAGCCAGGATTTTAAGGAACACGTGTGCTGGCGGCAGAGGCTGTCGAGTATTTTCATGAATTTGTATACGTTGACTGTTATTTATCGGTATTTTTTCAAGATCTAGGAAAACGTTTGTTAAATAAGGATCACTAACACATTCCTCCTCAAGGAGCTAGGAGACTTCCTGGAAGAGTTGGGCTGGCTGGAGTGACCGGCCTCTCACCCTCCGACGCAAAACAGGCGCACAGTCGTCGAGTTGCGGAGACAGCCCTTACGACGAAGAAGAAGAGTACACATTCCTCCGACTCGTACCTATATCATTCGTCACCATAGATATAGGAAACTGTAGGTGGTCAATGTGCGCATACTAACACGTATATTAGAGCGAGATAGATAGACGAGCCAATTTCCCGTCCACGCAGGCGGCCTAGGTCGTCCTGTCAGTCACGTAGAAAAGACAGCAACTGTCAGACTGCAGTACTATTTTTCACGCACACATGCGCATTACTCACACATTGGTGATTTTTTTTGGTCTAGCCCTAGTCGGCTCATTGCCAATCTATAAACGGAAGTAATTATAAATCTATGTTCGTCTCTCAGGCACGATCGCTAATATGTATTTTGACATTTCAACGTTTTTATTTTATAAACAATAATAGTCAAATATGGATACTTATCATTGCTCGTATCCGTGTGTATTTGCATTTTGAACGAGTTTACAAGAATTAATAACTGTTAATGAATTTTAAACCGACTCCATGAGTCATCGCAAAAGATAATGACACTACTAGGAAATAGTATAACAGTGTTTACAATAAATGCATAAATTCCTAAGTATTAATAACGGTACGTGCCTCTCATTTATATCCAAACAATGTACGAGTAACACAGATAATATAAATTGGCATTTGGACAATGAGCATAAAGAATTTTGTAGATAATTCCATTTGTAGTAATTCAACAGAAATACGCATAGTCTCAAAAAATAATGCAGTATCTGATTAGTTACTGCATTCTTTGCGAACTAAAGTGAGACATTAGTGATTACTACAATCAGAAATGTTTAACCTACGTAAAAATCTCGTGTCATCACGATCGATTCGTCCACGTTAATCTCCGAAAACACTGAACCGACTTTAATGAAATTTTGTGAATGTGTTTTGCATTGTCCAAATTAGACTATAGATTTTTATCTCGAACTGATCTCAATATTTTTGATTTCGAATCTAATGTTTACAATTAGGTCAGTGGAATTACTACAGCAACACCTGGCCGGTTTATTTACAAAATGTTTACAAGGGCTAAGAAATAGTAAGTAAATAAAAACATAGCCGCTCTTGAACTTGCTGAGAAAGCCTTGACACAGAAGTCATATCATATTATAATGCTAGTGGAGATAATAAGTCTGGGAGTCTGGATAATTTCAACACACGCAACGATAGCCGACGCACGGGAAGAAAGGTTATCTCGCCGCAACTGGGTTATTGCATTTTGGGCCTTATGCCAGATAGAAATAGAGTTGGCAAGTTAAAATTAATTAAATGTTAATTATAGGATTTTTTACTACAGCTACTGAAGAACATCGGAGTGGAGTAAAATTTCGAATTCTAGTGAAAAGTGTTGTCTGAAGAAGAAACCGTTTAACGATTTCAAATACAAATCTTACTTGTAGAAAGGAGAAACACGAGGATTAGAAAATATTGTTTTGATCTATTTACTATTTTTAAATGCCTTCGTTTAGATTACGAAAATAAAATACCGTTCGCTTTAGTCGGTTCTTCAAACAAACAAAATGTGTCATCATAATGTTAGCTGATAGGTACTTATACAGCCTGTTGGTATCTCCAAGCAAAAAAATATGTAGGAAGATTACTTTTGCAATAGAGTTTTTGACGTGACAACGTCTTATAATTCGATAGAGCCGGCTGCACGCACGAAAAAACATGACGCATGCGGCGTTACCTCGTATAAGGCCGGCAAAACAAATAAAATTAAATTTTTCTTTTGAAAAATGCTACCATTCCATTAGTATTTTCTTAATCCATCGACGATTATTAATATCCAGACACAATTGATTTTAATTGTGTTCTCGCGCTCCTGAGCGCGAACGGGGCTTAACGAGTTAAGACGTTGTCACGTTCAACTATCGTCAGTAAACCGACTTTACAGACAACCATTTTTTTTCCTTTGATAAACATTATAACACAATCAACCTAATCATCATAGTTATTAGAAAAAATATGATTAGTAGATATTGCTTCTACCCTGCTCCAATTTATTTAAGGTCGGGCAATATGTCTTGCTATCGACATATTGTTAAAAGCTTTGCCATAACCTTTTTACGGCCGTGAGTCTGACACCAACCGTCCTTGGGATCGAATGTTATGTTTCGATAGCAGCCGGGATCAACTCTTAACGTGCCGTCCAAAGCACAGAGGAAAACCGGAAGAATTAAAAAAAATACTACTACTATTTAATAACAATACCAAACTTAATGATGTCGTGATTTACGGGTTAACTATTCTTCCTTTTGCCACCGGGCCACCGGTGCCGGTGCTTTAACAAACTTCCACGAAACTTCTGTTACTCCACACAACCATCATGGCATTATTAAATTTCCATTACCTTCATCGGACACGTTACTGCGTCGTATTATTACAACGTACCACTTATACAAGAAAATAACCGTCTGCTAATGTAGCCCGCATACCTACTAGTAAAAAAGAAGCTAAATAATTAACGTAGGAACAATCGGCGTTTGAACATTTTAGGGTTACGGTCACTGAACCCGCAGCGCAACTACGGATTGTTTATTACTCGAATTTAAATTGTACCGTAAGATTAAATTATAGGAAATAAATTATTTTCGTATCGCTAGCGCAAATTGAGACATGTTAGTTTTCTATACATCTATTCTATACATATAAATAAAATTGGAGTGTCTGTTTGTAATATTGAAATAACCGTTTTTTACTACATGCATAAGAATGTAAGTACATACACCAAAATAACATTTTTTACAATTTTTGTTTGTCTGTCTGTTTGTTCCGCCTAATCTCTGAAACGGCTGGACCGATTTTGACGGGACTTTTTAGGAGTAACTACTTTTTTTTCTTTTTGTAAATTCTAAGCGGACGAAGTCGCGGGCACAGCTAGTTTTTAAATATAATTTTAATTAAGATTAATTGGTCCTGATTGTTGGCTTTTTTTACCCGACTGCAAGGAAAAGGTTAAGTTTTTCGCGAATATCTTGTATGTATAATGTATATTTGTAATATTCTTTATTACCTTATATCTTGCAAACGGCTAAACTGATTTCTATAATTAAAGTCTCGTTAGATTTGTCTTGACATCAGTATTCTCAGGTAAGTGATGTTAACAAAAACAACATACTTAGCGGCTGTGAGGTGCTATTATTAGAAGTAAAAAACAAATCTTTAGAATTTATCAATATGGGTATCAAAATAAAGGGCTTATCATAAGAATTTTAAAAGGGCATACGAAGACCATATTGTATAATGTTTTAATATTGCCTTTAATATTTAATCTTGTTTCTATCTTTTCAGTTGACTAATTGTCTTTTTATGCAGGTGGTTTTTTTTAATTATTTTTGATTTTTTGGCTAACTGAAGGATTGCTACTTTTTAGGTTTGGTGCTCCTTTCATGTAGGCGACACAGGCTGGCAACCTGTCCCTATTTGGAGTCACTGCACGGCTCATACTGCCAGATCTGGCTTTATGTGTAACGAAATGTCACCTAGGGCTCTGTTCAACTCCTCTTAGGACTATAAGCGTGATCGTAGGTATGTAATTTGATGGCGGCGAAGGCGAATCTCATGTAATCATACCACGAGACGGGACTCCGAGCCATTCTCGTAATAAAAGACTTTTGTAAATAAATTATATTTTGAAAACTTTACTGGAGATTATCTAATCTGTTATTATTATCATGTCTTTGTAATCTTCTAAACGAATTCAGCAAAAAAATACGGTAGAAAAGATCAGCCAAATTTATCTTAGAAGACGTAGTTAAAAAAAAAACGTAAAAGAATGTAAAAAAAACTACCCTATCAATTATTATTGTTACGAAGTTGAGGGAGTGCTACAAAATAATTTCTGACCGATGACAAAGCAGTTTGTAGATTAGATGAGATCGTAGATACAATAATAAAAAAAACACCAAGTTGTATGGATGAATCACGAGTTGCCTTATTTGCCTCCATAATGAAGATGAACAAAGAAATGTTATTTAAACTATTAAAAATATAATTTTATTAAAGATTCTATATCGTCCCACGGTTATGCCTGGAATGTGCATAGGTACGAAATACTGAATGAAAACTTTATTAACTTTTATTTAAAAAAGTAAATTGAACTGCAATCAAACATTTTTGCAATAAACAGAAATCAACACATCCGATTGCGAAAAAAAACCATTTTGCAATTTACGACTGAAAATGTTAAACACAGGTGCTATTTTTACGAGCTTTCGAATTTGCAATGTTTGTATGTATTTATGTAAGTGCCTATGTATGTTCGGGTCAAATTTTTAAAGCGAATGAGATGAAACTTTTTTCCTAAATAAGCATTAGAAAATCCTAAACGAAATTCCAATATTACAGTTAATTTTCATGGTTTACCTTTTATTTTTGTTGCAAAATATCCAATGCCAAATAAATAGGGTTATAAATAATGGCCCAAATTAAAATTATCAATGAAAACTTACGTATATAGGTAACTCAAATTCAAATTACCTCCACTTTAAAACAAAGTCAGGGAATGTCTCGTTAAACGAAGCAATAAACTCAAACCCCACGCGTCTTGTTACACTACAGGATACAATTCAGGGTATTTATTACGTGTTCAAGCTTACTTCTTCAGGATAAGGTATACATTTCCATGGCATGTTGATTGGTTGTTTGATGGCTACGAGGCTTGAATCACAATTATTGGCAGTATTGTCCCGTACAAATACGCAGCTATTGAATGCCGGCTTCAGTCTTTAGAATGTCCGAGAATGAATAGCAGGATACTCCTAGTATAGGGGCTTAGTACATTATTGTTAGGGATACTCCTGGTATAAGGGCTTGGTGCATTATTGTTTCGTCCTATACTAAGGTTGCTCTTATAATAGTTAAGAACCTGACTTCTGTGGTTGGCAAATAAGCATACGGACTGCCTGGTGGTACACAGTCTTCTTCTTCCCTTTGAAGCCTTAGTCACACAGGAAAATAAATAAAAAGTAATAAAAAAATTAGTATCTATCTTCTTATCTAAATATTATGTATATAAAAGAAGACTCTGACTGGCATAGCAACGCACAGCCCAAACTGCTGGGCCTGGAGATTCCAAATTTGGCACGAAGGTTTCTTATGAGGTCGAGGGGTACACTAAGAAAGAATTTTTCAAAATTCCCCCCCTAAGATCTTCTGCTTCCCTTAATTAGGCCTTAGTCACACAGGAAAATAAATAAAAAGTAATAGAAAATTATCTATCTTCTAATCTAAATCTAAATATATATAACTCAAAATGAAAAAGCTCTTTATTTAAATGGACTTTGCTAAGTACTTTTAAATCGTCAAAAGCCCTACCACCATTTCGACGAAATAATTAAAGGTGACTGACTCATTGACTGACTGACATAGTGATCTATCAACGCACAGCCCAAACCACTGGACGGATAGGGCTGAAATTTGGCATGCAGGTAGATGTTATGATATGACGTAGGCATCCGCTAAGAAAGGATTTAATGGAAATTCCACCCCTAAGGGGGTAAAATGTCCACGCGGACGAAGTCGCGGGCGGAAGCTAGTATGTATATTAAAGAAGACACTGACTGACTGACTGGCATATCAACGCACAGCCCAAACTGCTGGGTCTGGAGATTACAAATTTGGCACGTAGGTTCCTTATGAGGTCGAGGGGTACACTAAGAAAGAATTTTTCAAAATTTACTCCCTAAGATGGTGAAACGGGGGTCCAAAGTTTGTATGGGGAAACAAGATTAGTTAGGCTATTTTATTCGAAACTTCGCAAGAGTACTCCTATCGATAAATGAGTAAGTAAAAATTTTTTTTTATCAAAAATAAAGGGGGAAATGATGTGACAAAGTCTGAAAATCAACATGAGTATTTTTTCGCCATTATTGAAGATAAAACCATGACTTTGAATTTAGGCACTTGATAAGAAAAGAATTAATATTTATTCTAGCGTTTTTGAAATTTTGACATACATGGGGATGAAATATGGGTTAAAAGTTTGTATGGAAATTCGTCATTTTTAAAGTGAAATCCATAAAGATAGGTAAATGGCCTTTTTGTTAAAAAAAACAAGAAAAAGATCATTTATGTTTTCTTGAAATTCTACCCTAAGGGATGAAAGTTTGTTTGCAATTCCGTCATTTTTAAAGTAAAACCCAGAAAAATTGGTATACTTATGGCCTTTTCGTTAAAAATTAAGATAGAGATATTTTAGGATTTCTCGAAAGTACCCGCAAGGTTATAATAAAAAGCGAAAGTCTACCCGCAAGGTTATAATATAGATAAGGGATGAAAGTTTCTTATCACAATCCGTAGGATAATAAAAAAAGAAAAGGGCTCCCCTGAGTGTAATTAGCCAAGTCCATTTAAATCAAAACTTTTTGTTATGAGCAGTGTGACCTATGCCTAACAAAGTGAGGCAACACAGCAATCCAGTAGCACTTACCTAGTCAATCTGCAAGTCAAACACGCAAGTATTCTGCATAATAGAAAATGGAAATACACTTTAACCTGTGTTTATTTAAGAGAAACTTGTCAAACATCAGTATTAGCATAGCCTTTCATATTAGTTAATTGTTTGAGATTTGTTCATTATTTTTAGAAATCACATTTTTAAAGCAATGCAGGAACTGATTGCAACGCAATATTGCAGATTTTTTATCTATCTATACTAATTATAAAGAGGAAAGATTTGTATCGAATAAACTCGAAAAAACTACTGGAGTCATTTTAAAAAATCTTTCACCATTAGAATGCTATTATTATTCTTGATGGACTTAAGCTAAATTGGATTTTTTTTAAAACGCCGGACGAAGTCGTGAGCGGAGCGCTAGTTATTAATATTTCTAGTTACCTTCATATTGCATTTATTTAGAAATACTAAGAATACCACAGTATTTGAAAATATGTCTGATGGGACATGTTTTTTTATCGGAAAGGGGGCAAACGAACATACGGCTCGACTGATGGCAAGTGATCACCACCGCCCATGGACATTTGCAACACTAAAGAAATCGCAAATGCGTTGCCGGCCTTTGAGGAAGGAATAAGCTCATTTTTTTGAAGATTTCGAGGTCGTATCGGTTCGGGAACACCGCTGGCGACAGTTGGTTCAAGTCTCGTGGTTCGCGGCAGAAAATTGCGCGCGAGAAACGTACAGTTGTAAAAAATCAAGCATCCAGTACCCATAGTGTAAGTTTTTTAGTAAACAAAACGCAACAATTGTAGTTGCTTTAAGAGCTTCTATTTGTATGGGAAACATGATTTACGCTTATTTCCGCTAGGGGCGCTGTTCACGTTTCCTATACAAATTGAGCTCATAACGCAACTAAAGTAGTCTCGTTTTTTATACTAAAAACTTACACTACGGGTACAGACTGTGGAGATGGATTTAAAACGTCGCGAGGAACGATTTCGGAATGCAGCGGCAGGTTAAGGATTATCGGACGGCGAACTGGCGGCAATGTATGCGCACTGGGCATACACTTGTCACAAGTTAAACGCCGGCTCGGCCTATCTCCTTGTTTATTAAATCTGTGGTCCGAACCCATAAAAATTAGAAAGGGGATAGGAGAAATAAGATTAGTAAGTATAACCGGATGGGTACGCTTAGTACCTACTGACGAAAAGATACGATATCCTATAATAACCCAAATAATGTTATTACTGCGATAACTATAAGGTATCGTTTGTTATATATTACACCATAATATGGCTACTAGCCACGGTATTGTGCGCATGAGTGAGTTTCTCGCTTCAGTGAATCAAGGGACACAGTACCCTTTCATAACTTGCTACAATCAATTTGTACTGTAATAATCACGAAAGAAGACTAATTTTTGCTAATTCACACTTGAATTGGGATAAAGAAAACTCTTTTTAAGGTATTTTTTTGTAAGTTAACATCGAATCTTGAATGCACATTGCAGCTAATGTTGTGAGTCATGTTTGTAATTAAAAGAATTTTAATCCCCCTCTGATCTACACCGGAGCTGTCGGATTGATTGGTTGTAACACGGCCTGCCAGCCACCGTAGCCAATAGACACTGGCAATCCTCAATGGCACTCGCGCGCTGTCAACCCTTGTTCCCTTCCCTTGCCCATGGAGCTTTGGCGACCTAAGGAGCACCGCACATCGCACGCGGTGCGGCGCGCCGACCGCAGCTGGCGAACTTTGTATGCGTGTATACGAATCACGAAGCACCACACATCGGACGCGGAGCAGTGCGGTTGCCAGGCGCGGCGCGGCGCAGTGCGGTTGTCACTCACGGCGCGACGCGGTTCGGGGCGGTTGCGTCTGTAGTACTAACGTCAACACGAAGTGTCAGCAACAACGAATAATTCGTTGGTCAGCAAGCTTTATCAATAAGCCGCGCTGCACCGCGTCTCTTCGAGTAACGTACTCCTCACTCACGTCACTCACCAACAGAAACACACACCACAAAAATATAGTGTTGTTTGACTGTGCTCTTCTGTAAAGTGGACGTATTGCTCCAGTTCGGACTGTAACCCCGGGAAAAACGATTCCCGGGTATACTCACTTAACCCAGCGGCACTCCCGCATCGCCTTACGTGGTTGGAGAACTGGGAAATAGGCAGAGCCTCTACTTCCACTCCCCAGTACGCAGTGCCCTATCTATAAATATAAAATTCAAAGTCCTAACTGAGATATCAACGCACAGCACAAACCGCTGAACCTAGAGACTTGATAAAATTTCCACGCGGACGAAGTCGCGGGCGGAAGCTAGTCTCGACTATAAGTCTAGAACGGACTTACACTCAGTCCGACTATCTCTATCTTAAAGTCTCCACTATGTAAGTACGCCATAATAACAGCACTTTACGCCGCTCCCAATAAAGCCTTCAAATCTTTGAGGAAGGGACATAGTGGGAATGATGAAAAAAGTTCATCAGAACCCTCGTATGGGTATAGACGACTGAACGCGCTCAATGACGAAACAACACAAAGCCATTGTAGAGGCTATGTTTGTTGGTCACCTATACGTCGCCGACGATGCTGCAACTTATCCAAAGCATCAAGTTACGTGGCGGAGCCATCCCAGAGGTGCGAACAATATCTACGCAGGACCGTGCTTGGTGCTTGTAAATTGTATAGCAAGGACAGTTGATCGTGCGTGAAAGAACGCCGCACCTTGTTCTGTTCAGAACAGTTTCCGTGAAGCCGTTTTTATCACGCTTTCAATGTAATCCTTCGGCTTTACGTCTCTGCAGCAATATTGAAAAGAAACAATGTGTACAAATTGTTATAAAATACAACCAATCTCAACATGACCTCATTTACAAATTAGCTGCACTCACATTAAATTTGTTTTATTTGTGTACATATTTGTCCACTGTAGGTATTGCACTGACTTGAGCTATCTTACGTACATAAAGACGACTGATAAGTTAGTTGACCTGTGCCGTTTTGGCGATAAGAACTTACAGGTAGACGAGTTACGAATTGCCGTCGAGATTTGACTGGGTTAAGTAAAGAGCAAGATTTAAGATTGCATGAGTTAATTTGCACAGTGGACTGTCTCTGGCATTTGACGGTATCTTTTTTTGTAATTTGTAATTTAAGCTTGCATGTTTATTAAAAAAAAAAAATATCATCCCTCCTGAACAGTTTTTAAAGTAATGGAGAGGACTACAACTGTAAGCCCTTATGCTCCAAAATGATTTAGTTGAATAATATTGTTGGAAAAAGTGGTGGGAAACATTTAAGACAGAAATCTGAGGGTATCTGGATCTATCTCATATGAATCTAACTCAATTGTTGATAGTGTTTTAAAGGACCCAGGTCTGATTGTGTCAGCCTCTCCAGGGAAATGCTTATTTCAGCATTAAGAATCAGTAGGCTTACTCTTAAAACCAATCCCGATTGTTCGACATTGATATTGGAATGCTCCGCACTCTCGAGTTTCGATAGTAGCGCCAAATTGGATTCATATTGCGTACGGATTTTGTTAGAACTCAATGATATTAAGTTCAGTCAATATCCACGCAATATGAATCCCATTATCACAAGTATTTATTTGTTAAACACTGCTATAATGAGCATGAACATGAAGCGATAGCTATAATACAAGTTTCCCAAGTGGTAGACATACACCTAGAGTGAACCAACCCCATTAAAATATAAGATAAGAAAAATAGATCAAAAGTGTATGTTGTAGGTACTTTTTTGTACCCCTGACAATGACAAAATTTCACGATGACACAACCAACCTTTCTAAATAAAGTTAATACATACAATAAGAATAAAAAAGACCCTCTATTCGAATTACTGTTTTTCCAACTGTACTGGTCTGGAATTTAACTGACATAAACTTTTATTAGATGATCTTTAACAATGCCTATGTTGTTAAAAATCATAATATTTCTACTACCAATATAAAGCGAACATTTCAATCTACAACAAGGAAACATATTACGGTATTATAACCTGATAAAGCGAAAACACCACATTGTTTGATTAATTAGAATGGTGTGGGTCTCAATAACTAAACAATACATCACTGCAAATAAGAATCATCCTATAGGCAAAAGATCCTGGGTGATACTAGTCATGCATCTTACTAATATTTTAAATATGAAAGTTTGTATGGATAAATGGATGTATGTTTGAAAAATGCACTGAAAAAAAAAAAACATTTTTAAATTTGTTTTTTTTTTTTTTTTTCAGTGCATTTCTCTAGTATTATATTTACGCGTTTGTAAACGCAAAAATAAAATTATTCCAGGATGTATGTTTGTTATTCTTTCATGCAAAGACTACTGAATGGATTTTACTGAAACTACATTAATATAGCTCAAACATTAGAATAACATATAAGCTATAACTTAACTGATATTCAAGCAAGCAAAGCCGCAGACGACCACTAGTAATAAATAAGCCTTTATTGCTGTTTTAAATAACACTCAGCTTAATGAGGGAGATTTTTGATCCAGAATAAAATCAACTTTTTAACAGTTCTTTGGAGGGTGTGACAATGGAGTGAGTGGTGCAAATTGTGCTTACAGTTTGGTAAACAATCAAGAAGAGATTATGTTACATAAGTAATTTCAGCGTTGATTGTGATTGCAAATAAATCACCACAATTGTGCCTTATTATAAATTATAACACCTTTTACTGTACTGTGACACGCAATAAAGAATTGAAATTGGAACAAAGTAGGAATAAAGAAGATGGTGACAGTTGGTACATCAATCTTATTCAGTGTTGCGTATTGGCATATACATTCTATCCTTAATTAATAGCATAATTAAGTAAATATATCTAAGTAACAATACACTGAATGGTAGATTGAGTTAAAATCTGACTCTCTCAACACATGCTATTACAACAAGAACTCCAGTGAAACTCCTACATTAATCAACAGCCTGTTCTTCAACAAAGGCTTTCTCAGAGTTATGCATAAGTTAGGCAGTATAAACATTGCAGATAGTCAGGATTATCCACTAATATAATAAAGAAAAATATATAAAATTTAGAACACTGAAAATATTTCACACCATATTGGATTTTTTTCTTTAATTTTGAAAACATACTTGCCCATTAATCTAAAAATTTTGGTGGCAAATAGATAATCAATCAATTTTCATTTAATCTCAAGATGAAGTTTAAAACATTGAGGAGGACAACAAGAAGGAACATTGAGGAGGACATGGAGCCATGCCTTGTGATCAATAAAGTTACTCATTTATTAATGCTTGTTTTATTTGACATAATATTAAGCTTATAATATTGTGTTCTTGCATGCAGCTATGTCGCAGTTGGATCCTCGCCGCCTAATCTATAATTTTACTGAAGACAACCACCAAGTTCACAATGTAGGTATTAACCAAGCTAGGTATATGTCCGTAGAGTTTCTATGTGTGTTACAATGAAATATATAGAAGCTGGCCTCTTCAACAGAGTGTTTATTATAAGCTTAATATCATGTCAAATAAAAGAAGCATTAATAAATAAGTAACTTTATTGATAACAAGGAATGGCTCCTTGACCTCCTCAATGTTTTAAACTTCATCTTGTATGAGGTGGGTAGTATTGAGTGAGAATTGTTAATCAAATAAAACCATTTGTTGATAAATATGTAGTTGATTCTATCAATATGTCTCCGAACATTGAATGGAGATCACTTGATAATGGTAGGTTCAGGTTATTTTTTTATAACCAAGCGGAGTGGATTTCTTGTTACTCATCACTCTCACAGACTACAATCCGCCGCGCCGTTTCGTAAAACAGCGCGTTTTACTATCCGCCTGCGACATGTACATTGCGCGGTATTTTTTGGAGTTTTTTTTTTTAACACAAAGAGATAAAAATAATTTCCCAGAAATATTTTTTTTATGTTTCTTGTTTTGATGTATAGAATGCATAGACTTCGACTTTATCTAAGGTCTTAAAAACTTTATTTCTGATAGATCGAATTTCCGAAACTTAGCACTATGATTTGGCCACGATATCACCACCTTGTAAGGAGGAACCATACATCATTTAGACTTGAAATAAATGCAAAGACCTTGAGAACTAATCTGTGTTACAGCAAAAAAATAGCGAACTAGTTAGAGACTAACAACCTTAGAGAATACAGAAAACGCTGAAGCCGCAAAAAATCTACATAACCAGGTCACTTCCTAGTAAAGAACTCGTTTCCTTGCATAGATGGAATAGGTACATTTTGAATTCAATTTAAAATTAATATGATTCTAAAGTAACATGACACTAATGTTTATTCCAAAATGAGCGGTAAATATAGTAAACGATCAACCGGGCAATGCTTCGTTTATAACCTACTAAAGAGCGAACTGGAAAATTTCAAAGACTAACGCAGAATTTGAGTACATAGTAATATTGTTTTTCTAATCATGAAATAGACATGAACTTTATCGGCTAGAATAAATTCACTTTAATATTTGGAAATAAATTATGGAACGAATGGCGGGCGGTACAATGGCGCGTTAGTGTTTTTATTAAACTAATTGAATTTAGTAGCAATTATACTTACAATGAAAATCCGAAATACAATTCACAGTCTTAATTACTATCACACAACTATAAAACACACTGAAACACAAACTATTGATCAAACAATACGATTATTTTCTGTGAAACACTGAGAAAGCGTCTTCACAACAGAACATTATTTTTAAAATGTTTTTTTATAATGTTGCTATAAACTAGAAGTAAATATATTTTGCACAGGCAAGCACCCTCTACTTTGTGTTTGATGAATTTCACATTGACATAGAAAATATGATTCAATATTATCTACTTAGTCTGAAATACACCATCTAAATAATTATTAGGGCAATAAACAAAATAATACGAATATGGTATTTATTGCATATAGGTAAAATCTCAGACCAATGATTATAATAAAGGTGAAGGAAATAATACTGGAATTGCTTTGCCAGGTTTGCGATAAAAAAGTTGAGTGGGTCACTCATGATCACTCCAATCCACATCATATTATCACTCCAAAATTAGCCTAAATCTTCACGAGGTGAAACTGAAAGCCACACTACCATTAAAAGTAATCATGGACAAAAATGTATGAAGCCGAGTACCAACTAGGCCCAATAACCATAATACGCCTATCATTGGAAAGGTCTTTTTACAAGGATTAATGATAACTGAGTTGCTTGTCTCCATTTGCTGTCGGAATGGAGTTATTTTGTGTAAAGTATTTAAGGTTTTTTTTTTTTAATTTTTTTTGGTTTTGTTAAGATAATGGTGATATTATATCGTTATCTTGTATGGAATCATGTGTCTGTAGATAAATAGGCAATAAAATGAATAAACACTCAGAAATAAAAAAGAAAAAATATGGAAAAAGTAAGAAACATTTTTTTTATCAATATCAATAATCACATCGTTGAGGAACGCTGCAGGAGCAGTGAAGCCTTCATATCTGGCATATCCTAGATACCACAGATAGATTGAAACTATATGAGCACAAGTGCCGATTGTACGTCGTCCGGTCAAACAAGTGCAGTAATAATGGCATAAAATGTTAAGTATCAATAATATTGTTTTTTACCAATACATATCAATAGTAAGTTCTTGACCGTACGTGACGCGACTGTATGCGTCCGCGTAAAAGCCAAATCAATCAAAATCTTGGAGTGCTTTTTCTCTATTTATTTCTAAAATATATAGTCCATTTGATGAATGTTCGCTGCAGTAGGACCGGGCTAGCTTTAGTTGATAGGTGCCTAAAGAAAGTAAAATAGCCTGTTCTTCCATCAGTAGTGGATATTTCATGCCTTTTATTCTTTGAAAATCCACTCTTCGGTTATTTCACAAAAAAAAAGATTTTTTTAATAGTTTTTATTTTTTTGCTAATAATATTTTTTTTTTAAATCGATTGTTTTTCTACTAGAAATACTATTATTAAAAATTGATTTTTTATATGTAAGTCAAATCTTTACTGTAGAATTAAATAAAAAAGGCCGTCAACTGGCACTGCGCGCGCACTGCACATTTTTGCAATTATGATGTCAACTGAAACAGGAACTTTGGGGGCTTCCCGTGGTTTTTGGACAAGGATTTGGGACAAGACGCCATAGTAAATATTTTTCCAGATTAAAAGACCTGTCTAACGACACAATATTGATTGCTATTGGAGCGAATACCAAAATGCCCATTCTTCTTTGACATTGAAAACGCTTATTTCCTATTTGTTTCTAACCACTAGAGCACATGTACGGTCGGTCACGTGACGTCTACGTCCGTCATTATATTACTCGTATGGATGTACTTACATAAAGACGAAAAGTGCAAGTTAAATAAAAACTTGTACCAGCTTCTATTTAACTTGCACAATCACTTTTCTCACAAAGGCATATTCAAATAATAATAAAATCTTCTGATTCATATTGTATGTATGTACACGTGTGTCGTATCGCTGCGTAGAATAGTAAATTGGAGTGACGCAATTGGAGCGCTCGTGTGGTTGTTCAATTTTTGAATGATATGACAATTTACATCCATCTTCTTTTACGCTAATGACGATCGCGACACATGAAGATTACGTATTGCGCCAATACCAAGTGAAAATGTATTTACGGTAGATTGATGTTAAAATGGAGTCTTCCAACTCGTGTTTTTGCAACAAGAACTCGGGAGAAACTCTACTGACATCCATATTGCGTCGCGGCCGCGTGATGGAAATGGAGTGATCGTGAGAATCTCTCTCTAATGTCAGTTGTCACAGATGTTTTTCCATCTGTCAATCAAATGAAATGTCATTGAAACTGCATTGAAATTGAAATACCATGTGCCGTTGTTTGAATTCTTTTTATTTCTAAAAAGTAAACCACACGTAATTGAATAATGGATTACGTAGTTGGAAGTGTGGCAGCTTTAATTTCTGGTAACGTAACCCCAAATCGACCGAAACTTGTGAGAAGAGCTTTAACGCCAATAAAACACCAACCATCTCCTAATGTTACCCCAAAAAGTGAGTTTGTGGATGACCGTTCCATATTTTTGTCGCCTTCAGTACAAAAGAAGAAGGCTATAGTCAAGAAATCTCCAAAACGTATCTTCCAGAACCCTGATTTAGATTTAACTCAAGATTCCGAAAATAATTCTAGCCCAAAAGCTGACAAAGTAAAGAAGCATTTGAAGGAGGATTTGGAAAGTAATGATAATATTGTTAACAATAAAATTGTGAAGGAAGAAGTTGTTACTAAAGATATGGGAAGTCCTCAAAGTGCCAACGAAATTACTCCAAAGAAAAAAAAGAAGAAGAATTTGAGTCCAAAAAGTGACAAAATGAAGCCTTCAAAAGAAGATTTGCAGAATAATGATAATATTGACAATAATATAGACAATAGTCCTCAAAATGTGAATGAAAATTCTCCTAAGAAGAAAAAGAACAATTTGACCCCTAAAGCTGACAAAATGAAGAAACTTTCGAAAGAAGATTTACAAAATAATGATAATAATGTTAACAGTCCTCAAAGTGCAAATGAAAATTCCCCAAAAAAGAAGAAGAAAAGAAATAGCACAGTCCTTGAAGATTCACAACAACTAGAACAAGATACAGAGGTTACACCTAAAAAGAAGATAAAACAGAAGTCTGCAGACAACAATATGAATGAGGTACCAAGTGTAGAGATTGCAGTAAAAAAGAGTAAAAAGAAACATGACAAATCGGAAGATTTATCTGAAAATAATGTTAATGCTATACCAGAAGAAAACGTACAAAGGAAGAAAAAAAACAAGAAAAAGAAGAAAAAAGCAACTGAGTTAGAATCAATAAAACCAGAAGCAAAAGGTAAGAAGGCCAAGAAAAAATTAAAAAATAAGATAACTAAATCTCAAACGTATGTTAATCCTAATGCAATCACAAGTAAAGACTCAGATTCAGAACACGAGTCGGATAACGAAATTTATTCTGAGAATGAAGAAGCAAATAAAGAAGTGCTAGACACTGGACCGGCAGAAGAAAGTTCAGATGAAGAAGATACTCCGACACAAAAGAAACCAGAAAACAAAGAGAAGTCTTTCGTAGTTAGCACTGAAGAGGAAATTAAAAGGACGTTGTTTGTGGGAAATGTACCACTTACTAAGAAATGTAAGAAAGAAATAAAGAATATTTTTATGAAATATGGACCTATTCAAACTGTAAGGTAGGTAGAAAGTACTCTATTTTTATTTACGTACATACATATAATCACACTCACAATTCCAAAAGAGGTTGAGCAGAGCTTCACGTAACATTCGGTTACACATAAAGCCATATCTGGCAGTGTGGGTCAGACATTACCCCAAAATAGTGATAGGTTGCCAGTGGCCTATGGCCTATTTTTATTTCTTTGTATCCATTGTGAAATTATTTATACACAGAGTCCAACATATGCATGCATTATCAAAATGCTTCTAAAGCCTTTACCAAATGAATGAATGTATTTTTTTTAAAAAAGATGGTTCTCGTCGGTTATCTTACGGCAGCCAGGAATGAGCTTGAGAAAAATAAAAATAAAAAATTCATAAAAATATTGATATCATTACTAAATAATCAACAGTTTTTATTTCACTTTGATACAATGCATATTTACAAAGTTATAATACATTTCAGTTTGGTATAAAACTATCCAGTATCTGGTGTCCAGCCAAAAAATATCCATTTCATCTCTAGTGTGGAGTTCTTAATGGTTCTGGGTGTTCTAAGAGCTCCACAGCTTCTTAAAGATCACATTTTATCATCACATGGATATGTGCTTCATCACACATGTGTGCTGAAATACATGTCTATTTTTACTTAATACACTTGAGAGCATAAATATCGCACATCTCCAATATTTTTGAAAGATATGTTTTTTTCCAAGTTCTAGTTATTTTTACCCATAACATTTATATGTTTTTAGAAAGCCTGTTTTCTAGCAAACATTATGATACCAAACAACACAGTAACACTTTGACTTTTTAGTATATTTTCGACCTTTAACTGAACAGACCCTTATTTCAATAAAGAGTAGGATGCAATTTGGATTTACAAAAAATAAAGGAATCTACCCAAATAAAAATATTACGTTTATTAATAACTCGTATTACCCCCTCTTGCCCTTATAACAGCACACATACGGTTTTCCATGGACCTTGTCAGTTTAAGGATGAAATGTTGTGGTATGTTTCCCTTTCTTGCTTTATGGCAAGCTGCAGCTCTCACAGATTTATTGGAGCAGTGGATCTTGACCAAATCCTTTCATTTCAGCTCGTCCCTTAGATGTTCTATGGGGTTGAGGTCCGGACTTCTATCAGGCCAGTCTATAACCGGTATATTAACCTCCTCTATGTATCCAGTCACTATGGCTGCAACGTGAGGTCTGGCATTATCATGCATACAGACAAAGTTTTCACCAATATAATCAGCATAATTATGTTAGCACATGTTCCTGTGGCACACCTTCAATGTACCGATGAGCAGTCAATTTGCGTTGTCGAGGCCTCTGATCCTCCCTTACAATAAACTGAAGATCTGTCTTACCATCTATAGAAATACTTGTAGCATTGTTTATTTATCAATTTGTCAAAGTCAACATCGTCATCTGACAAGTGACATTACGTTCCGTTTCGCATTAAGTTTGACATTTAGGCAAAGTGATAAATTCTATACCCAGCGACTTATAAAAAAAAAAAAAAAAAAAAAAAAGAAATAGTTCAGACGAAAGTTTCTTGTCTTGGTAAGTTGTATCATGTTTCAGTTCGATATTAGAGATTATGGTCGTCTTTATGGAATTTTTACACTTTGTTTTTGAATTGGGGCGCGTTAGAGCGTTTTCTATAGTCTCGTCATTATTTAGGTGACGTTAGGCTTACGGGGATCATATTAGTTGTTCAAAATTCATTCAAAGTAGTTATTCGCAAAGATTCGTATTGACAAGAATTTTTTCGTTCATTCGGATGTATGGACTCACTTTCCTTTGCCTCAGACGTTAAAAAAACCATAGGTAGGCCGACCAATCAGGGACGTTTGTTTTTGCTTGTCAGATTATTCATTCGCATTTCGAATTTCAAATTCAAGGCTGAATTTATTTTTGAGGAACGTTAAACATCTTCGTGATAATAACATATGCGAGGATTATATTAACGAAGGAGAACTATTTTCTAATTTGGAAGGAAGATAATTCCGTATTTTCATAATATCCTGGAACGGATAAATAACCGTTAAGGAGTTAATAATTCACCCGAAAGGTAACTATAAAACTCTTATCGTTTTTCAATTATTCTGAAAGTTAAAAGTAAATTCTGTGATTGCCTTGATTTTGTGTTACAGTAAATTAGTAAATTCGGTTGTAAAAAACCGCCTCATCTTGTAAAAATTGCCTGACTACCTACTAAGGTAATTATATTTTGTCAGGTTCGAAATTTTAGGCAATGAATGATCTATTTGTTTAAATTATGAATAATTCACATCTCGAGAGATCATATTCTAAGTACTGTTGGTCGGGTTTCGTAATTGCTCAAAGATTTGCCGTTGTTTTATATTAGTTTTTGGACAAGTTGTGGTTCCAACTCCCTCTTGGGGTTTTATAATGAGTAGTGTAACATTTATTGATGTTGTTTTATTATGACACATCTTCAGGGTCGTCGGTACGGGTTTAGAGACCCAAATTTCCATTACAAATATAGTCGCCTGGTAGAGAGACCTGCGCAAAACCAGAGTTTGGAGGTGTGAGATCAATTTGGAAAAGTGACCGGTGAACTACAATATATAGAGAGAGCTAACTAGTGGCTGATCTATCAGAGCCAAGACACAACGCACTGATCCAGGTACACTACACTAACCAAACGGTAGCGGCTGACTGTCGAAGAGTTCTACAAATACTCTGCAGAAGGTTGTCTCATAACGCGTTTACTAATAATTTATACATAGTAATACCCAAATTCCACTCGTTAACGATCAGAGCAGACTCCAGGACCCTACCTTTCATTATTTTTATGGTTGTATTTTACTATTAGATATATAAGTTAGAAGGTCTAAATTGTGTAAAATCTAACTTGTGTAAACTAGGTATTTTCAAGGAAGAGAATTCTCACAAAGGTGTATTATTTGGAATATGTAAATTGTAAGTAAATAACTTTTCTAGTGCAACAAACAGAATATTGTCCATCCTAAATAAACATTGTACTGCCAAACCATCAAATTGTTGTTTCACTTCATATATACCCATTTAGGAAAGGAAAATACAACCAGCTGAAATCCAGTATTACATACTATAACTAAAAATTATAAGTAAAAATTATTACTTTTAATCGTAACTATCGTCTTGTAATGTATCGTTTGATAACAACGATCCACAATCAGCAATGATAAACCCAATAATTCCTCTCTGAACGTCGGTCACAGTTAACTTGTGCAGAAAATTTAAGAGGTTAATTTTCGATAAAGTATCAAAAACGGTCGATTATGTCCACTTTACACTCTCATTATTGTGTCTATCTAACAAGAACATACCGTACTTTACAAAGCCATACCGTACTATTTAATTATAAACTTGATTTTCGCTTATCTGCGATTTATGTTCAAAAGAAGATGACTGTGCGATAGTTATGCTCTCAAGTGTAGTAAAGCTTTTGCTTAGACAAGTATTGGTTGTTATCTTTTCAGAATAAGAACAGTACCAGTGAAAGATGCCCGTGTGACTCCCAAGGTAGCAGTCATCACGAATGAGCTGCACCCAGACCGAACCACAGTCAATGTTTATGTCAAGTTCAAGAATGAATCCTCAATTGAAGAGGTCAGTGTTTTTGTCCACCAACTATTAAGAACGTCACTAGACTTATCTTATCTTATAATGGGGCTGTGAGTCTGCTCACGGTGCACTTCGACCCAGCGGGATCTTTTGTGTCTCCCCTTTCCCTTTACTCTTGATGCTCCTTGAATATGTACGCCATCAGCCTTACTATGTCCATGGGTTTGAAGAGCCTATAGTGCTCTGGCCTTGGGTGGGCCTTTCCCAGGATATTCATTCTTATCCTGGCTATCCTGACTACAAAAAAAAAAAAAAAATGTACCCAGCAAATATTGTACATACAACATTTTCTGGGTACTTTTGGTTTTTTTTTTTAAAAAATCGTTTTATTAAAAAAAAAAAATAGGTTTTTTTCAAAAATTTTTTTTTGAAATCAACTCAGAAGCTGATCCCAAACCACCTGTATTCAGGGTGTTGGTTATTTAATTTACATGTTGTATATCTTTTAGATATTGGGATAAAAGGTTTAGGCCATAAATGGGTTTTCTGATTCTCTCCTTGCCAGTTCGTTAGCTTTCTCATTGCCTCTGATCCCCTCATGCCGTGGAACCCAGATCAGCTCCACTTTATAATGCTTTCCAACCCTGTTTAGGGTCTTAGAGCATAAAGTAGTAGATCCGAGTCAACACGAGGGTTCAGGAGGGCTTTGAGCGCTGCTTGGGTTAGCACTTCACTGGGCTAATAACAAGCTAATAAGTAGGTGAAAACCTCTACCCTGTAGACGACTTCCAGTTGATAGGTATCAGTCTGTCTACAACATAATAGTACGATGCGCTGCTGTATCTTATCTACAATACTACTGGTTTTAGATTACAGTCTTGGATTCCTATTGCACTATTTTATTATTTGTCGTCATGTCTTTCGGATACAGGCCTCCTCCAGCCGCTTTTATTCGTATTCCCAACTTTTCAATGTTCAATATTGTTACAACACCAGCAATGTTGATAAATGGCTTGATACTGAACAATACGCTGCGCTGCACTTCGTCAAATGTGCTCCGGCACTATAAAGGGCCTGCTGCTATCCTTTTTTTGACCGATCATCTCTTCTCTGCCCTTTTACCTTTAGCATTATTATCTAGGGACCCATATCTTTTTTTTATCGAGGTCAAATTCATTTACGCATCGTCCCTGCAGTACGATGCAACTGTAGGGGTATGTGTGACTCGAGGAACAGGCATTCTCCCCCTACGCCCTAAACGTCCTCTCCGGCCAAGGCACATTATGACAGCACCCCGGGATCGCGAGAGTTCTCTTGTCACCGGGAAGCCATCTGTGCCCGCCCTTTCGGTCCCAAAAACCGGTCAGTTTGGGTAAAACTCAGCGCAGTTTAAGCACGATGTCTACGCCATCTGTCATCTACGGACCTATACGTTTCCTAGTGCACTTCGAATCTTATCTTAGTATGTAGTAACACATGCTAAGCTGGTGTTACCAGCTAGGTACTGTCGAAAGGTAGCAGTAACGTCAGGGCCCAAAAATGGTGACTTGTAAAACTCCGGTACTTAAGATCTTCCTTCTTAAAGACTTTACGTTGTCACCGACAAACTGTGGCTACCAACCCGAACTAAGAAATTTGGCAACTCGTTTCTTTATCGAACAATCAGGAAATGGAATTAGTGGATTCTATTTCTTGATTGTACGATAAAGAAACGACTGGCAGTGGCCAGCGTGTTCCCGGATCCTTCCTAGATTCCTGGGTCATTCAAAAGAGGTGTGATAAAGCACCTTTCATAGTCAGAATTTATCTCTCGCACCAGCCATCTTCATATTTGGACTCCACTTCTGCTTACCATCAGGTGGAATGGAGTCATTTGCTTGACCTTTGTATAAAAAAATAACATGTTTGAGCTGTTATCGTCACAATAGCATTTCAGAACAAACTTTGTACCATACAGGCGCTCGCGGAGAACAACAGGGTACTGAACGGCTGCCACTTGCGAGTGACACGCAGCGATGTGACGGGCGCCGAGCATGACCCGCGTTGCGCTATATTCGTAGGCAACGTGCCCTTCGCTCTGGAGGACGACCAGCTCAGGGAGAAGTTTGAGAGGTGCGGCAAGATCGAATCCGTGAGGATCATTAGAGACAAGAAGACTAATGCTGGGAAAGGTTTGTTATATTTTTAAAACCAGTTATTAATCTTTCATCAAAATTTCAGCCTAGAGACGCCCACTGTTGGACATAGGCCTCCCCCAAGGAGGTCTAACTCGATCGGTCCCGTGACTCCTGCGCTGCCCGCATCCAGCGGTTTCCCGCGACCTTTACCAGATCGTCAGTCCACCTTGTGAGACGATACTGCCAACGCTGCGTTTCCCCATACGTGATCGCTACTCGAGGGCCTATCCACCCCAACGGCCCTTAGTCCTCCTGTCAATGTGTTATGTGTTTATATATCATGGTTAAAAAATCGGGAGTGGTCTCCCCTTTATTTTATTTATTTTTTTATTTATTCATTCATACGAGGACAAACTGGCTTACAGTTTCCCAAAGCGCCAGTTTGCAAAATTATTACAGTCAGAATAATAATACTAATAATAACAGGTACATTACAGCTTTTGGATATCAGTCCAAGTCAAAAGAAATAATACAATTATAAGAAGTGATACATGTCAAATAATAATTAAAATAAATGTCAATAAATTTTACACAAAAGAATTCATATAACTATTGATTACTATTTACATATTCAAAAGCTTTCCTTATTAATAATCCGAAGTGGTCAGCAAAAAGGTCAATGCCATAGTCATGGATGAGCATGTCTCCAATATAATTTAGTGCACGGGTAGTAGGTGCATGTGCGGCGTAAGCTGTGCGCGTCTGAATCCGTTGCAGCAGTCGCGGGCGTCTTCGCGGCGCAACAGTTCCCTCATCGTTCGAGCTCAGTTGCCTAGGTGCCGATAGCGCCAACTGCCCCAATATTGTAGAACAATCTACTCTGCCACGTATTATGTCCAGATAGTACTTACAGAGCTGGACTGTTCTTCTGAATTTGAGACTATCCATATCAACCATGCCCAGAACAAAAAGAGATGGGTACAAATATGGATAGTAACCAAATTTTTTCCTGTACAGCCAACGAGCATACTTCCTCTGCACCCTCTCAACCATAAGACAATACTTGTCTTCATACGGATCCCAAACAACTGCACCAAACTCGAGCTTACTGCGGACATACGCGTTGTATAGTGCCGTTCCAACACTCGGATCGTCAAACTGGGCAGAAACTCTCATTACAAAGCCCAAGGTTTTGCTTGCAGCTTTGCAAATTGTCGTAACATGCTTATGAAAGTCCAATTTAGAGTCCATTATTAATCCTAGGTCTCTAATGTCACTAACCCTTTCTAAGGGCTCATCATACAGCCTGTACCCATTGATAAGAGGATTGCGTTTTCGTGTATGCGTAATCACTTTACATTTGTCACAATTGAAAGGAAGGCGATTAAACCTACTCCATTCAGCTACAGCGTGGATATCCGCTTGAAGAGCTACAGAGCCGGCCATAGTTTCGAATCCTAAACACAACTTAAGATCGTCTGCAAACAGAAGACACTTCGAAGAACCAACACAATTTGGCAAATCGTTAATGAAAAGGAGAAACAGCAGTGGTCCCAGGGTACTACCTTGGCTTACACCGGATCTTGTATGGTAGGTATTTGACTCAAAACCATCGACTCTCACGAGCTGACATCGATCCCGCAGGTAGCTGGAGAAAAATTCCAACAATTTAGGTGCGAACCCCATCTTTGCCAACTTTTGTAGTAGGATGTCATTGTCGACTAGGTCGAAAGCCTTTTTGAAATCAAAATAGGCAGTATCTACCTGTCTCCCAGCATCCATTTCAGCATATGCATAATCCACATGAGCAATGAGATTAGAAACGATAGATCGAGCTTTCCGAAATCCATGTTGGCAGTCATGCAGGGAGTCACGAATCTGCGCGTCGATGTGGCCGCACAATATGATCTCAAAGATTTTGGCGAAAACCGAGAGAACTGCAATTGGTCTGAACCCAGAAACATTATTCCCTGCGTCACCCTTTGGAACTGGGGTTACTCTTGACAATTTCCAAGTCTCTGGATACTTAGAGCTATTTAAGGCTAAGTTATAGAGAAATAACAGCGGTGTCATGAGGATCGACCTACAATCTTTTACAAAAAATACAGGTATTTTATCGGGTCCAGGAGATGATCTCGTTTTAAGCCGCCTTAGTGCTCGCTTCCAATCCGCCTCATCGACTTCACCGACCGAAACAATAGTGGCATCTGCACAGTTATGCCCTGCTCGAGCAGCCTCAGTGTGACACAAACGAGGTATCTCAGTATTAAATACTGAGTTGAAATATTCTGCGAAAGCGTCAGCCGCGGCCTGGCCAACCACTTCTTTACCACGGTGCGAATAGGAACCAACAGGTCTCCGGTCCCTCCTCCTATCCTTAACATAAGTCCAGAATTGTACTGGGTCCTCGATTATATTTTTTTGCGTCAAATTCATGTGCTGCTTGAAAGCATTGTCAATTAGACCCTTGACATGCCACCTATAATATTGAAACATCTCTCTATTAAATTCCTTTTTTTCAAGTTTATACCGTTTCAAATGCTTGTACTTCAATTTTATGTAATATATTATTTCACTTGTGTACCAACTCGGATATCTGTATTTGCTGTGATTAGAAAGATTACATCTTACTGGCACAAACTGGCTAATACAACTGTACAATTTATTATAAAATTGTACAACTGCTGAGTCAATGTCAGTAGCAGCAAGCACGTCTGACCAATCCAGTACTTCCACAGCCCCGTACAGACCTGGATAATTAGCCTTACGCCAATCCCAAGAAGGTTCAGACTCAGAGTTGAAGGCAGCCATAGGTGGGGATAGCGGACACACGGGTATCCTGTGGCCTCGTGAAAACTTGATACCGATTTCAAGAGGAGGATGGTATTTATCAACCGGTACTAGCGACTCAGCGCCGGCTAGTACCTCAATTTGATTTGGATTCAGGTTGCTCAGCACAAGGTCCAACATACCACCATGACTATTGCACACATCATTATGCTGTTTTAAATCACAAGTGTCACAAAATAACTCAAAATTAAATTTTACATTAGTACTACATGAATTAAGATTGAAATCACCAACCACTAAAACATGCATGTCATTATAGGTCATAATTACGTTTTCAAGACTAGTCAAAACATTTAAATATTGGTCGTCATTATAATTAGGCGGTAGGTAAACAACACAGCATAACACTTTGAAATATTTACAACTCACAATAGCACAAACCAATTCCATGTCAGATGTCAGAGGATCAAAATCTGTGACTTTACGCACCGAATAATTATCTTTTACCGCGAGTAGAACCCCTCCCCACCCCCGTTCGCCTGGACGATCCCTCCGTACCAACACGTAGTTCGAGGGGAAAAGTTCTCCATCGGACACAGAACTAGTCAGAAATGTCTCAGTCAAGGCTATAAAATCAAAACAGTTTTGACTGACATTATTGTAGAAGGTATTAGTTTTTGATCTCAAACTCCTTACATTTTGATAACATATATCTATAGATTTTAAACTAACACGACTCCGCACTTTTTGTTTTGGCACGAAAGTTCTGCCGCCATGGCTTAACACAAATATCTTCAGCCCAGTTCGTGGGGGACATGACACTCTCAGCACATTTAGACGGGACTCCAAGCTTAAATGATGCGTATCGCCCTCGCGACTTCAGCACTTCTACTGTGCAGGCATCATTACTACAGATTGACTGAAGATGGGCTCGTACCTGTTCAACCGTAGTACCTTCTTGGACATAGAAGAGATGTAAATATCTCCACCTTTCCGAGGCTCGCAGTGCCGTAGTTCCCGGCGCTGCAGTGCCCCGACGCACTCCAGCAAGCGAAGCGCGCGCGCGACCTCGCTTCACCTCCTCCCATCCTTCCGAGTCCTGTACCTCATCGCAAACGCTATTCGCCGCCGCTTGTGACGGCTGGGTCGCAACGGCGTCCGTAGGCAACGTTGCCGCCGAACCAGCCCCAGGAGTACTAACAGAAGACGGCGTGGTGGTGGTGGTGGTGGTGGTACTTATTGTTTGTTTATTCACATTGCGCCTGCCGGATTGCATCACAGTAGGCTTCTTCTGGACACCGGTCGGCCCGGACAGTACAGGGGCAGGGCATACAGAGCGCTTAGCTTTAGCGGCACCGTTGGGTAGTTGGTTTTGCACAGCATCGTATTTTGTTACATCCATGGCATCAATCCTCTTCTCTAACTCATTAATTTTCCCCGTCAGATTATCCAATTTATTACATAATTCAGTCTTCAATATAAAGAATTGCTCAGCTAGAATATCTTGAATTTGAGTAGTAAGCCTTAACTCAAATTCATCCTGCGACAGTTTTATTTCACGTACAACCGACACGGGCAAAGTTTCAGGTGTTGTTCTGGTTTTATTTTTGTATTGGCCAGCACGCAACGTGACATTATCAGGACTAACCATACCATGCATAGATTCATGGCCGTCATTGGCAATAATTATGTCATGCAAATGTTGATGTTGAGTTTGACGTACAGGAGTTAGCGAGTTATCACCTTTCGGTAGTTTGCTACGACACTCAACACACACCCAGGTCTTTTTATATTCCATTGTGAACGTAGCATAGACATTGTTATTATAATTAGCGCACAATAAATCATAAGATTGCTTACATTTAACGCACCTCATGCACCCTTGACTTTCTCGTATACCAGAAACGTCGATAGAAACCTTATATTTTAATGTCATACATGCATGTTAAATTTGGTTGCAATAAGTTAAAGCATACGCGAGTTATCGTGCCAACGCACAGACACACACAGACAATTCCAAAAATGGTCCCAAACGTGTAAATCCGTCAAAATCTCGAGGTCAAATTTTTTGACGCTTACAAGACTTCCTCTACGCTGCGTATACGAGAAAGTAAAAATCACTGTGTATTTTTTACCAAAGGAAAATTCTAAAGCCGGAACGGGTCGCAAATAGTATTTACAAGCATTTGTATGTAAGTACTGATTTATATTTATTTCACTCCAGGTTTTGCCTACGTTAACTTCGCTTCAAAGGACGGCGTTGAATTAGCACTAGCGTTAACTGAAGAAGACTTGACCATAAAAAACAGAATCTTACGCGTAAAAAGATCTACTCAAGTCGCACAGCAACAAAAGAGTCAAGACTTTGGAAACAAGGGATTCCAGGGAAGAAATCAAACAAATAACGCAAATAATTCGTTTGGTAAGAAAGTGTTTAAACCACGAGGCCAGAACCAAGGGCAGCAATTTGAGGCCGCGCAATTTCAGGGAAGAAATCAAATTAATAAACCGAACACATTTGGGAAGAAAGTATTCAATCCACGTGGACAGAATCAGGAACAAATATCACAGGGTGCGCAGAGGAGACTGATGAACAAGAGAAAGAGCCAGGTAAATATGCACCCTTAGCATAACTATACTTTTACTATACATTAGCCAAATTCGATCACAGATTAGAAAGAATATGTCTAAAGAAATTCGATAAAGAATAAATGTTGACAAACCACTGTCATTTTTGTATGAGTTGAAGGTTGAAGGGACGAATGATATTTTTTTTTGTTTATATTTCTTTGTCTCATTTGGCGCAAGTACTAAATGAATTACTAGTGAATACTAGAGAGCGTACGTCGAAGCCGCAGTGATTATTTAGATAGATAGATAATAATTTATTTGTTAATTATCAAAATGCCAACTTGTACCCTTGTCACATGTAAAAATCGCAGTGAACCGGTCTATCTTGGTTTGTTTCTGTGATGGAGACAGACTTTGATAATATGGTGGTAGCTAGTCAGGTGGACTTCAATTAATAATAATAATAATAATTTATTCATAACCCAATAATGTGTTTACAGAATATGTTAAAGTTACATTGTATAGTTCAGGGTTTATCAATACATAGTTGCATCAAAAAGGGTAAACCCCTGACATCGAAACTAGTAAAAACTGTATTTTCAATGTCAGTGATTCCTCGATATTCTTATCGTAGTTAAAATAAATTGTACGCTTGATTATGTGATTTTAACTTCTGGATCATGAATATAAAGCTACAAAATATAACTAAATTAAAAATCTTTAAAAGTTTTATTATTTGTGTGTGTGTGTGTGTGTGTGTGTGTGTGTGTGTGTGTGTATGTGTGTGTGTGTGTGCGCGCGCGTGTATAGATATATATATATATATATATTTTTTGGGGTATTGATATATATAAGTACCTTTATCTGCTATCACTTGAGGAGATTTTCAGTATCTAAATACGACATCCTCAAAAGACTAGCTGTAGTTTCCTTTTTTACCTCGAATCTATTACAATAATTCTACCTCTAACCAAACCAAGCACAAATTAGTCTTCCCCTGGGTATCGAACTGCGGGCCTCTGGATTTAATTCCGGTGGGCGAACCACTACATCATATAGAGTATAGACAGTTTCCAAGTTACCCAAAGAATATTTAAAATGTATTGTACGGTTTCCTCAGGAGACTGGTGAGGGGCCTGCAGCCAAGAGAAAGCATTTAAATCAACCTCAAAAAGAGAAGAAAGTCAGGAAGGAGTTCGTTGGTATGACGGCGGAGAAGAAAAAGGTAAGAAGAACACAATCTATTTATATATCTTTTAATATTATAAAGCGCTAATCTCAGGGACTACTGATTCAAATTGAAAAAATATTTTTGTGTTGGATAGTCTACTACTTACTAGGAAGGCTATAGGCTATATAATAACCGACTAATATCGGTCGTGATAATCCACGAGCGAAGCCACGGGCGACCACTAGTATTTAATAATAAGTCGAACTATATCATTTATTCCAGTGTTCTTTATTAATCTTTCGGTAGAAACACTGTTGATTGGCCTGTGTGGGTATTTCGTGAATTTTTTGGCTCGGGAGCACAAATATTTCGATGAACAAAATTTTATAGTAAAATTCGGCATAATGACAAAAATCTATTGATTTAACAGATATTCTCAAAGAGAGAAAAGGAGAGATTTCTCCTTTTCTGATATATCATACCATGTCATGGACATGTCATGTCTATCGACTTTCCTAATTTCTTAGTTGGAATGGTAGTCACAGTTTGTCGATGACATCGTAAGCCATAAGCCAGCACGCTTAAATACGAAATCCAGCTCGAATCGACTTCTTTGGCCCGGAGACACATATTGCCGGATATTATTTTTAAAGTCGTTGTGCAATAAAGTTTATTTCTATTCTATTATATTCTACTATCTTTTTATGCAAGAAAGTGTTAACTAAGGCTCTACCCGCCTGTTTTGGGATTATAAACGTGTATATAGTGTCCATAACAAGAGAAGACAGGGCGAGAAAATAATATTATATAATTATTCATTTCAGAAAAACAAATTCAACAAGGGACAGAAAAAAAAGCGAGCACTCAGCGAGATATTAACAAAGTCTAAGAATTGAGTGATACTGGTTTAAGTTATTGTTTTTAGAATATTAATGGTCGGAATTATGGATATAATAATGTTGTTGATTGTGACTGTCTTTCTCTGCTTGAGTACAAACAGTTGTGATGTGTTGAATAAAATGTTTTATGAAAACATAAGTATATTTTTTTTATATTATGCCGAGGTATTTTCTCTCTTGCCCATTCATTTAATTATTCTTGCCTCAGATCGCATATTAATAGCAATATGTAAGTAAGAGTCAAATAGTATTTTGGAGTATTCTAGAAGAATTAGTAAACAGAACCTGAGCTCGCCAGTGTAGATATTAAAAAAGATATAATACTTTATAGGTGGCCTCTCAGACCACCCTTCGTTGCGTAATTATTTCAAGGAAGCTACAGCTTTCGTCTACGAATTCATCTAAATCATACTACATTTTGATAAAAAAATCATCAATAATATTCCTAGTTCTGAGTTGGCACCGCAAGTCAAACGTTTACATTGAGGTTCATCTCTTATATTCATATAACTTTTGAAGTATTCCACTACAATCCAATATCGGTCCTACAAAATGTTCTCAACTACTACTAAATAATAGGGTATTACACCATTTTTTGAAAATTGTTTTAAATCCAAAAATGCCTTAAAAACTAAGTTTTACTTTCGATTTTGAATTTTCGCGCGGAAACGCTAGCCGCCATGCGTTTTCGGCCCATGACGTCACGCCGCTAGTCAACAAAACAACTGCGATTTCAAAATCAACACAAAGCACGATACAAATCTACTTTGTTTACTAACGGAGTGACGTCACGTCGCATTCCAATATGGCGAACGGCGTTTTAAAGATTTCAGGGCCAGATTAAAAGACGATTTTTAAAACTGAATTATAAAATTTTAATTACATATTCATGAATAAATATCGATATTTCTCGTTTACTTTTTGCAATATCTATATCTATAGGTATATATAAAAATTAATACTGACTGACTGACATATCAACGCACAGTCCAAACCACTGGGCCTAGAGATTCCAAATTTGGTACGTAGGTTCCTTAAGAGGTCCAGGGATGCACTAAGAAAGGATTTTTGGAAATTCACCCTCTAAGGTGGTGAAAAGTTTATATGGAAATCCGTCATTTTTAAAGTAAAATCCATAAAAGTTGGTACATGGCCTTTCAGTTGGAAATTAAGAAAGAGGTATTTTAAGATTTTTGGAAACTCAATCCCTAAAGGGGTAAAATGAGAGATAAAAGTTTGTATGGCAATCTGACATTTTTACATGTTGGGTATATGGCGCTTGTATTAGAAGAAATAAGAAGAAAATTTAACGCTGCCCTAAATAACTATTCTACGCGGACGAAGTCGCGGGCAAAAGCTAGTCCATCATAAATATCCAATTTTATATTTTTTCTTCCATGGTGTAAAATACCCTATTAAATACAGTTAATTACGATAGAAAAAGTGGCCTCAATCTAAACACTCATCGCTTGACTAGCTACCGCAGTCTTATCAAAATCTGTCGCCATAATATTGTTAACATCATTATTGGTGTTCCGACAGTTAATGATAAGATATCCAGTTCCTCTGTGGTTGATGGTTCAGGTGAAGCTAGATTACATCTGCATTATCGTCACTTACCATCAGCTGTGGTGAAGGCCTTTGCCTTCCCTGTCAAGAATAAAAAAAGACCTTCAATATTTGGTATAAAGTGCAAAATCGATTGGCTGACAGCTTGTGGTAACCTGTGCTGTTGTCTGTACCAAACAGGTTTCAGCGTTTGGACCGTGTAATATTTTGCCTTATTTATTATGTTAGGAACTCAATAAAACACATGTGTGGTACAAATATTATTGTATAATTGTCATTTAATTACAAAAATATGTCAATGTTAGCAAAAATAATCACAGTCTGACACTTTTATATCTATATACACCTACTGTTGTTCCAGATACATTGTGCCTTAACATCAAATTTAAATCGATAACACATCGATTTTGCAAAACATTTATAGAAAAGTAATTACAATAACATCAGATCCATATCGAAGGATAGTATTAATACTTGCCATTTAGAAAAAATCTTGACACTTAGTGGTCATTAAAATTTTTGTCTGTGTTACCAGTGTATTTGAAAATTTTTCAGAATAAGAAAGAAAAACCATGATATTAATGTTTAAAAATGTTTATTTGAATGAAGGTGTATTGGTTTTTTACAATCAACACCTACTCGTCTAAGTCTATTATACAATTTCGATTATATACAAAGTTTTATATAATAAGATTATAACAACTTAACTGTTCATACAGTTTTATAAAAAAAAACTAACTAACTCTTCATTTCCATTACGACCTTGGTAGTTTCTTTATTTTTTTTATTGGCAACACTGACGTTTTTATTTTTCATATAATTTAAATAGAAATCTTTTATAAACGTTGCAGCAAGTAAAAGAAAGAGTTATTATAAAAAAATAACTCAGTAGCACATCCACACCACACGTCAGACAAAGATAGTGATATAAAGCAATTGATCACAATGCTATATCTCTGTCTAACCAGTTTCTTAATTATTTGGATAAAAATGAGCTTAAATTTAAAACCAAAATACGTTATGAAGCATGCCCTAACTACTGTACATAATAAAACTAAATGAAATGATACCAGGATTGTATATTAGGTAAACTATTTCTTAATTTTACCATGAGCAAATTACTTTTTTTCAATGAACATTAAAATGTAATTAAAGCCAAATATTTTCAACCATATCACAAGCTAATAAAGACTAATATTCTTTATTTACATTCCTGATAGCATTATCAATCTAATAAACAAAATGCGATCAATATTGATCACTGCACGACACTACAAGTAAAATACAGTATTTGTAAAGGTCTTCCACGTGGCGCATCGATAAATAAGATGTACAGAACAACAGATATACTGTGTACATATTAAAGCTTCATAATATAATTATTACTAAAAGAGTAGAGTTTCCTTTAAACTGGCAACACTGTATCTGTCGTTCTCTACAATAGTGTAGTGGTGTTTTATTTAATACAAGTTTGTGCTTATTTTGATGCTATTCGACATCAAAAACTGTAGTAATATTTTATATTCGAACGTTAAAGTAAACAGATTTCGTTGTGCTTTGAAATTTAACTCTATTCACATTGTTTCGACAGTTCAATAAATTCACCATCACTATGGCACCATCTTAATCTATGGTAACTCAATAACAGGTATCTTGTAACTTCGCCTTTACCAGAAATCTATGAAGAAAGTACCCTAAGCGCTCGACCAGTCATTATTGCTAACATTCCCGAATAATCCACCTTAACAAGTACACATGTACTCTACTTAATATAAATACAAAACTACTATTTACAGTTCGACTAACAGTCATTTAGCTATAAGTAATTTTATTTCTACTTGTTCATAGCGGTTTGAGCAAAGACTGATATGCGTAGGCAGACTTAACAACGGGGCTGCCAGGATATCAACCCAAATTCTACAACCAAATCTTACCATTAACCAAATTTATCGACTCCTATTTACGCCTGGCAACCCTCAATATTTCGATGGTAATAATAATCTAATTGTGTATTGGACTTTTTACAATATTGTAACATACAATTCATAAAAATAGTTTTATTTGTTTATTTATTTATAAATATAAGGTTCCAGATTTTCTCTTTTATTCTTAACAAACAAAAGGCCTTTTTCGTTCGTATTTTCGCTCATTTATGTTTCAAATCAGTACCTTTAAGGTTTTCAGTATATTTTACACAGGTTCAATATATTATCTATGAAATGAAAAAGGTTATTTAAATTATCTACCAAAAAAGTAGTTGTAACAGTATTGCTATAGTCAAAAATTCTTCTACAAAGGGGTATAGCGTCATACATCCAAGTTACAAATGACAGTGTCAGTTCTCATTCCACAAACAACTCATAATCTTACGGTACCGGCTGCTACCTTTGGCCACTTAATTCTTCTTCACTTTCAATATCGTTAAAGTTAAAGTCAAAAATAAGGCTATCCAGATGAGTGTTGAGACAAAGCCCATGTACACATCTGGGTCGGTTATGGGCCAGCCTCTAGTTAGGATGGATCTTAGGGAATTAGTGGCTAGAGTTAAGGGTAGGCAAAGGGATACGTATCTTAGGATCATGGGCATGCCTTCTATGGGCCAGATGACGCCGCTAAGCAGCAGCGTGGGGTAGAATGACCCCAGGGCAAGTTGGATCGCGTTTCGTTCGAGCTCGCACGCCGCTGAGATCACGAAGCCGAAGCACATGCCGCAGAGACCTGGAAATGCGTTCTTTTATAAATATATGCTTGACAGCAAAATGTATTGTTGTTGTAATAGTTTATTAAGCCAGGTAATTTAAATTTTATTTACAACTATAGTTAAAATTTTAATTAATAATTTAAACAACAGTCTTTTATTCGGTAATTGTCATTACCTACCGCATTTGAATTAGTAATTTAAACAACAGTTTAGGCACAAATACGGTAATTGTCATGTCATTACCTACCGCATTTGAATTAGTAATTTAAACAACAGTCTATGCACAAATGCGGTAATTGTCATTACCTACCGCATTTGAATTAGTAATTTAAACAACAGTCTATACACATATGCGGTAACGTCATTAAGTTGCTAAAACAGTACCTAAATATGTTTGTGTGGTGGTTTAATAAGTCTAATATAAGTACTAAACTATACAAATTATGTATAAAAGGGTAGACTACGTTACCACAAACTGTCAAATTATTTGAAATAGATTTTGAAGTTTATTATTATGGATTAAGGTTGGTGCTGAAGATATTTGACAGGTGAGGGTAGCCAATATATATAAATTACGTGTCACGTTGTTTGTCCGCGATGGACTCCTAAACTACTTAACCGATTTTAATCAAATTTGTACACCGTGTGCAGTTTGATCCAACTTGAGAGATAGGATAGTTTTTATCTTGATAGGTAGTCATATATTTTTTTTACTGCAGATTCAATTCAATGTTATAGTTCAGTAGTATGAAATTACCACAGCAACGCGTGGCTGGGACAGTTTTATTATATTTAACACATTTACAACCATTACAAACATCTGTTGCTTATAAAACTTTTACTACTTTTCTGAAGTTTCACTTTTAGTGTGACACACACTTTGTTTTTAGGTTATGTGTAGCGTGTATCGTGTGTATGTATGTGTATGTGTGTGTGTGTGTGTGTATATGTGTCTGTGTGGTACCGACCTTGCAGTATAGTGAGCAGGATGACGTAGAAGATGTTCCCGTTGTTCTCGACCTCGAACACCAGGATCATGAAGACGAGCACGAGCGCGGTCTGGCCGCACATCACCACGAACTGCGTCACCACGTGCGAGAACAGGATCTCCGCCGGGGACACGCCCGCCACCCACGACCGGTCCAGCAGACCCTCCATGCGCTCCACGATCAGCGCCGATGACGTCAGGGCCACCGCCAGGAAGAACACGATCCTGGGGGAAATGGCTATGGTTACTACATGCACTCGACACTATTTGCCAAGGAGTAGGTGGCAGGTGGAGGTGTTGCCAGAAGGAACACAATCCTGGAGAACCCAGATTAATATCTGTACTCTCAACAGACTATGTATTGCCAGGAAGAACACGATCCTGGGAGGTTACTAACTAGTTGGTGGTAACTGACTATTTGGCAGTTTTCGGAAAAATTGTTTAGCTCTTAGCATATTGCAGTTAGCATTTAATCGCTGCCTCCTTCGGTGACGAGGAGAGACTTTGTGTCCCAGCAGTGGATCGAATTATAAAGGCTGTTAAGATGATTTAATCGCTGAAGTCAGAAATAATTTACTGACCTTAGCACTTAAGTTCCCTTGTGCGAACAGATAAGATACCTGATGGTAAGTGATGAGGATAGCTCATTCCCGAAGGTAGAGCTTCACCTGGAGCCCTCAACCACTGAGAGACTGGCTATCATAAAATATGTTTGACTAGCAACTTCCCGGCTTCGCAAGGGTTAAATTTTGGGATAAGCGCAGAGTAAATGTAGTTTATTTTTTCAAATTACTATTTATATTTTTCTTTTTTTTTCTTTTTATCCAAAATCCTATTGTTTACACAAATATCCTAGCTTTTGCCCGCGATTTCGTCTGCATGAAATAGTTACTATGGGCAGCATATGTTTATATTTTATTTGGACTTCTACACGACCTTTCATTCACGGCTAAAAAGGATATTTATTTCTTACTAGCGGACTCGACAGACTTCGTCCTGTCATTAGAAAACATTTGTATGAGAAAAAGAAAAGGGCTGTTTTTATGGTTTTCCCGGCAATTATTCGAATTTTTCTCGCCGTAAAAACCATCCTTGAACTTCAACGAACATTTTAAAAAAAGAATTGTCCAAATTGGTCTAGGCGTTGTTGAGTTATGCGCTTACCAACACATTTTGCGATTCATTTTTATATTATAGATCAAGAGCCTATTCAAAGTTTCATGGGCGATTCAAAATTTCATGGTTTTATCTTCGATAGTGAAGAACTCCCATACAAACTTTCATCTCTTATTACAACCCCTTCGTGCCCTTTAAAAAAAAAGGTAGCTTGTATCCCTTGTATCCTAATTTAAGTTCTAATTATATTTGCACATCAAATCAGAGGCGTGACAGCGTGACTGGTTTGGACTTCCATACTCCTTTTTCATCTCCATACAGGTCAAAAGATCAAAATCGCTAGAACACTTATTTATTTATTTCCTATCAAGTGCCTAAATTCACAGTTTGATGGTTTTATCTTCATAAATGACAAACTTTCATTCCTTATCTCAATCACTTCAAGCCTTTTTCTCGCGATAAAATGTAGGTAGTATTTGTACCAAAATGTATCAGAATCACTCCTATACTTTATGAGTTTACTCGTTGCAAACATACAAATCTTTCCTCTTTATATTATGAGTAGGTATATAATTATTATACGTGTCCTTACGTGAGGATGACGCCTGGTGCCACGAAGTCCGTGAAGGAGGGGTCCTTGTTCCCGTAGATGGGGTCCAGGAAGTCGATCGGGATGTCACCCAGTTTGGGGTTGTACTTGCACGTCTCCAGCAGATCCTGCCAACAACATAAGTATTGTCAATGCATGCCTAATATATTACTAGCTTTGGCCCGCAACTTCGTCGTTACTTTAAGCAACATTTTATTTTTTTAAGGTACCTACTCAATTTTTTATTAGTCATACTTGTTTATTGTATAATATTTGTTTTTTATCAAGTGCCTAAATTCAAAGTTTCATAGTTTTATCTTCGACAATGACGAAAAAATACCCATTTTGTTTTTCGGACTCTGTCATCCCACCTTTTAGGAGTTGAATTTTGAAAAAACCTGAATCTCGGTGTTCAATCATCTATCGATGAGACAACTCCTGTACTCCTGTGAAGTTTCGAATAGAATAGTCTTACTAATCTTGTTTTCCCGTACAATCTTTCATCCCCTATTATACCCCCTTAGGGGTTGAATTTTATTTCGAAAAATACAGCCTAAGGCAAAGCAAGAAGAAGGGAGAAGAATGATAAGCCTCCTCAATCTATAGGTATATATTTATTTTTAATAAAAGTTGGATTTATTTATTCTTCTTTTACATAAGAAATTAGTTCATAGGTCTAATTTGTTTTTCCTATAATAATATATTCTCCCCGCTCACACCAATTATCTATCCCAAATTAAGTATCATTAAGAATTTGTGTTATGGATACTAGATAACGTGTAGATAACGGACAAATATGCATAATAATCTAAATATTTCATAAATAAATACATAAACAACCATGACTCGTGAACAAATGTTCGTGTTCATCACACTAACATTTGCGACAACCAGGATTTGAACCCGAATATCCTGATGTGTAGGCTGCAAATAAAAAATAAAATCTGTAAAAAGGCACAAATGCGCTCATTGTCATATCCGCGCAAGTGCGTAATGGTTATTGAGAAGTTGAATAGGATATGATGAAATTGACATATAACGAGTGTAAAAAGTCCTATGACAAAGCCGAGAACTACGTATGCCGCTCATCATTAGGACCATTTTTGTCTTCTAGACTATACCTGGGAAATTAATAGTTTAGAAGTTATTGAAGGTCAAAGTTAGATTTTATTTAAATATTTTGATAACATCATTTCTTAATTTTTGTTCAAAGATACATGATCAAAATTTTAAGTGGAAATGTCATACCAAAAATGGCTTTAAAACGTCCTTGCTCAATGTAACCACTCGACATCGGGCCCATTCCCCTCAGCCGCCCGAACGTGGCGCACATCTCCAAGTTGCTAAGCGCTGCAAGACTTGCGCGCTCTATACATTGCAACGTAGTTTTTGGAGTTTCTTTACATCAAAAAAAAATTGTTTCGCAGCAATATGTTTTTTGAATTTTTTCTACTTAGGCTTTGTCTTACACCCTGTATGTATGATAAAAGTTCCTAGTGCTTTGAGTGGCACCCTCAAAACACCAAAATGGCGTTGAGTGCCCCTCCGCGGGTAGTATGAAAAATCATAACACGCAGACATAATATGTCTGTGTGCCACCTTTGCGATATTAACTGTCAGACATATTTTGTCTGCGTGCCATTTAAGGGGCTTATTAAAATAGAATTCCAAAAAAAAATGTGGCACTAAATCAGGGTAAAAGAAAGATGAGTCTTATAAAGTGCTTGTTCCAGGATCATTTTGCGTGTTGGGTCCGGCTAATTTTCAGTTTACTGGGAAGTGTCCTTACCTGCGCGAAGTCCCTGTAGGAGAACTGTATGTCCCGGTTGAGCATGAGTCCGATCTGCTGGTTGGACATGTCGAGCCACACCTGGATCTCCGACGAGCTGATCGTCTCGTTGTCCGCGGTGTCCGCTGACAAACATTACACATACATTACAAATACGTACATATAAGTAACATTTAGTTTCTTATCATTGTTATTGGGTAAGCTTTTAGCTTTCATCTCTCAAATAAGACCACAGTAAGAGTCCTTTCTCCACATGGAACTTGGTCCTTCGAGACGGATGTTGTATAAAATGTCCGGCTTGAAGGACTAAGTTTGTCGTTCAGGCAGCAAAGTGTAAATCTGTACAATAAGGGAACTTGAATAGGACGCTCGCTCGAATGAACAAGTTTATCAATGAGTACAAAGCCAGATTGGCAACCAAAGAATCCATGTAGTTCTCGTTGAAGTAAAGCACTCCCCAGGCGCCGTACTTCTCCGAGTCATTGGTGCAACTAAAACATGATCCTTTGAGCTGTTGTAACAATATCCGGCTCGAAGGACCATATTTTTCGTTTCAACCGAGCAAAGTATCAATGAACACTATTGTAAAACATAGCAAAAGCCAACGTGAAGACCAAAAAAATCTGTATAGTTCTCGTTATAATAAAGCACTTGCCATACATCAGTCTCCTTGACAGAGTACTTGATCCAACTGAAACTTGGTCCTTCGAGCCGGATGTCGTAACAATATCCGGCTCGAAGAACCAAGTTTGTCGTGCCGGCAGAACAAATTGTAAATACGATTAGGAAACTTACCTAAAGCCAGCCTGGCGACCAAAGAGTCTGTGTAGTTCTCGTTGAAGTAAAGCACTCCCCAGGCGTCGCCCTCCTTGACGGCGGCCTGCGCGGCGTCCAGGTCGGGGTAGAAGATCTGCTTGGTGTGCTCCGTGAGGAAGCTCAGGTACCGGCACGACAGGTTCTTCATGGAGCACGTCGAGTTGAACGGACAGTCGCCGTCTATCACCCTCACGTCAGAGTTTACGATCGCCTGGGAACAAATACGTACAATCATGCTCACAATTGTATAATGTAGTTAGAATACCAACCCGCACTTGGCCAGCGTGGTTGACTAAGGCCTAATCGCCCCTAATGTGGGGCAGGCTCGAGCCCGAGGTGGGGACATTATATGAGCTGTTGATGATGATGATGATGCTCACAATCCCAAAGTTTCTTTAGTCGACATTTCTCGCCAAAAATCAAATTTTCTCAGATAATGATTTTGGAAATATAGCACATAGCAAAATACTAGTGCAAGTCCTAGAGCTATAAAACAAATTGATCTTTTTCTAAGCGAAGTTTGTTTTATATTTTCCTAAATATCGTCTGAGGTAATCTGATATTTGGCAGGTAACTTCGAGAAATATCCACTAAATCTGAGAGGAAACAGTTGTCGCAAGGTGCTATTATTTTCTAGATATCGATGTGTCCCGTCCAGGACGAATGCGTCTTGGTTGTACCACAAACCGTGACCCAAGAAAATCTGATAATTGGCGAGAATTTTTGATGTAGTCAGAATATAAATTCGTGATGATATCCAATCCAGCACTACTCACACGTGTCTTCACACGTGTGAGTAGTTCGTTAAACGTAGTGCACAAGCATTACACATCGTCAGCATTTCCGGATTTTTAGAGACAAATTTTTATAATATTTTTCCTGAGATTATCCAAAAATGATAACCATTTTAACAAAAAAAACTAATTTCACTCTTATCTGGGTTATATAAGTATTCTGAGTGGTACTCACCAACTTAAGTTCGGTAGGGTCTCGTCCAATGGCGAGGCAGAAGAGGATAACTTGCATCACTGGCAGCACGAAGATGAACAGCATGACGCCGATGTTGCGCCACATGCGGAGGAAGTTCTTCTGGATCAGAGCCTTGATCTTGCCGCGGGATGTGAACTGGAATCAAGATGTAATACAAATTATTGAAGGTGACGCTACGATAGTTTTAATGTCCTTTCGGTGGGCTTTAGGTCTCATCTGGTAATTTAAAGGCCTAAACTCTTTTGGAAAAGGCATGCATTTAATATAATACTCGTACCTATAATAATAAATTTTCCACGTTCACCCCAATTATTTAGCCCAAAGTGATTATCATTAAGAACTTGTGCTATGGATAGATAGCGGTCATTCAAAGTCAAAGTCAAAATTTCTTTATTCATTTAGGTACAATTTGTACACTTATGAAAGTCAAGTTTGATGCCATCGGTTCAAGAGTCTTAATATAGAGTTTTAATATACTTACATAATTATTTAAAATATAAATTTATTTTTATAATAATTTAAATCTTATGTCACGATGTTTGTGGTCGTAGTCCTCCGAAACGACTCTACCGATTTTTATGATTTTTTTTTGTGTATGAAATTAGGAGGTATATTTTATGCCGCTAAAAAGAAAAAATAATATGGCACAACAACGTTTGCCGGGTCAGTAGATTTAGAATAAAAATGACTGAAATTGATTAATTAATTGCATATAAGTAAGAAACTACTTTCATCAGGGCTTGCGTTATTTCTGTTATACGTTGTATATAAGTAGGTATGTATGCAAACACAAATATGTATATAAAACTTACATTGAAGCAGTCACCGCAGTCGTTGCATTCTTTCGTCACCACTTCGGTCATCTTCCCGGGCAACTGGAATGGGTGACAGAGACAATACTATAATATCAATGAGCGACTCAATGGCATGTAATATAAATATCTATTTAATAAGGATTGGGGATAAAGACTGTCAAATAAGTATTGGACAAGTCTAGGAATAGGCACACTTTTTATCGGCTTCGGTAAATCTAATCACTGCATACTCCGAAGACAGGCCTATTTATGTTCTATTCTTTTAATTTTTTTTAATACTTACTTGACTGAGAAGCTCTAGGCTGTCATCTGGCCTAATTTTAAAGGTTATTATTAATTTTAAACGGTTAATTTTTCATTCATTTTTACCTTTCAATCTAAATGAAATGTCTGAATCCAAAATGAAACACAAATGCCGAATAAATTCATTAATGAACCGATCCAATAGTGTTGGATATTGGCATTCGGCATCTATCACTTCCACTCGCAATTAACGAAAAATCAACAGTCTAAAATATAGAGAGCACGTTCACTGGGATTCGCCCACTTTGTTTCGAGTCTTGTAGAAGAAAACGTTAGCCATGTGATGCCTGCAGAATATAATAGCATCACCCCATATTCTCCAATGGGTGTCGTAGAAGGCGACTAATGGATCAGCAAAGGGGTATTGATCACCTTATACTCCGTCCACCAATTAGCATTGAGCAAACGTGTTGGACTACTGCCTGAACCTTCATCGATGAGAGGCCTTGTGTCCCAGCAGTGGGTTGAATTTGGAACCACAAACTTGACGGTTACAAAGACAGATAGAACGATAGGGGCAGACGCTAAATATCTCTAATTCCCTGATTAGGGATCACATATTAAACTAATTAGCAAGACCTATCTACGACTTCTTTGAGAGATGGTGGAATAAGCTCATGTAGCTCAAGAACACACAAAAAGGACGTATCTCAATACGAAGGGAGAACCTCCTTTTTTAGAGTCGGTTAAAAAGCGTGTAGTAATACTGACGTCTCCGTTGGATCCGATGCCGTTCTCGACTATAAGCACTTCCTTGCTCTGGTTGATGGCCTGGAAGTTGAGCCCCACGACGTGCTCGTCCTCGGCGGCGTAGGGCGCCTCCTCCCGCTTGGACAGCTTGTTGAGCCCCAGCCCGCCGGACACGTTCAGCTCCACCACTGCGTTCGTTTGACCTGACACCAAATATCACACATTTTAAACAGGGACCGGCATTACGGTGAGTACCAGAGAAAATGTTTTCCTACCCTTATTTCTTAACCGATCTTTATGATACTTTAGAATGTTTTTTAATATAGTAAAAACGATGTCTGGTACGTTTTCCTTTTCTCAAAATTCAAAAACTTTTCATAATAACTTTGAATGCATAGACACTGGCTGCTTATTACCAAGCAGGCCATATTCAGGCAGGCATTCCGCTTTCCGCTTGTCTGCCAACCACTTAACATACAAAAAAATTAAACCACATCTGACAGCAGGGGTCATGCAGCGCCACAAAATATATTTTATATATTAGTTTCACCTGTATGTTTGTTTGTATGTATGTAACCGACTCCTTTGTACGCAATTTTGACCCACTTTAAACAGTCAGATTTCATTTGAACTTTATAGACTTATCAAAGACCGATGACATTACAATAATTCGATAAGAATATCCCATTATGCTGATTAGAATCGCCAGGACTAATAAATTAAACGTTTCGAATGTTAGTTCAGCTATACGTCACTAGATGGCGTTGTCATCTTTCATCAGCGGTTATAATTCGGAAAATTTCGTGGAAAATAAAATAATAGTTTGAAAAAACTAAAAAACACGCTTTTATGTTAAATAAAAAACTGAAAAGTGAAAAATAACTTTTTAGCATAGAAACTAAATGATGAACGAAAAGTAGATATAATTAATACCTATTTAGTTAGAGAATTTAATTGTACCGATCGAATATTTTCAAGAACTAGGTAATGTAATTGAGCACCCCTGCCCGCCTAGCATGACCACCGAAACACGATATGATATAGCCATTTATCGCTTTGAACTGTCAAAAAAATTGGATATAACCGCCAACTTGGAATTTTATCGAAACTACGAACATTTATTAGGCTTATACATGTTCACAGTATCGATAAAATTTCAAGATTGCCTTTATATACAATGATTTTTGACAGTTCAAAGCGATAAATGGCTATATCATATCGTGTTTCGGTGGTCATGCTAGGCAGGCACGCTTTTCTCTAAATAGTAGGTAATTATACTTTTCGTTGATCGTTTAGTTTCTATACCAAAAAGTTATTTTTGACTTTTTAGTTTTTTATTTAACATAAAAGCGTGTTTTTATTTTTTTTATTTCTAAACTTTTATGATACATAACCATGAATGTTGTAAACATTCATAAACAAGTTCCAGTTGAAGTGACTGAAAACGTAAATTGAAATTGGGTTTTCTGTAAAAACCCTCACACAAAACGGAAATTTCATAGTTAAAGACCTAATGTTTTGTAATTCTCTGCGGTTGTAAACGTGAACAGTATAAGAACAAGTTAATATTCATTGGTAACACATGACTTGTAAGTCCGACCGTGCATAGATCACTTCATTAGACCTCTGCTCCTAATTGCTATCGCAATAGTCAGGCAGCATTACACGCGTCTTATGGCTGTTTCTACATAGGTAGGTATTGCTTTATTGACGCTCTGTAGAAAACTGCAGCGGTAGAATTCTATAACGAAACTCATTTTCCACTTCGCATCTTACCTCGAATATCTTTGTCAAACGCGAACGACTGTTTCACAATAAAAGAATATTTCAATCACTATGATTTTCTAAATTACATTTTAGTAGGCGCTAGGATCGTCTGGGTAGGTACCACTACCTTTCTTATTTCTGCCGTGAAGCAGTTTGCTGTGTTTCGGATTGAAGGGAAAGGTAGTCTAAAGACAGTCCCCAGAATGGCAACGCACTTGCAGTGTTAGTGATTTACTCTTCATATTGCGAGTGTCTATAGGCGACGGTAACCACTTAACACCAGGTGGGCTGCAAGCTTGTTTGCCATCTCGTAGTATGATAAAAACATCTTATGTTGTTATGGAAAATGGCTAACTTCGTTTACAATTTTAGCCACAAAACTAAGGATTTTCTTTAAAATTTTCAAGGAAATCGAAGTGATTGGCAAAGTGAGATCAATACAGAATAACAAGGCTGAGATGTTAAATTTCAAATAAGATAATGAATTTTTATTAATAATTTAGTATTAATAAATAAATGCTATTTGGTATTAATTGAATTGTATTATCCTACGAAAACCGGGTCGATAAAAGGGGAGTGGCAAGTAGTTGTAACTTTTGTTGTATGGACGAGTCAGCAAGGGCTATTAGGAGAGATAGGAGATATGGCAATTAGGAGATTTAGTTGGGATTGGAAGAGACTCGAGTCTCCTGCTCAATAATTAACGTCTCCATTTTTGTGGAATCGTCCGTAGAATAGAGTCTAACGGTTAGACTTTAGAGAGGTTAGACTCCAACCTAAAACCATCAGTGAACCTCGACACCAGTATAAAGTATATGCATCGAATTTTGTTTGAGATGTTAGAACATCTCAACAGTCCGAGTATTATCTACTATGTCATTAATCGAATTAGCAACACTTAGAACCTGTTTGATATTGACAAAGCGAGCTATAGAACACCAAATATACATTGTCTTAAGGAAAATCGTGTCGTTTCATATAATTTCGGTGTGTCGGGTGACTCGCGTGCCGATGATGGCAACACAATGCAAGGTCGGCTGATGCGCACAAGTTTATATTGTTTGCTATTATTAATGTAACATTATGCTTTCTCAAGGGTAGGTCAGCGGGGCCTGGCAATTCAAAGTAAGTACTCGCGATCAAACAAAGATTGCGAAGCAAAATGGAGTGGTTTTAACTATAAGTCCAGTGGTTCCTCCACCGGAATTAGATCCAGGAGTTCGATCCCCAGGAAGGATAATTTGGTTGGTGGTAGGACTTTTTTGAAGCTCGCTATAAGAATGATGTTAACACTTTAACAGCACTGTTGTGTTCCGAGAGTCAATGAGAAAGAAATCGTCGACAGCGTAGTTCGTAAGAGCGTTGTCTCCCACCCGGGAAGGCACTGGTTCAAACCCCGCCAATACCAATGTGTTTCCAAATTTTGTATTCATATGTACGTTTAATCGACGCTTTTACGGCGAAGGAAAACATCGTGAGGAAACCTGCACACACCTATGAAGAAATTCTTAGGGTGTGTGTGAAGTCGACCAACCCGCACTTGGCCAGCGTGGTTGACTAAGGCCGTTGGTCGTTGGCTTTTGTTTGTTTGTTTACTGAAGGATTGTTACTCTTTGGCTTTGTTGTCCCTTTTGTGTAGGCGGCAGGCTGGCAACCTATCACTATTTGGACGTGGACGCACTACATGGCCCATACTGCCGGATGTTGCTTTATGTGTAACGAAATGTTATCTAAGGCTTTGCTCCGGCCCTGTTGGGAGTCCGAGCGTGATCGTATGTTATGTATGTATGCGTAAGTGTTAGGGTCAATTCATACTAGCGCCGAGTCAAAGCGAATCAAAGGGAAGTTACACACGAAATGTTTCCTATCTCAGGAGAAATATGTGCGCTACATTGTGGAGATAAGGTTGAATTTGCTATTTTAAGTTTTACATCGACGCTTCGAGGCGCTTCCGACTGCGCTAGGTATAGTATGAATTGAATCGTAGCAGCACATTTTTTTTAAATGACTACCTTTAACAAACTTGTCTGTGTTCTATTATAAGGTGGCCCTTACCGTTGCCCTGCTTCCTGGACAGTTTGAGGAACACGTCTTCGAGCGAGATGCAGCTGTACATGGTGAGCAGCGCCTGTGGAGACTCCTCCGCTAGTAGTTTGCCGCTGCGCATCAGACCGATCTAAAAACAAGGCAACACATATTAATTTTGGAGTTGACGAACAAGAGGAGGTCGATAGAGTCGCGGTGGAGGAGACATCTCATTGGCAAGCATGGTCAGAGGCTCAGGTCATTGCTTATATGATCTGACGTCAGAGCCATGCTTGGCAATTGGAGATCAGGGAGACTGTTGCGTCCTACTGTGTAACGGTGATCTGGCAGAAGGAGGCCGCGGAGAGGGAGCGAGAGAACGATCCTCTAGCCACTCCCACCCAGACGCCATGATCCAGCTCCCATGCGCACATCATCTGGGTATTGCTCTAGTACCCTATTTTTTTTTATAGGAGAGGTCAAATGCATTTGCGCATCATCCCTGCAGTAAGATGCAACTGCAGAGGTATATGGGAGTCGAGGTACAGGCGTTCCCCCTACCCACTAAACTTCCCCTCCGGGCATCCTGCCAAGGCACACTGCGACAGCACCCCGGGATCGCGAGAATTCGCTTGTCACCGGAAAGATTGCCCTGTACCCTAGGGTAATTCCCCTCAGGGCGTATTGCCATTGGGGCGGGTAGCCCGGGGAATTTTCAGAGACGAGGAAACTGTGCGCCGTTCCCGATACAAAAATGATTTAAAACTAGATAAAAATAGAAAAAATACACTGAAAAATATCGACCTGCCCCAGGCGGGAATCGAACCCAGCATCTTCCGCAATCCGGGCGGCTGCGTTAACCACTACGCCACCAGGGCATTTCTTTCGCTGTCCAAAGTCAGTGATTGGTGCTTATATTTTTATGGTAAACATTGTTTCATCAAATCTTTGAAATTTGCACTTCTAAGGATTGCGGAAGATGCTGGGTTCGATTCCCGCCTGGGGCAGGTCGATATTTTTCAGTGTATTTTTTATTTTTTATTTATGCGTTTGTAAACGTAAAAATTATCCCATAGAAATGATATACATAATAAAAAACTATGAATTGAATTAAAAAAAAAACACTTTCATAGTTTGCGTTATTTCTATTACCTACATAGTGATCTTTGGCGTAGGTACCTACTTATGATGAATTATGGGAGAAAAAAATCATAATTATATATCAAGAGTGTTAAAATATTATTATTATACCTGTAGCTATCGAATGCTATAACTCAATGACGTAGGTCATAGAGACAGAATAAAACAATGGATTATTGTTTAATTCTACTACAATAGTAAGAAGTACCTAGTTATGCGTAAGTGATGCAAGAGATAATAGTGGTTTTGAGAAAACTAATATTCTATCTATTAATACAATATTTTGTTTAGATTTTTTTCTTGATAATAGTAACTACAGATTGTTTGATATTTATTACATACAACAAGCCTGTTCAATAATTATGTTAACAAATTAATGTAAAAAAAATACCAACTAAAATAGAAAAAAAAAACAGATTTCACATGGATGTACAGACAACAGCACGTTGGGCTACCACAAACTGTCAAATTTTCCCAATCGATTATGCAAAATAGAATTAGGTTGAAAATCGTTTGGAGAAATTTGACAGTTTTGTATAGCCCGGCGTGCTGTTGACTGTACAAAACTATTAAATATACCTAGTAAGTAGGTATCTATAGAAATGAATGTTAAGCAAATGTACGAAATGAAATTTAGTGAAACGAAAGAAAAATTATAAATAATTCTCTATCTTTGGTTCGCGTTTGCATACCGTTGTCCTTTTTCTATTGATTGCGTCTTCTAGCTAGCGCAGTAAAGTATTATTTACCTACTATCGTAATAATGTCTACCTTCATTAATTGAATCAACCACGAATATCTTCGTCGGTAAATTAAAATTAGAATTCAGATTGTCATGGCCTCAATCTATATTGAAAATATATAACTATTTATATATTTCTGTATTTCGATTAGAAATCGCTTATTACCAGACATTAGTTAGCATTGAAATTAGACGGTAATTTAATAAATTATTAACGGTATATTAATTGTCATTATTTTTAAACAATACCTACTTACAAGACTTCTTTATTACAGTTTTCTTTTGAAGACTACGTACTATACGTTCACAAGTCACATACAATGAACAGAAAAAAATCGGGAGTGGTCTCCCCTTGACTTTCTCATATACCGAAAACGACTCAAAATTTGATAGAAACCTTATATTTTGATGTCTGCATGTTAAATTTTGGTCAACCATCCGAGTACCGACCGCGCACTTGGTTGCTTAACTTTCGTGATCGACGGCTCAAAATTTGATAGAAACCTTATATTTTAATGTCATACACGTATGTTAAATTTGGTTGCAATAAGTCAAAGCATAAAGCACATGCTCGAGTTATCGTGCTAACGCACAGACACACACACAGACATAATTCCAAAAAAAATATTTTTGGACTGGGAGGTCCAAAACGTGTAAATCCGTCAAAATCTCGAGGTGGATTTTTCATGATTTCCTCTATACTACGTAAAAGAAATATGGAAAAACCATTATAAAAACTTACACAGTGAGCCTGCCGCGCCTCCTCGATGTAATGTGTGGTGATGATAACAGTCTTGTCTCCGGAGCTGGTGATCCGCACGAGGTGCATCCAGATGGACTGCCGCAGCAGGGGGTCCACGCCCACCGTCGGCTCGTCCAGGATCAGAAGCTCGGGGTCGTGCATTAGGGCCACGGCGAACGACACACGGCGTTGCTGACCACCGCTGTGGAACAATATCGGCTTGTTATATACAGTCGTCCGACGAGCACGTTTAGACAGGTCAATCGTGAGGGGGTCGTGGGATGAAAGGGATGCGCTGGCGAGCCCGAGCTGCATACATTCGTTCGGGACGCGCTGCTCTTTTGTATGTCTACTGCACGCTCTCTAGACAAATGCGGCATTTTCCTCAACTCCAAAGGCGTCGAACCACTGTATGTTTTTACGCTGTGTTTACATCGTTAAGTTATTGGGAAGGAAATAAAGTTGTTTGTGTACCGTATCTTAGTGCTCAGATCTACGGCTACCTTCTGACTTTAGCCCTGCAGAGCAGAGCCTACACTAGTAGACAACTCTCCTTATTTTGAGAGGTCAAATAAAACAAAATTTAGTCAAAACCGTTACTTTATGTCCACAAAAATAGGCTAACATGATCAAAGACTTATGTTTTGATATACATGTTCCATTATTCTTATTAAGTATACAGGGTGTAAAAGACATGAACAGTCAAACGAGAAACATGTATTCTGCTCACCGTCATAACATTTTTCTTCCTTTAGACTATACCTGGAAAATTGATAGTTACGATTTTATTGAAGGTCAAAGTCATATTTTTTTTTTATTTTTTTTATGAAAACGTATTCTATACGTTATTTCTTAATTATTGTCTAAAGAAACATTATCATTTTTTTTAGTATTTCATAACAAAAAATGGCTTCAAAACGTTAGCGTTCTACGCACTAACGAACGGGGCCGCCGTCAAGAAAATTATCGCGGTTTTGCAAGTTGCGTGCGAGTTGAGCCCTTTACATTGCGCGGTACAATTTGCAATTTTTTTTAACACCAAAAAATAAAAATAATTTCCCAGCAATATTTTTTTTGAAATATGTTCTATTTTGATGTATAGAATACGTGGTTTTCGTTTGACTGTTCATATCTTTTACACCCAGTATATTTTTTTATGAAAGAGCTTTTTTGAAAAGTGTGGCAACTATGTGGCTTTTACCCTATATCGTTAGTTATGTGTCTGTTCGGTCATGGATCTCAGAAGAGCCAGTGAAAGTGCACGTTACATAACAATACATCGTTGTCATCCGTTATGATAAAGAGATCACTATAACGTCTTCTATTTGAAATAGAACTAAAATTACTGCCGTAAAAAGCCGTACGAACTGCCAAGGGAGTTGTATAAAGGTCATAGCTCATTGAGCCAGCCGTTACCCGACCCGAACCGCCTCGTCGCGATATCCGCTGTTGTCCACGGGTGGACTCCGCGTTGCCAATCAGTAAACGATGCATGGTGAACGAGCGGACATCTCGTAGTCCGCGAATATATGAGTAGTTTATAAGGGAATGTCGTTGTAGTTTTTTAGGGTTCTGTACTGAAAGAGTAAAACGGGACCCTATTACTAAGACTCCGCTGTCCGTCCTCTCTGTGGTCTCCCCTTGACTTTCTCGTATACCGGAAACGACTCAAAGGTTGATAGAAACCTTATATTTTGATATCATACACGCATGTTAAATTTTGGTCACCCATATGAGTACCGACCGCGCACTTGGTTGCTTAACTTTCGTGATCGACGACTCAAAAGTTGATACAAACCTTATATTTTGATGTCATACACGCATATTAATATTGGTTCCAATAAGTCAAAGCATCCTCGAGTTATCGTGCTAACGCACAGACACTTAGACACACACAGACATAATTCCAAAAACGGGTTTTTGGACTCAGGGAGGTCCAAAACGTGTAAATCCGTCAAAGTAAATTTTTTAGACAATTACAAGACTTTCTCTATACTACTTACTTAAACGAGAAAGTAAGAATATTACAAAAAAACTCTCCCTGTATACTACACACAGGGCATATGTTTTTAATAGTACTCTTTTTTTTGTTCAAAATCAGAATGTTTTTATTTTCGCGTTTACAAACGCGTAGGTAATTATTTTTAAAGCTAGAGAATACACCGTAAAGTATTTTCTACTTTTAAAGAAAAGTAACAAAAAAATATCACTGAAAGTACCTATTTCAGTGATTATATTTATATTTTTACATAATTAGATTATTATGTCCATTTGTTCATCATACAACAAGAATAGTTATAAATGAGTGAGCTCACGTATTCAACGAGCAGATACCTAAGCATCGGCATTAGGGAAGTTTATTGAATTGAAAGGTTTGCTTGAAGCTTATTATTCTTATTAGCAACATATAGAAGGAGAAACAAAGTGTTATGTGTAGAGAACACACGCGAACGAAAGTGGAACTGATCGGTCAATTTTAAAGATCATTCTGAAGCCATCATAAAAATGCAGGTGAAAATTACGTTATTGAAGGAGAAAAATAGAAATTGAAAGTCGCTATTAATAAAAAAAAAGAGTTTATTGGAAGAACACAGGCACGACCTGAGTACACGACTCGGGCAACAGAAAGGCTGACAGTATACTGTAAGTGGAGTGGTTTTAAGGGCGTGCACTCGATTAATGTCAAAATAGTCACATTTTGTGCATTTTTCAGACCTGATTTTGAAGCGATGTGAACAGACTTTGCAATAAAATTATGCATTATAGGAATATTAATTATTGATTGAAACCACTATAGAGAGATATTTTAATTTAGACTTATAGTTTTGTAAAGCGAAGAGAATGTTATGGTGCAGTTTTACAAAAATGCAGTTTGGAGATATTTTTCAGATGAAATACAAGCATTATAATGGCAAACTATGTTATGCAAAAATTCTTTTTCCAATAGAAAATATACTATTCTAAACCACTATAGAGCTCAAATAAGTAAAAAATTAAGATAATGTATTAAAAATGGAGACCAAAAAACATACAAATAGGTAAATTGTAACGAGGATTTTTACGTTTTTGAAATTACACTCATTTAATATACTTACTATATAATAATACATATAATGCTAGATATAATTATGACATTATAACAATGTTATATGCAAGCAGATATTTTTAAAATTTATTTGAAAAATGGTCTAAATTCGAGCTCGCGGCCATTTTTTGATCATACACCCCGGGTCTTCCCAGCTAGTGTATATAACAAAACCATTCCCAGCTAGTGGACCTATCGCTTTGCTAGCAATGTCTATGTGCATGGGATCACTTAGACATGTGTTAACAAAAATACTACGAAAAGAATATTATTGGTACTTCGATAAATGCACTCTAAGTGTAACCAAATGTTACATATTGTGCGGTCCACCAATAGATTTTCCATCGTCATCAAAAAAAATCAAGGATACGATAAGAAGAAAGTAATGCATGCATAAAATAGGCCGACATTTTCCTATTCTAACAAGATTACACACTTGTCAATTAAACCAATTCACTAAACAAAGACAAGTTTTCGGATAATTACACAAAAGAATAGGCGGTTAGTTCCGTTACTTACAACAAAGGATTAGTTTGCCTATTTATATTGGTCACAGTAGTTAACTGGCCCGTGAAGTTTACGAGCAGTCACGTATTAGACAGGCATTGTTCAAAATATTCAATTCATTAAGGAGTGTAGTTACGAGTATTATACCCCGATGTTTCTTTTGAAGGAAGAATTCCATTTTCTGTTTGTGCGACATAAGAAAAGCCAGATCGCATATAGCATATCGCATATAGGGGTCGTCCAATAAGCATTTTTTTAACCCGCCCTCCCCCTTGGTGATACGTGGTGAGGTTTAAGACTACACCACGTATCACCAAGGGGGTTTTGCTTACCATCAGGTGGAATTGCATGTAGGTGGAATGGAGTCATTTGCTTGAACTTTTTTATAAAAGAAAACCATATGTACACAGGCGGTTTTTTGACAAATAATAAATAAGCGTGCCTTATACCTAATATCCGATACAACCTCAGAGCGCTAGTTAATGATGATTAGTGCTGGTGGCTACAGATGTCCTCAGCGTTAACGGGGTTTTTTTATGGAAACCGAGAAGCTTGGTAGGTCCTCTACACCGATTAGATTCTCTGTGAAGATTTAATTACATAACTTCTCGCCTCACATCTCATTTCCATTTTAGCTGACAAACGCAAGAAAATATTGCATTGCAATAAAAATAATATTTTTAATCAATATGATTTATAAAGTTAAGCAGTACCATGGCTTACTTCGTTTTCAGTTTACGCCACAAAACAAAGGATTTTCCATAAAATTAGACAGCTGAATTCGAAATGAGATTCTATATGAGTTGAGTAGTATGAGATCTTTACAGAACGCATGGCAGAGTTGAGACTATACGGAGGAGAGAAACGTCCCCACATAGGTCCTGGAACGGTTTTTAGTGGGTATTCCCGGATATTTTGTAAAGCGAGTCCTACACGTGCCACACGTTACGGAAAACGCTCGTCTGAATGGCGAAAGTTTAAAATTCGTTCTAGACTATTTAACTTTAGAGTCAAGACTATATAAATCATAACACGTGATTTGTTATTTTGTATAGTCATGTTTTCTAATGTTATGAAACGCAACCATTGATAGAACTGACTGTGAAGCGACGATAAGTGGTCAATCATAAATAATCCGCTGTAAAACTGTAATGACTACGTGTTGCTAATAAAAGAAATGTAAAAATACTTTGTGTTTCAGGGCTTAAATCTCAGTACATTTACTAGGTGGTATAGACCTGTATGTAGGGTCGACTGGGTAGGTACCACCGCCTTTCTTATTTCTGCCGTGAAGCAGTTAGCTGTGTTTCGGATTGAAGGGAAAGGTAGCCAGTATAATTACTGGGCATGGAGGGCATATCATCTTAGTGCCCAGGATGGCAACGCAATTGCAGTGTTAAGTGATTTACCCTTAATATTGCAAGTGTCTATAGGCGACGGTAACCACTTAACACCAGGTGGGCCGTAAGCTTTTTTGCCATCTAGTAATATAAAGAAAGAAAAACATATTATATGATCTGAGGCTGAGATGCATACTTTTGTTATAGAAAAAAATCACGCCATCTTACGGTCTCAAATTCTTAAAAACGTTTATTTAGTAGAGTTGGTTAGCTAACTAAGATTATTTGCGATATTTATTTTTGCGTTCTATCGGTGATTGAAACACAATAAAAACTCACTTTACAAAGCAATGCCTTCTAAAGGAATTTTAAATGTGCAGTAATTTTTTAAACTATTGTTTATTGAAAAAGACGACTTATTCGTCAACTGAGCGACAAAAAAATAGATAAAATCGCAAGTTGCCAACTGGCGCGCGCTCGCGGATTTCACAGCCGCAGTTTACGAACAAGGGAAAAAGACGATTATCTGCTCGAAATATGGCTAATAGTCAAACCTAGTTTATTTTTTGTCAGACGGGGAATAATTAGGTCATTGAGACCCAGCCCGCCTAGCATGACCACCGAAACATGAATGATATAGCCGTTTATCGCGTTGAACTGTCAAAAATGGACCGATTTATGCAAAAGTGATCCAACCCACCCACATTAAATAAATTTTGAGATATTCAATGTAAAAGTATTTTTTTATCTACAAGTACCTTATGTATCCTTTGCTTAAAAAAATAAAGTAAAGAATACATAAGAATAATTAATGATAGTACCTACATATAGGTATTGATAAAAAAATATTTTGACATTGAATATCTCAAAATGTAGTCAATGTGTGTTGGATCATTTTAGCATATATGGGTCCAAATCATTGGATATAACCGCCAACTTGATATACATATTCACAGTTTCGATAAAATTTCAAGATGGCGGCGGTCATGCTAGGCGGGCAGGCGTTAGTTTATAACCATCAGTGTATCCATTATCCATCTGTAATGCTACCATATGTCACACGCATATCTACTATGGCAATACAACGGATAATAAATAGACTTCAACCCATACAAAAAAAAACCACGGGAAATCCGTACAGGATCCTAATCGGCGAATTTCCCCCGGGAGTCTTTCTGTCCACTCAGAGGCGGATTATCCTAAAGGCAAACTAGGCATGTGCCTAGGGGCGCGAGGATACAAAGGGGCGCGCGGGCGGAATTGTAAAAAAAAAGAAAAAATATATAATATATACCTATAGCATAAAATTAATTGCGCCAGTTAAAAATCCAGCTATTTACCAACGTATTACTATTTACACAATAAAAACTATAATTTTTGCATACAACCTCAATTTGACATATAATATGACTGATTCAAACTTAAGCCTACAAAGAACCTTTTTTTTGTGACGATGGGAAATCCATTTACTACGGCGCTCTCAACGTTTAATCCGCCTCTGTGTCCACTAGTCTACTATGGAGCGATCGTGTGTTCGATCAATTTTAGGATGGCAATCGCGCCGACTGGTGCAAATGGAAGGACCGTGAGTCCCCACTTTAAAGCTTGCCTTAATGTCATTATATTGTGTAAACACGTTAAATGTGCGCCAGTCAACTGGTGCACCAAGCTGACTGGTTACGTAAACATAATGAGACTGTATTTACATGGCGGTGCCTTAAACAAGTTATAAGGAAATACTGTTATTTGCAGTCACTACAGCTTAGAATGGTATTCACTTAGCTGCTCTGTTAGCTAAGACTACTGAAGTAAATTAAGAGGAAGAGCCATCGTAAGAATTATCTTAAAATTGTATTTATTTTTAACACTTATACAACATGTAATTTAAATAACCAACATCCTGAATACATGTGGGTTGGGATCGGCTTCTGAGTTAATTTCAATAAAAAAAGAAAAAAAATTTTTTTTTTAAATAATTTTTTTTTTAATAAAAAATAAATATTTTTTTATTTTAAACAAAAAATTTTATTTTTATTGAAATCAACTCAGAAGCCGATCCCAACCCACCTGTATTCAGGATGTTGGTTATTTAAATTACATGTTGTACCTATACGCTTATTTTCCATCCTTGACTAGATAATAATACACAGAATGGTCCAAATAGTGAAGTCTGAGTGAAGTCCATTTTTTTACTTGGGTACTATGTATAGTATTATATTATCTGTGACTTGGGTATGTAAATGCTTCATACACTTTTTTAATAACAAAATATTTAAATTTAAATAAAGTCTTCATATTTAACCGCCTTAAAAAAAGGAGTAATCTAGGGCTTTGTTTTTTAAGATAGCTTATTTCACTTCTACGAAACATCGTGGACTACGTGGGGTAGTTACGGATGGGCAAAGGTGTGATTAATCTAATCAATTCGCAGAAGGATCACACCATGACCACATCTCATGGGCACCGTGTCACCGTGTTTTGTGATCATCAAAATTAGTATTTTCTAAGTATCTAGTGCCGACATCGCACTGGGATTTTTACTTTTATTACTCATGTGAACACCACTCGATAATTTTAATTGTCAACAAAGATGACGGAAACTGCTTCCTACAGCCACGTACCTAATGTTTGAACAGCGTTTGTTAGTTTACAAGAACTGGATATAAAATAACCTCGTGGTTATGACGACTCTGTTGCTTATTTAAGTAGATAAAATTATAAAACATTATTATTAGTTCCAAAATTCTTTTGGTTAATACCTACTTACCAAGTGGCAATTTTAATTAAGGAAAAAACGACAATGCATGGAAACGTGTCCCCAACAACAACAAAATGTGGGTTCTCATACAATTTTGATCATTGTTCTAGTGTTTTTTATCTTGACTGAGAGCTCTTGGCCTGCAAGCAGACCTGGCCTACAGCTTGGAAGCGTGTTTTTTGACTATCTTATTCTTAATTATTGCAAGTTTTGCCACACATGAAATGATGAAATGAAGGTATTGTATTATAAATATTTAAGAAATTAATACACCTTTGCAACTGTCTATCTAGAAAATCTCATCCCATGACAAAAACATCAGTACTCCCCTTCAATCACCCAAGGTGGGGCAGATCGGAAATAGTACTTATGTTTGATCAGCCACACCTTATGTGAGCCGTTAAAGAAACCTTGGTGGCTAGTATTTGATTGATGTACTGCTTCCATAGATCCCCTCGATCTGTTAGCAACTCATACATAAGAAACTCACCTGAGATTTTTAACCATTCTGTTTTCGCTTGGCAGGTCTAGGAAGTCCAAGAGGAAACGCAGCCGCTCCGAGATCTCCCTGGTCTCCATGCCGAATATCCAGCCGAAGTACATCATGGTCTCCTTGATGGTGAACTCTCCGTAGAGCGCTATCTCCTGCGGCATGTAGCCTACTCGTTTGCCCGGTACGCCTGATCCTGGAGAACAATCACTTTACATAAGGAAAATGTGTCCATGAAAGAAGGTGGTATTTATTTATTGGAAAGGTCATCGAAAGAGACGCAGCGTTGGTGGACTGACCATCTGGTGAACGACGAGGGAAGCCGCTGGATGCGGGCAGCGCAGGACCAACCGGTTTGGAGATCCTTGGAGGAAGCAGCACCAACAGTGGGCATCTTTTGGCTGATGTGATGATGACGATTTATTTATTGAAAGGTACAGATTAAAGACTATATAACTACTCCGTGGTACAGATATACAAAGTGTTTGGTACATGGGGTATAAATATGGTACATGGGGTGATATTAAAAATTCAAAATTGTAAAAATGTTTTTTTTTTATTTTCCATACATTTTTTTTATCGAACTATTGTATGGATATTTTTTTTTTTATAATAAAGTTTTTGATAGCACCATAGTATATATATGACTATGTTAGCATGGGTAGGTGCCGGCTTCATACCCCATGTACCAAACACCTTGTATATCGAATTATAATCAATCATACAGACTATAATTATAGCTGAAGATGTAAGCGAGTTTCACCTGGTAGAACCCCCAACCACAGAGGCTATCATATCATTTACTGTCGGAACACAAGAATGCTGTTAAGTATTAACGCTATTATTATGACGACATTAAATTCCGTTCGACCCAAAGTGTTACTATAATTTGCAGGTTTCGTACCGAATCATCGAATGTTGGTAGGTAAGTAAATTTTTTAAAATACCGAAGTGTCTATTATTGTAGGGGTCAAAGATTTTCTTTTCTTGATAAATGATTTATTCATTGCCATTGGTCTGATGTACCTCGATTTCAATAGATGAAAGACATTTTTTTCCTGAATGTAAAGCAAAGAATGTAAGGCACTGCTAGAATGGGCCTTATGCAGTTGGAATAAGAGTGATTTTACATGGTATATTGGGTTAATAAATTAACTTGTGTATGTTAATTATGAGGAAACGTTAACGGTAGGTAATGCAGCTTCCTTTGTGACACGCTCCACGCGGTCGAGGAGGCTCTATTGAATAAAACTATGATTTATGGGTAAACCTCGTATATTTTATGAAGTGCTAAATAGAAATATAAATAACTGACTACAATTCCGGTACTTCTTAAATCAAATATAGCAAAAGCGACATAAATTGACTAATCAAACGTTAACTACTAATTTATCCTTAAATAAAATAATAGTTTGAAAAAACTAAAATATACGCTTTTATATTAAATCGGACTAAATAGTGAATAATAACTTTTATGGAAACAATTTTAATACTAGAAAAAATACACTGGAAAAAAATCGTCCTGCCTCAGGCGGGAATCGAACCCAGCATCTTGCGCAATCCGGGCGGCTGCGTTTTTCTAGTATTAAAAAAAAAATTGGTTGTCTGTAAAGTCGGTTTACTGACGATAGTTGAACGTGACAACGTCTTAAGAAAATACTGATGGAATGGTAGCATTTTTCAAAAGAAAAATTTAATTTCATTTGTTTTGCCGGCCTTACATGGAACGCCTCAGAGCGAGGTAACGCCGCATGCGTCATGTTTTTTCGTGCGTGCAGCCGGCTCTATCGAATTATAAGACGTTGTCACGTCAAAAATTTAATTTCATTTGTTTTGCCGGCCTTACATGGAACGCCTCAGAGCGAGGTAACGCCGCATGCGTCATGTTTTTTCGTGCGTGCAGCCGGCTCTATCAAATTATAAGACGTTGTCACGTCAAATATTTAATTTCATTTGTTTTGCCGGCCTTACATGGAACGCCTCAGAGCGAGGTAACGCCGCATGCGTCATGTTTTTTCGTGCGTGCAGCCGGCTCTATCGAATTATAAGACGTTGTCACGTCAATAACTTTTAGTATAGAAGAAACTAAATGATGAACGAAAAGTTAATTATTATTTAGAGAAAAGCGTTGCTCAATTAAGTACAATAGTTCTTGAAAATATTCGATCGGTACAATGAAATTGCAAGGTAAGCTTATCAAAACATTGTATTGTCGTCGGTCGTTAATAATTCTAGAACGTTTAAAGTAAATCTTCGCTTAAAGTGGGGCAAAATCGAGCCCAAACGAGTCAGTTACATACAAACATACCTACATGTGGAACCTCATGTGGATATAATTAAGCGTGTTAAAAACGGAAAGCCATACAGCCCCTACAGCCGTGTCTTTGTATTTTTAACCGACTTCCAAAAACGAGCAGATTTGTCTGTATGTATTTTCTATTACACATTTAACTACAACATTTTAATGCATCTATGGAATGCATGGCGAGAAATTAATGTCAACAAACTTCGTAGTGAAGACTGGCGAAGTGGTAAAAATCACTACATTGATCATATCTACCCTCTACACATTTAAGTATTTCAATGATTCCTCAATGTAACACATCGTCAATACTCGATGCTTGTACGTCAAAATAACAGTTTCATGGCACAAAACCACTTAGAAAAAATTAAAAATTTATGAAATAAAAATCTAGCTCGCCAAACCAACCCCTCTCTATTGAATTTCTTTTTCTTCAGGAAAGGCAAAGTCAAAGCGATCTAGTCCCACCCATCACGGCCGTATCTTTAGTATTTTGCTGTCTTCTTTATTTCTTATTAAAAGATAAAAAATAAGATAAATTAATTCATGCATATTCCCTATTTTCACATGAACTAATCAATCGTAACTTTAAAACTGGGCGTAGAAACTCTATGCCAATCGCGTGACACGAGGTTACTTAATTTGTTAGCAAAAGTTGTAATTAAGCTAAGATATTATCAATAATTTCAATATCTGCTACTCTATCTCTCCTTGACCGTTGGTTGATTTCTGAAATAATTAAGGGGCGATATGGGTTGTCGACCTTACTCAGTTAGTGGCGTAACTATGTCATGTTAAGCCCGTTGCAAAATTCACCCCCCGTGCACGGGGATAAAGTTTAGTTTTGAAAATTTAACTTCTTTCTAGATATGTAAGAAGATCAGTGGCACAACCGGGCCCCATTCCTCACAGGGCCCGTGGTAGTGGCCATACTATTTGGAGCCTCTCTCCCCTGTATAACACACTCATAAAACACACAAGTAACTAAAAAACTGCTGATTTTTCTTAACAGGATGCTACTTTTTCGCATATGAATATTTAGATAGTCAAGTTATCTACAAGATGAATAAAGTTTATGAAAATAGATCTAATTTTATTTTGGTAAGACCTATTTTTAGCCACGTGATGCCGGCAGAGTAGAATAGCATCATCCCATAGCATCATCCCATATCCTCCAATGGGTGTCGTAGAAGGCGACTAATGGATCAGCAAAGGGGTATTGATCACCTTATACTCCGTCCACCAATCCGCATTGGGCAAGCGTGGTGGACTACTGCCTAAACCTACTTCGTTGACAAGGAAAAGCCTTGTGTCCCAGCAGTGGGTCGAATAATAAAGACTGTTATGATGATTTTTAATACACTAACTAAAATGTACAAATTTTGAAATGTTCTCTCTACTCTACTAATTTGTTGTGTAAGAAGTCTTGTTTCACTTCAATTCAAATATTTTATTTCCAACAATGACCATAATAAAGGTAGTAACAATTATTTCTTACAAAATAGTGTTAGTAACTACAGAATTAAATAAGAGTATGGGTTGTCCCCCACCTTTGGGGAGTGGTGAGTCCCATCGGTCAACAAACTTGAGGATACTGTTGTTTCACAAGTATAACTTTCACAATTTTGGGTCTTATTGTTAACGCGTGATGAGCGTTTGAAAATTGCATTTTACCCTATAACGCCTCCATTAAGGTAGTAACACACTTATCATCTCGGAAAGGGAACGCCTCTTTTTTACTATGAACGCTACGGAACAATGGCTACGGACCATAGCGCATAGTCCCTTTTTCATAGTAAAAAGAGTTCATACGATTCCGAGTTGCTAGGACCTTAATTGTCCACGGCTTACCTTTTGTGCCTGGTTTCCCCCCGAGGACCCATATCTCGCCGCTGTTGAGCGACCGCCGGCCCACGATGCACGAGAGCAGGGTAGTCTTGCCGCACCCCGACGCTCCCAGTAGTCCATATCTGTAAACAAACAATTTTATTTCAATGTGAGTTTATTTGAAAAATAGACAATAGATAAGCTCATACATACATAGGTACATACGCAGAGCTTTAGGTAACATATTAAATTATCGATTGGACTGCGAAGCACTTGTAGCGAGTCTTAACTTTAATGTTCCATCTCGTCGTACTCGACACACAGCAATGCTACATGTACCTTCGCACCGAAAAAACTATGCCAAAAATTCAACTTTTAGCCGTTTGCCTAGAATTTATAATAGTAAGTTTAGCGATCTGGATCCATTAAAAGATTCAAGAATTAAATTTAAATCAAAAGTCATAGGCAAAATGATGGGTGTGTGAGCGGGATATTAATAGTGGTTTAAAATTAATGTGTAGATAATATATACAATTGTAATTGTAATATTGTACTATGGGTGTAATTTACCTGAAATAAAGTTTTATTATTATTATTATTATAGCAGTGGTACTTGTAAATTTTATTTAAGAATATGTAACAGCTGGGAATTCTCATATCTATGAAAATGTTGCTTTTAGATTTATATGAATACTTCATGATATTACGTGGAAACTTGTAAAGGCTTAGATTAAGTCTATACTATGTAAACATAATATAAATAATGTGCTGTTAGTTTCCCTAATAAATAAATAAACATTAAATTTCGTTACACACAAAACGACATCCGGCAATATTGCAGTATTGACCTATGTAGTGCCTCCAAGTTGTTAGCGTACGTAAAAGCGGCACCAAACCCAAAAAGTAACAATCCTTCAGTAAATAAACAAAAGCCAGTCAGGGCATAATGTTATCCTCAAAATGATCCAGACCGCAGTCCGGGTATCTAAGCCGGGTAGTCATATATTATTTTTGTATCGGTACTTTTAGATTTTGGAAATATTGCGATCGTAAAAATAAAGTAGAATGTCCAGTAAAAGTTCAAAAGATTTTAGAAGACAATATTTATTTGCTTACTAATGAATGTTACATAATCAAGAGCACATCAAACATCGCCTATTAAGCAGCTTATTTAAAAGATATTTTTTAGTTGTTTTAGTTCGGTTGTTTTAGTACCGGCTACCTAAAACAGCTACCACTATCTGGCATACTGACGCTGACGCCATAGTAACTATTCTTCAATCAATAAATTCCCACTGGCGTTTATCTGCCAGATAGTACATATATAAACTGTCAATTTAACTTTTTTTTTTACTGACTACTGCAGATAGCCGCTGATGGCATTTTCTGCGTCACCGGGTTTTTAAGAAGGCGAAGACCTTGGAGGGCCCTCAAGCCTGTAAGTCGGCCGTTCCTAGGGGATTACTGGCCGACAGAGCATCTCCCCATGGGGAGTCTCTCGCTCGCCTAGCGTCCCTGGGGCGTCCGAATCGGAAGGGAGCGACACGCCCGAGGGTGCCTCTAAAGGCTCGGCCCTCGGCTCGGGCGTGTCGTGTCGTGAGGATACAATTTAACTGCCATATCTCCTTATCACCTATGAAACCAGCCCTAAATATTGTGTTCCTCCAAAGAGCTTAAAGAGAGGCAATCCTCAAAATGTAGAGAATTCTGTTTGAAGTACGCTTCCATGTTCTATCTTAAATTTACGCTAAGCAAGATGAATGACAAGTTTCCTCGTCGTTTATTCTTTATTAGTATTTTATCATTGTGTCTTAAGTATCTGTGTCTTGTATTGTAGTCAAAGTGACGTGTCCTTAGCAGTTGTAAAACCGCTCACGGATATCAGCGGAACTCGATCGCAACGGTCTGTTTGAGGCTTGCGCCAGTGCAGCGCAGCGAGGACGACTCGCTTTCGACACAGCTGGGAGCGCAACCACTGCATTAATATTAGTGTTATCAGCTACTGCTAAACTAATGCTCCACATAGCACAGTCAACACTAACTTTGTATGTTGCTTATTTATATAATTAATATATATAAAAATGAATTCCTGTTTGGCGTGACCAAGGACAAAATCTATAGCAGTATGGTTATAAACAATCACGTTCACATCCTAGAAAGGACTGAACAGATCCTCAGTTAATATGTGGTTACACATAAAGCCTCATCTCGCAGTATGAACCATGGGTGTCTCCAAATAGTGACAGGTTGCCAACCTGTCGGACTTCTTCGTCAACTGGCGACTGTGAATCTCGCGTGCGCGCGCGAATTCGCACCTTCCATTTTTATTTTACCTATTTTGTCGTGAACTCGCACGTACTTTATAAAGTGAAGTCAAAAAAAGGATTAAAATTAAATGGCTCAAAGACAACTAGCCAAGTCATTGAGCGCAACGTTTAACCAGGTTGCCGAACGTCCTGTAGTCTTTAGTTGAATTGGATATTGATGTTTGTTTTCCCAACAAGACTACTTCTGTGTGATCATAAAAATAACCTTGAACCCGCTTCTTGCCAGTGGGCCCCCAGCCTAGTCCCTCGTAGGGTACCAAGACCATTTTTTTTGCCCGTGGAACCCCCTATAATAATCTTCTTATTTAATACTATTTTTCATTGCCCGTGGTCGTCTCAAATCTTTTTTGACATAAAAAAATAAACATTTCAAATCTGGCGATTAGAGGGGGTACCACGGACCAAATAATTTGCCCATGGTACACCATTATCCCCCTTGGGAGATCCAAGGGCAAAAAAAAATGGTCGTGTTACCCCACGCGGGGACTAGGCAGGGGAACCACGGCCACCCACCAAACTTACACTTAAGTAAAATACCTAAACATCGTGTAGGTATACATCTAAGAATCTATAGTAGGTACCTAGAGTTGACGACAAAAAAATAGATAAAATCAGAAGGTGCCAACTCGCCAGTTGATGAATAAGTCACATATATGTGTAGCATACCTTAAAAGTGCATAAAACGCACAAAGTCACTAAACCTTCAATGAACGAACAAACAAAGGACGACAGCCAGGACCGATATACACCCGAAATAATAATGTCAGTAGATATATAAATGTACAAAAATATTCAAAATCCATCAATTACATTGATCTTACGTCAGATGGTAGGATTATTTATCGACATATTGAACTTCGAGATTTGGGGGAAAAAAACGATAATTGATTTGAATTCTCTTTTAACGTCATATGTTCAGGGTTAGCCGCTAGAAGGTCAAGCTCGCGTGATGATTGTGATGTCAAACATGTTGTAGTAATTTTTTAAGCGCAAAAATGTGAACATTTGGCAAACGTTTAATATAATTAAAGCTGTGTTAAGTAAGGCTGTGCTGTATTAAGTTTTCTTATTTACTAGCGGTCAATAAGTACATAAGGTAGTGCACACAGCTTGGGTACTGTTTGTCAAACATGTAAAGGGAGGAACTTTGCTAAGTTTTTTGCCCCTTCTTCTAAGAAAATCTGGACGTGAACAGATGACATCAACTTTTGCTTTCATACGCGTATAAATTGTAAATGGAACAAAAAATTAAAAGACAAAATATTACATTATTAGTTTAGTCGTATATACAGCCTAATGTGATGCCGGCAGAGTTTCTACTTCTACTCTCAAATGTAGCTATATATATCTGTAACAAAATGTTACCTAAGACTGCTCCACCCCTGTTGGGACTACGAGCGTAATCGTGTGTACATATGTATGATTTAGTAAATAGGTATTTTGAGCGTGGAAATAATGCAATATTTCCACGCTCACAACTATTATCAAGCCCACAATAATTAGGAACTTGTGTTATAGATACTAGATAACGGACCAATAGCATCACCCCATATCTTTAATTTCATAGTCCCCTGGGGTTCCTTGTCAAGCATAAAAAAGCTTTGATCATCTATTCCCAGTTCATTTGTGACCATGGGCTTGTCACCACTGAGAACAAACATATTCCTCCGTGCGCGCTATATGCTTTAAAAATAATAGTTTAAAAAAAAAACTTTTTAGTATAATAGAACCTAAATAATGAACGAAAAGTATAATTATTATTTAGAGAAAACCGTGGGGTGCTCAATTTAATTGTACCGATCGAATATTTTCAAGAACTAATGTTATTAGTGTTATTAATAAAATCGAGCCCAAAGAGACAGTTACAAACATATGAGTTACAAACGTACAGGTGAAACTAATGTGTGTTAATAGTCAGGATAATGGGATATTCTTATCGAACTATTGTAATGTCATCGGTCTTTGATAAATCTATAAAGTTTGAATGAAATCTGACCGTTTTAAGTGGGTCAAAATCGGAGCCCAAAGAGTCAGTTACAAACCTACAGGTGAAACTAACATAAGCATGTTAAAAAAGGTACTTTTCTTGGTAAAATTAAACGCCTAAGAACCCTCTTTATTATTATTTCTGTGCTAAGAACTCACACCTAATGTCGAATTTAAGGACTCAATTTAAAAGCCATGGTCCAAATAAATAGTTCCTCGTAATAATATAAGGTACAGCCATTGTTCAATGTCATCATTACCTTTGTGATGATTACGTGACAGCCATACAGAGCTGTTATATAATCCGCGCTCCCAATCCAAAGCCTTATAGGATTGCCCTTGGACCGTATTGAGGGTACGTGGAAATTCTTTTACGGGCTATAAATTACATTTTTCATTTCCTCTTACAATCCTGAGTCGTTAAAAAGAGGTGTGAGGAAGCACCTTGCAGGGTCAAGGCGAGGGTGACTATATAGGTAGTGCGGCGGTTTGTCTCTCGCACTAGTTATAAAAAAAAACATAAGAGGAGAGTTCTGTGACATCTATCCTAGATGTCATAGGAATTTCAGCTTCGAACTCTTAAGGATACTAATTGTTGTTCGAGATCATAATTCAAATATTATGATACGAGTGTAAATAAAATGTAATACTTACGTAAAAGCTACATTCATTACACCAATTATTGGGTGATTTAATGACATTTTCATTATATGAAACACATAGCAAGTTGAATACGCTCTTTTTTTGAAGATCGTATCGATTCGGGAATAGTGCTAGCGAAAGTTGGTTCCACAGTCTTGTGGCCTGCGGTAGATAATTTCACGAAAAAGTCACCGCTAACATCTCCGCTAGCTCGAAGCTTAGCTGAGACGAGATTGTGAATAACGAATTTCTATTGGTTGTTTTAAAACACACCTCTCTCGTTTCGTCTCCGCTTTTGTGGAGTCCGGCCCTTAGAATTATAAGCGTGATAGTACGTATGTATGGATTAAGAATAGCTCCAATGCTTATAACTTAAACGCCTCTTATAATCTTGTTAATGAATACATTAAAACAGTGGCAGAGTCCGTTGCATGATAAGCAACGCAGACCATAACGAGGAAGACCTGGCGTGGCTCCAGCAAGGGCAGACAATAACAAAAGATTATTAACCTCCCATCAAATGAAACTGCCCATTGTGCGTCACACCTGACTAATATCAACCTTATGATGCTCTTGATAAGGACCGCAATTAACATGTCAGATTTCCTTATTAGCGAAGCGACTGTGACATCGAGAATTTCCTAGATTTCCGCAATAGGGTCACGGACGTGTGTTTTTGCACTTTGATGTCTGTCTTGTTTTCGAAAGTGATACGGCCCTTTTATGCAACGGGAAAACTGGTGGCGGCAATAACTTCGAAAAATCATTGACAGCACAGCACGTCTGGCCGGTTGGCCCTTTCAAGTCTACTCCCCCGAAGTATAAAAAAAATTGTGTGCGTGTAACCTTTACGCGCGATTGAAGTAAAACTTCTTTGACGTAGATCACTGAAATGATTAAATTTTAACTGAAAAAAAAAAATATGACAGATACTTACGACCAATCGAAATTACTATTTTTAAATAGCGGAAACTACACAGACTATAGAATACTGAGCGTTACTTCCGTTAGAAAAATCTGAGTTACCCCCTAGTCGCGCCTAAAGAAGTTTTACTTCAAAAAGCATCCGGGATTAGGGCCATATCGAGGACAGATATCTTTATGTTAGTTTATAGTTTTATATGTTTTTCCCGGTATTTCATGTCGGCCCATCGCCTACAACTATAAAAGGCGCAAATTCGGCCTCATCGGTGAATACTGCTCTCATCTGTGGGCGGGCGCACCCCAGTACCAACTTCTTCCCTTAGACCGCATACAAAGGAGAGCAGCTCGAATTGTTGACGAACCAGCCCTTTCTGATCGGCTTGATACTTTGGCATTGCGTAGAGATGTGGCATCACTCTGCATCTTTTATCGCCTGTATCACGGGGAGTGTTCTGAGGAGTTGTTCGAACTTATACCAGCTGCTGCATTCCGCCATCGTTCCTCGCAACGACAAATCCATCCCCACAGTCTTGATGCTTGGCTATCTACAACCGTGCGTTTTTCGCGCAATTTCCTACCGCGGACCACAAGACTGTGGAACCAATTTTCGCCAGTGCTGTTCCCGAACAGATACGACCTGGACGGACATCTTCAAAAAAAGAGCGTATTTCCTTCCTTAAAGGCCGTCAACGCATTTGCGATGCCTCTGGTGTTGCAAGTGTCCACGGGCGGCGGTGGTCACTTACCATCAGGTGAACCGTCTGCTCGTTTGTCCCCTTTTCCATAAAAAAAAAATGTTTTTATAGCCTTTGACGTGTCTTGTCATTGTTCCTACTTCTTAAGTCCGGACTCCACCAAAGCGGAGATGTTCGAAGTGGAGACGACAAGAGATGTTTTTCAACTAAGGTGTATCCACCAAAGCTGGGCGAAGATCTGTACTGACTAGACTATAGTTTAAATGTGTGCGATGTTTGTTAAGATCGCAGTTTATTTCGATCTGACACGAATGCCAGACGCCTCCATGTCACTATTACTAAAACAGTATCTTCTTTTACGCCGCTCACATCTCTTCTCATCTCCTCCGTGTTCAGTCGGCCGGCGCCAGCTTGAGAGGCACATCTCACATCTCCGATAGCTCGATTGTGCCATACAAATATAAAACATCTCCGCTCGGTCGTAAACATACATACAAGATACCCCCGCGCCAAAAACATAACCCTTTCCTTGCAGTCGGGTGACAAACTTCTAAAGGCAAGGTAAAAAAACCTCTTCGTTATTTTGTTTCTATTGATATACTTCGGTGTTCCATATGCTAAGGCGACTGTGTACCACTATCATCAGGCTGTCCATAGGCTTGTTTGCGAATCTTATAAAATAAAAACGGAACTGCAGTCCAAGTTCGACCTTATTGTTAAAATTATATAATCTACATCAAATTGGAGTTGCCGCAACTCCAATTTCGTGGATTTGCATAATCTTGCAATAACAACAATTACAGAATCATGCAAAAAATTCTGCTCGAATTATGTTTCGCCCACAATTTCCATTCTACCTTAAGGTATTATTATTATTTTATGATCAACGCATTATGTTATTCTAAAAACAATACTTCGAATTTACCTGGTTTCCGTTTCATATAAGTACATTTTTGTTATGGAATGCTCGTCCATATCTTTTTATCTTGGCCGTAAACTAAGTAAATAAAAAGCTGATTACATTATTATTAATGAAAGATGCATGGGAGTAAAAATCAATGCATACAAAGGTATCTACAATGATGTTTTTACAGCATTACAAAATTGTAAGCTATGGATTTTTACGCCGTGTTTTTGCCCAGCATAATAAAGATAGTTATTTAAATTATGATAGTTTTAAAAAGCTTAAAACTTCATGGTACCGCCTCCCATGGACATCTGCAACATCCCAGGGAGAGCAAATACGAAATACGTTGCCGGCCTTTAAGGAAGGAATACGACCTTTTTGAAGATGTCGTGGTCGTATCGATTCGGGAACACCGCTGGTGACAGTTGGTTCCACAGTCTTGTGGTACATTGTGGATAACCAGGAATCCAGACTGTGGGGATGCAGCAGCAGATAGAAATTCATTAAAATAAAGAACTTTTTGTTTTGTGAGAAGAAAACCAAGAGCTTATTTATGTCGTAGAATACCCCACATACCCATAGGCCTACTACCTACACATTGCTTAGCATAATCTCTCGTCTAACATATTTAGTGATCACTTATTCTTCACGATATCTTTATAATTGTTACGTGACTCATACGTACACGAAATATTTAACTGACTTTCACTATGCGTTTGCGAAATCTCTAATGCATAACAAGGGAGTATTTAACTTGAGGCTAAGTTAGTACGCGGATCACAATAACTTTATCATTATTACTACAGTTTACCGCAGAATTTTAGAAAGTTTTTGTTGTTTTGGCAATAACAATATGATTGAAAATTAAAAGGAAAAATGTTGTACTATACTATTTGACAAAGACAATTAGTGAAATGTTAATTGACGGAACAGTAATTGGATCCAGTAGTAAGTGTGTTTGGTGTGTGAGTGTATGTGTGTAGACATATATAAGTTGTATTTCCATTATGTATATTTAAGGCTATGATTCAGTTCTACTTTTTAACACATTATAAGCATCTCTCTTAAATTTATTCTTACTGCTATTGAAGATATCAATTGAGTCAAAGTACTTGTTATAAGTTTGTGGTGTTCTGCATATGATCGAGTTTTTATAATATTTAGTTTGTAATGAACAAGTTCATTTCGTTCGTTGTTCCGTACAGCTAAGAATGAATAGAACGGTGAAAACATAGGCGAATGTTTATCAACCAATTCTAATATAATAAAGGCTAGTTCAACATGGAAATACAAGAGTTTTGAGAGTCGACATACCTACTCCTTTGCTGATATTTAATATGACTTTATTAATTTTAACTAGTGATAGACATTATTTACTAATGATAGATTATTTATAAACTGATAAGTTACGTTCATAGTAATTTGTGTTGCACAATCTTAAAACTGTCAAAAGTTTTCTTGTGCATAGAATAACATTTCAGTGGAGTGGACAGTAAATTCCGAAATACACGATTAAATGTTGGCAAGGACACAAGTAGGTACACAGGACGCGGCCTGCTCGTGACTGCGCTCGACTCTGGCTGATGACAAGACGTCCTAATTAGGACGTTTTTGAATTATTACAACGCGCGCGCCTATGACATATCATATGCTTATTTTTCCTTTCTCGCATACGTAGTATAGAGGAAGTCTTGTAATCGTCAAAAAAAATCGACCTCGAGATTTTGACGGATTTACACGTTTTGGACCTTCCTGAGTCCAAAATTATTTTTTTTGGAATTATGTCTGTGTGTCTGTGCGTTAGCACGATAACTCGAGCATGCTTTAACTTATTGTAACCAAATTTAACATACGTGACGATGACATCAAAATATAAGGTTTCTATCAAATTTTGAGTCGTCGATCACGAAAGTTAAGCAACCAATTGCGCAGTCGGTACTCGGATGGGTGACCAAAATTTAACATGCAGGTATGACATCGAAGTATAAGGTTTCTATCAAACTTTGAGTCGTTTCCGGTATACGAGAAAGTCAAGGGGAGACCACTCCCGATTTTTTAATAAAATATCATAGGACTTACATGGTTCCTTTGGCGACTGTCATGTTGAGGTTGCTGAGCACGTGGTTGGGCCTCTTCTTGGAGCCGTAATGCTTGAACGCGTGCCGCACGCACACGGCCTGCTGCCGTTTCTGCCATACCTGCACAAATACAAATATTTTGTTTAGAAATCTCTAAACACTTCAAGTCATCATAACAGTCTTTATAATTCGACCCACTGCTGGGACACAAGGCCTTGTCATGGAAGGTTTAGGCAGTAGTCCACCACGCTTGCCCAATGCGGATTGGTGGACGGAGTGTAAGGTGATCAATACCCCTTTCCTGATCCATTAGTCTCCTTCAACGACACGCGTTGGAGCATATGGGGTGATGATATTCTACTCTGCCGGCATCACATGGCTATCTTCAAGTATTCCATTCAATTTTAATTTAGAAAGACCACAAAGATGTTCTTAAGCAACATCCAAATCAATGCCAAAATAGGCTTATTGACAAATATTTAAAAATCCTTTAAAAAGGAAGAAAAGTTCATATTTTTTTGCCGCAAATGGTTACAGTTAGAGCTAATAAATAGCGAATTTTTATTAAATTTACAGTCGAATTTAGCAGAAGAGCGAAAGCGACGGTTGATGATTCACCATATTTCGACCATATTATGATATCAATAATATATCTAGTTATGCTTTTTAGATTTGAGAAAGCAATGGAAATTCGAGACTGCTGGGGATCGAACCTGGGGCTTATGGATCTTATTCTGACGGGCCTCCTCTTGTTAACAATATCAGGCGGACAGTAATACTTCATTAGGTAAATATAACATACCTACATTTGGAATAATATTACTTTCTAATACATAGGTGTGTAAATCATTCATTTCCTTGTAGCCAATAAAATTTTACAGCTATTTGAGATTGTACTGCTAATCAATATTTTATAACGCATATCAAAGATTATGCGTTTTTCCAAACACTTTTATAAGGAACTATACAGTGCCCAAGTGATTCAACTTAAAAAGTATATAAATAAATAACTAGACGCTTTCTTCTCATAAAATAAAACAAAAAAAACTCTCGAGCAGTTCACCCGTAAAACATTGATAAAATTAGCAATGTATAAAAAATAAACTATTTAATCCGACTGAGTAGGATACCTATTTGAAACTTACACGGTGATTTTTATTGTTCTGAGATATTTTTTTTTCTTTTTAGCGGTATGAAATATACTTTAGAACCTATTCACATATACTACCAAAATATACGTGCGACCACAAACACCGAAACTCGAGATTTTTAAATATTACTAGCTGACGCACCACACGTTGTTATGGTTAATTTAAAAAAAATGAAAACCCCAAACTTGGTTACATTAATTGTGTTGAGTTTGAGAACTTCTAATTGTAGAGCAACGGTTGTTAGTGTCACTTGTTTATTGATATATTTTCGCTATGTAATAATTTCAATATTTTTCTAAATATTCAATTTCCTGCGCAATTTTCTTAATTTTTCATCCCGTAAGAACCTTGTACAAAGTATTCGGAAACTTGAAAAAAAAGATTGCATGAAAAAGCTTAAGTCGTTCTTCTAAAAATAATATTTTTGTTCAGACCGTACTCGCAAATCTCACATTTTTACGTGTTTTTTACTTCGAGTAGAACTAGGAATACTGATGGGATGAATAAGGAATTTAAAATTAAATTATTGTTGTGGGTTGAGTAAGGAACATAAATAGGTTGAGCAAGGAAAAAATAATGAGGAGGATGAGACGTCATAGGATGAATACGGAATAACCCGTTCTGAAGTTATGGCGTGACCAAGGGAAACAGGGATTATTTTTTATATAATAGACTAGCTGACCCGGCAAACGTTATTTTGCCTTACAAAAATGATTAAATTACTAAAATGACTATAAAAAAATAGGGGTCGGTGATTAAAAAAAGTAAAAATTTAGGCTTGCATGTATTTTTTAATGCCACATAATAAAAAAATAAAAACAAAAAATTTCGTCCAAAAATTTAAAAAAGAAATTAAGGGTGAACTACATCACTTAGGGGTATGGAAAATAGATAGAAGCCGATTCGCAGACTTACTGAATACGCATACAAAGTTTCATTAAAATCGGTCAAGCCGTTTCGGAGAAGTACGGTAACTAACATTGTGACATGGAAATTTTATATCAAGATTAGAAAGATATTGTACATTTGGCAGCTCGTGACTCTGAGCAGGTAATTAAGATGCTGAACTATGAACAGTGGCTACGTAAATATTATATTGCTTTTGACTGTATTGTCATCAATAAAAAACTGCCGAGTCATTAGGCACTATGGAGCAAATTAATCATGCAACCATGACTTACCTAAATAAATTCTTGTTACTAACTGTTCCATAATTTGTCAACAGGCTAATGACGCAGAAGATTCTTTGCTCTTCTACTTAACATGTTACGTCAAAACTAATATGCAATCTATCAAAGAAAAAATTAAGTAAAAAAATAGCATAAAATAAGGAAAATATAAAAAGGCCACAGCAAGAATAGTTTTTTTAGATTCGGATTATTTTATTATTGTATTTATTAATAAAAGCAACAGCTTCACAAATGGAACATCTTATAACTAGTACTAATCGAACTAATCTAATATTTGAATGCTAGAAATCTTCCAAGGAGGGCTCTGGTAATCATTGCACACGGGCGCTACATGGGCTTGAGACGCCCCTGACTGCCATCTTTCAGGACCTTAACATGTCCTCAGAAGCATAGAGGAAAATAGATTTGAAACATTTCTAGTCAGCCACCCGAGTACCAACCGCTCAATTAGTAGCTTCTTATCTTATGATGGGGCCGTGAGTCTGCTGCACTTCGACCCAACGGGATCTTTTGTGTCACCCTTCCCCTTTACTCTTGTAGCTCCTTGAATATGAAGGCCATCAGCCTAATTCCATAGGCTTTAAGAGCCTGTAGTGCTCTGGCCTTGGAGAGGCCATTCCGAGGATATTCATTCTAATCCTGGCTAAGGAATCGCAGTCACACAGCAGATGTTTCATGGATTCCCGGTCGCGTCCACATGCTCTGCAATTCGAAGTTGTCGAAATGTGCATTTTGTTGAGCATGTTCACGCTTTACTTGTGAGATCGTTATGAGGAATGCTCGAACGCGGCGCTATCGACCTATATCATTGATGTTCGATAAAGTTTCAACTCTACAGCTTTCGTAGTGTTTCTGTCGGTGTGTAAGGTTGCCAGAGCTCCACAGGTTAGGGGATATGATAAGGGTTAATGGTCTTTTCTTCATCGGCCGACTCGACTCGGCATTGACGAAGGCAGCTGGCACCAACACGACACCGACAGTCTCATTGGACCGGCTTGTTGTTATACCAAAGTCAGTTCTCATACGTTGGTGCGCAACAAATACATAGTAATGCCGGTGGACGCCAGTGGGGGACTTGCTATCGCTGACATGCCGGCGCCGACATAGTTCCGACAATTTCATTATGCGTCCACGGACATCGTATGAATCGTATGAATCGTCGATTATAAAGTTTCACTTCAAAATGAGTGGTAATAAAATTATTTATTCAAATACCATGCCTACATACTACTATGACGCTCAAGATCCTAATAGGGTTGAGCAGAGCTTTAGGTAATATTTGGCAGTTTGAGCCATGCAGACCAATGAGCATTTTAAAATAGTGACGGGTTGCCAACCTATCGCCTCGCTAGTGAATTAAACAGAGGACGGCACAGACGCGGCACATTCCATAAAAATAAAATTTTAGAAGCGGCAAATCTGTCGATATACAGCAAATGTTCATGATGAGTACGTTGTAGCAAAAAATATTAATTAAAAATAACTTTAGCGAAGGTAAATATACAGGATGTAAAAGACATGAAAAGTCAAACGAGAACCATGTATTCTGCTCACCATAATAACATTTTTTTCCCTTCAGACTATACCTGGGAAATTGATAGTTACGATTTTATTGAAGGTCAAAGTCAAATTTTTTTTTTATTTTTTTATGAAAACGTATTCTAAATATTATTTCTTAATTATTGTCTAATGAAACATTATATTTTTTTTTAGTATTTCATAACAAAAAATGGCTTCAAAACGTTAGCGTTCAATGTAGCTCACTCGATGCGCACGGACACTAAAGAACGGGGCCGCCGTCGTGCAAAATTATCGCGGTTTTACGAGTTGCGTGCGAGTTGTGCCCTTTACATTGCGCGGTACATTTTGCAATTTTTTTTAACACCAAAAAATAAAAATCATTTCCCAGCAATAATTTTGTTGAAATATGTCTTATTTTAATGTATAGAATACATGGTTCTCGTTTGACTGTTCATGTCTTTTACACCCGTATAGGCCTATGCTTCATTTGCTATTATGTTCCTGTAATGAATATTATATTTGTATTAACAATTTTGTCTCCTCTTATGCCTCCTCTGTATAATTCACGCCTAAAATCCCAAGTAGAAATCTCGGAAATATTTCAGGTATTCGATGCGTGACAGCCCTACAGAGGTATTTAACAAAAATGTTGAGAAAAGATAATTTGCATACAATGTTCGTGCATACGGCACTGTGTGATTCCGAACACAAAAAACCAACGTTTACGATTAGATCCATTGTCTGAGCGCGGGTTTGGATTAATTGGTCAATTTGTGGTATAAGGATGGGTTTGGCGTGCTTGTGGTGGAGCAGATGATATGGTGAATCACTGGATTGTATGGGTTTTGTTCTTGGTTTATAAGTAGTCAGAGTTTTCTTGTAATTAGGAAATCGATCACTGTTTCGAAATCTATTTCGCTTGGATCTGTCCAAGAAAACTGACCATTTTTTTTACTGATAATAGAATGTAATATTTGACATAGAGGCGCTTTATCATGTAATAAGAGTAGATAAATACTGAGAGACAGTAAGATTTAATTATTTAAAATGAGTATAGTATAGGTACCGAGGTTTACCAAATTACTGTTAGGGATAAGTCCATACACATGACAATGAAACGCAGATGTAGGTGGGTACAGGTAATGTGATGATGTGGGGAGCAGTAAAATAAAAAATATTTTCTTCTAGAAATCTAGAAGAAGACATAATAAAGCATCCGCAAAAGTCAGTCCCTGTTTATTGATATAAAAGGGACTGACTTTTGCGAAAGTTTGTTATAAAGTGATGATAAATAAATACCCCCAAACCTACCATCGAATTTTTCGTCGAAACGTTAATAGACGAACTGTAATTTGGTTAACCAATTGACGCTGATTGAATATTGCAATACGAGGAAGTACTCTCAAGAATATCAACATCAGAATTTCCTAGAACTTTCCCGGTCATAATGAAGTTTTTATAATTATCAATTCAAATGTCAGACAACACTCGAAGACAATCTAGGTCAAGCGTGAGTCATCGCTGTTTCATCATAATTCTGCTAGTGTGAAGTAACCTGATAGATGAATGGGTGATGCTCAATTATTGTTGTTATTGGCGTACCTATTATCGTCTAACAATAACGTTTTAATTAATATTTAGGTATTAAAAGAAAAATGTTCGAGATTTTTCGAAATTCTAACAATCAACAACTTAAGTCTTTATTTTGTTTTAGCCTACGATAATTTGTAATTAAACTTTATAGAAAATTTTAGAGAATTTGGAAACGGAAATAAGTAAAAATCTCAGACCAATAAAATAGTCAAATCAAACGACAAATTAGCGTTAGACCAAAAACTACGTACAACACCTACGCACCAAAATATACCGAACATCTGATCTTTTTTTCGCGATTTCGATGATGGTCTCATAGCACAGAGTAAGAAAAATATTTTGGAATAATTATTGTGTTTACAAACGCGTAAATATTTTTAAAACTAGAATAATATTTCCTCTGTGCCCATACCAAGAGTTTGTATTGCTTTCCCACCTTGAAATATTTGTCATGGTTAAAAAATCACAGTGTACGTATAGTTAATTTCAACTCAAAGACTATATACTCCGTGTTTTACATACATACATACGATCACGCTCGTCCCCTGAGTGGTTGAGCAGAGCTTTAGGCACGTCTGGCAGTATGGGCCATGCAGTGCCTACAAATAGTGACAGGTTGCCAGCGTGTCGCCTACATAAAAGGGGCACCAAACCCAAAAATTGACAATCCTTCAGTAAACAATCAAAAGCCAACGACCAGGACAGATGTTACAATCAAAATCATCTCAGCGGTCCGTGTTTTAACTGTTCTTAACTATACTGGTGAACATTGTAGAACATACTATTACCTACTGCAAGAAATTTATTATTGTAACTAGAATTACGCACAGAGTTATTGCAATATACAATATTCGAGTCTCCACAAGACCATCTACGGAACATTTATTTACTTTTAACAAGCTTCCAGCAATTTCCATTCAATAATTTATTTTACGACGCCCTAAGGGAGTTATGCTCCATTGTAAGTTACATGTCAACGCATTATTATGGCGTTTATTTTGAGTGAGAATTTTTACGTACATTTTATAGGCATAACCTTGGGTAGGTACTGGTTTTTGATTGTCTCGCGCCACGGTACGAGATATATGGAGATATAGCTATTAATTTCATTGTTACTATCTCAATTATTGTAAGATATTGCTGTAGATATGGCTATGCAATTATTGAATACGACGAAGTTAATTTCGTAATGGCTTACGATAGAACGAGATGAACATAATTTTAATTTTACTTTTTAAAAATAAACATTGAATAATTTATTTTTTATTTTTTGCACGCAGTAGGTAAGTACCATAGCGTGTGGCCTCTCGCAAGGTGATATAATAATAATAATAATAAATTTATTGACAACATAATTTACAGCCATAATAATGAAGTCTCTGATTTCTGAACTAGGTATTACTACCTGTATCTCAGTAAATCAGCGCCCTCTTCCTTGATATTAAACTAAATGAACATTATTATTTACAATAATTTCTAACACTTATGTAATTCAGAGCAAGATTAAAAAAATATCTATAATTGATTATTTAATTTACAAATAAGAAATATCAAAGTTATTTAAAATGGATTGCTTAAAGCCATAAACTAATAATTGAACTTTCTTTAGTATTTCTATTCTAAACACTAGCTAGACCTGAATAAAGGTTGCATTTAGTTACCGGCCACACAATATATCAATCAATATCATAGATATCATTTCAATCAATAATTATAATGCATCTGACATACCGATATTACCTACGTCACGATAACTAACCAATGGTATCGAACTCGCTACACAAAAGTTACTCGGAATACCATACCAGTATGTAAATCTAACCGACCTAGGCCATATGATAATAATAGGCCGTGCGGGACGCGCGCCTGGTTAAGTTTCTTCAAGTTGCTATGGTAACGGAATTTTATAATACACTTACGTGCAATAAAATCGACCCACCTCGTAGGCTTCGATTCTAAATATATCGGTATATAAAAATAAGATTAGATAAACAAAACCTGTAAATATAATTTGAATGTACATTTCATAAGCTATATTTAATCTACTCTAAACATCGATAAACGAAGTATTGGTGACAATAGACTCATTTCTTCGGAAATCCTAGTTTCTCATTTTTACGTCATACGCCATTTCTGTGACTATGCAGAGTGTTCAGAGTTAATTGAATCATTGTTTATTGAATAATTGATTAATCTTACAGTGCATTTTTCTAATCTTACAGATTTATTGACCCCTAAAATTCAGCTAATTACCCCAAAAAATTTAGCTAAAAAAGCTAAATTTTTTGTATTTGAAAACAAAATACAAAAAATTTTGCTCTTTTAGCAATTTTTTTTTAAATTTGTAAATACAATAAAACAAAATCTATCACAGTAAAAACTGGTCTAATGTAAGCTTAGGTTCTTGTTTAACACACGGGGTTACCAATTATTAATTGTAGATTTCGATTAGGGAGTTCTGAACCAAAGAGTACCGGTGAGTCGATTTCATTGCTCGTAAGTGTAGTATTAAGGAGTTGTTGAAGCAGTACATACAGAGACAACCTGAGTTGATTAGGGTTCTAAAGGCCCTGATCAACAGGGGCGTAAAACCGCTATTTTATGATTCGTCGCTAAAGCGCCGGTGTATCAATTGCAATACCGCGGTTTTATATATACCAAGCCTGGCTCACGGCTCGTCGTCTTTGTTTTTTTACTTGTCTCGTCATGCAAAACCGCGTGCAAATCTCTAGACATTTTCGTATTTTTTATGATTTCGTGGTATGCAATAGCAAGATAACACGAAGCTTCAAACTCCGAACCTCAGACCACCGAACAAGATTCACGTTACTTCAATTATCATAGATTATTTCAGACATGACTGCATTCGCTCGCTAGTCTAACCACCAACATGCGGTATGTAAAACTGCCGATCATTAAAACCGTAAAGAATACATTATTCCTCATTTGTCTACTCAAATTGGGAATAGGGTTATTCCCAATTTATTTGAGGTCATCGTTATGTTTTCCTCTTCCATCGATCTTGGTCAGCCTGATCTCATATTAACTCCTTTCTTTGCCATATCATCTCTTACATAATCTTTCCATCTTTCTTCGGTCTCCCTCTTCCTCTGTCATCATCAACAGCTCATATAATTGTCCCCACCGAGGGGCTCGAGCGTACCCCACATTAGGGGCGATTAGGCCTTAGTCAACCACGCTGGCTGAATGCGGGTTGGTCGACTTCACACACAACCTAAGAATTTCTTCATAGGTGTGTGCAGGTTTCCTCACGATGTTCTCCTTCCCCGTAAAGCGTCGATTAAACGTACATATGAATTCAAAATTTGAAAACACATTGGTACGTAGCGGGATTCGAACCAGTGCCTCCCGGGTGGGAGACGACGCTCTTACGCACTACTTACGCCACCGACGCTTGTCTTTTCTCTCTCTTCCTCTGTACCCGTCCATAATCCATGTTGATCCCAATCCCCTTCTAGATCACCTGATTCTCATCTCATTCGCAACTCGCTAATAGCAAAGATCGAAAGAGTCAAGGGGTCTAATAACATGAATGACTCACAACACACTCCGCAGAATTAAGTTTCTATTAGTTTCGTTATAAGCCGCGGAATGCAAGTCATTCTATTACGAAAGCGACTTGCGAAAATTTGTACTCGAAATGTAATACAAGTATAGTGTATTTACCTTACATCCTCAAATATATCCTCGTATCTTAATATACCACTGGAAAAAAAGGCATCCCATGTGTCAGGTATACTAGGAATACTAGGATATTAACTTCGTTCCCCCATTACTGAGAATCGTGACTCTTTCTTATCGATCAATAGTTCGTCTGCAAAATGGTCCGTCGCCGGAGGGCGTGGAGTGGACTCCCCTGGAGTGAACCCCAATGATGAAATGAAAAGACGTCAGCGCCAGAGCGGAGGCGAGGACGGGAGCGAGTTGTCATGCTACAGAGCGTAGTTACGAGAGGCGCGATTCTTCTATAATCGAAAGTTAAGCGACCAAGTGCGCGGCCAGTACTCAGATGGGTGACCGAAAATTTTTCAGCTCGATTTTCCTGGTGCTGTGGAAAGATAGCAGTCGTCCCAAAGGAGGGTTGGTGTCAGGTACACGGCCGTAAAAACAAATGCCAATACAAATGCACCGACCCCAAATAAATCGATACAACGCAAAAAAAGCCGAAAGCCAAGCGTCAAATATACATACTTAGGTATATTTTTATTGAGCATTTAATCTATGACCTTTGAAGATACATGTATGAAAGCAAAACAGGACTGTATATAAATAGAATTGCTATTTAAAAGTCAAGAAGTTAAATCAAAATTTCAATTTACATAACGACACCTACTACATGGTGCGTGAACCGCAAAACATATGTAAAGCCATATTTCATGTTTTCGCACGCACATATTTTTTTTTAATTTTAGACAGATTTATAGTAGCTTGGTATTTAACCTTTTTGAAATGGTCGAAGACCAGCACAATCTGGTTCAGATAACATCGAAATTGAAAATTTATGAAAAAATAGGTACATACATGTAGGACTTTTTAGGGCACTTTTTTATGATTGTTATCTCAATCGTTCTTCGTAACGATCACAAAAATAAGCTACCATGCGCGCGGTCAGTACTCGGATGGGTGACCGCAAATTTTTTAACTTAATTTTCCTCCGTGCTTAGGAAGGCACGTTAAACTGGGCCCCGGCTGCTGTAAACAAGTCACATCGGAGGCCAGAAATGGCGACTGAAGAAACTGAGAGCTATTCCCACGGAAAGTTGTTATGGCATTAGTATTCACCATACTAATGCCATAATATATAGCAGAATGTCAATAGCCAAACATGCTGCACCGATCACAAAGTATGTTAGGGGAAGGGTAGGAGACGGAGAGAACTGACGGCCGTTGGGGTGGAAAGGTCCTCGAATGGCGGCCGCGTACCGGGAGACGCAGGCTGGTAGGCTCCAACAAGGTGGACGGACGATCTGGTAAAGGTCGCGGGAAGCCGCTGGATGCGGACAGCGCAGGACCGATCAGGTTAGAAAACAATAAAGTTTATAGAAAAGATATATTTGACTTTATTATTACAAACATTCTCCCATTCCCACGAGCATACATTACCCGGCATTTCCCTGTATTCTTTATCAACCTGTCATTACAGAGAACTTTCTATATAATTAGGTGTCGAGTACTTGTCAGCAAAAAGTTATGCAAGTGAAGACTTCATAATAGGATTTTTGAATAATAAATGATTCGTAACTTATTTCACAAAGATTTATGAGTTCGCCATAATAATAATTAATCATTATAAAAGGAACTTTCTAATGATCTCGCTGGTGGTAGTTCAAAGAACTTCATATAATTTTTGCTTATAATTGTTATTTACATTAAAATACACGGACTTCTAAAATGTTTAATCTGCCCTGGTTGTTGGCTTGTTTTTTGGATAATAAGTACTTAACTAATTACTGATGAGGAAATGCGTGTGGAACAGACAGGTTGATCCAAGGTCGTTGGTTGCTCCTTCTTCGATAGCTATCAAGAGTCTGGGCGTCCTCGCTCTCCTCAGCACTTGATTTTGACGCGTGCCATCGAATCCGCTGATGAACCGTGAGAGACTGGCCGTAATTAACGAGTCATCAATCAGTCTGTGCCAATGAATGGAATCGGATCGGATAGGAAGGAGTTGTAGGAAAACTGCCGCTTAAGGATCGCTTCCTTTGTCAGAGAGAGACGAGACGCACTCATTACTTCGTGTTTTAAAGGAAAGTTAGTGCTAAGTAATTAAAATAAGGAAGAATCTAGCCCCACAGTCGACATAGTTCTTACATTCTGCAAGTGACGGCATGGCACATCAAAGGAATTTTTCAAAGACAAATGATGTTGGACCTTTTATAAGTGAATTTAGCAGTGACATTCTTTTATTTTAATAAGAATAGGTCTAGGTGTGTCGCTGCGTACCGCGGCATCCTTCGGCATCCCTCGTCGCGCCGCGAATGGTGCCGTCCTGCCCCGTCAGTGGGCCTTTACTCATCGGTTACTGTTTGAGTTTGATGCCCCTATGTAGGCGACGTCAGGGCTCACAATGAGGAATGTGTAGGGTCGACGTCATCGAAATCGATGTAGAGAACTACACATATGTAGGCGACAGTCTGGTAACAGGTTTGGTTTTATGTGTAGCCCGTACTCCGTGGTGTAAGCCCATATCCTCCAACGGGTGTCGTAAAAGGCGACTAATGGACCAGCAAAGGGGGGTATCGATCACTTATACTCCGACCACCAATCCTCAATGGGCAAGCGTAGTGGACTACTGCCTAAACCTCCTTCGATGACAAGGAGAGGCCTTGTGTCCCAGCAGTGGGTCGAATTATAAAGGCTGTTATGATGATGATGAGTAGGAGTAAATAAGCACACAGTTGCCACCAATATTTTGAAACTGTAGGTAGTATTGTTATCTGTACCAGTTAAAGGGTTAAAGGATGAACTTATCAATAATGGAAATGTCAATGCAATTAAGGCAAATTGATTGACATTTTGGTGCAGGAAGTGAACTTGGGTCGACTGCGAATTAATGACATTTTAATAGTAAGAGCGACTCAAGTCGACTGTTAAGAAGACCTACGTGTATAATGGCGTGCAGGTATGTGATTTTTATCATATTTTCTGATGGTAATGTGATGATAAGGCTGAAAGAGAGTCATTGAGCGAGTGGTTTCATTTGGTTGCCAGAGAAGCATAAACCTGCCTGGTACACAGGTAACACTAGAATAAGAAAATATTGTAAAAAAGAAGTATAGAAATGTCTCCTACGGTGAAGTATTAAATGTAGCCAATGGAATAATATACCTTGAAAAACAAAGTCTCCTTAAATAAAAAGGAGGATGTTATTTGACTGTGGTCTTCTGTAAGGAGGCTGCTCCAAATTCTCCAAACCTCCGCTGTGTCATATATGGACTTTGATTGGATGGTAGTAGCTAACCAGACAATTTTCAACCAATCAAATCGACCTCAAAGTACCTTCTGGGGCTCAAACCCAGGACCTTTGATTCCGTTGTGCAAATCACTAGGCCAGGGCGGTGGTTAAAATGTAATTTTTAGCAGCCGCGCTGTTTGCAAGAGAATCTACAACTCTCAAAACTGTTTTTGATTATAAGTCTGCGAATCTTCATCAGCTGGTGTCAATGCAATAGCTGACTGAGGAATCTTACTTTTGCAACACACACTGAACGGTCGTGGACTTAATACATAGTGCGTAAATGGCCGGTCGACGCGGGCGGGCATGTACTTACTTACAAGGGCCCCATATAATTATGTATAGTATACGGTGCGATTGATCGTTGCGATCCGTCGTTTCAGACCGATCGAATCGACGAATAGCTAGTTTCGAAGCCTATTCAATGCAAACAAACAATCATATCTTTCCTCTTTAGTGTCGAGAAATTTATAGGCAAAACTGAAGTCACACTACCAATAAAAAAGCGAAGACAACTTATGATTGAAATTGATACCAAATTAAATTGAAAACCGAAAAACATGGAAACAATTCCTGTCATGGATAAGTGCTGAGACGGGACGGACAACTTTTTTGACTCCAAGTAACCTTTGAATGTTTCCGTTTTCTTTCCAACTCTCCGCACAAGTAATATGATGACGTACCTACGTATGACATATTAGACGGTCACGTGACGTATAGATAAATCAACGAATTAGGAATTTTTAATTCGCTTGGGAAACATGATTTGCGCTTCTTTCCGCTAGGGCTTCCAGTGAGGCGCGCCCCTCTTGAGGGGCGTAGAGTGAACCAAGGGGGGGGCGTAGCGAACGGCTCCAGAATTAAATAAAGTACCTATATTTATTAAAATTGTTCATATAAAATGATCTTCGCTGTGCACTGACTACTATGAAGCCAAGGATTCACCAGTTGGTTCAGCCACAGTGCTCTCAATAATTGTAAGTTTCACATTTTCTTAGTTGATTACCAACTTGTCTTTTGGATAAAACTAAACACGCCAATGTTTTCATAGCTTGTTTAATTTTCTTATTTTGACTCTCCATTTCGGCCTCTAGGAAGGGGCGTAGTATTTTAACGAAATGTTGGCGAAAGGCTAGGAACCTCTGCGCTAGGGACTACAATATTTTCGTTTAAAATACGTAACTACGATAATTGCGTATTTTAAACGAATAAACTTACACTACGGGTTCCTAAGCGTAATTTTTAGTGACAAAAACGTAAGTTTAGTTGCGTTAAGAGTTGAAATTGTATGGGAAAAGGAATTAGCTAAGACTTTAGTAAATGTTGGTGTTCATAACAAAAACTTGTGTCGCTGACAGAGTATGAACCCGGGCCGCTTGTTGTGTGCTACGTTACACTTCACTAAGACGGTGCAGAAATATTGAATAACTATTGTTAAATTCTCATAGTTAGGTACGGATACAATCGTCACAATAAAAAAGGCTTTAGATGAGTAACTCTGCTATAAAATTGAATTATAATAGGCATATTTCAATAAAACTGGTTTTATTTCGATGTTAGCTAGTTTGTGTTATGAATTATGAATTATGATATTGCTTAGTCATTACTATTTTGTAGGTACAACAACAAATTCTTTTCCTTTTATTCAAGCGTCAGTATCAACAAGATACCTCCTGAAGGGTATATATTACACTATATTTGACTTATTTTCAAAACCATTGCGTTTTGTGCTTTTGAAATAATCAAAAATTGCAATATAGAAAGATCGCGTCAGAGTATATCTGTTTAATTTATAAAATGAAGGGTAACCTGATGACCGTCTTTTCATTATGTGCCTGCCGTGCTCCTAATTTTATTTGGGGTTGGCTTAATATGTTTTCCTTTTCCAGACATCTCAGTCAACCATCATCTCAGCATTAACTCCTTTCTTTTCCATATCATCTCCCACAATCTATCCATTTTTACCGACTTCAAAAAAGGAGGAGGTTCTTAATTCGACTGTATTTTTTTGTTTTTTTTTTAAGTTTGTTACCACTTGTGTGTCTAAAAGATCTCGAGGTAGTTTCCTGAAAATTCCTATAAGTACCTACTTAAAACGTTGCCACTTGTATTTGTGACTGACCTCAAAAAACATTTAGATTTTAATAAATAAAATTTTTATTTCTCCGTTTTTAGTTTATAAGGTGATTTTTTTTATTTAAAATATTTTTTTCCTTCGATCCTCCTCTCCCTTTATACCCGTCCACATTCATGTTCATCTCCTTTTTTTTCTAAAGGTCAAGGAAATGGCTCTATTCCACCTGATTTTAAGCAGAAGTGGAGTCCAAATGCGAAGATAGCTGGTGCGAGAGAAACCGTTGCACTAGCCACCCTCGCCTTGCTGACCTGCAAGGTGCTTCTTCACGCCTCTTTTGAATGACCCAGGTTTGTAGGAAGGAGGGAAAATGTGTGCTGGCAGTGAATTCCATATCGTGATTGTGACATCAAGCTAGCCGTTTAACATCAGGCAGGCCATAGTGTGCCACTTTAGTACCTTAATTACTCACACGGATGCTCCTAACGACAATTATAGTAGACACAATATTAATGCGTCATTATTGATTGAAGCGATTAGTTAAGTCGTTACTCAAATTGGCTGCTCATTTGAATATTACGCCTTCAATCGCAGCGTATTAAATACATAGTAGATGTTTATAACAGAATATCTAAACAATCTGACATTAAACTTCTCACAGTAAAACAAGCCAAAAAAATAATTTCCTCTTTGTTGCTGTCAATGTCTTACCGCCAAAATGAAAACCTTTTAAAGAATATAAAGTAAAATAAAAAGTATACTAATAATAATGAACTCAGTTTGAAGCTTGACGTGACGTGATTTATCTACTCTTTGTAATTTGACGTGAGTTCTTGCATACATACACTCTTTCATACATTCACACACAAACACATACACACCACACAAATTTATTTTACCTAATCTGTCGCTTGTTTGTTAACTTTCAGTGGGTGCCCACTATACAGGACTCTCCTAGTGTGGGACCCACAGGTCGAGTATTATGTATTGTTACTTTGTGTCTCAGCTATTCGTTATAGTTTAAGTATCACTGTACTGTATCACTCTGTAACAAATTTCTGTTAATAAATTATTTGTATTTGTAACATATGGTCCCACTTGTCATATATTTTTACTGGTTAATTTGACTGTTGAATTTATTGATTCCTTTCCACAACCGCAATCATCTCGACATTTAAAAGAATGAAATTTATTGACTATAGCAGAACAACAATAATTAAACAAAGACTACAATTATAAACAAAATTATTCATAGCACACAAAAATCGTCCTGTGCGAGGCCAATGTTACCTATGAATCAGCATGTGCTTCTGGTTTGGGACACAGTGCTGAAAGAGCGCTGTCGTTGTCAATAAGGGAGGACCTTTTTCACTGTGACTTCGGGTTACAATAAAAAAAACCAACGGTGTCTACACAAGTAATACTCGCGACAAGCGTTTATAACATTTTAAATTTAAAGTTTATTTTATTTCTAAGCTTGTTTAAAAAAATATAGATGTTTTTTTAATTTTTATTCGTATTCCTATTCTTTCAACAAACTCTTATTTATTTGATACCCATATTATGGTATAGCACAAAAAATAACTAGTCGGCCATCTTGGGCCGTCCGCCATATTGGATTTAGAATGACGTCACTTATCATGCATTTTTATCCAAACTAAACGTATATGCAAAATTTCAGCTCAATCGAATACCAAGAAATGGTCGAAAATGGTTTGCAATGACGAACATTAACTTACATACGAACAGAGCAAGCTAAATAAAAGTTTGTAAAAAATAAAACTCACTGATTGGGTCTTCATCTAAATTAAGCAACCATTTTCCCCGTAAACATGCTTAAATATTCTTCAAGTGCACAAGTATTTAAAGGTGACTTGAGCCGGAAAGGGCAAGTTTCCGCAATGATATAAATAATCACGCGTATGACTTTGTATGTCTGTGCCAGTCGGCCGCCTTGGGGAAAGTCGATACCCGACCAGAACAGAGGCCTTAGTACGAGTTTTGATAGTTTTCGAGCTCGATCAAACGTATCGTCTTTCTTCATACATTGGCCACTGTTTCTGATAGTTTACGCTAGGGGCGCTAGTGGGCAATGTATGAAAAGAGACGATACGTTTGATCGAGCTCGAAAACTAACAAACTCGTACTAAGGCCTCAGGTTGACTTAAAACTCGTGTTTTTAAGAAACTAGCCACTGACTAAACTGTAAGGGTAGCTAACAAGGAGAGAACACGAAAGTCCGTCGTATAAATGACGTAGAGTTATTGTCCGCTCAAGATCGGGCGGAGGAGAGATCAAAGTTGCCACTATTACAATAAGTTTTTACTAATTGTGAATCTAAATATTGCAGCAATAATAACTAGCAAAAAAATCTTTACAAAAACCTTAAGTAAATTGGTTTTGCCTCTAATATTTATTTGGCATGTTTAGTTATGATTGAAATCGATACAGATTAAATAGAAAACGAGACGTGGAAAAAAAGACCTGTCATGATAAGTGCTGAGACGGGACTTGAACCCGCGACCATTCGATATCTTTCAGCAGAGCTACACTGGACTGATTAACCACGACGAATTTAGCCCTGTTTTTCGCTTTTCAATCGAATTCCTTCTTAACTTTATAAGTTTGACTATGTTATTTAATATTTATCCAAAAGCCAAGATAAGTATGTACAGTCAACAGCAAAAGTAGATGATCAAAATCAAAACTAAAGTGACTAAGTGAAATTTTTGGGTATAGAAATTTAAATATTGAATTACCCAAATAACTACTTACACTCACAAGATGAATGTACTTTTAGGAATTTTACAAATCTGTATTCATTTTGCTTCTAATGAATTTAGAAGTTTTGTTTTTGATCATCTACTTCTGCTGTTGACTGTACTAGTGGAGTTTTGAAATCCGTTATACTTTTATTTTAGTATTTTGACTGATATAATTTAGGAATCACTTTGTATCAATATAAACTAACTATAAGCGAGCTACTTCCTTAACAAATTAATTTAAAAAAAAATCTTCGCATAAATGGGTTGTTTGAAAAAGAATCCGTACTTTACAATTAATTATCTACTTTTGTGATATTACACTGAATCAGATAGGTACTATTATGTCAATTGAAGACAAATTCACTCCCACGGCGGGGTCAGATTTCATTTATTGTTAGTAAGCTGGTGCATATTCATTGCCGATAAGAATTGTTCGTTCTGCGAAGACGGGTAAACATAAACCACAAACACCTACCTTTATTCTTAGTACTGACATTAGTGTCACGTTTTACAGCGAAGTCTGTGATTGTTTTAGGTAGTAATTGCACTATAATGGTGCTAATTAATCTTTTGGATTCTGTGATTTTTACTTTCTCGTAAACGTATTATAGAGGAAGGTAGTTTTGTAATCGTCAAAAAATTCGACCGAGATTTTGACGGATTTACACGTTTTGGACCTCCCTGTGTCCAAAAAAAACGTTTTTGGAATTATGTCTGTGTGTGTCTCTGTGCGTTAGCACGATAACCCGAGTATGCTTTGACTTATAGCAACCAAATTTAACATGCATGTATGAGATCAAAGTATAAGGTTCCTATCAACTTTTTAGTCGTCGATCACGCAAGTTAAGCAACCTAGTGCGCGGTCGGTACTCGGATGGGTGACCAAAATTTAACATTTCGTTTGAGTCGTTCGCGGTGTACGAGAAAGTCAAGGGGAGATCACTCCCGATTTTATATGTTATGTGGCGGGCAGACAAGCCTGCGGCCCGCCTGGCGGTAAGCAGCCACACAGCAGCCACACAGCAGCCACACAGCAGCCACACAGCAGCCACACAGCAGCCACTCAGCAGCCACTCAGCAGCCACACAGCCTACGCTCAGACGCTTGCAACACTGACATGACACTCGCACGCCGCCAACTCTAGCCTCCTTCCCTACCCTGTAGAGCTCTGGGGACTTCACTCACCAACTGTGGTCTTCTGTATGGTGAACGTACTACACTAGTTCGAGCGGCTAGTTCGCTGACCCCGACCTCGACTAAAATATCTGTTGTGATGTGACTATTTTGAAAAGTCTATGAATTATCATCCCATCAAGACTCTAAACGGTGCAGGGGCAGACTGCGGTAGATGCACGCCGGTTATAATAGCTCTAGCTAGGAGCCTCGCAATATAGGCTAGACTAGAGGACCTAACAAGGTCCTTACCTTCTCTACCGAACTTATTAAAAACGATGTCAGACTAAGTTCTTGAATGTAAATATTCCCGATATTAACTTATTAAAGTATAAACAACCATGACTCGTAAAAAGAATGTTCGTGTTCTTCACATAACCATTTGTACGATTAAGTTTAAGAAGGGATTGACAACCGTAATGGAATTTTGCATTTATAGAATTTCCTGTCTTATTTAGCCACTACCTTTCAACAAGTCTACAACCGTAATGGAATTTTTCATTTATGGAATTTCCTGTCCCAAAGGTAGCATACAATTAATCGATTGACATTATATTATATTTAAATATGAATCACGCTAAGCGGTCAGTTTATTACTGGAAAAATTGTCACAATAAATTGACGCATAGAGTGATGTAGGATGTGGCTGGGTTCGCCACCTCTTTAGCGAAAAGGGAAGATCTTCCGCCGAAATAGGAGTTCGCTCGGGGACCGCGGCCCAAATGCACATCGTTGGAAGTTGTATATATACTGATGGCCCTCGGAAACTTCGTAAGCGCGATTTAGGATTGCATTATGTATTGTGACGTTTTTGTGTCGTATCTTGGCTCCGTGTTTACTTAATCTGCACTTTTCCCTGATCAACCATTTCTCGGTTACTCGATATTAACTGTCTATGTAGCGCTGTGACGTAGCCACTACGAGTGACAAAAGTAGTAAATATTTTAAAGAAAAAAACAAGTACAACCTTCAGTGGACCAACAAAGGCTCCATTTATGGACTGACTACTGCAGATTGTCGTTGACGAAATTCCCTACGTCACTGGGGCTTTTTTTTATGAAGACGGAGTCTTAGTTGGGTCCTCTAGCCTGTAAGTCGAATCACTCCAAAGACGATTCCAGACCGGTAAGCAGCTCCCTCGGGGGAGTCTCTGCATAAATTAGGGTTTTAAAGCATTCTAGTCGGACGGGAAAAAAGCCCACAACCCGTCGTTTGAGAAACTTTGCTTTCTTATGAGGCACTTGTAAGCGGTCACGTAAAAATCACCACTATGTTTGGCATTATAGGAACAATATACTGACCGTGCTGTCCTGTTTTTCGTACGGTGGTGAGAACTGGATCTGACTCATTTTGGATTCCTTCTCGTCGCCCATCGGCGACGAAGGCGAGGTCTCTCTGTTGACAAAAGAAAATCACTATTAGTCTTTAAATAATAATTTGTTAGAACACCCTAGGAGTGTTTGGTACCAAACCATGCATCAGGAGAAAGATATTTGTTTCCAGAATTAAAAATTGTATCGGAGTGAATTTTGTCCTTTGAAAGTTGTGTTAATGTAATGCACAATCATCCGGGCTGACTTTGATTTCAATGATTCCTCGTAACTAATGAGTGGTAAACGAAAGAGGGGACGTCCCAAGGCGACCTGGCGACGCAGAGTTGACTGTGAACTAAGAGCACTGGGGATGTCGTCAGGCGCGTACAGCTGCACAAGATCGGAAAGCATGGAAAGCTGTCTTTCGAGCCCTACATCCCAGCGGTAGATAACAGTAATGTAAGAAGAAGACTAGTAAAAAAAGTTAAATCAAACTCTAAACATTACGAAATTACGGCTTGAGATATTGTTATTATTTGAAAAACCATATAATTTAAGTTTAGAATATGTTCTAAATTTTATTTGAAAAAGCCATAATATGGTTTACAAATTTTTAAAAATCAGCATAAAATAGCAACGTGAATTCGTCCCAATCGTTCTGCCTTGTGGCTTGCTGGAGAGAGGTCATATCGCCAGTTCTTGGGTTCGTATATCATAACTTGTAAATGTTCGTACTTATCAATAGTGGCGACTTCGTTGCGCTTACGCTTTTTATTGCAAATATCAATAATTGGTGGTGTATAATAACTCACTTATGTCGCCATTTAAAATAATAAAGAAATATTTTTATGTAGCTAACATATATACTTATAGATATACCTAGTTAAGATAGTCTTCATGGTCGAATCGGTAACTGTGACTGTAATTAATAAATAAAGTAGATAATGGCAGCTATCGTGTTTCTCATTTCATAAAATATAAATATACAACTTAGACAAGAATACAGATGAATTAATTTCGTAGCAATGGCCTAGTTTTTTTAATCATTAAAAAATATTAATAAAATTATATTGATGTATCTATACATTCTGTTTTCCTAGACTTGAGGAAAAAATAAACAATATAATATCAATTCTCAGAAGCTTTTGTCTCTATCATGATAAGAAAGAGTTCAAGCTAGGAATAAATAAACGGCGAAAACCATTCCATGCTAATTCTGTGTCTATGGCAGCTCACTTTTAATTCTACTGGCAAAGACATCGCGTATTCCGCCCGCGACCGCGTCGCTGTTTTGACATATCGTCCACGGTCGCATTGCGAAATGGTTACGATAACTTACGCGGAACAATTAGAAATGCCTTCGTCTCTTTCCGGCGCATACCGACCTTGAGATGTGCGATGCGATAGAAAATTACGTCTGCAGTTTCGTCAATGTGCACTGATTAATTAGGAATCGAGTTGACGTAGTGATATAGAACGGAATCGATTAACGTAACGCGAAACGGGTATAACTCGTTAGAGTTTTAACGTGAATAATTGTTTACGTATTGTGAAATTAGGGTGATACGTTCCTTGTGGGTTTAATGCAGACTTTAATAACATAAACTTTATTATAGCTGAAATTAAATTCACAGCATTTCTAAAGGTTTAAATGTATAGGAACTTCTTTTGAATCGTGTAACGACGCCTTTAAGATGCGATTTGTTTCACTTGCCATAATGATCTTAATTAAAATTGGTATAGGGCACAGAGGACTAGCAAGTCAAATTTGGTGCACCTGAACTGGGGCAGTGCCTCCCAGTGGTGGCGTAAGGGGGAGAGGAGGGGGGGGGGCTACCAAGCACTAAGGGGTGACAACGTTACAGGTTACAGAATGCTACATCATTTAAATAGTGCCTAGTAACGGCTTGAAGTGTTGCCATACCCCCGGTTCCATTCTACCCTAAACGTATACATTGGCCCACAAAGGAATTGTTTATTATGTGGAGACGAGTTTTATATACAACCAGATCGTGCTTCTTCCTAGTATTGAAATTGTGCGTATGGCATTACTCAGAAAAATGCATAAGGTTTTTCTTTACATACATTAAGTTTTCCAGTATATATTGTGATGACACAGTTAGAATATTTATCTCCTTGAACTTTTCTCTGAGGGAGCCACGCGGACCTAGTTGATAGATTGCTCTAACAGCCCGTTTTTGCAGAACAAAGATGGTATTTAAGTATATCTGCAGCACTCCCCCAGAGAAGAATCCCATACGACATTATGCTGTGAAAATATCTGAAATTAACCATTCTAGCAGTATCGATATCAGTTAGCCGCCTAATAGTTTTAACTGCATATGCTGCAGAACTTAGTTTATCTCGAAATTTTTACAATATGTGGACCTCATTGCAATTTAGAGTCTATAATACTCCTAAGTTTTTTTTTGTTTCCACAGGTTTCAATTCAACTCCATTTATTTGTACATTAGTTTCTACACGTCTCACATTCGGTGTAGTAAACTTTTTGGTTTTTTTTTTCATTATTATTACTACGTGTTTATATTATTTAACCATTTTTGCGTATTGCTTGATAATTAACCCTTTTTTGTTTTGTTTTGTTGGCGTTTTGGAAACGGATTTTCCTGCTGATTTGTTGTTAATATTTATTGTGTTTTGATATAAATGTCTGGTTTGTTACGTTAAATGTCGCCATCTAACCCGCATTACCGGCTACCAGTGAAAATTATCGTTAGCCTGTTTTGTTCTTACCTGTGTGATAGTCTGATTCGGTGCCAGTATATTTTTTATGTATGATTATATTATAACTTTGAACCGAATCAAAATTTCTTAATTTCTTTATATGTAAAAATTTGGTTCAATTTTATAACATCTGTTTAAAATTTCGAGCTCAACATGCGGAAGTTATAAATTGTAAATAAACGTAAACACTAGTAGTGACGTATTGAAATTTGGTTTTCATGAAAGTCAGCGTTTCAAGTTTGCATACACAAAGTACTGTTGTACTAGTGCTTAATGAAATGACGTTGCAACGATGAATGTTTCTCAAGTCGTATTGATATGGAAAAATCCGTATGTTCACAGCCTACAATTTGCGAAGACAAGGCCGCAAAGGCAATCGCGTTGTGTGTCATTTGTGGTAATCCCAGGCATTCAAATCTTAACCCTATTGCATGAAGGATACTACACCTAAAGGTCAAATTTCTTTGATATTTTTTTTATATTAGGCAAACATTTGTCCTCTACTCTGTCAAATGATCCTAGTGAAAATGTGGACTACGATGTAACATACTTATCTAAAAATTACCTATGCAATCAAGTCATGAATTTCAGAGAACTTTATCAGCAGACAACGAGACTCCACTCATTAGCTGTTCGCCTTAGTTAGCAAACACAAGGGTAACTTAACCTAATATGCAATAACATACGTAATATTATAAGAATGCAATGAACATTTTTTTGACTTTTCAGAAATGCCGCCATCCATGGTAAAAATTGCCCATATTGGGTTTGGTACTATAAGGCGTGACTGAGATACATTTAGTCGGTGTTGGGTTTGGGGGACGTCTTTGCGCATCATCCGTTGACAGTGAAATTCTTCTAGAAGTACTGCAGCTATTACAGAATAAATTGACCGATGCGTTTCCAGAAGAAGAACTGCTCAATATTAATTTCCAACAAGACAGTGCTCCAGCTCATAAGAGTAGAGTTTCCAGTATACAATTTTATTTATTTAATCAAAGTTGGACGAAGGCTACTAATGGATCAGCAAAGGGGTATTGATCACCTTATACTCCGTCCACCAATCCGCATTGGGCAAGAGCGTGGCGGAGTAATGCCTAAACCTCCTTCGATGACAAGGAGAGGCCTTGTGTCCCAGCGGGTTCAATGGGTATATTTATAAAAGCTGTCATGATGATGATGAAGATACATGAGAAAATAAAATCTACAATTTTAACAATAATAAATCCTATTCGTTTATCTATTAAATCAAACTACTCGTACCTACTTAATGTAAAATTATTTACCTACAATGACGAGTTATATTTAATCTCAATAGTCATATATGTAATTAATCTTAAAGCTCTAAGTAATAATAATGAACTATAAGTAAAATATCTAATAATACTTTACTTTTTAAGGAAAACTAAATATTTAAATTGAAAATAAGTGATAAAGAAAAGTAAATATTTATTTAGCAATAGCACTTAATATGAGGCGGTTGTAACGTGAGACGTGAGTGGAAGCAACGAGACGCAAGGTCGCGGGTTCAAAGCCGTGACAATTGCAGGCAATAATTTACTCTACGATAATATGTTATTATTATAGTATGAGGAAAGCTGTGAATAACAAATTATGTTGTGCTCGCTTACTCAAACGATGGCGACAATTTCTTATGTTTGTTTGTACTTTTGGCTGGTGGTTGAGTGTTTCAACGTGTTGACTGGCCATAATAAATATGTGAAAAAACTTCAGAATAACGACGCTCCTGTAGCACTATGCTGCAGAAGCACATGCTGAGGCAGGGTCCTATTGGTCTCGCACAGGAGAGCCTCCGGCAACTAGCAGCGCACTCTCCCGTGATTCGGCCTGTAGGCATAACCGTAAGGTTGCGTCAGGCCATGGGAAGGTGGTGGGTTTGTCCCTGGTCTCGCACAGGACTCCACTAATTGTTTCTCGTATTTTGTAGTTTCTCTCTCTATATGTTTTGTGTGTATCAATAAATGTTTTCTTTCTTTCTTCTTCTTTCTTTCGTGTTATTATGCTAGTTCTATAGAAAATATACCCGAACTGCTGAGATGATTTTGAGTGTAACATCTGTCCTGGTTGTTGGCTTTAGTTTGTGTGGTTTATTGAACACTAGCGACCCGCCCCGGCTTCGCACGGGTGCAATGCTTATGTAAATATGCATGTATTATACATATAAACCTTCCTTAAGAATCACTCTATCTATTAAAAAAGCGGCATCAAAATCCGTTGCGTAGTTTTAAAGATCTAAGCATACATAGGGACAGACAGACGGCGGATAGCGACTTTGTTTTATACTATGTAGTGAAGAAGAAAGATGTAACTTTTTGGGATTGGTCCCTCTTTCATTTAGGCGACAGGCCTAATGTGCCTGTGTAACGAAATGTTACTTAAGGCTCTGCTCCCTCTTGGGACTATGATGTTTGTATTATATATTTTTTTAAATACTATTACACAACTTAACGCGCAGATACGTGACGAGCACAGGGGGATTTGAATGAATGGGTGGTCTTTAGACTCCAGTCTTGAAGCTCGCCGACTAAATATTCCCCCTTGGGTGGTTTGAAATACAGGCTATACCCATCAAGGTCTTCGCCTTTTTGAAAACCCGGTGACGCTGAGAAGATCACTGCACCTCCCCCTGTGGTGGAGTGCCTCCGATAACCTTATAGCCACTCTGGCAGTAGGCAAAGGGGGCGCTTAGTCGGTAAGAGTCCGATATAACCCGAGGGCCGTCCTTCGGGTATTCATGAGATTTAGACCTCCTTCCCTCGGGGTCCGGAAGGTCTTCTTAATTCACTCGTTTCTCTCTCTTTGCTTCACCCTATGTGGGGGAAGAAAATCGCGAGAAACTGAGGGGATTAAGGGAAAAAAGTGAAGACCATTAGCGGTCACCAGTAGTCAATCCAAAAAATTCCCTGCATGATATCAGGAATTTACCAAGAAAATAGCACAATTTAAAACGTTACATACAGTCTCCCCGAGCTGCCAGCGAGCCTTTTTACGCGGTTCAAAGGTTCAAGGTGAGCTCGCGTTCACGTTTTTGCTATTTGCATTCACGTGTACGTTTAAAATTGTCATTTATTACTTACATGTTATAAACAAAAGACATTTACACCAAATGAAGAGGATTAGCAAAAAAAGTCGCAAATTTTCCATCGTTTATCGTTTGCTAATTCCGTAAAGAGTAGGTAGGTATAGATCATAGAGGAATTAACAGTTCGTCTTATTGACGTCATCTGAAATTGAATTCTTCGTCAATAATACGAGACTGTAGTCTGATATTTATTTATTTATTATTAAGCCAACGATTAAAGTCAACGACCGAGCAGATGCTACACCCAAAATCATTATTATTAGTAAAAACCGCGATTCCAGCGTTTTTTTCGTATTTTTCTTCTAAAACTACTCAACAGCTTTTTGGCTAAAAGTGCCTTATCCCTTAAAGGTGTATATAAAAATAAAAAACGAGTATTAAACTTGGACGTTTATTTCTTAAATTTCGGAAACCGCTGCCAATTATTCAAGAAGTAGGCAAATAAGTCAATTCTATTCATCGATCTGGTTTGCTGCAGTTAATGAACTGGTTTCCTTTATTATTACACAAGGTTTGTATCATGTCTTGTTTTTGCAACCAATACAAATTCGGTTATTTTTAAGTCTTTGTGTATAAGTAGGCACCGCTGTTATTTTTGTAGTACTAAATTTTATTGAATTAGTATTATTCTAAGAGTCTTGATCCGTAGCATTATATGCAATCCTAAAAGAAACGTACTTATGGATTGGATTATAAATTGTTCAGGAATGTAGGTTTTCAGTAAGTAGTTAATAAAGTTACTTATAGTTTTCCAAATTAAGACTAATAATTATGAATAGGATCAAGTGATCGTCATCATCAACAGCTCATATAATGTCCCCACCTCGGGCTCGAGCCTACCCCACATTAGGGGCGATTAGGCCTTAGTCAACCACGCTGGCCAAGTGCGGGTTGGTCGACTTCACACACAACCCAAGAATTTCTTTATAAGTGAGTGCAGGTTGCCTCATGATGTTTTCCTTCACCGTCAAAGCGTCGATTAAACGTACATATTAGGTTGGGGAAAAAGTCTTTTCGCATTATAGTATGTATAAACTTGTAATAAAATCTCTTTGGCTATACTATTTGTATCTGGCTGGTTTTGGTATCATTGAAAGTTTAAATTTTAAAGAACATAATTCCAAATTCAAATTAGGAAAATGTGTGATTTTCATTTGTTTTTCGTACCGCCAAGATGAGTGAATCTAATGAAGAAATTCGATACATTTTAAAATTTTACTACAAAAAAGGTAAAAATGCAACGCAAGCCGCGAAAAAAATTTGCGATGTTTATGGACCTAGTGCAGTGTCTGTGAGAGTAGCACAAATTTGGTTTAAGCGTTTTCAATCCGGAAATTTTGATGTCAAAGATGCACGTCGCTCTGGTCGCCCTATTACAGATAAAATGGATGCCATTTTTGAAAAAGTGGAGCAAGATCGGCATGTCAGTAGTTACGACGTAGCTGAAGAACTGGGAATTGACCACAAAACAGTTTTGGCGCATTTGAAAAAAACTGGGTACACAAAAAAGCTCGACATTTGGGTACCTCACGAGAAACACTGATGAGATTAAAGCAAGAAGTTGAGAGAAAGCGGCCGGAATTAATCAACAGAAGGAGTGTGGTTTTTCATCATGATAACGCTAGACCTCACACATCTTTAGCCACTCAGCAAAAATTAAGAGAGTTTGGCTGGGAGGTGTTAATGCATCCGCCGTATAGTCCTGACCTTGCACCTTTAGATTTCCACCTGTTTCGGTATCTTCAGAATTCTTTAGGCAGTGTCAGGTTAACATCACGAGAGGACTGCCAAAACCACTTGTCGCGGTATTTTGACCAGAAGTCCCAAAATTTCTATAGCAATGGAATCATGTCCCTACCTACAAGATGGCAAAAAGTTATCGAACAAAATGGTACCTACATACTTTAGTTAAATGTAAATAAACTATATTAAAAAATGTTTTGAAGTTTCTTAAAAAATGCGAAGAAACTTTTTCCCCAACCTATTATGAATTCAAAATTTGAAAACACATTGGTACGTGGCGGGGATCGAACCAGTGTCTCCCGGATGGGAGACGACGGTCTTACGACGCCTTCCTGGAAGTGATACTCAGACAATAATTACCTGTCATAATCTGTTACCTTGTAGGTACCTCATCCTAATTCACATGTTCTTGCTTACTAAGCTGTTTTTTTTTTATCTGGACAGAGAAGAATGGCCTTTAGCTCGCCTGGCGGTAAGTACTGTTAAGGCCGAAAGAGGAAGAAAGTTTCAGCCTAAACCCTCAACTCAACCACAGGTGTTGAGGAATTTGCTATCTCATCATTAACAGTCGAAAATTGAAACACAATAATATTGTTATTGTTTTTTACTTTCTCGTATACGTAGTACAGAGGAAATCTTGTAATCCTTAAAAAAATTCCACCTCGAGATTTTGACGGATGTACACGTTTTGGACCTCCTGAGTCCAAAAATATTTTTTTTGGAATTATGTCTGTGTCTGTGTATCTGTGCGTTAGCACGATAACTCGAGTATGCTTTAACTTATTGCAACCGAATTTAACATGCATGTTTAAAATCAAAATATAAGGGTTCTATCAAATTTTGAGCCGTCGATCACGAAAGTTAAGCAACCAAGTGCGTGGTCGGTACTCGGATGGGTGACAAAATTTAACATACATGTATGACATCAAAATATTCTTGATATAGTCCCAATAAAGCAGACGTCGTGCCTGATGGTAAGCAGTCACGGTAGCCTTAGAGCGTTTCCAGATTATCCGATCTGAGGTCGGTGTCAGAAGCTGCTGAATATTGGGGCAGTGAAATGTATGAAACATGTCTGGTGCGATATCCGATATGGTACCGTACGATGAGAAAATCTGATCGGATAATGTGGAGACGCCTAACGATAAAAACGAGACCAAACCCGCGGCATGAGAAGGGACAGTTCTACCCACAGATATATCAATCTAAGGAGATCGGTTGAATCGCCGAGTTCATAGGAAGACCGAGTTTCGCGATCAGCGGCCGTACTACATAACATGGTTCTAGTTGAGCATGCCGTAATATACGAGGGTGGATTGAAAAGTTCTCGGCCTGACATATAAATAGTGATGGTATTTATATGATACTAGCCTCTTTGAATTCGTTTGTTTTTTGGCTATCACGATGGTGAATTTCTTCTTTGTGGGTTTCGTAGTTTTTGAGTAAGAGCGAGTTGAGAGAGACGAAACGCAACGTTTTTGGAAAATGTAGAAAATTTAACAATGCGTGGTCATCAAATATTTTTGTAAAAACCAAAATTAACACCACAAGAGATCCATATTGACATGACAACGACATTAGGGGAATCTGCCCCGTCGTATAGCACTGTGAAAAAGTGGGTTGCGGAATTCAAACGTGGTCGAGAGAGCATCAAAGATGACCCTCGCTCCGGCCGGCCTTTGACGTCTACGACTAGAGAAAACATCGGTAGTGTGTGAGTTCATATTGGAAAACCGCAGATTGACTATCAGGGATATTGCTGAGACTTTGGGCATCTCATATGAACGAACACAAAGCATCATTGTGCACGAACTTGGATTTTCTAAGGTTTCTGCTAGGTGGGTCCCCAGGTTGCTTTCAGTTGAACAAAAGCGAATTCGACTCACGATTTCTCGAGACTGCTTGGAGATGTTTGAGACTGATCGGCAAGATTTTGTGAATAGGTTTGTAACAATGGATGAAACCTGGTTCACCACTTTACTCTAGAATCGAAACAACAATCCAAACAATGGAAAAATCTGGTGAACCGACCCCAAAAAAAGCGAAAGCAATTTTTTCAGCTGGAAAGGTGATGGCATCCGTCTTTTGGGATGCGAATGGCGTCATCGTGGTGGACTACCTCCCGAATGGGGAAATCATTAAGTCAGCGTACTACTGCACTCTTTTACGCCGTTTACGTGAAGAAATTAAAGAAAAACGCCCAGGATAACTGAGCAAAACAGTGTTGTTTCATCAGGACAATGCTCACGTTCACACGTCTGTTGAGACTATGGCTCCAATTCACGATTGTGGTTTTGAATTGTTGCCCCACTCGGCTTATTCACTTGGTTTGGCTCCCTCGGACTTTCACCTGTTTCCAAACCTTAAAACACCTCGGTGGCCAGATATTTTCATCAAATGAAGAGGTCAAAGCTGCAGTTAGTCAATATTTGGAAGAGCTTCAGGAATGTTTTTTTTAAAACAGGTATAGACGCTTTAGAAAACAAATGGAAGAAATGCATTGAGTTAGATGGAGATCACGTCGAAAAATAAAAATAAATTTGTATGGATTGTACTTTATTTTATTGACTAGGCCGAGAACTTTTCAATCCACCCTCGTACACTATTCATTACGCGCGTCTTAAGGACTGCCGCAAAGGAGATCGGTCAAATCGCTGAGTTACGTATTCACTTGACTTTATCGGAAGGCGAAGTTGCGGAAATGTATGCCCACAGGGCATACACTTGTCGCAAGTTAAACGCCGGTTTGGCCTATCTCCTTGTATTATTAAATCTGTGGTTCTTCCCGTGATCGGTTACTTCACCGGTAATCGTTCCGAGTGATAATATAATAAATAAATTGTAAAGATAAGTCTTAATCTTGAGACACTAGCGGCGTGGGTAAAGTAAATTCTTCAATAAACGTGACAATTTTTCGCCGACACAGCGTTTAGCGTTCAACGTTCTTGAGTCATTCGGAAACATTCACGAAGCACGTTTGCACGGACAAATGAATTGTTCTTCAGACAATCGTATGACGCCATAGCGCGCTTATAAAACGGCATCAAGTTCTCCAATATAAAGCCTACCCACATTGTGGTGACTATCCACATAGTTTCCACCATTCCTATGAAGTTCATCATCATCATTTAAGCCCCGTAATACCTACTGTTGAACATTAGGCCTCCCGCCCGATCGCTCCTGCGCTGCCGGTATCCAGCGGCTTCCCGTGATCTTTACCAGGTCGGCGGTCCACCTTGTGGGGGCCCTACTAACGCTGCCTCTTCCGTTACGTGGGCACCACTAGAGAACCTTTCCATACCAACAATCGTCAGTCCTCCTCGCAATGTGCCCAGTCCACTGCCACTTAAGGTTCGAAATTCATTGGGCTATTTCTGAATAATCCCACAGAGTCCCCCATCCTCTCTATTGCCCTTTGAGTGACCTTAAGCATTCTATATGGTCCATTGTAAGCGGCTTCAAGGAAACGGTGTATGAAGCTTATCGTGACCCGTGTATAATAAAGCACAATTAGGTACACGAATAGAGACCTCAAAATTAGTATCCAGTGTACTGACCTCTCAACCAGGTCATTAAACTTTATTGGCTGCTGCTATGCAGTATCCATAACGCAAGAAATTAATCTAGATTTTAAACATGATAATTGTTATAGCTAAGATCATCAAGACTGTTATAATTAAAGAATAGAAATGCGTAATTAATTTTCATATTAAAGACACAGTTGCAGGCAACGGCAATCCGGCAATAGGTCCTGAATGGGGTCCAAACTCATAAAACGGATTAAATGGGTAAAAAAATAAAGGGTTTTTATAGAAGTAATAAAATCTATAAGACTAACTGAATTGTGATTGAGAATTCGTTTTAAGTGCTAAGCATCTATGTTAGGAGTTCCCGCGGTCTTCCATAAATTGGTGTACGTTATACATTTTTTTTTATACTACGAGATGGCGAACAAGCTTGCGGCCCACCTGGTGGTAAGTGGTTACAGTGGCCTGTAGACACTTGCAATATTAAGGGTAAATCAGTTAACACTGCAACTTTTCACAAAACTTCATTAGACTAATATAAACACAATTAAACGATTTAAAATTAAAGAGGCATTATCTTTGCCAATATTAGCCTCCGTGGTTTTGTTTCTTGAACAAAATTTAATATTCATGATTCTTACGAAACCATGAAATGAAATAACCGACGGTCACAGTGACTGATTAATTGTAGCCAATTTTTATTTTGCAATTTTTTTAGCTGCATTATGGGATATAAAATTTGTGAGATTTTTCGGCGTTAATAATTAGAATTGCTTGCTTGCTTGAAGAAACCATTTTTAGCAAAAAATATTTAAACCGGCAAAAAGAGAAAATGTTATTACATTGTTAAAGACGTCAACGATTTTTTTTGTGCACGCATGCCTTAAATATTTTTCCTGTAGTTTGGATGAAATAGCTCTTAAATAATTTTTATTTTATTGAAAATCTGTACAATCGTTAAAGTCAAAATATAGTTAAACTCTTTATATATGCCAATAAACTGTAATGATATCTAAAGATGACACCCAGAGTCCTCGAGAAAATGAGGAAAATATTACAATTGCAGCTGACTTATTCTAGGATAGTAATAGTTAGGTACGCGGCCTTAGAGCACATTTTTATGTGTAGTTCAAGCCCTACCGACCCTCAGGTTCGGATCCAGGAACACTGGGTACGTGATTGGGTGGCGAGCCAATACACCATAAAGGTCACATTTATGTGGTGTTGTGTTTAGACGTTCGAGCGGTTAATTCTGACAACTAATCTCCTTTCTTGACTGTCAAAGCCGTGTGATACCGGCAGAGTAGAAAAGCACCAATCCATATCGTCCAATGAGTGTCGTAGACTCATGGATGGATAGTCGCGACTAATGGATCAGCAAAGGATTGATCACCTTACACTCCGTCCACCAATCCGCATTGCGCAAGCGTGGTGGATTACTGCCTAAACCTCCTTCGATGACAAGGAGAAGCCTGGTGTCCCAGCAGTGCCATTTCGGTACATAAATCATTAGACTCTCCCAAGAAATTGCACTCCGCTTGTTCATAAAAAAAATAACCCTAACCAGGCTGACGGCGCCGCCCCGCCAGCGCACCCCCGCACTACTACCTACAATTGACAACATTACATTTTTAATAGTATTTTTTTTATTATATGGATGGAAAATAGACATTAAAAGGCTCAACATGTATTTTTTTTTAAATATTGATTCTAAGTATTTTAATTTTAAATTGCAAAACTTACTCATTCTAAAACGAAGTAAGTGCTACCGTAGGATTTTTGTGGCTAAATGTCATGGGCTTTAAAACATTAAAAAAATAAAGACGACATAACTGTCAAATCTTTGAGGTTAAGTTTAGTTATGTAGGTCATAAATAAATAAAAAAGATGGATGGCAAGTACCCTAGCGTGATCCCCCAGTGGCGCGTCGCCCGGCTTACTGTTGGGTCAGGCCAGTCCGGGGACGTTCCGGTGAAATGGCGTACATAAAGTACGCCGACCTCAAAACGTCCCAGAAGGGCTTAGGAGGGTACCGGTGGTTGTTGGGTAGGACCAGCGTTGTTCCGCGCCGGGTGAGTCCCAAACACGCCGTAAGCCTAGTCAGCGTGCGGTATGCGCTGAGCAAAGCTCTATTTAACATTTGGTTACGCATAAAGCTACACTTGACACTATGGGCTATGTACCTTAAAATAGTGACAGGTTGCCAGCCTGTCGCCTACACAAAATCGGGAGTGGTCACCCCTTGACTTTCTCGTATACCGGAAACGACTCAAAAGTTGATAGAAACCTTATATTTTGATGTCATACACGCATGTTAAATTTGGTTGCAATAAGTTAAAGCATGCTCGAGTTATCGTGCTAACGCACACACACACACACACACACACACACACAAACATAATTCCAAAAACGGTATTACCAAAGACTCAGGGAGGTCCAAAACGTGTAAATCCGTCAAAAGAGGTCGAATTTTTTGACGATTACAAGACTTCCTCTATACTGCGTAAGTAAAAAGGGGCATCAAACCCAACGCAACTAAACCTTCGTGACCCAACCAACAAAAGCCACCAATCAGGACACTCGTTACACTGTAAATTACTCAGCATTCCAGGTACATCTATGATATAACAACTTACAGAATAGTAAAAAGAAGATATTGTAGTTCGAACGTTTCATACCGCATAATCGTACACTGTGACCGATTGATGCACAATACACCTTTCACTGGCTGTTGCGCAGACGCCGATATAAAAAACACGGGAATTGTGTCATGAGAGATGCCAGGAAGAGCACAGACTCTTCCTCGATCACTGTAATTATAATATTGTGATCATTATGAGTATAAAAAAACAAAAGATCTACTTATGTCAAGCGGTCACCTTAGACAAGTTTCTTCCAACATGAGATTTTTAATATACTCCCTTCTCTTTATTACTTTTGACAGAAAAGCTTTTGACCTTCATTTGAAATAAATCATGACCAAGCCGAAGGTAGACTGAGAGACTCAATCGGGAGAACCACAAGGGTATCCAACAAGTCAAATGCTCTTATAGGAATACAAAAAGAAATCTTATAGGAATACTTGTTCTGAGTTCGAAGGTCGTTCGAAAAGTTTGCTTCCTATGGCTATGTCCGCTAATCTCGGAAATTACCTTTACAAAACATTGCAGTCTACTTATCCAGTTATTGTAAAAAGTCTAGTAAAAGGCTGTGAAAGGGTCGAGATACGGACTGTATTTTTTTTATTTAGTTAATAATTACTAACGGCATTTTATCCATTTCAATTAAGACTTAATTGATTGTAAATTCGCAATGCCTTAATGGCAAATTTGTGCAATTAGATTAAGACCTTACCTACTTAACTATTGTGCCTTATTATAACAAATTTAAGCGAATAAATGATTATGAATATGAAAATGTATGATAAAGAATAGGCGCGGAAAAAATTAGTAACACTTTTAATTTCCGAGAAATTCAATACAATAGCAATAACAAGTCACTAGGCAACGACCTTATTTAAATAAAAAAAAACTACCTAACATAGAAACCATCAGCAGACAGTAGCAGATAGTATAAAGAAAGAAAGAGATGAATGCAAGAAAGAAATGGTATGCGGAATCAAAGTACGAGAGGCATTTAAGTGGGAACTGGCATGAAAGAATAGTAAAACATAGCCTCTGATACATATCAGAGGTAGTGTGGTATTAGAAAAAAATAACAGGACTCCATTCCACCTGATGGTAAGCAGAAGTGGAGTTCAAATGCGAAGATAACTTAGTGTGAGAGATAAACCGCCGCGCTAGTCACCCTCGCCTTGCCGACCTGCAAGGTGCTTCTTCACGCCTCTTGAAGCCAGGATTGTAAGGAGGGAACACGTGTGCTGACAGTGCATTCCATTTCATGATTGTGCGACAAAGAAATTTCTATTTCAGTGTTCCGCATAAATCAATACTAAATATATAAATTAATATGAACTTCCAACGACATTTCTACGCTAAATATAATTGCAGCAACATTGTGCTATTACGTAAACCTGTTGTTAATATCAGAACTAGGTTATTAAAACACGTAACTGCCAAAGAATAGTTTGACCGTTTCGGTGACATTCGCCGTACTACGCGTGACACTTTGTTGGGCATTTTGCAACTGGTTTTATATTGTTGTACATGTGAAAATGTAGGAATAAAACAGGTTAGGAGAAAACTCTTTTTCTTATATGTAACAGCACGTAATAACATAAGAACGTCTGTGATGTAACATCTGTCCTGATTTTATTGGCTTTTGTTGGGTTCAGTAATGGTTCATCTTTGGGATTGATGTCTCTTTTATGTATGCGACAGATTAACAACCATGTTTTTAGATTTTTATTTTATGTAAATTTAGATTTTTATTTTTTATTATTCTACTTGTAATGTAATGTAATTAATGCATACTTTTAACAAAATAGGCATCGATCCGAACCTGCCGGTAATTGTAACATTCAGATAATACTTCTTTGTAGCTGCGATACAGACCTAGAGTCTAGTGCAGAGACCGCTGCCATATGGTGTTTGGTTCCTTATAATCAATATCTTCATTATGTTAGCTATAATTATATTGTATGTAATTGTAACAAATTTTGTTGAGAAATAAACATTATTATTTATTTATTATTATTTAAGACTTTTATCTTATAATGACAACTTTTAAAATCGGAATTTGCATTTGAGTACCCATAGTATTATTTAATTTGACTTTAGAAATCAAAACAAACTTAGCGAATCTGTCAATCAACGTTTCGGAATAGCTTAATAAAACGATTATCGAAAATCTTTCGGAATAAGAAACAATAAAAACCAAAAACTGACGTAATTGCGTGTATCGTTTTTTAAGTTTCGGAATAGACTTCCCGTCACTGTCTGGACTGTGAATTGTGTCACAGCGTCCAGCTGCCAGATGTGGTTTTATGTGTAAAAGCTTTTCATATTTTACTATTCTTGATGTTTATAATATTAAACGATTATTATTGGCTCTTTCGTGCAGCGTGTTCGTCAGGTCCGCCCAATCATATTTATTATGGGACCAAATTAAGTCCTCACCAATAAAATAGAACAGTGCTCACCAAATTGGATACTTTTTCCACCAAAAACAACTTTTGGTGAAAATTCACACTTTTTTGGTGAACATTTATGCTTTTTTATAGGTAAGTATGGTGTTAATCATCATTAACAGCTCATATAATGTCCCCACCGAGTGGCTCGAGCCTACCCCACATTAGGGGCGATTAGGCCTTAGTCAACCACGCTGGTCAAGTGTGGGTAGGTCGACTTCACACATAACCTAAGAATTTTTTCAAGGTGTGTGCAGGTTTCCTCACGAAGTTTTCCTTCATCGTAAAAGCGTCGATTAAGCGTAGGTACATATGAATTTAAAATTTGAAAACACATTGGTACGTGATGGGGACCGAACTAGTGCCTCTCGGGCGGGAGACGACGCTCTTACGCACTACGCCACCGAAGCTTTTTAATTTAAATACAAGCCATTTATTATTATTATTATTCTCGCGCTTTCCGTAAACGTCACTTCTTTATTCCACCACAGTACGCAAAGGAGACGACAGCCATACATCCGACGTACACTACAGACATTATGAGCGCATCGTCCCTGCCGGATGGTGCCAACCGCAGGGGATATGTGGGACTCGAGTTAAAGGCGTTCTCTCCATACCCACTAAACATCCTCCCCGGCCTGACCTCCAGTGCGCTATTGCGGGACGGCTCAGGATTTGCGCAAGTGAGCGCAACTACACAGAGTCTTGAGAGAAAATCATGTAAGTGTAAGTTCCCAAGGAGAGTCGCTCGGAGAAAGAAAGAAGGAGTATATAAGTGTAAGTAAGAGTTAACAGGAGTACGAAATTATATTGAAAGATCTACTTAAATTTTGTTGGCTACACCAAAATAAATTTCATTTAACACACATAATATTATACTATAGAAACATTGACAATGAAGCTATTAATGATAGTAATTAGCAATAATGCATTATACTCTATCGGATCTTAATGGGGTTGACAAGGTGATTGAGTTTCTATTCTGATTTTTTTCCACACGCACTCCAATTAGCAAGCCCAAATTAGTACTTAATTAAAAGTAGATATCATGGACTGCAGAACCTATGCTAGATAACATAAATAGCACATAATATAATAATAATAATAATAATAAATGTTTATTTGCATTGAACACAAAATAATGTACATAGTCAAAGTTCTTACGTGACTAAAAGTAAATGTAAATATATTTTGTACACAAACATAAATATAAACAACTAGGTTTAACTACCGAACAAATAATCATATTCAAATTCGTTCAAGTTCCAATGTATATACTTAGGTATAAACATAGCTAAAGAAATGTGTTGTTTTAAACTTACGTGGTCACTATCAATTAAATGTGAGAAAACGGGATTTATACCACGTACCTCTGTTTTTTTCTGTTGTGGTACAGGTGCCGAGCGTAATAAAAGACTTAGAAAGAGGGTAGACAGATTTGTCTGTCAATAACCATCAACTCGCACAGACTTTAGTTCATCCGCGACCATGGCGCATGAAACTGCGCCGAAATATCGGTTAATTCTAAAAACAGAGGTACGAGGTATTCATCCCGTTTTCTCAAATTTAATTGATAGCTAAAGAAAGTAATGAAATCGAATAAAATCGCTGTTTACAAGGTAAAATCGATTCCTCCTATCGTTAAAGTGAGTTAAAATGTAGGCTATGTTCCACGAACAAAAATATTTTAAATTTAACAAATTGTCAAATGCATTCTTCGTATTTTTATCTCCTAAGTATTGACGTAGTATCAAACTAACATATTTTTAAGAGGATATTTTGTTTTTTAAGTTATATTGACCTTAAGCTTCCTATTTATATAAGTTGCCTAATTTTTGCGGCCTGCATGCGTCTCAGGGCTAGGGACTACACCGACGACACCGTATGCAGGCCACATGTTCACAATGTTGTATTTGATGTTAAAATCTATTTTATATTGGAGCAGTTCCTCGGGCTGCTTAGAAACAAACATATAGGGTTGAGATTTTTTAAGAGACACACTTACTAGGCATATTATGAAATAAATGATTTATTTGCTGACAAAAAAAATAAAGTTACGTAGATATGAAATTATAATTATTTATATATATTATTAAATAAATAATATTAAAAAGGTTTGTAATTGTGTATTAAAAAAGTATTAGTTGTATATCTCTGTCGCACTCTCCCTTATCTTTGCAGTGGGGTGTCATGTGTGTAATGTACTGGAATATAATGTAACACCTTTTGTTAACCATATGACATGCAAATAAATAAATAAAAGATTTTGGAAAGACAGGGTTCGTCCTTGCAGTTTAATATTTTTGTCAGATGTAATATGGATTTTTGTATTTCTTGTTGTAATAACACGTGTTGAGAGACTCCATTTTTAACTCAATCTATTGTACATACATACAATTTATTGTAACTATATTTATTGTAACTATATACATTTTTCACTTGACATTGGCTAAATGCGTAATCCCGTGAAAGGCACTAATTAAGAAGAAGAAGAAGAATATGACTATGGCAATATGGATGCCCGGACACAGATTTAAAAAAAAAATTGGAAAGGTACAAAGTGGCGACTATGACGTCCTTTAATAGCCAATGCCCAAAGATAAAGCCGCCCCTGTACGCGTTTACGGAGCGTTAAAGTGGAGGCTCTATGTGTCGCGAGCGGCTCTCGGCGCCCTAACACCTGGCGCACTATAGCTAAAGTAGCCACTGGCTTTAAATTGGATTTGGTTATTTCTTAAAGCGCGATAAGGCCTCTATAGCTTAAGAATAGACAATTGTTATAACGGTGCCGATAGGTAAGTAAGGCATTCTATATTTTCGAATTCAAATTCAACCAGTCTCAAGTAAAACCAAGGTCGCTTACATTTCCAGAATGTCTCGCAAACAAATGCGAATTAGTCTAATAAAACAAAACTAGAATGACTTTAAGAAAACTATTGTCAATATAATAAGTAGGTGGGTAATATGGCAATCCTCTTATGTAACTTTACTATCATTTGTGATATATGACGTCGAATAATTGATTTTCTTAAATACTCAAAAAGGAATATCTCTGGTCGAAACTGGAAGGAATAAATTTGCTAGTAGAATATGGAATGGAAAGTGGTTGAATGTGGAAAATTATTTCGGTCGTCGAAAAATCGGTGGTTGAATGTGGAATAACCCAGAGTCGTGTTTACTAAAAAAAAACAATTAGCCATAATCGTAATTTTTAGATTCCTGAAGAAAGAAATATATGATAATAATAACTAAAATAATACATTACGACGCTCACGCCAATTATCTTATCCAAATTACCTGTGATATCGTAAACTTAAATCGGATATAAACAATCATGACTCTGAACAAATGTTCATGTTCACACAAACATTTTTACCAAGATTCGAAACCAGACTGCTTGAAAAGAAAAATAATATAATTAGATTTTATTCTATAGTATTCTTAGAAAAAGACGACATCTCTTGGTCTCTTGGTCGCTGTGACGTTCGGAAAAATTACTAAAACTATTATAGTAGTAAACAAAAACAGATCGTGTCGCAACAGATATAAAGTCAAAATTATCCTTAATTGAGGTTTTGGCGTTAAAACCATCTGGTTAATGTCGACATTACCAACGTCTCGTGGTCCAGTCCCTTCGCCTGCGCAACAATTACCCCATCATTATATCATTGGTCGGTTAATTGTTGCGCAACCTTTGTAGGTCATGATCGAAGACCGGCTTCCGCTACGCTGACTTCGAGTCAATTGTGTCTGATAACCCTGTATAAGTCACAAGTAGGTATTCTGATTATTTATTAGTTTTCAATATTGCGCCGAAGTCCACAAGGAGTAGGTACTATTTACTAATTAATTCGTTGCTTTTAGTATGGTTCGCTGAATTATTGTCGCCAAACGTTTCGCTGAAAAATCCATATTCCTTGTACAAATACCTCTTTTTATTTAGTTTTAAAGTGAAGTATTAAAGCAGATGAAAAGGTTTACAAACGAAAATTTAAAAACGGAAATTAAAAAAAAAACAAAAAATTGTCGTCACCTAAGTTAAGAGCCTTTACATACTACGACTTTGTAAGCGAAACATACGCGATGCACTCGCTAAACGTCAATCTTTATAATAATATTTATTTCATCACACACTATTCGGTACAGTATGGATACAGTACAGTTTTTTTATGTTACGAGATGGCAAACAAGCTTGCGGCCCACCTGATGTTAAGTGGTCACCGCCGCCTATAGACACTTGCAATATAAAGTGTAAATTACTTAACACCGCAAGTGCGTTTGCCATCCTGGGGACTAAGATGATATGCCCTCCATGCCCAGTAATTACACTGGCTACCTTTCCCTTCAATCGGAAACACAGCGAACTGCTTCACGGCAGAAATAAGAAAGGCGGTGGTACCTACCCAGACGACCCTACATATGGGTCTACCACCTGGTAAAAAATTACATAAAGATAACAGCACAGACTACTCCTATGTGTGGGATCTGAAGCCTAAACTAGGGCAACCCGATATTTCAAGGCTCCAGCTACAGCCAGGTCCTCACTCGCCGATCACGTGTTTAAAGATTGATGTTTGTGTGCGTGCGTGGGCAGCGATGCAAGCGTTACGCTGCCTGCCATTAGTAGCAGTGTATAAAGGGCCTAATAAGCGTGTTATTCTAGAATATGTCATAGTTGTAGAATATAAACAGACCAAAGCGACGTTAAATTTAAGGTATGTGTAGTAGTAACCACTCAATCTTGAACTCTACTTGACGTCACAGCGTCCTTAACCAGTTCAACGTACTCTATTGTGGGTCATTTTTTGTTTGTTCTCCGTTAGATTCTGTTTTGTTATTGTAATACATCGTAATAGTGACATGATTATTTTGTATAGAAAGTACCGATTTAGCAAAACTTAGTTTGGAACTTGTTGGAAAAGAAAAATCATTGCAGCTGGTTGGGTCAGGATATTAGCCTATTCTACTTTCTTAATTACCGCTCATTATATTATTTAGAACCATAAACAGTTACTTACATTGCTTAGTTATTACTCTAGACAACAATAATCATAGTATACTAGCTGTCCCGGCCACGCGTTGCTGTGGTAATTTCATACTACTGACCTTTAACATTGTATCTGCAGTAAAAAAATATGACTACTTATCAAGATAAAAACTATCCTAACTCTAAAGTTGGATCAAACTGCACACGGTGTACAAATTTGATTAAAATTGGTTAAGTAGTTTAGGAGTCCATCGCGGACAAACAACATGACACGTAATATGTGTAATTATTAAGATGTATATTTTCGTAAAAATTGCTGTTCGTTAGTCTCGCTAAAACTTAAAAACGGCTGGAACGATTTGGCTAAGTTTGGTTTTGAAATATTTGTGGAAGTCCAGGTACAGCTGAAATGGGGAGAAAATATAGGAAAATTGTGAGGAAAATAGTAAAACAACATTTTTATTTTCCCATATAAACTGTTCCTGTCAAACATGCGGTGCTTGTTCCGTCGTCGTCCAGAAATCAATTTCGTTCATCTTGACGTTTGGCTAATTACCGTAATTTACCGTTTATCGTGTTTTTTATGTATTATCTGGGCAAATACTGAACCGTTTTTAATGAAATTTGGTAAATGAGTTTTGCTTGGTCCAACTTAGACTATAAGACAGTCTTATTTTGATAAGTTTATAATTACTCAAGTTAAGAAATTTTGTACACTCCTTGTCAGTGGTAGGTACAGATATGGACTTGGGGTATTTCAGAGAAAAAGACTTCTCCCGAGAGATACAAAAAATAACTTTTTGATAAAATCTACTTTTTATATAAAAAGTACATTTTATCAAAAAGTTTGTTTTGGATCATTCGAAGCCGCGATGATATTAAGCTAGTTATAGATTAAAATGGAAATGGCATTTATAGTTTACGGTTGTCGTTTATTCTGGTAACTTTAATCGAAACCAGCCGATAATGAGTGTCGGCCGGTTTCGATATTACAGATCGCCCTACCAGGGTTTCGTTGCTAAGTGACCGCTGCTATTTTTGGTACCTAATTTAACTGTGCAACCAAACTTCAGTAAACTTACTTTTACTAGAGACTAGAATATCGAAACCGGCCATTTACAAACAAAAGACAATCTATTAGACACACACACGCATCTGTCACGTGATGTCCAATAACTGGACTCCTCGCAGAGCTTCAAAAGCTCAATTATCCAATACACTCGACCAGCAGATGAAAGAGAGAGCGAATTGCGTCACCTAAGCCCCGCCCACTGCGCACATGGCCGAATAATTTTCGCTAGGAAGTAGGGTTGGCAGCTCAGACGTTGGCAGTATTTTTTTTTTTTTTTTACATAGAATGGGTTCACTCTTGGCAACACTCTGTGCAGGAGAGCTAAGAGGAAGCCGAAGATGGAGCGAGTTTACCCAGAAGATGCCTATTCACTCTAACCTTAAATAGAGCAGGGTTATAACTATTTGGCAATATGGAGGCCGGCATTTTAAATCCATTGACAATAAAAGTCACACTAAAAGGAATTATAATTGAATAACAGACGATATGAAAACAAGTCGCAAACCTTATACTTATCATGATCTACCTTCAATGTAATAAATATTATTCTGTAAATATACGGTCCACTTCGTTCTGTCAGTTTTTAGTGCTTTGCTGACAATATTCGCACAAGTTGTCAAATAATTTTCTAGAGCTCGATTAAAGTTTGTTACGCCGCCGTGGCTTTTTTTTATTATTTTATTAGGTAGATCTTGGCCCACGGATTACTAAACCATCTTTTTCAGAGATTAGTGAGAGGTTGCGGGTACCTGTCGAATCATGTGAAGGTTTTATCTAGTTAATCTCATCATCTATTTTATATTAACAATCCAGAGTTGATAACCCTATCAGTAGTGACCGAAAGGCCGCCTTACTAAAAAGGGGGTAAGTATGTCACGACACATCGAAGCTTACATAAGATTACTTTTTTAGCTCGCAAATATTCGATGCCGCACTTGATAACCTATCGAGGTATGAAACATAAATCGCAATGTCTTAAGTTAATAATGTGAAAATACAGCATTAGTGCTTGGCACCTTTTGTATTTTCTCACTAAACACTCGCTAAATGTGAGACACCTAACTTCAAGAATGATAAATATTTTTTTCTTTATAAAAAGGTTTAGCAAATGACTCCATTCCACCGGATGGTAAGCAGAAATGGAGTCCAAATGCGAAGCTGGTGCGAGAGATAAACCTTAACGAACGACCTGGTTGGTTGTATGAGATAGATCCCTTTGCCTTCCCTAAATATAAGGGAAAATGAGAGGAAAAGAAAAACAATATTTTCAAAATGACGAACACTGATATTTTAACATGCTTAAAAATTTTTACTTTTAATATGTAATTGTTAATTACAAAAATTAAATTTTTGAAATAACATTACGTACCTCAGATTTTGCAATTCATTTGTGAAAATTAAAAAGTGTGGTTGTAACTATGGTTATAAACCTTTGATGGCACCAAAAACACAAAAATTATTTAAAAAATACTTTATGATGTGGCTTCATATATACGTATGATCTTTTGCCAGGTAGTTATAAAATTTTAATAGTATAAAATCAACAACCTTAAAAAAAATATCCTTTCACAGATTCAAACCCAAGACTTCAAATAACGTGTGCTAGCCACTCGACTAACCAGTCGTATCATTTTATTGGCCACATACCTGACTAATTGTGGGGCAAAGTCCAGTGTGACGGCTCTGGTCACCCGAGGTACCGCAGTAAACGGGCCGTGGAGACTAAAAATAACTTGTTACGATTATGTAGACCTTTTCCTCTTCACTTAAGAATGGTTTTTGATTAGCAACGGTTACTCTTCATATTTTATCACAGTACCTACAACTATGGTGTTTCTACCAGTTTAACAATACGCTTACTGATGAACAGAAAAGTTTCCTTTTTAATATTCACTTTTGTGTAGTGCGAAATTGTTAGTAAAATTTTGAACATTTTCTTCTCCTTTCTTCTACGCTGCTACCAATTTTATTTGGGATTGGTACAGTATCTGTATCTCAGTATCTTGCTATCGAACTGCTATAGGTTACTGTACTGGTGTCAAACCAGTCGTACATGGGAGCGAAATATAGACTTTTTTTAAACAATTGTTTCTTTTGGTGCTATAAATAAACAGGAAAACATTTTATTTTTGCACCATAAAAAAATTAGTAAATAAATATTATTCAGTTTCATTTTATTGTTTTCAGTGCTCGAAATGTACTGACAACGAATTTAACATAAACTACAGCAAGTGTTCGTTAAAAACCAAAGTCCAACGGTAGCTGGAGAAGTGAACCGTACCTGTAGTGTAAGTTTTTTCGAATAAAAAACGTAACTATTGTAGTTGCGTTAAGAACTCAATTTGCAGAAACTACAAATTCAGCTCTTACAACATCAACAGCTCATATATGTCCCCACCGAGGGGCTCGAGCCTACCCCACATTAGGGGCGATTAGGCCGTAGTCAACCACGCTGGCCAAGTGCGGGTTGGTCGACTTTACACATAACCTAAGAATTTCTTCATAGGTGTGTGCAGGTTTCCTCACGATGTTTTCCTTCACCATAAAAGCGTCGAATTAACGTATATATGAATTCAAAATTTGAAAACACATTGGTACGTGGCGGGGATCGAACCAGTGCCTCCCGGGTGGGAGATGACGCTCTTATGCACGTCATCTCCCACCCGGGAGGCTCAGAAATTCAGCTCTTAACGTAACTACAATAGGTACGTTTTCATACGAAAAAACTTACACTACGGGTACAGTAGATATACATTAAATACCAAAGATGCTAGCCAGCCTTAATAAAATGTTATAATCTAGCTAGATTATACATACATACATACATTATAATCACGTTCGTAATCCCAAGAGGTGTTGAGCAGAGCCTTCGGTAACATTTAGTCATCTACACGCAAAATCACATCTGGTAGTATGAGCCATGCAGTGCTTGCAAATAGTGACAGGTTGCCTGTCAGCTACAAAAAAGGGGCACCAAACCCAAGAAGTAATAAATCTTCGGTAAACAAAGAAGCCATGTGATGCTGGCAGAGTAGAATAGCATCACCCCATATCCTCCAATGGGTGTCGTAGAAGGCGACTAATGGATCAGCAAAGTGGTATTGATCGCCTTATACTCCGTCCACCAATCCGCATTGGGCAAGCGTGGTGGCTGCCTAAACCTCCTTCGATGACTAGAAGACGCGTTGTGTCCCAGCAGTGGGTCGAATTATAAAGGCTGTTATGATGAAAAAAAACAAACAAAAGTCAATCACTACGACAAATGTTAGACTCAAAATTATCTCAACAGTCCGGTCTAGAACATACGTTACAAAATATGTTTTAAAAAAGCACCCTTAAGTCCAAGACATAAGAATCCCCAAGTACATTTCATGGCGTGTGTCATCTTAGTCCCCAACACGTCTTGCAAAGGTCGGTTGCGTTTTCGCCGGTCCAAGGTTGATTCCGCAGTTGGTATGCGTCGCCATTTGCAGGGGACCGATGTTGCAACAGCTCGATTATGCTGTGAGCACTCGAGTCTTGTGGCAAGTGCTTTTCACGAGACCGACTCCTCGCTGTGACCTTGACATAAACATCACGCGATTCATTGACCAAGTGAAAGTGTATTCACTTGCAGCTGAGTTTATTGAGAGAAAGAATTGTCATTTCAATAAATGAAACGCGTATTCAATAAAAGATAGAAGTGTGTTTAAACTTTCCCTTCCTTTTCCTTTACAGTTAAAAGTTACGATTAATGTTTGCGAAATTATTTTAATATACCTAATAAACAAAAAAGGCGTAAACATGTTAGTTTGGTTGCTGACAAAAACTGTGCATTTATGTTATTTTAACAATAATGTTTAAAAGAGAAAAGTTGTGTATGATTGTGTTTGTAAAAACAGACTCACACTACCGATTTTAAATTTCACTGGTAGAATGAAACATTTTCATTGAGTTACATATATAGCCTTTAATAATAACTTTTATTTCAGACCTTAGTCCATAGCGTTAGTAAAAATTTTAATCTTAAGAGCTAGTGTTAGTAGATATTTAACTTTAAACCAATTCTTTATAATATCTTGGTGTGGAGCTGCACCCATGCTGCTGCTATATTTTATTTAAAAAAAACTCACTTCTTTTATACTAATTATCATAATTAATAGCATTGAATGAATTTATTTTATATGTATTGAATTTATGTTCTAAAAACCTTTTAGGTCAATAAATTTCAAAGAAAATTTGTTCCAGGAGTATTTAAATTCTCAACATTGCATTTTTATTAGAAAAAAGCGAAGGAACTTTTAATGAAACTGTAACAATTTGAATATTGAAATATTACTTCGTCAATTTTCTATATGAAAGTCACAGATTTAATGCATAAATAAGAACATGCAACATACATGGGGCCGCAAACAAAGGGTCGGTAGCAAAAAAAACGAAATGTTGGAACTAGCTTTATGGAATAAACATTGTATTATAGAGTTTTTTTACAGTGCTTTACTACTTTTTATATTCGTAATGAAATAAGCTTTAATTTAGCTTTCATTTAAAATAATATCTCTTATGTTTTTAGAGCTATCTATTTTTGTCTATATTTTTATATAACCGACACGACACCACCGCGGCCCAGTGTACAATTGTCACAAATTAAGCTGCCGTAAATAAACTAAAGGTAATTATATTTCCGAATTTCGCAACACAAGAAACGTGACATCCACTCGACACATACTAAAACTTTAGGTCAAAAATAATGATACAACAAGTCATAATTTATATCAAGATGATCTAAATATAAAGACAATGGCACCACAACAATGTATCTTAATATAATTTGACACCATTCTTTTATAATAACATCCTTTTTATTTCGACACAAGCACGACACAGTATTGTCTGCGATACTGAATTATAACGATAATCTACGTAGAACCGACTGGTTTAATTGCAAATAACATTTTAATTTTATAGCTATATTAATCATATTTTTTGTTAGCCAAACCCTTTTTTAATAAATTCATAAATTACATTAAAAACTTCTTCTACCAAAACTTGATTCAAAATATTAATAATGACATTTTAGAATACATTATGTTATACTGTAGCCCGCGACTTCGTTCGCGCGCAAAGTTAATTCTACCACATAGAAACGGAAATATTTTCAGGATAAAAGCAGACAATCTATCTCTGTGCTTAATGACGAAATTTTCTGGCATGATTATGTAGCAAAGAACTTCAATAAAATTCTTTCTAGTTCATACTAGGTGATGCCATAACAACATGATAAAATTTTGTAAAAGCATATGTAACACAAACAATCACAGCACACATAGTACACAAACACGCTCACATGTAGTGCAGCAAAATAATATATCTCACCTCGATTTGCGCGGGGACCTGGAGTCCTGAAATACAGTCTCGCCCTAGTTTAGGCTCCAGTTCACACGTACTATTCTATTATATTCAGATCTTGTTACCGTATCGTGTAATAAACAAAGCGTATTTATTAAATGAAAAACAATTTCATATTCAGACTCAAAATCAATTTAATGATGTTGTTTTCCTTCCCACTGTATAACTCAGAACAACATGAGAAAAATTTGTTCAAAATAAATTTGCGAGAAATGTTTAGTCAATAAAAGTTTGGATGATAAATTCTGTAAGCATCTTTTGATGAACCATACAGCAATGATCATAAAGATGATTTTACAATAAACATTTTTATCATCACTCTATATAAAGTAAATGCAACGACCTTACATTCGTTTGAGGTTAACCGTGAGGTCTGAGGGCCGGACCGGACTAACATACACAAACATTAGTCCAGCAAACAGTCGAACAGTTAACGAATTATTGCATTTGCACAGCTTATGGTGTTTGAAGATCGTAATCGCTCAATGTCTGCGCGCAAATGCATCGTTAGCCTGTGTTTTATGTTGAAAGCATCATAAAACGCTCTGGGAAAATACCTACATATTTTAAAGGCCAAGTAGGTATTCTTGTATTCGTCGTTTCTACCTTTTTTTCGAATGTCAATATGAGCTGATATTAAAACTAAATATTTTATTTAAAATTCAATTTGATATTAAAATTTTAAATATGTATATTGTGCTTATAAATATTATTTTATGGTAACCGCTTTATACATCTCATCAGCCTTTAGTTTCTTTTAATAAATTCCTAATTTTAAATCTAATTACATTTGCTTTTTTAATTTTGAATTAATTTTCATTTCCTTTTGGTTTAAGTCTATACGTTTAACAAGTTACATATTTAATATATTCTATTCACTATTGAAATGTTACAAAAATGGTAAAACATTTATGTTATTAATGTTATTTAATTCTTATCTAATATGTACAAAATAATAAAATAAAACCGTTTCTAGAGTTTTTGTATAGAAACTTACAAAAGTGAAAATTTTACGGACGCGCGTTGATGTCTTTTTGTAGCCAAAATGGCGGCTCACCTTACAAAAAGTGACGTGCGGAGCTATTTTCACAGAATTTTAACGGTTGAAGTTTATGGATTGCATTTCTATACGATTTAAATGATTAAAACTAATATCTCAGTAAAATTCAAGGCTCATTAGTTTAGCTAATAAAATAAATTCTGCTCCAATCTTTTTTCTTTAACTATTCCACAATTGAATTCCGTTAATGAACTTTGCCTCTACTGGATATGTCAAGTAACCGAAACAATTCAATGTTATTTATGATATATACAGTATAATTTATAATATTGAATCACGCCAACCGACAACGCGTGATAATTGTAATATTATTTCAGTGTTTGAGTTTTTAGTAGAATGAGTTATCCAGTCTTCATACAAAAATAAATGTTATACATCCAAACAGGTTAATTTTCTTTTCATTCAGTATCAGTTACTAAATTTAGGTAACTTGAATTAAGTATACGTCTTACTACTGTTATAGAACAACTGATTTCGACAATAAGTGGTATATAAATAGGCGGTGTAAAACTATCACTAAACAAAAATTAATATACGTTACATAATTATGCACTATTTAAACACTATGTTCCAATATCCCAAGACTACTTAATTATAAACTTGGCGTGACAAGTAGCCGGCAATAATTATTTAAGTGGTTTCGTATATAGTAATAATAGGTTAGTTCACACCTTTAGAGCAAGTCGTTGACGCGGCTGCTACAAATATAGGTTGGTAGGTATATGCATGAAACTACCAGAATTAAGTAAAACAGACATACATAGCTATGTGATATGGGTAAATGAGTCACAACTGGGGTTTACTTTTCCTTGGTAGTAGGTTTTTATGTAGGGTCGTCAGTTTGCTGTGTTTCGGATTGAAGGGAAAGGTAGCCACTGTAATTACAGGCCATGGAAGGCAAGGCTTGCCATACGTCCGGATTTTTATCATGTTTATGTGTTTAATCAACGCGCTTCAAGAAATATTTATGGACACCAGATCGCAGTCGCATACGGGTCCAGGTAGTAGCATGGAGCACCGGCATACAAAGGGGCGCTACAGGATACAAATAGCTGACACTTTTTCCTTCCCATAACTTTTTAAATGGGGGGGGGGGGGGGGGGGTTAGAAATTTCGCCTAATCATAAATGTTTTCGCATCTTCCTTTTATACGTCTAGACTTCACTTTAAAATATTATCTAGTTGTATAAAAGAAAAAGAAGACAGTTAAAATGTATCCTATGTTACTGGGCGCTAAGGGTACTGGTACTGGGCGCCAATTTTTTTTTAGTTTTAAAAATATTTACGCGTTTGTAAACGCAAAATTTATTCCATAGCAACGTTAAAGATAAAATATCCATCTGCACAAACTACTTGTCATAACAACCTAATCACAGCGATACATAAAATCTCAACCGCTCAATTACATAAACGCCATTTTTGTTGCGCACATCATGAAACCGACACTCCATCTCACTTGCACTTGCGTAATCAGAGCGAGTGCGGTTATGCAACAATTATATAGCCACCGTGCTCTGATTGGGCTGTCTACGGAGATCACATCTTAACTTAGCATTTTATAGAAAACTCGGGACCATCCCCGGCTCCGCATGGATGCAATGTAGTTTTACATCTAAACCTTCCCCTTGGATCGCTCTATCTATTTATGAAAACCGCATTAAAACCTGTTGAGTAGTTGAAGCGTCTCGGTGGCTTTGTCTCCCACCCGGGAGGCACCGGTTCGAACCCAGCCACGTACCAATGTGTTTTCAAATTTTGAATTCATATGTGCGTTTAATCGACGATTTTACGGTGAAGGAAAACATCGTGAGGAAACCCGCACACACCTATGAGGAAATTCTTAGGTAGTGTGTGAAGTCGACCAACCCGCACTTGGCCAGCGTGGTTGACTAAGGCCTATTCGCCCCTCAATGTGGGGTAGGCTCGAGCCCCTCCGTGGGGACGTTATATGAGCTGTTGATGATGATGATGAGTAGTTTAAAAAATGTGTAGAGGCCAGCGGATCCGACACACCGACAAAAAAGAACAATTTCCATGGGATCGAATTGTGAATTCTCGAATTCACTTAAACACACGAAAAACATTTCATCAAAATAGATCCAACCATTTAGGGGAAGTTCAGTGACATACACACATACAGAAGAATTATGCATATGAACATCAATCGGGTTTCAGGCTCACTGAAAGGTCTGATGCCCTTTTATGTAGGCGACAGGCTAGCTATCATTATTTTGAGGCACTGCATTGCCCATACTGCCGGATGTGGCTTGATTTCATGTGTATCCAAGGTACCTATAGCTTTTCTGAGTACTTATTACTTTCTCGTATAGGTACGTAGCATAGAGGAAGTCTTGTAATCGTCAAAAATTCGACCTCGAGATTTTGACAGATTTACACGGTTGGACCTCCCTGAGTACAAAAACCCGTTTTTGGAATTATGTCTGTGTGTGTTTCTGTGTGTCTGTGCGTTAGCACGATAACTCGAGTATGCTTTACCTTATTGCAACCAAATTTAACATGCATCTATAACGTCAAAATATAAGGTATCTATCAACTTTTGAGTCGTCGATCACGAAAGTTAAGCAACCAAGTGCGCGGTCTTTACTCGGATGGGCGAGAAAGTCAAGGGGAGACCACTCCCGATTTTTGTGATTTTAAGCGTGATTATGATGATGTTACTAAATGATATCAAAAAAAATATTAACAATAATAATGTCAATTACAATTCCTTGTCATATTCTCACTACTCTCAAAGTGATCTTAGTAAACGAAGCGTCTTAAAAAATGATCTTTGCACCAACATTGACGTCGCTCTTGACTCTGTGACACTCATTGTAACGACATGTCGCGTTTTTGTCCCACCAGGATGTGATTGACAAAGTATAAATTTGGATACGAAAACGTATTTTAATACTAGACGCGACTACACGGCTTTATCTGATTTACTGAATATATATATCACGCTCATACTCACGCCCAAAAGGGGGTTGGCAGACCTTTGGGTATCATTTGGTTAAATATTATTGTGAATGAAACCAATTTTTGTTGGACACTGACTTTTTAATATATACTTTTGTTTTAAGAATATAAAGGATGACAAGGTGATATTTATGCTATGTACAAAGTATGAATATGAAACATAGTATAGAGATATAAAAACATGGTATAATATAAAACGGTATTGTATATACATATTATATATAAGTTGGTCGTAACAATTATAACCACATCTGAAAGGTTATTGATCTGTCACCTACATCAAAAGAACATCAAATCTAATAAGTAAGTAAATCTTCAGTGAACCAACGAACAATAATATAGTTCCTTCGAAGTTAGAAAGAAAATGTAAAGTGTTTTATTTATTTATTTTTAGGATTACCAATATATTTAACAGTATTTTCTATTACAATAAGCTTCACATTCACAATTATTATTTAGTTCTTAAAATAAAAGCTAACCACAGCATGCATAGTTATTAAATGACACTAACTGTAACAGTACAAAATACGACACAAACAGCCTGAAATCAATTATATCAGTAACAATAAAATTATATTTGATTTTGTAACAAACAAAAAATATGACTTTCATTATTTTTAAATAGATGCACTGATCGACTACAGTAAAGCATAAATAAAAATTAAGTGTTTACTTCCACACAAAAATAAGTAAGAAAATACTATATGTATAGGTAGTGAGTCTGCAAGGAAATCTAAAGATTAAATTTTTTAAAATATCGTAACACTCCAATGCGAGGTGTAGAGTCAAAGTGAACATACCTAATGCAGTATCTATCAACCATACAAGTATAAAACCGTCAGTAAATAACATAGAATTTAATGGTATAAAGATTTATTTGTAAGTACAAAGTCAAATGTGAATTTTACGTGCCACCTTGTTCTTTATTGACGGGGGCACAAGGTCGAGAGTCGCCCGAGAGATATGACCTTGCGTGCGCGGCTCCGCAAACATTGAGTTTGCATGTTAGCATCCTCGACTCCTATTTACGTCAAATCGTTCGTTAGGTGGTTAAGAACTTCATTGCTATAAAACTGTAAAACTGTTTTTTTTCAAACATAATTTTAACGGGGATAGCGGGAATATTTTCCCGTTAAACCCCTTTTTTTTATTATTAAGTAGTCCCCGTTAAAATATCAGTCTTAACTCGTTAAGCCCCGTTCGCGCTCAGGAGCGCGAGAACACAATTAAAATCAATTGTGTCTGGATATTAATAATCGTCCAGGGATTAATATATTAAAGGTGTCAAATTAATGTCACTCTAATTATGCGATTTTTCTAATTTGATTGCTTTCTTGGCGTGCAGTTTATATTTATTTTAAGTTACAATAACTTAATGCGATTATTACGATGGATTTGCTTAGGTACTTGTCATAAAGTTTATATCTGAAGTTAGCAGCCAGTTGTGGATTCAAACATTAGTTAGCCGTTTGTAATACACATATAAATCAGTTACAATACTTCGTCATTTTAAAAATAGGTATGGAAAGAATCTGTATGAAACCTAAACTAAGAAGAATTTTTGTTTATTAAATATAAACTTTATTTTAAATAAAATTCATTTACGTAGTTGTTCAAAAGCTTTTTATTTTTATGATTATTATGTTCCAATAGTTATGTTTTCCGAAAATATGATGAATAATCTTTATAGTGTTCTCAGTTTCAGCAGTATCAAGGTTACTGCGTTTAAGTAAAGATAGGCACTGCCAATATCATTTATCTTGGAAGTGTAGACTTGTTAAGTTGAAATCTAAATATTAATTCCGTGTATAAGTTTAGTCTAAATTATTAACTTACTGTTACTACCTACCCTCGGATTGTGCTAAGAATACAATGTAGTGTTTACGTAAGACGCTTAAAGGGGCAAATGGGATTAATATTAATGACCTTTAAGCATATTAATAATGACAATAAAAACAATGATTAAAGGTTAACTGCAAATTCTCTCAATATTTTTGAACATAATTAAAACATTAATAAGCGATGCAAGAACAAAAACAGTTATCTGCGCCATTCCAAGAAGGCTGACAGTAAGTCGTCCTAATTGGTTTTCAAATTTACTATATACGTATAATGTAAAAGATAAGAAATTGAATTGATAACGTTTTCAATTAGATGTCTATTTTTAATAACTTAATATTTATTCATAAGTAATCTAACTAATGTATTATGTACCGCTTCGTTGACGGATTGTAGAACACTGGATATTTGATAATATGTATTTTACAAATTCGTTTGGTGTATCTGTCTCAAACGTTAAGTAATTAAAGTGACTTTATCAGTAGCTCTACACTAGCTAGAGCAAATTTTTTGGGTTATGGTACATTAAATTCAATTTAAAATTGTTTACTGCTTGTCACATTACGTGACATAATACATTGGATGCTTGTATTATTAAATCTGTGAATCTAAAAGAAACGAGTTATTTAAAATTAAATTGAAAATAATTCAATAATAAAGACTCATGTTTCACAAAGTTAATTCAATCTATTTTCCGTATCTATGTCAGATTTGATTAGAAAATTAATTCGCATACAAATAGGGCGTTCGCTTATAATCTGATTATGAAACGAGGCGAGACGGCAGCCGCTCGCGATTCGCGAATATCATGAAACCAACTACGCAACTTTACACATGGTCAATGCTGTTGTACACGAAATAATGTTTTTATATCATTAACAGAAGTAAAGATATTTGCTTTTTATGTCATATGGTTGGTAGACGAGCATATGGCCTGCCTGGTGGTAGCCACCGTGGCCTATAGACGCTTGCAACTGTCGTGACCCTCGCACGCTGACAACTGCATATTCTAGTCCCCTTCCCTACCCTGTGGAGCATGGCGACCTTACCCACCAACAGTGACACAACAAAAATGTTATTTGCCTGTGGTCTTCTGTTAAGGTGGAGGCACTACTCCAGTTCGGGCTGCTACAAATACGAGCTAGTCAGCTGTGCCCCACCTGCTTCCTATCCTAGTCCCAATTTATAAGTTTCTCCTTGATGCCCGGGTTACACGAGGCTAGTTTTTCAAGCTAAGATAGCAAACTAATTCTCTACTAAACTGTCCTGGCTTGTAAACTAGCAACTAGCTGAGAAAGCAAGTTTTGTCTACACGAAGCCAGAAGCACTAGCTTGCTAGCTTACTGACACTATCTTGCTATCCTAAATTGAAAAACTAGACTCGTGTAGCCCGGGCATTACAGCACCGTTTCCACAGAGCCACGTCCCGGTGAGTCCCGATCTTAGAACATACATAAGCTAAAGCTATAGAACACGCGCTTGCGAGTATGAACAATAAGCACCGGTATGAACAAATTAATACAGCTGTATTTTATTGATATACTAAAACCTACCTTACACTTTGCTACCTAATTGTTACTAAATACTTACCTGTTACTTAAGTTAATGAGTTACATTTACGAATAGGTGCGCCAGTCATGGCAAATCACTATTCAATCACTTGATCTGTATATCAGTATCTATGGATCATTGCTTACGCTAGGCATAACGGGCAAGGAGAGATGCGCGAGCTCTATAGCTTTAGCGTGCCTGCATATCTTTTGTAACTTTGTGTGAACATAAGCAAAAAATATTTTTTATTGTCAACCTCAATAAAATTGAAAACTGGGGCCCTCCGGGACACCGCCTTACGAAAACGGGGCCCTCTAGGAAGAACCCCAATTTATTGGGTGTCGGTGTAAATTATGTCACCACACTAGTTGTATCATGGACTTGTTTCATGGCCGGCCACCTTCCTGTCACCAAGGCACCTTGGGAACGTTGTGTGGTTTCTGACACCAAGTGAGCCCCTTGCTGTAACAGTCTGGGCGGGGTTCAGAGTCACCCTCAGTCGGCATTTAGGACATTTCATGAGAATGGGGCTCTTCGTAATAATTACAAAGTCTCTCAGCACTACTTTCTAGAACTCTGCAGGCAATAACTTTCGAAGTGTTGTGTTCCAAAGATTCAGGTTTTCAGAGCTCCAGGGGTCAAAGTGCGTGACCGCTTAAAGACGAGACGTATACTTGCTTGTCACCCTTGTTGCATAATATTTCTTTTTGGATTTTATTACGACGATGCCGTCATGGTGTAGTGGTCAGTAGTACTGACACATCAAGCGACCCGGGTTCGAGTCCTGGTTGGAGCAAATGTTTGTGTGATGAACTCGAAGTAGTTTATGCATTTTCGTTTAAGTAATTTTGATAATATCTTATTTATTACGTAGATTTAATTTGTTCTTTATCTAGTACCCATAACAAAAGGTCTTAATCATATTAATTTAGACTTGCTAGATAATTGTGTGAGCATGGAAATATATTATATTTTATAGAGCAACACAATCAAGTGGACATCGACCCTTGGACCTCTCCACTCAAACTAAATAGCTAAAGACTAGACTATGACGTAGTTAATTATAAAAAATATTATTTGATTAGAAAGAAAAACCTAAGGAAAATTACATTTAGGTGCATTTAATTTGAATCCTTAAGTTTATTATATTAGAATGACTACGTTATCTCTTAACATACAAAAAAAAATTTTTAAAAACATGTTTACGTTATTAGGGGATATGTACACTACCAAACATATTTTATGTTGATTTTTCTATCGAAAGTAATGTAACTCGTATTTCTAGTTGAATACTTCAACTACTGAACTACAAAGGTCCTTGTTTAAACTGTTCTTAGTTATATTAAATTAACTTGAACTTTTAAAATTCCTTTATTACAAATAATAAAAATATTTATTACCTGCATATGACAAAACAATTGTCACCTTTAAAACAACTTAAGCATATCTCGTAAATTATGGTCTGTACGTGTCAACTAATTAAATATAACCATCAATAATTAATTACAACTCACGTTATAAGCATCTTGGTGTCAGCTTGCAAATATCATGTACTCACAACACACAAAAAATTCACAGAAAACAGAAAAAAAAAACACTGAAATCGATGCAAAATTTGGAATGTAAGCACACGCGTTCGTTTTTTAACTTTCTAAAATAGCGCGTAAATCTTTCGCCGGCCGCGAAGCGTGTACGTTGCTATTCGCGGTCGCTCGCAAACTGGCGCGATGGCGGGCGTTCGAAATTCGCCTGTTCGTTTTTCTTTTTTCGAACTAGTGTCGTGTCTATCTGGCCAGTCCGGTGTGCTAAGACGTATATGACGCAAGTAGTTTCGGCAACACGAATCGGACCTGGGTTTTTTATTGCTTCAGTGTTCATACAGTGCACAATTAATTTGCAACGTGGTACTTTCCGGTTAATAACGAAAGGATTTCAGAATGATGCTGGTTTTTCTCTCTCACTTGATCGCGAGTGAGATAGAAGATACATTTCAATGCTAAAATAATCGATTTAATCCTCAATAACAATTATAAAAGTAGATATGCGGTCGTAAAAGTCCCACTTATATTTACAGTTCTGTTTGTTGTTATTGAGCGTAGATACAAGTTTTGATTTGTTTTTTATACCCTAACTTGACTAACAAGCTCCGCTTGATGGTACCTAAGTCGTCATACTAGAAACTCTAATAAAATCTCAGAATCATTTTCGTGCTTCCGGCTAGAACTCTACATGACTCTACCCTAACAGCCATACCATAACTACAGCTCTCCTCTATAGTTCAAGGAACCTTGCTCAACTATTCACGACACTACAAAAAAATATGTAGTGTAAAATCCATCCCTGGCGAAATTTCTAGTTCTAGTTACGGTCACTCAAAAGGAGCGTTAAGAAACACCTTGCAGGTCGGCAAGGTCATTATAGTCCAGTCAACAAGTTCAAAAACGTGAAAAATAGAGATAAAGCTCCTAAAAATATGAGCAATAGCTCATTGGATTCGGAACGACCTCTAGAAAAATGAGTTTTGAGGATTTTACTGCACGTAAAAAATTGCAATTGTTATTAACAAAATAAGATGAAAAAAAAGAGGTATTTACGTTTTTGTTAATAACTCATAAACTATTAATATTTAAGATATTTGGAAAAAAGGTCCTTAAAGAGGAGGAAATTTCCGAAAAAAAAGTCCCAGCTCCCGGAACTCTACCTCTATTATTTATAATTTTAATTTAACGCTGAAAATAGGGCTCCGCGCAGCCATTACGGCATGGGCGCACTGCCGTTAAAGACAGTTTCTTACATAAAATTAATTTTTTATAGTAACAAATATGAATTTAAAAATTTAAATAAATTATGGTGTCATCCAGATACTTGAAAGAATATATTCCCGTTGGAAAAAAAATTTTAAATTAATTTTTCAAAAAGTTATGCAATTGTTAATTAACGAATTTTTTTCCTATCTCCGTTTTCATAAATGACGACATAAAAATTTAAATAATAAACCTATAAATTTTTGGCTCTGTGGAGCTCTTCTTATATATATACTTCAGCCCCGGATCTTCAATTTTTTTTAGGTGGGGCAAAAACTGAAAAATGCCGCCCCCGCCTCCTTATATTTATTTTTAACCGACTTCCAACAAGGAGGAGGTTCCGTATTCGTCTGTATGTATTTTTTTTATGTATATATATATATATATATATACACCGGTATCTCCGTCATTTGTAGACCGATTTTCAAAATTATTTTTTTATTCGATAGTGTATACTCCTGAGGTGGTCCCATTGTCACCAAGTCATGATCTGATGATGGAAAGCTAGGGAAATCGAGGGTAACCCTCGGAAAACTACGGAAAGGGAGGGTTATTGATATTTTTTATAAAGCTATTCTAGTATAATTGCGTCTGGTAGTCATCTCATGTTCATGAGCTGATGATGGATGGTAAAACTCCTTAACTGTTAGGAGTTGGTTGATGATTCTTTAAATATTTACGATAATTCTAAAGACCGATAGTTCTATTCTTTCAGGTTATTCGGGTGAGCTGATGATGAAACGATAAATTCCTCAATGATTAGGAGTTGGATGATAATTCTTTAAATATTAAAGGTACCTAAAGAGCGATAGTTGTATTCTTTCAGGTTCTTCGGGTGAGCTGATGATGGAAGGCAAAACTCCTTAACGGTTAGTAGTTGGATGATAATTCTTTAAATATTACAGGCACATAAAGACCGATGGTTGTATTTTTTCAAGATAATCAGGTGAGCCGAAGATGGAAGGAATAACTCCTTAACTGTTAGGAGTTGGTTGATGATTATTTAAGTGTTAAAGGTACCTAAAGGACTATAGTTGTATTCTTTCAGGTTATTCAGGTGAGCTGATGATGGAAGGAAATACTCCTTAATTAGGAGTTGAGTAACATTTTTTTAAATAATTAAGGTACCTAAAGAGCGATAGTTGTATTCTTTCAGGTTATTCAGGTGACCTGATGATGGAAGGAAAAACTCCTTAATGGTTAGGACTTGGATGATAACTATTTAAATATTAAAGTTACTCCTATAGGCCGATACATACATACGATTACGCTTGTAATCTCATGACGGATTGAGCAGTCTTATGTAACATTTTGTCACACATAAATCTACCTCTGACAGTATGGACCATACAGTGCCTCCAAATAATGACAGGTTGCCAGCCTGTCGCCTACATAAAAAGGGCACGAAACCCATAAAGTAATCCCCAGACTGGCAAAGAACTTCTAATGTTAAGTGATTTCCCCTTAATATTGCAAGTGTTTACAGGCGACGAGACCACTTACCGGGTGGGCCACAAGTTTGTTTGCCATCTCGTAATAAATATAAAAAAAAATCAATTATTGACACTAAAAATATAAAAAATAAACAACTTTAAAACAGAAGTCAAACCGACTTCAAAAAGTATAAAAAAAAACATATTATTAAAATGTGTGCTAGGTACCTGCTGTACTGTTTGAAGTCGGTGCCAAGCCTACTAAGTATTCTATAGATCCGCCTGCCACATCATATTTATTGATCAAACCATCCCGCGATTGCGACTGAACGCGCCAGCTTGGGCGATGAGAGGCTCGTTGCGCTGAACTATTGGCATGGCTTGGCACCGACTTCAAACAGTACAGGAGGAACCTAGCACACATTTTAATAATATGTTATTGTTATACTTTTTCAAGTCGGTTTGACTTTTTTAAAAAAAGTTGTTTATTACGTTTATCATCTATATAATTTCAGCTATCAGATGTCCACTAATTGATTGACATTTGGACATAGCCTACATAGGCGGTATATTTACTAGGTGGTAGACCCATATGTAGGGTCGTCTGGGTCAATTCTTATTTCTGCCGTCAAGCAATTCGCTGTGTTTTGGATTGAAGGGAAAGGTAGCCAGTGTATTAATTACTAGGCATGGAGGGCATATCATTTTAGTCCCCAGGAAGGATGGCAAACGCATTTGCGGTGTTAAGTGATTTACACTTTTTCTGCACGAAAAAAAGAAAACAGGAACTTTTATAGTTTGAAATAGTAACGTGGCGCTTCAAATGCGTGCTGCCGCGATCTGCGATTCCTACGGACGAGCGGGTGCGTATTTTGAACTAGCAGCAACATAGCCTCGCTCGCAACTAATGTTCGTGCAGCACGTCTCACTCCGCGCTCTGGATATCGGTCGAGTTGATATGGCCATGAAATTTCTGCACTTATACTATACTATTATGTATTCTGTGGCCAAAGTTAAGTAAATGATGAGTTGTCCATTCGTCTGTAAAGTGTGAATTTGGCCGCCCTCTGAACTTGCCGCCCGGGGCATGGGCCCCGGCTTGCCCCCCCCCTAGATCCGGCGCTGATATACTTAACAAGATCCCGCGATAAAAGTTTATTAAAGTTAATTATTTTGTTTATTACAATTTTTTAAAGTTAACAAAAAATGAAAAGTCTAAGAAATGTTATTAAAAAAAAATTTTTAAACAAATGTTATATTATTGCTGCTTTCTTATCCAACAATGGCATTAAGTAACATCGGAAAAAATTTTTTTACATCATTTGTTAAGAAATTGTTTATAAACAAATAGACAAGTTTAATATTTAAAGAATTTTTTTTTTTACCATTATGTTGTCTTGGCAAAATAATGATTTTTTAAAAAAAAAAATTTTTCTTAAATAATTTTTTTTATTATGGAATAATTTTATTTTTGCGTTTACAAACGCGTAAATATAATACTAGAAAAATGCACTGAAAAAAATCGACTTGCCTCAGGCGGGACTCGAACCCGCACCTTCCACAATCCGGGTGGACGCGTTGACCAATTTCGCCACCGAGGCACTGCTTTTCGCTGTCGAAATTTGTCAGTGCTTGGTGCTTATGTTTTTATGGTAAACATCGTTTCATCAAATCTTTGAAATTTGCACTTCCAAGACCCGAACGAAATATTTTTGCAAATATTTGACGCCCAGCTAAGATGAAACTACCTTACATTATGGAATAATTTTATTTTTGCGTTTACAAACGCGTAAATATAATACTAGAAAAATGCACTGAAAAAAAAAAATATAATATAAAAGCGTTATAAAAAATAGAAAAAAATTTTTTTTAGTATTTTGATATATATGGCCGGAAAATGATAACTCCCATTTTGGATGAAATTCTTCCTATCCTTACCCATATTCTCAACTATTCCATAACTAGTGGGGTCTTTCCTTCACCGTGGAAAGATGCTTACGTCATACCCTTACCTAAAAATCGTAATCCTGAGTCCTTCTCCGAATATCGTCCCATTTCTGTCCTATCGTTTTTATCCAAGGTGCTGGAACGCCTAGTCTATGATCAGATTAATTTATTCCTATGTAAAAATCAACTCGTCAATCCATTCCAGTCTGGTTTCCGGCCGGGTCACAGTACTACAACTGCTCTTGTTAAGGTAACAGATGACATTAGACTAGGTATGGAGAAAGGTTGCGTCACAATACTAGCATTGCTGGATTTCAGCAATGCTTTTAATACCGTTGATTTCGATCTGCTACTTGCTATGCTGTGCTCTATTAACATATCTCCAACGGTAATCGATTGGTTTCGTAGTTACCTGTTAGGGCGCCGACAGCGGATTCGCATCGATGATATTTTTTCGTCGTGGTGTAGCACAACTGTTGGTGTTCCGCAGGGTGGCGTTTTATCTCCTCTTCTTTTTTCAATTTTTATTAATTCAATCTCCAGTGTTACTCTCACTTCAACCTACCACCTTTACGCAGATGATTTGCAAATTTATACACAGTCAACTATAGAACATCTTGCTCAAACGGTGGACATATTAAATCGAGACCTAGCCTACATCTGCGAATGGAGCAAATCATATGGACTAAAGGTTAATCCGGCTAAAACTCAAGTTATATTAATTGGCAGTCAAAGGATGACTTCCAAAATCGATTGGGCATCTGTGCCACACATTATCTTTGACGGTACTGTCATTCCATTTAGCCGTAGTGTAAAAAACTTGGGTATTCATATTGACTCTAACTTATCCTGGGGTCCACAATTACAGGAAGTCAGTCGTAAACTATTTGCATCGGTTGGATCCCTTCGGAGGGTACGCAATTTTCTACCCACTGCTACTAAAATTGCGCTAGCTCAATCCCTGCTCTTGCCTATCCTTGATTATGCCGATTCCAGCTATCCAGATCTTAATGAGGAGCAACTAAATAAACTAGAGCGCCTTCAAAATGTCTGCATTAGGTTCATATTTGGTTTACGGAAATATGACCATGTTTCTGAATTTCGCACTAAGCTCAATTGGTTGCCTATTCGCCGTCGCCGGAATGCTCATACACTCTCCCTTCTTTATACTATCTTGTTTTACCCCAATACTCCTTTCTACCTCAAAGACCGCTTTAAATATCTCCATGACACCCACTCACGTGTACTCAGGTCGTCGGAGACGCTCTGTTTAACCACCCCTATGCATTTTTCTAAATTTTACAAAAAATCGTTCACCGTACAAGCTGTTCAATTATGGAATGAGTTGCCAGCCGAGATTAGGCGTGCGCAATCCCTGAGTACATTTGCGAAATTGGTAAAAGAATTCTATCTGTCACTATAGCTATTCATTTCTAATTTGTAAGTATCTGTGTTAGACATATTCTTTCTAATCTGTGTATCTGTGTAATAATTTATGTAATTTGTATACTTATTTATTTATGTATATCGTATTTATTTATTGTACTGTATTTAATATATTATGTATGGTTTAATAATGTTATTTATGTATTTGTATTGCTATGTATATTTATGTTCTATATATCTATTTTGGTAATAATTATGTATAGGTGTTGTTTATGTTTTGTGTATATATTGTATTAAGTAAATTTTTACATCGCCATCTTCCCTCACTGTTTTTGATCTTATAATTCCTGTCCATCCTAAGGTTGCCTGGAAGAGATCGCTCTCAGCGATAAGGTCGCCCTTTGTACAATTTTCTGTAAACTTGTTCTTTTAAATGTTTTGTATTATGACGATGTGTACAATAAAGTTTATTTCTATTCTATTCTATTCTATATGGCTGTTTTTGTTATTTTTTTTAGCTCTAGAAAAAAAATATAACGGTAGTTAGAATTTGTTTATAACAAATTGTTAAGTTAACAAACAATGAAATTATTGATAAAAAAAAATTTTTTTTTCTATTTACCTATGAAGAAATGCCAATTATGATTTTTAAGGAGAAAATCATTCCTTAACTAATTATTTAAACAATCGAAATATAAAAAAAACGATTATAAACAATAAAAAAAATTATTTAAGAAAAATTTTTTTTTAAAAAAATCATTATTTTGCCAAGACAACATAATGGTAAAAAAAAAATTTCTTTAAATATTAAACTTGTCTATTTGTTTATAAACAATTTCTTAACAAATGATGTAAAAAAAATTTTTCCGATGTTACTTAATGCCATTGTTGGATAAGAAAGCAGCAATAATATAACATTTGTTTAAAAATTTTTTTTTAATAACATTTCTTAGACTTTTCATTTTTTGTTAACTTTAAAAAATTGTAATAAACAAAATAATTAACTTTAATAAACTTTTATCGCGGGATCTTGTTAAGTATATATATAAGAAGAGCTCCACAGAGCCAAAAATTTATAGGTTTATTATTTAAATTTTTATGTCGTCATTTATGAAAACGGAGATAGGAAAAAAATTCGTTAATTAACAATTGCATAACTTTTTGAAAAATTAATTTAAAAATTTTTTTCCAACGGGAATATATTCTTTCAAGTATCTGGATGACACCATAATTTATTTAAATTTTTAAATTCATATTTGTTACTATAAAAAATTAATTTTATGTAAGAAACTGTCTTTAACGGCAGTGCGCCCATGCCGTAATGGCTGCGCGGAGCCCTATTTTCAGCGTTAAATTAAAATTATAAATAATAGAGGTAGAGTTCCGGGAGCTGGGACTTTTTTTTCGGAAATTTCCTCCTCTTTAAGGACCTTTTTTCCAAATATCTTAAATATTAATAGTTTATGAGTTATTAACAAAAACGTAAATACCTCTTTTTTTTCATCTTATTTTGTTAATAACAATTGCAATTTTTTACGTGCAGTAAAATCCTCAAAACTCATTTTTCTAGAGGTCGTTCCGAATCCAATGAGCTATTGCTCATATTTTTAGGAGCTTTATCTCTATTTTTCACGTTTTTGAACTTGTTGACTGGACTATTAGACATCATTTATTAGACTTGTTTATATATAAAATTCAGTTAGCTCTCTTGCCCTTGCATAAATAAATCTGTGCACTAAATTAAAGGCCTATTAACTATTTAAAAAGTAGCCTATTAACTCTTTGGTCTTGAAAACACCTAAGTAATAAAGGCTAGAACACAACAACAAGCAACGGGTGCCACTCCTAAGCTGTTGTTACTATCAGTATTTCAGCCAAGAGACGCTCATTGATTGACTGATGTCCCGGCCGCATCCAGTGACATCTCGCGACCTTACCACCCTTATCTAATAGACTTTTCCTACCTTTAGATATTTGTTTAGATATTTTGTTATAATTTACGAATAAAGAATTAAATTAAATATTTTCTCTTACAACTTTTTGCGCAAGAATGTTATCAAGTAGTTTTTATAACATTTACAATTGTAGAATCAGAATTCATGGAAATTAAGAAGCTCAAAAAGTGACGATTTTTGCAAAATACACGTAAACGCTCTTAACATATCTACAAAAATACAGAAACTTAATGGGATATTCTACTACGTTTGGACTCAAAGGCAGATTAACACTTTAGTCATAGAAACGCAAACGCTTGTACTGTAATAGTTTCCACGATTATGTACGAATGATAATAAAGTGTTTGACAACTTCTTGGGCTGATCGTACTACCATGGTACTACCTTCTATTAACGATGAGAATATTCTCAGCTTCAACAATAGTTGAACATTAGCATTGGCGAAGCAACCGTGCTATTCTATAAAGAACTCACTTCCTCACAGCAAATTTAGCCGTCAAAAGCGAAAAAATATTTCACAAAATTTGAATATTTTTTATCAATAACATATGGTTGGGGAAAAAGTCTTTTCGCGTTATAGTATGTATAAACTTGTAATAAAATCTCTTTGGCTATACTATTTGTATCTGGCTGGTTTTGGTATCATTGAAAGTTTAAATTTTAAAGAACATAATTCCCAATTCAAATTAGGAAATTGTGTGATTTTCATTTGTTTTTCGTACCGCCAAGATGAGTGAATCTAATGAAGAAATTCGATACATTTTAAAATTTTACTAAAAAAAGGTAAAAATGCAACGCAAGCCGCGAAAAAAATTTGCGATGTTTATGGACCTAGTGCAGTGTCTGTGAGAGTAGCACAAATTTGGTTTAAGCGTTTTCAATCCGGAAATTTTGATGTCAAAGATGCACGTCGCTCTGGTCGCCCTATTACAGATAAAATGGATGCCATTTTTGAAAAAGTGGAGCAAGATCGGCATGTCAGTAGTTACGACGTAGCTGAAGAACTGGGAATTGACCACAAAACAGTTTTGGCGCATTTGAAAAAAGCTGGGTACACAAAAAAGCTCGACATTTGGGTACCTCACGAGCTCACTGAAAGAAACCTAATGAACCGTGTACTCATTTGTGATTCTTTATTACGACGTAATGAAACCGAACCATTTTTGATGAAGCTGATAACTGGTAATGAAAAGTGGATCACGTACGACAAGAACGTGCGAAAAAGGTCGTGGTCAAAGGCCAGTCAAGCTTCACAGACTGTAGCGAAACCCGGGTTAACTCGCAACAAGGTGATGCTGTGTGTGTGGTGGGATTGGAAGGAAATTATTCATTATGAGCTGTTACTACCAGGCAGGACCATCGATTCTGAACTCTACTGCGAACAACTGATGAGATTAAAGCAAGAAGTTGAGAGAAAGCGGCCGGAATTAATCAACAGAAGGGGTGTGGTTTTTCATCATGATAACGCTAGACCTCACACATCTTTAGCCACTCAGCAAAAATTAAGAGAGTTTGGCTGGGAGGTGTTAATGCATCCGCCGTATAGTCCTGACCTTGCACCTTCAGATTTCCACCTGTTTCGGTCTCTTCAGAATTTTTTAGGCATTGTCAGGTTAACATCACGAGAGGACTGCCAAAACCACTTGTCGCGGTATTTTGACCAGAAGTCCCAAAATTTCTATAGCAATGGGATCATGTCCCTACCTACAAGATGGCAAAAAGTTATCGAACAAAATGGTACCTACATACTTTAGTTAAATGTAAATAAACTATATTAAAAAATGTTTTGAATTTTCTTAAAAAATGCGAAGAAACTTTTTCCCCAACCTATTTTGTTCTCGTCTTGGCAACATTTTACATGAAAATGTTAATGATGGGATTTCACTTATTTTTGTCAGTTGCTTATGACAATATTTTTTTATTTTATCCTTATTTTCTTTCTAGGGGGTAAATTTAATAAAAATCCTGATATACGTATTTCAATATTTATAACAAGGAGTCCCTTTATCAATTTTGAGTATTCACCATGGTGAATACTCAAAAGTTCGACTCCAGAGGTGGGCATAACTGGAGTCGAAATGTGAAGATAACTAGTGCGAGAGACAGTGGGGGATTTACAAATTTGCCGCCATTAGGCTAGTAAATTTTTGCCGCTCCCTACTTAGGTACGTCTGAAATTTGATATCCTAGTTCCGTCGAGCATACGCCTAGTTCACAATCATGTTAATTTAATTACATTTGCAACTTTATTACCGTCAGATTTGAAGTTTGGTGTAGGTACTCTAACTTTGATAACATTGCTGATCGTCATCATCATCATCATTATCAACAGCTCATATAATGTCGACCTCGGGCTCGAGCCTACCCCACATTAGGGGCGATTAGGCCTTAGTCAACCACGCTGGCCAAGTGCGGGTTGGTCGACTTCACACAAAACGTACGAATTTCTTCATAGGTGTGTGCAGGTTTCCTCACGATGTTTCCCTTCACCGTAAAAGCGTCGATAAAACGTACATATGAATTCAAAATTTGAAAACAAATTGGTACGTCGCAGGGTTTGAACCAGTGCCTCTGATGATATTCTCTGCATCACCGGTTTTTAAGAACGCCAAGACCTTGGGTCCTTAAGCCTGTAAGTGGACCGTTCCTAGGGGATTACTGGACGAACGTTTTTTCAGAATTTATTACTTGCAAAATTATGAGATTAAAAAAAAACACAAACGTACCAATAATGGGCTAATAGAAAATGTCTTTGCCATTAATTTTTTTTAATTGATGACCTACCCTCTACATAAGCAAACATAACTCCAAGGATTGTTTGTGTCATCTTTTCTTATTTTGTAGACACCTATAAAAAAAGTAGTTGACATTAACCTAAAAAAATCCTATAGTTGCACTTAAGTCGTTTTAGAATGAGTAAGTTTTGAAATTTTAAATTAAAATACTTAGAATCAACATTAAAGAGAATAAAAAAATACGTGTTGAGCCTTTTAATGTCCCTTTTCCACGCATACAATAAAAAAATACTATTAAAAAAAAAATTAAGTCGTCAATTTACTTTAGTCCATTATACAACAGCAATAGGAGTTTCTCCCGAGTTTTTGTTGTAAAAACACGTGTTGAGAGACTTTATTTTTAACTCAATCTACTGCACAATTATCTGTTAACTTTAAATATATATTTGCACTTGACATTGGCGAAATGCGTAATCCTTACGTGTCGCGATCGCCATTTCAAGAAGATGAAGAACGGCACTAATTGAAAAGGGGTTGAACAGAGGTATTTTTTTTTATTTTTATTTTTTATTTATTTGGGACAAAGAACAATTACACAATTTGCTTAACTAAATAAAAATTATTACATAAAGATTGGTTTCATTGTGTAACCAGCGATATTGTCCACGACAGAGGTTTATGATATAAAATATTGTTCAAGACACAATTCATTAAATCACAAAATTAAAAAATTAAAAATAAACTAGTTCATGATGATACCTTTGCATTGTTATGATTACTGTGCTATCTGAAATGCCTACAATTCCGACATAATTTGCTTCTATGCTGAGTTACTAAGAATGTCTAAGATGTGCTTTTTAAATTGATCAAGAGTGAGATAAAATATGTCCACATCGTTAACATGGTCATTATATGAGTGAACTATACGAGTAAGGGGTATACGCTTCCCCGCGTTAGATTTGGAACAAGGTGGCATAAAGAGTTGATGGGGTCGCGAATCTCTTATTCTTTGAGATCTACTTGGTACACGGTACAGAACTTTGCCAACCATATCCGTTGTATCAAAATTGTTATGCAATAGCTTATAAAGGAAAACATAATCCATGAATGACCTACGAACCTTAAGGGTGTTAAGTTTAAATTTTTTTAAAAGACGGTCATATGATTTCCGAGAGCGAAAACATTTATAGTGTGTAGTGCGTAGAAACTTACGTTGTACTGTTTCTAGTTGGTCGCTATATTTAGCATAATGAGGGTTCCATACAATTGAGGCGTACTCTAACTGAGACCTAATCAATGCCTTGTAGAGGTGCAAGTAGGTGGAGTGTTTTTTAAACTGATGACAGGAACGCATCACGAACCCATATAGCTGAAAGGCTTTATTGGTTATATGGTCAATATGTTTATCTAGGTGTAATTTACTATCCAGAATAACTCCAAGGTCTCGGATTGAAGAGACTCTTTCAAGAGGCACGTTGTCGAGTTTATATGAGTAAGTTATAATGTTTACCTTTTTAGTGAATGTTATACTCTTGCATTTTTCAAGGCTTAGGTGAAGTTTATTATTGAAACAATAATTCGAGAGTCGATTTAAATCCTGTTGCATTTTGTCACAGTCATTGATATTACTGATTTTCCTAAAAAAATTTAAATCATCTGCATACAGCAAAAACTTAGAATTCAGAAAACAGGAGCCGATATCATTAATATACAAAGTGAACATCAAAGGCCCAAGGATTGAGCCCTGAGGGACACCAGATGTAACAGTTGCGACCTGTGATGAGAAACCGTTAATTACTACCTTTTGGGTCCTATTAGTGACATATGACTGAAACCAGCGCAGGAGGTTACCCCGGATGCCGTTATATGATATCTTCCGAAGAAGCATAACATGATCTACTTTGTCAAAGGGCTTACGAAAGTCAGTATATACTGTATCAACTTGTATACGTTCATCCATGCTCTGGAATAGGAAGTTGGTGAAAGTTAGGAGATTAATAGTAGTTGAGCGCTTTTTAACAAATGTTCATGTTGTTCAGCTATGATGGTGGAATGCATATGTGGGTAAATAGAGTTGTGAACCAGCCTTTCAAAGACCTTCGACAATGCAGACAAAAGCGAGATGGGGCGATAGTTAGATGCGTCTTCTTTGTTACCGTTCTTATAGATGGGAATTATATTTGCTATCTTCCACGAGTTTGGGAAGACTCCATTTTTTAGGCAAAGATTGTAAAGTATATATAAAGGAGTGCTAAGGGTGTCGGCCGTTTGTTTCAAGAATAGCGGGGGTATACCATCCGGTCCCGAGCCCTTAGTAATATCTAACGCCTTGAGTTCCCTTACAATGGCTTCCTTTGTTAAAGAGACATCGGACAGAATAAGCGGACTCTCACTCTCTACTGAGGATGGAAACTTTGTTTTAGTGCTAGATTCATAGACTGAACTAAAAAATGCCGAGAATAAATTACATATTCCTTGAGGGTCATCAGATGTTACATTATTATAATTGATTCTATCAGGAATACCATGTTTATCCCTGCGTTTGTTAATAAATGACCAGAAAGTTTTCACGTTTTCCTTTATACCTTCTTCAATATTATACAAATAGGATTTGTAGCATTCTTTGCTTAATGCTTTAAAACGCTTGCGATACAGTGAAAACTGTTCGTAGTTCAATCTGTTCTTATATTTTTTCCATCTGACCCATGCCTTTTTTTTATTTTTAAAAATGTGAACGAGTGGTCGCGAGAACCAGACAGGATATCGTTGTGATTTAATTACTCTTAGCGGGACTTGTTTTTTAATAATGTTAAAGATCAGCTCGTAAAAACTTTGTACAGCTTCTTCAGGGGGCAGAGAAATCAATTCTTTGCCCCAGTCGATGTTTAGAATTTCTGAGTTAATTCTTTCATAATTAGCTTCTATAAAACTAAGCCTAGGCGTATTACAGTGAGGCATCGGTTTGTGATGACACTCTAGGAGAAGCTGAGTATGAAAAGGAGGATGGTAATTATCTGGGTGTACAAGATTATTAGTTGGAAGTTCGCAAGTGATGTTCTTATATTCAGAATTGGTAATAAGTAAGTCTAAAGTACGTCCGAGGTCATTTCTTAGATTATTGTATTGTCTGCTATTAGTAAAAGACAACATATTGATCAGTCCTCGATCGGCGGGCCCCGCCGCGTCTGATAGAATGGGTTTTGTGCCAACGTCGTCTGTATGCCATTCTATACGTGGCAAATTAAAGTCACCGATCAAATAAAAGCAGTCGACCTCTGTAGCTGACAAGTTGCTTTGAAGAACGTCATACAGCAAATCATATATGTTGTCAGGTTGGTTTGGTGGTATATACAAACTAATGAACACGTGAAATTTGTGTGGTACACTGGAGTGTAACCTCAACATAACATAGTCTATGTTAGGTGGCAATAAAGCACCGCCGCTGCCGCTGGTCACGCTCAGCCGCAGCTCGCAGCGTGCGACGCGAAGCGAGCGGCGTATAGCCACCATGGTTCCGCCACCATCCCGCTTACCGCTCGTAACACGATCTCTATCACAACGATACACCACGTAACGAGAATCTACAATTTCGTTATCTGATATATTAGGAGTCAACCAGGTCTCAGTCAAGACGATTATATCGTAACATTCTGATAAAATGTTCATATATATTGTATTTAATTTAGTACGCAACCCTCGACAATTTTGATAATAAAGTGTAATTACACTATCCATTCTATAACGCACGAAAGAATGTATATCATCTTTACTTTAAATATTATACCACTAATGTAGTTCATATACGTCAAAGAGAAAAATGCATTTACAGTACAACGTATTAATACCGGTATCGGTATACAAAATAATGTTAAACCCTTTAGTTTATAATCAAAACATTTACACTTAAAAGACAGCTTTGTTGACAAAGAAATACGTAGATTAGAAGTACACTCATACAAATACAACATAGGGACATAAATACTCACCCCTGACGTGTGTGAAATAGTAATAACCACAAATTGAAAGCACTCCTTAATCTCGTTAGCAAACAGTTAAGATATTGAAAATCTGTATGAATTTATATTATAAAACAGTATTACACAGTTTTCTAAAAAGTATATTCGCTCAGCCGAACAAGATGTTTGTTTAGTGAAGTTTATGCATCTAAATGAGATTAAGTGATAATTTATTATTATAATGAAGTAATACAAGAATTTACTAACATGATAAATTATAGCATAACAAGATAAAGTTTTACATATATTTTTTACATAAATTATTTTCCGAGACAAAATGAAGGTAAGCGGATAATGTAAGCATATTTATACCGGCTTTAAAAGAGGTATGAAAAAGTCCCGTGGCAGGCAGGAAGCCTCCAAGATACTTCCAAGGTTTTGGGTAGTTGATCTGCTGACGTCTGTACCTGTGTATAGCAGCGGCAACTATTACTGTGACCACAGATATATCAATCTAAGAAGATCGGTCAAACCGCCGAGTTCATATGAAGACCGAGTGTCGCGATTACCGGCCGTATTACATAACATGGTTCTAGTTGAGCATGCCGTAATATACACTATTGATTCCGCGCGTCATAAGGACTGAGAAGCAATGAAAGTTAAGCACAGCCGCAAGGGAGATCGGTCAAATCACTGAGTTCATAGGAAGTCCGAGTGACGCGGACGGTGAACTAGCGGTAATGTATACCCACTGGGCATACATTTTGTCACAAGTTAAACGCCGGCTTGGCCTATCTCCTTGTATTATTAAATCTGTGACTGTGACATTCTAGTAAAATCTTGATTTACTTCTGATTCCGACTGTACAAAGTCCAAGAACATTGCACATCCCGTACTGACTCAACCGTATTGAAACCAGAATGCATTTTTTTATTCATCTCTTGATATTTGTTATATAAAGTTAACAAACGCATACCATTCTGATAAACACTTTAAAACAATGCTCACAAGAGTGAGTTTTCGTTGTGATGATTTGGTGATTCTGGTCTGACGACTTCTTGTAATAAGTACCTACTCGTAGTATCGATTTGTATGTGTTAATTTTTTTTATTAACACACGGTAGCAATTTCTTATTTTTGTTAATATTCTTATTCACCATGATTTGGAATGTTTGAAAAGAGTACATAAGTCATCGAGCACATAAACCAATAGAGTGGTAATACACGCCCTCCGTCTCCGAAACAGGTTAGCGCTTTTGCGCTAACGTCAAACTGTCAATCTCACCTAAAACAATATATGACTAGTGTTGCAACATACTGAAATAACATAAATTTAAACTTGTATCGATATTTGTAGTTCGATAACACGCTATGCCTTGGAAATTGATTTATTTTTTCGTTGTAAGTAACATTTCTTTGTAAAAAATGTTATGAAAACTGTTTGAACTTAATTCGCGTTTTATGTAACTAATTCACTTTTTAGCACTGCCACTGATACTTTACTACTTTTCACTGATTTTATATGTGTTACTTTCTGTATTATTTTATACTTTAACTAGCTACGATTTTCCAATTTTATGTTTACTTATTTAACTGACAATGTAGAACTTTGTTTGTCATCAATTCTTTACTTTGTATTTTTTGTCAAAATCGCCTTCTGGTACTTTTTTCTGAAAAGATTTTAATGAATTTAGATTTACTGTAAAAGTATTTTTGTTTCATTAAGTATTTATTTTCATAGCTAGGTAACGATATCGATAAAAACATAATTATTCATGCCTGTGTATCCCCATCTCTAGTATGACGCGTAGTTTCAATTATTTGGCGAAATTATTTTAGAACAAAATATCAATGCAATGCACAAGCTCTGGCGTTGATATGATTTGGTACTAAAGTGTTTAAACTTCTTCTTATACTGATCGTACTAAATCATAAGTAGCAATTTTTTTAATAAAATATAAGAAAAAAAATCCGTCTTTGTACTGAGATGGGAATCAAACTCGCGATCTTTCGCGATCCGGGCCAACATTTTTACCATTCATAAAAAAAAAGGATTGTGATACAAATTTCCTGCAGTCTATTCAACACCTAATGAGATAATTTAGTTTATTTATTCGGACTTCATGATTTTTGTGGGTTAATGTCATGGGCTCTACAAAATTAAAAAAATCGAATACATACTGAAGCTGAACGCGCGAATTTGAAATTCCCGCGAAGCTTGTGGACGCAATGTATTGAGCCCCAGTAGCTCGCCAACGCGCGTTTTGTGTTCGCGCCTAGAGATTCGCGGCGAATTTGCTCTTCTGGACAAGGTCATTATACTAACTACAATTTTTGGCCGCGTGATGCTGACAGAGTAGAATAGTATCACCCATATCTTCCAATGGGTGTCGTAGAAGGCTACTAATGGATCAGAAAAGGGGTATTGATCACCTTATACCCCGTCCACCAATCCGTATTGGACTAACGCTTAGGCCGTGCGCAATTTTTAGTAAAGATTCGCGGCGAATTCGCTCTTCTGGACAAGGTCCAAGGCCTATTTATAAAAATATAGTTACCTTAAAGTAAGGTAGTGCCAGAAATTTTATTAGTTTTTTGACATTTTTTAAATACTTATTACAATTTTCCTCAAACTTTGATTCTATTTTTGGAAAAAACTCTAATTTGTAAACAGACGAGAACGTATAAAGATTGTATTTTAGGTTGTCTATTTTATTTGACAAAAATTAAAACAGGAAATATCGTGATATGCTAATAGCAAGAAGCATAAATGTTACCTCTATAATAGTAACATTATTATTATTTTTAAAGATAACACAGATCTAATATTATATGTTGTTACATAGAAAACCTATTTTTATATTTGTTCTTATAGTGATAACATTTTGAGCAGGTATATCTATTTATAGGTCTAAATTACCGTTATCTTCTTAGTACTGCTTTTGGGAGTTGATATTTTTTACATACACACCTACATACATATGGTTAGATATGGTATGGCGGCCGCGTACCGGGAGACGCCTCGTCACCGAGAACGTCCCCGATAGTGAGCTGGGTGACGTGCCTGTGGGAGATTACGCTAGGATATTTAGACAATCCCCAAATAGGAGGTGACCTGTGCAATGCACCAGGGCATACGCCAACCTACTGTGTTCAGGCCACCTTATAATAGCTCTCTACCTACGTAGTATCTATGAGTAATCTGATAGAAGATCGCATAAATATTGAGAATGACTCATTTTAGGTATTTAGTATTGGAAAATGCCTGATGAAATATGCATACCAAGGTAGACATAAAAATAAAAATAGATATTTGCATTTATCTGGTCTATCGGTCTGTCTTTTATCTTTTTATGCCTTAAACACTATTTAAAGGAAATTTAGCAGATATATTACATAGAAAATATTATTAATTTTACACATACATACATACTGGGTGTAAAAGACATGAACAGTCAAACGAAAACCATGTATTCTATACATCAAAATAAGACATATTACAAAAAAATATTGCTGGGAAATGATTTTTATTTTTTGGTGTTAAAAAAAATTGTAAATTGTACCGCGCAATGTAAAGGGCTCAATTCGCACGCAACTCGCAAAACCGCGATAATTTTGCCAGACGGCGGCCCCGTTCGTTAGTGTCCGTGCGCATCGAGTGAGCTACATTGAACGCTAACGTTTTGAAGCCATTTTTGTTACGAAAAACTAAAAAAAATGATCATGTTTCTTTGAAAAATAATTAAGAAATAACGTATAGAATACGTTTTCATAAAAAAATGAAAAAAAAATTATGACTTTGACCTTTAATAAAATCGTTACTATCAATTTCCCAGGTATAGTCTAAAGGAAGAAAATTGTTATGATGGTGAGCAGAATACATGGTTTTCGTTTGACTGTTCATGTCTTTTACATCCTGTATGTATAATCACGCTTATAATCCAAAAAGGGATCGATCAGAGCTTCAAGTAACATTCGGTTACATACAAAGCCACATCAGGCAGTATGGGTCAGACAGTACCCCAAAATAGTGACAGGTTGTCAGTCTGTCGTCTACACTAAAGGGGCACCAAACCTAAAAATTAACAATCCTTCAGTAAAGACACCAACTAAAGCCAAAAACGACAGATGTTACACTCAAAATCATCTCAGCAGTGCGGGTACATTTTATAATACACTAGCTGCCCGGCCACGCGTTGTTGTGGTAATTTCATACTACTGACCTGTAACATTGTATCTGCAGTAAAAAAAATGACTACTTATCAAGATAAAAACTATCCTATCTCTCAAGTTGGATCAAACTGCACACGGTGTACAAATTTGATTGAAATCGGTTAAGTGGTTTAGGAGTCCATTGAGGACAAACATTGTGACACGAGATTTATATATGTATATTAAGATAGGTGATATCCCAATAAAAGACATAGGCTGAATTTTGCCGCGATATTTAACAACCAATTGTATTTATTAATGTATTTATAGGTATAATTTAGTCAAAGTCAAAGTCAAAACTACTTTATTCATTTAGGTACCATTTGTACACTTATGAAAATCAATTTTGATGCCATATACTTGTGAAAAATAAATTTTAATATGACCGCTCAAATACGTCATACTAAGTAAATAAGGAGTCGTTGTAAACAGGTTTATTTTGATTATCAACAATCAACTTCCAATAAAAACTTATCTTTCCGTTACCGGGACATCGCATTCAAGTTTTGTTTTTAACAAACAGTATTTTTAATAGATGGATACCTTTGTGTATTTTGTAAGTTTTTAACTGTTGGTAAGAATCAACGTAGCCGTAGCCAACTCGCAATTGCTCGCGGCTTTACTCGCGATTTATGGATGTCGCAGCCCAATGATATTGTATCGTATTATGGGAAATATATAAGGGTTATAGCACACTTATCAGCTCGGTACCGTATCACCTCATTTTACTCTGGAATAGAATCGATACGCTGCTACTGTGTGTGCTGTGTACACTTTTTTGGTATACAGTCCAGTGTACGTACTTTGTGTAATGTTGTTAAATCTTAAGATTTTTAAGATTTTTTCAAATAAAGCAATTTCTTTAAGATTTTTTCAAATAAAGCACACAACGTGTGGTGTATCAGCTAGTATTATATAATAATCAAATTATGGTATGAAGTCGTTATCATTAATTTCAATATTCACACACTGGAATTATTGATAACGACTTGTACCATACAAAGCGAATAGCGGCTAAACCGATTATTTCGCAATCACTTAATAACCATTTAACCAAAACCAGGCCGATAAGAGCTATCATACACACGTCCACGAAATTATATATAAGCACTAGCTGACCCCGCAAACGTTTTTTGCCTTATAAATTAAAAAAAAACAAAATTAAGGGTGGACAACCCTTATCACTAAGGGGTATGAAAAATAGATGTTAGCCGATTCTCAGACCTACTCAATATGCTCACAAAATTTCATGAGAATCGGTCAAGCCGTTTCGGAGGATTACGGGAACGAACATTGTGATACGAGAATTTTATTTAAAAGATTATTACTAGTTCAACAACTGACCCACAGTCTAAAAACTATAAAGTGCGTATTTTTATTCTAGTAGTTCACATTGTCATCCGTACTTCCAGGGTTTTTATATGACCAAGCTGACTGTACCTTTGTAGGAGAGCCCATCAAGTCAAGTGTTACTAGTAATAGGAATGATAATTTAATCAAACCGTTCATCTATCGGTTCACTGTCGGGAATAGATAAGTGAATATTAATAGGAAATTCTTAGTAATTGGATTGCGAACACGTTGACATTAATAATTTTATAAACATTACTTTTGTTAATATTTTATTAGACACCGTTTGACGATTTTTACAAATATTTCAATTCGATAAACAATACTATTTACTGGCATTTTATTACACATGTACGTACAGCCATAATTGCATAGTTTTTATAGGAAGAAAAATCTAGAATAACAGAATATGAACCCATGACCTTTTGATAATTGGATTCTGCTATCTGTCTGAGTAACTTGAAAGAGCATTCGCGCAGTTCTTGATGATTGTTTTTTCCCAATTATGTTAATTATTTTATTTTATATTTAAGACTTACTTTTTAGCGGATGCAAGCTGGGGACAAGTATTTCAGAGATGAAAATGAAAAAAACCGTGGAACATAGACTTACATTAAAAATTTGATTAAAATCAACTTTGCTTTAAACATTTAAAAAATGTCACAAGAAAATTTAATAAAAAATATGATTTGAACCTTCAAAGACGTAACTCAACATCTAGAAAGTTCTCCAAGACCCGAGCCGAGTTGAATGAAACAATGTATTAAAGGGCACTCACCCTCTTTTATGTCGAGAACACAGATTTAATAATACAAGGAGATAGGCCAAGCCGGCGTTTAACTTGCGACAAGTGTATGCCCTGTGGGCATACATTTCCGCCACTTCGCCTTCCGATAAAGTCATGTGAATACGTAACTCAGCGATTCGACCGATCTCCTTTGCGGCTGTGCTTAACTTTCATCGCTTCGCAGTCCTTAAGACGCGCGCAATTAATAATGTATGTTATGTAGTACGGCCGCTGACCGCGACACTCGGTCTTCCTATGAACTCGGCGATTCGACCGATCTCCTTAGATTGATATATCTATGGTCGAGAAGCTTCATCGACTAACGGCAACAGAAACACGATCTGGTTGTATACATATAAAACTCGTCTCCACAGAAAAAACAATTCCTTTGTGGGCCAATGTATACGTTTTTACAAAAAGCTTCCGAAGAATATTAGAGATTTGCATGTTAATAAATTAAAAAAACTGAATTATAAAAAAGCTTATTACTAGATAAATGATTATTCAAATGCGTGGGAGTAAAATCTGCCCTTTACGCATTTAAATTGTAATTTATTCATACTGATATATCTATTGACTTATTATGATGTTTTGAAATCATTGCGAAATTGTAAGCTGTGGAGTGTTTTCGCCATTTCTTCTCCAACTCAGCATATTAATAATTATTTAAGTAAAATAATTATTTCGTTCCGAAATGGTGGTAGGGCTTTTGACGATTTAAAAGTACTTAGCAAAGTCCATTTAAATAAAGAGATTTTTCATTTCATTTCATTGTACTTACTCATGTTTACTTTTGCGGTAAATATGTACTATTCAATCTTGAACGAACGGTATTGATATAAATGATTATTTATAGAAGTCTAATGGCCGGTTTTTAGAATGTAACATGTCCCGATGTCTCTTTTATGTAGACAGGGTAACAACCTGTTACTATTTTGAGGCACTGCATGGCTGATACTGCCAGATGTCAAAGTCAAAGTCAAAGTCAAAATTTCTTTATTCATTTAGGTACAATTTGTACACTTATGAAAGTCAATTTTGATGCCATCGGTTCGAGAGTCTACCAGGAGGCCTTGTTCTGAGAAGAACCGGCAAGAAACTCAACAAGTTTTATCCTCCCTTTACAGTTTTCATAGTATTGATTTGGAAAGAGTCATAATTCACATTGTCAAGTCTTTAATAATTAGTCATAATAATATAATAAAATAAAGACTTATAATTAAACTTACAATAAATAAATATATATAAAAAATGTGATTTAAGACATCTTTCCTTACAATATTGTCAATAAGAGAATTGAAATTTTGCACATTGATATCTCACTAGATTAAAATGGAGAATCGAGCACATTTGGATGTGTCCACACATTTTTGTCGTCTATATATTCCTGAACTTTGTAATACGCTTTCTGAATTAAAATTTGTTTAATGTGAAGCTTAAATTTATGTGACGGAAGTTCAGTTACATGATGTAGGAGTTTATTATATGTTTGTATACATTTCCCCATGAATGAGTGACTAGTTTTATGAAGTCTGAAACTTGGTACAGAAAGTTTATTTCTATATCTTGTGTTTAAATTGTGATAATCACTTTTCTTCAAAAATGTATGTAAATTTTTATGAACATACATAATGTTGTCATATATATATTGGGAAGCAACCGTCAATATATTGATTTCTTTAAATAACTCTCTAAGCGAGTCACGAGGTCTTAGTTTATAAATGGCGCGTACGGCTCTCTTTTGTAATACAAAAATGTCTTGAATATCAGCTGCTGATCCCCACAGCAATATACCATATGACATAACACTATGGAAGTAACTGAAATATACAAGTCTTGCCGTCTCAACATCAGACAGTAATCTAATCTTTTTAACAGCAAAAGCAGCAGAGCTAAGTCTTCCTGATAGGGTAGTAATATTAGGATTCCATTGTAGACGTGAATCTAAAGTTATTCCTAAAAATACTGTTGAGTCAACACATTGTATAATTTCCTCGTTAATTTTAATATTTGTAATGACCTGCTTGACATTTGGTAACGAAAATTTAATACATTTAGTTTTATTTGAATTTAGTAACAAGTTATTATTAGTAAACCAACACATTGCTTTGGAAAGGGCATTATTCACATCGTCAACGTTTTCTGATTGTCTATTCAGTTTGAAAATAAGGGAAGTATCATCTGCAAATAATACCGTCTCACATAAGTTGTTTACATAGTAAGGCAGGTCATTTATATAAATCAAAAAATGTAACGGACCTAATATCGAGCCCTGCGGCACGCCCATGAGAATAGGGGCCCCTGTAGACTTCGCTTTATTTATAACTACTGTTTGTAATCGGTCACTCAAGTATGATTTAATTATTTTTATTGAGTTCATTGAGACGCCATAATGTTGTAATTTGCCCAATAAGGTTTTATGTTCTACACAGTCGAAGGCTTTGGACAAGTCACAAAAGACACCTAGAGCATCTGGTTTGTTTTCCCAAGCATTAAATATATGTTTCATTAACGCAACACCTGCATCTGTCGTATTTCTACCCTTAGTAAAACCAAATTGTCTGTTATGAAACAGTTTATTCAATGTAAAATGTGAAAGCAATTGATTATAGATAACTTTCTCAAATACTTTACTTAACGTTGGTAAAATGGATATGGGACGAAAATTAGTGGGATCACATTTATCCCCAGACTTAAATAAAGGTATAATTTTACTACATTTCATTAAATCGGGAAAGACCCCATCTTCAATGCATTTATTAAAAATAATCGTTAAATATGGGGAAATTACTTCAATTATTGATGTTATAACTGTAACCGATAAACCCCATAGATCTTCCGTCTTTTTCTTATTTAAAGATTTAAACGTTTTTATAATGTAATCGTCATTAATTTCATGAAAGTTAAAAGAAATATCACATTTATTAACACTAGATTCTAAAAAGGAAACCGCATGTTCGGTAGATGAATTCAGTTTACTAGTGATTTTCATGGGAATGTCTGAGAAAAAGGACTCCATTGCATTTGCTACCGCTTCATCCGTTTTTACCATTTTACCATTGATATTAATTTCAAAAGACCTATCTTTAAAAGACATTTTACCAGTTTCTTGGTTTATAATTTTCCAGGTGGTCTTAATTTTGTTAGCAGAATTTTTAATTTTATTACTAAGGAAGTTTGCTTTTGCAACATTACAGACCCTTTTAAATATTTTAGAATATTTTCTGACATAATTTATAAAGGACTGGTCTGTGGACATGGACTTTTCATAATATAAATCATATAATTTTCTTCTACTAACGTATATACCTGGGGTAGCCCAGTCACTAAATTTCTTTTTTGAGTTAAGGGAAACAGTTTTTTGTTTAAATATGTTATTAAATTCTAAATTTATTTGATTAAATAAATTCTTATACATTTCATTTGAATCATCACAATATTGTAAGAAATTAAGTCTATGTTCAATATTATTTTCGAAAATCTTCATGCGACTGCCCGTTATTGGTCTAAAAGTAATTTTTGTTACTAGATTAACATTACGGCGCTCAATAGTGATTTTCTGTCCACTATGATCTGAGTTTACACAGTTGAGTATAGATTTTTCAAGTATATTACAATTACAGAAAATGTTATCCAAGCAAGTAGCTGTAGTAGGGGTGATTCTGGTAGGTTCAAAGAAAGCATAATAAAGAGTAAAAGATCTAAATAAATTAATGAACCTATTTGTGTATGGACTTGATACTAGAATATTTAAATTGAAGTCCCCACAGACAACTATCTTCTTGTTGTTGCTACAAATAATATTTAGAACATTTTCCATTGCAGTTTCAAACAGATCATAGTGTGGCTGTTTGTGTAACCAAATGTTACCTAAAGCTCTACTTTGATCAACTCGTTTTGGGATTAAATGTCTTTATTTCTACTACCCTGCTCCCACTGATTTGGGGTCGGTGCAGAGATATATCTTTTATATCGACAACACTGATATTTCAGTCATCCATCCGAATAGCGACCGAGCACTTGGTTGCTTAACTTTGTGATCGTTACTAAGAACGCAAGACCGCGGCGCCATCGACCTCCTCAAGCGTGGTAGTATGTAGGTATCCTATCCTACCACCCTTTATAATTCGACCCACTGCTGGGACACAAGGCCTCTCCTTCCCAAGCTGCTTGGCTATCATTCCAACGCTAACTAAGTGGCAACTCATTTCTATGCAGCTCAATCAAGAAATTTAATCCACTGCCAGCAGACGTGTTCTCTCCTTACAATCCTGGTTCATTCAAAAGAGGCGTGAAGAAGCACCTTGCAGGTCGCCAAGGCGTGGCTAGCGCGGTGGTTTATCTCTCGCGCCAGCTATCTTCACATTTGGACTACACTTCTGCTTACCATCAGGTGGAATTGAGTCATTTGCTTGACCTTTCTATAAAAAACAAATACAAATCAAAGTTACCTCCAGCATCACAATAACAAGATAATTTAATTTGCCTTCGAAAATAAATAAGGCTTATTTACAATATACATTTTCCTGCAACAAACAACAACAGTAAGTACCTACTTAGATTTCACATTTTATCGTTAGTAGGTACAAAGTCGTTGAGTTTTCCGCTTTCTGCACGACACTCTCACCCGCTAACGAGTGGGTTCATCCTAATTTAAATTCGTAATGTTTATGTAATTAATTAGGGTAAAGTTACTAACAATTTGCGTCGGTGGCGTAGTGCGTAAGAGCGTCGTCTCCCACCCGGGAGGCACTGGTTCGATCCCCGCCACGTACCAATGTGTTTTCAAATTTTGAATTCATATGTACGTTTAATCGACGCTTTTACGGTCAAGGAAAACATCGTGAGGAAACCTGCACACACGTATGAAGAAATTCTTAGGTTGTGTGTGAAGTCGACCAACCCGCACTTGGCCAGCGTGGTTGGTTAAGGCCTAATCGCTCCTAATGTTAGGTAGGCTCGAGCCCGAGGTGGGGACATTATATGAGCTGTTGATTGATTGATTGATTACAAACAATTTGGCTGTGTGATGCCGGCAGAGTAGAATAGCATCCCTATAAGCTCCAATGGGTGTCGTTGAAAGCCACTAATGGATAAGCAAAGCGGTATTGATCATCTTATACTCCGTCCACCCAATCCGCATTGGGCAAGCTTGGTGGCCTACACGTCCTTTTGAAACAAATTTGATAATAATAATACGAACTAAGTAAGCAATGATTTCATAACTAAGTACAACGTAAAAGACATTAAATATTTCTAAGAAACCTTGTTTATTAAATTATTTATGTCAATCTCCTAGTGTTAAACTTTACAATACATACTTTATGTAGGTACTATTTGTATGACATTCATTTTACGAGGAAGTAGGTTTTAATATTATTATAAATTACAGCCTTCAATCTTCAGTTATCTACATTACACCATCGACAATTACCGAACCACCTTGAAAAGCCCTTGAGGGGACAAACAATATTTTCAGTTCGAAATTTTAAATACATAGCTACATTCTACTCAGTTCTACTCGTATAAAAAATTCGTAGCTTCAGACAAGATCGTGATTGTTAAGATCAACTATCTAATCAAATCAAATCTTGATTGCATCAACATATAGCTTTCATAGTGGTCTCTTATTCTGAGGTCTTGGCACGTGGAGGAAGGCTGCGCTTAGGACCTTATAACGCGGATTATTTTAAGAACTTGTCTTCTATTAGTCCGTTTATGTTGTGTTATGTGGTAGCCCCCAGCGTTATGGCCTAACTGATGAAGGCGACCGACAATTGTCCAGCTCCGTTATACGGGCCATTAATCTTCACAGTGAAAACTTGCGTTTTCTTTACAAGTTTCCTAAATTACACTTGTACTGTTGTGATGGCTGCCAGTCTGCCAGTTCACTTCTGTAAGTTTTTGGTGGAAAAATAAAGCAACTATTTTATTTGCGTTACGGCTAACTAGAGCTCTGGAGGAGGTCATGCGTTCTTAGTAACGATCACGAAAGTTAAGCAACCAAGTGCGCGGTCGGTACTCGGATGGGTGGCCGAAATTTTTTCAACTCGATTTTCCTCAATGCTTCGTCGGCACGTTAAGCTGATGGTCCCTGGTGCTGTGGAAAGATAGCAGTCGTCCCCAAGGAGGGTTTGTGTCCGGCAATAACAATCTAATGCTAAATCTTAAGCAGTATTGTCGATATCAAGGCCTACTGCACCGACCACAAATAAAGAGGGAGCAGGGTAGGAAAATGATGACTAACTAAAGCTCTGCTCAACCCCTTTTGAGATTATGAGCGTAATTATTTATTAGTATTATTTCTTAATTTTCTAAAAATCTCAGACACTAAACGATAATTAATTCACGATCCATTAAGTTCGGATCCAGAGGCAGTAGGCTAATAAATTTTGCGGCACGGCCGTAAAAATCCAATGCCAAATCCATAAGGAGTATTGTCGATATCAAGGCATATGGTATTGAGCACATTGCATCGATCTCCTTATAAATTGGTACCAGGGTTCCTACCCTGCTGACGATACACTACCATGGACCATGTCTTACTTCGCTTCCAGTTTCGGTTTCTGTTTAAAGAATATTTATCTTATATATAAAATTCTCGTGTCACAATGTTCGTTCCCGTACTCCTCCGAAACGGCTTGACCGATTCTCATGAAATTTTGTGAGCATATTGAGTAGGTCTGAGAATCGGCTAACATCTATTTATCATACCCCTTAGTGATAAGGGTTGTCCACCCTTAATTTTTTTTTTTAATTTATAAGGCAAAACAACGTTTGCGGGGTCAGCTAGTTTCTTATAAAAACATACAGTTTGCTTAAAATAAGATACATGATACTTAAAATAAAATTAGAAAAAAAACAATAACGGAGTTTGGTTTACTCTACAAAACAAAGGATTTTCCGTAAAATTTGACAAGTTGAGCTAATTTTGAAATGAGTTGTAAAAAAGAGATCTTTACAGAATCGCGCGGTTAATCTTTTTTTTCATTAAATGGATACCTTTTGCAGCCTATAGCGATAATTTTAGCGGTATTTAACTTCCCAGCCTATACAACTCAAGGAGAACAAGCGTCAATTATAAATTCAACGTTGTGAAATTTATTAATCACATTTTTTTATATTCGCGACCTTTTGTTGGTCAGAATATGGAGATGGACGCCCAGTGCGATTTTTTTTTAATTTATCGCCATAAATACGTGAGCGAAAATACGAAGATTATTTTTCTGCCCTGTTGGCCATTTTATTTATTTATTATGACATACACAACAGATTACAATCATGACATACACTACCGAATATCATCAAAATCATGCATCATCACACAGTGGTAAGCACGTAAATAAAGTATTAAGTTAGAAAACAGAAAATAAAAATATAAAAAAACTTTAAAATGTCCAAAACATTGTGAAACATACGACTCTGAGTTAAGTCAGTAGCGGGTATATTTCACGGCTTTTTATTTTCCTAATCCCACCATCTCCAGGCCTTCTCCCTTCCTTTTAAGGACTACGCGTGCTGTACTGCTAGACTACTCACTTATTTCTGAAATGAAATTCACCTTTCCTACAATCCTGGTCGTCCTGGGAAGCGTCGGTGGCGTAGTGCGTAAGAGCTCCGTCTCCTACCCGGGAGGCACCAATGTGTTTTAAAATTTTGAATTCATATGTACGTTTAATCGACGTTTTTACGGTGAAGGGAAACATCGTGAGGAAACCTGCACACACGTATGAAAAAATTCTTAGGTTGTGTGTGAAGTCGACCAACCCGCACTTGGCCAGCGTGGTTGACTAAGGCCTAATCGCCCCTATTGTGGGGTAGACTCGAGCCCTTCGGTGGGGACATTATATGAGCTGTTGATGATGATGATGATGATGACAATCCTGGTTCATTCAAAAGAGCCGAGAAGCACCTTGCAGGTCGGCAAGGCGAGGCGAGGGAGACTAGCGAAGTGGTTTATTTCTCGCACTAGCTATTTCCACATATGGCTCCTTTTCTGCTTATCTTCAGTCAATTATTAAACCTTTTTATCAATTCAATTAGACATTTTATAAGAAAAAACATCGGTTTATGATGGAAATAACTATTTTATATCCTACTAATATTACAATCGTGACAATTTATATACAAGGTGTTTGGTACATGGGGTATGAAGCCGGCACCCACCCATGCTAAGATAGTCATATAAATACTAGTGTGATATTAAAATTTAAAAAAAAATCCATACTTTTTTTTTGATCGAACTATTTGTATGGGGGATTCAATTTTTTTTTACAATTTAAATTTTTTAATATCACCATATTTATATGACTATGTTAGCATGGGAAGGTGCCGGTTTCATACCCCATGTATCAAACATCTTGTAGCTGTGTGGATGTATGGATGTAGGGATGAATGTCTGGATTTGTGTTTGTTACTCTTTCACGCAAAAATCATGGAATGGATTTTAATGAACAATAATATTGCTCACACATCAGAATAACATATACCTAGGCTATAATTTATACTGATACTGTGGAGACGAAGTCGAGGGCATAAGCTAGTAGATAATAATATAATGTATCTAGTGACTATAGTTCATATGTTAGCTGTTCTGAAGATAATTATAATGTAATGTCTGCCAATATAAATATTGATAAAATCGTTTTTATAAAGAAATACTAATAACAGTGATTAAACTGCATAGTGACCCGTCAGGTGATTAAAAAAATTACTAGGAAACAACGCACAAGAGTCATCGAGTGTATAAGGATCTTTCGACACCGACCTACGGAAGGCTATAACAGGAAAGCGAAAAACAACTCTATATTCAAAGATACAAAGTACCTTTTTCCTTATTCACTTTGCAACAGAAACGCGTCAAAATAACCTGCTGAAAACCAACCTGGAATTTAAAACGGCTTTACTATGTGGTAACAGAAGTTGTTTTTGTAGAGCAAGTGCTATAATGTGATGTGATGTCACCTGTACATTAAAAAACTGTAAAAAAAGTTAATGAACATTGTTGATTGCAAAACGAACAGGTTTTGCTTTGACGAAACACTGCGTAAGGATTGTAACTGGTCTTCAAACAAAATTGTTTTATTGTTTCACCTTTTAGAGTTTATGAAGTAACAATAATAGCAATAAAAATGTACCTAATAATATATTATCGTTCTGCCGGCGTTCGATCCCGTCGATTTCGTCAATACTCACTGAAAACGCAGAATTATACCCGTGAAATATTTTTTAAAATTAGTCCAGTACCCGTAGTGTAAGTTTGTTCGTTTAAAATACGCAACTACTGTAGTTGTGTTAAGAGCTCAATTTGTATGGGAATAATAATTTGCGCTCCTTTCCGCTAGGGGCGCTATTCACGTTTCCTATACAAATCGAGCTCTTAACGCAACTACATAGTTGCGTATTTTGAACGAAAAAACTTACGGGCACAGTAGTGTTTATCTATTTATTGCAGGAACGGGGATAGGGTTCATGCAAAGACTATTCCTTGGGTTGGCGGGATAAACTCATCAATGTTAGGTACTTAAAAAATCGAACACGTTAATGTATGTTCTAAGTCTATGTCACGGGGGTATGTGGCCTGTGGGTGAGTTTTGCGCGTCGAGCCTACAGCGCACTACGAGTGCAGTTAAATAACGTCTTTAGAGCTCTGTTGCGACTGCCGCGGTTCTGCAGCGCCTCGGGTATGTTCGCGGACGCACAGGTTGACAGATTCCATGCGATTATGAGGAAAAAAGCATCGTCCCTGATTGTTCCATCCAAAAACATTGGATAGAAACAATTACGGGACATGGATAACGGACACTTTTTTATATACATAATAATATATATTAACATAAATAAATATATAAACAACCATGACTCGTCAACAAATATTCGTGTTCGTCACACAAACAAAATTTGTCGCTTCCAGGACTCGAACCCGGACCGCTTTGATGTGTAAGCAGCTATACTGACCACTCCACCAAGACGGCGTCATTTATTCATTAATTTATTTGCTTTAAATAGGGTGGATATACCTACAAATTGTGGTCTTAAGGTATCTTAACCTATTTAGCTATCTTAAATAGCATGCAAATTCAACAGAATTTATTTATGGGACCACCATTACTATCACGCTTTCATAATCCCAAAAGTATTGAGTGGAGCTTTTGGCAACATTTCGTAACACATAAAGCCACATCTGGCAATATTTGACATACAGTGCCTCAAAATGAAAAGTCGCCAGCCAGTCGCCTACATAAAGAAGGCACCACACCTAGAATCAACAATAATGCATTAAACAAACAAGCAAAAGCTAAGAACTAAAATCAGATGTTTTACACTCTCAAGCAGGCCGGAAAATCCTAAAATTTAATATGTTTTTAGCATAATTTTTAAATAAATACCTTGTAGGTACCTTGAAGAAGGTTCGAAAGGTCCTTTAACGTTTTTAATTTATTAAAAAATTGTTGACGACCTCTTATATCGACCTCAGAAAACCGAAAATGGACTATCCTTTTCATTTGTTACGTGAGCGAGTGAAACGGCAACGAAACCTGTTACTGACCTCTTGAGAATGTGAAAATAATTACGTTGACAAAGGAACAACTATTTATTTTGTATGGGGAAGTCCTATATCCAACAGTGGACATTTCTCGACTGATATGATGATGATGATGAAATTTTATTTAAAAAAGTGCAGAAAAATAAAATTTATTTAGGTATGACGATATATAAATATCTAATGTATGACAGATGATATAATGTTATTAAATTAAAGTACCTTTAATAACGACCTAATTTAAATTGTCGACGGTGTTATACTCGTATTTCTCAAAATGTCTAGGTTTGGGAAATAAGGCAGTCATCATTACCTATTATTATTCTTTTCAATTTTAAAACAAATTTATCAAATCTCGTTGAATCAATTTGCAATTGCTTAATTATTGTGACAATTTAATAAACCGATCGATTATACACCTAGCGACATCTATCTGAAAGTTTCCAAAACTACATACGACTTCTTTCAATAATACAATAGAGGGCGTAAGCATCACAAAGAACTTCCGACCGCTTCACAAGATGGCAGCACCAGTATGTATTAAAATGTTTTGAATATATTGTGATCATAAGAGTCAAATTCGCTTGACGGATTAAAATCAACTAGGTTATTAGGGTTGCACAGCGACCTCTCCGCTGCATGGGAAAGTAGCTCTTGCGTCACAACAGGTCAGGTGGTCTTATAACATTACATCACGGACGAACGAAGTTATGAAGATGACTCTATCTGGGTACCTATCTCGCATGAATATGTGATGTATTGGTGAATGTATTTTTGTAAGCATTTATTGTAATAATGTCATTGTGCGGTGAAAGTTTTTGGTTACTGATTTGATAATTTTTATACGGGCGAGGTTTATTGAAGTTTTTTTAATTTATCTTATAGCGAATGGTAAGAATAACTAGCGCTACCTAATGATTTAATTTTATTGCTACAAAATCCTCCTCCATTGTCGTTTCGGAAAACACAATTACCTATTTACCTAAGATACCTTTAAGAGAACTTTCTGACCAAGTAAGTTCCCATTATCTTAATTTGACAGATAGTCCATACTAAACTCAATTCAACTGACAGATATCTCCTAATCCTAATCAGAATCTATGAAACCAGCGCTTAACTTTCCTTTTAATTCAATTTACAAAATGGGATGAGGTGGATGAGATGCACAAAGAAAATAAGTGTTGGAGTGGTCAGTAATGCTGCCTTCATATCGGGCGGTCCGGGTTCGAGTCCTGGTAGTGACAAATATTAATGTGATGAACAAAGTGGCTCACGAGTCACGGTTGTTTCTTTATTTAAATAAGTTGATTTATGATATATCTAGATTCTAGATTATTATGTACATACCTATGTCTGTCCGTTATCTAGTATCCATAAAACATTCTTAGAGATACAAGTACTTATCTCTAAAAACTTGAATCTAGTGACTAGATAATTGGTGCGTATGGAAAATTGGAAATTGTTATTATATTTATTTTCTTCAACTCATCCTAATGTGTTGACGAACAACTCAAATTCAAAATGTCACAAAATAAAGTTTACAAAACAATAAATTATATCATATCGAGATGTAAACTAGTACTGTGTATTGACCAACACCGGGAGGCCCGCTGCGCCCACACTATACCGCGTCAAGAATTACTACAAATTATTATACAAAGGCAATATTAAAATTCCATCACGACTTATTTGGTCAAAACAAGTTGGATGCGAAGTTTATATGCTATAGTCTTATATCATCTAAGGAAGTTAAATAGACCCAGAAGCACGGAGTTCGATCCTAGGGTGGACAAATAACTGAAATTATAAACTTACAATCCTGGGTCATTCAAAAGAGGCGTGAAGAAGCACCTTGCAGGTCAGCAAGGCGAGGGTGGCTAGCGCGGCGGTTTATCTCTCGCACTAGCTTAATTCGCATTTGGATTCCACTTCTGCTTACTGTAGAGTGTGGAATACAACCTTAATTTAATGCATCTGAACGCGGCCATAATGGACCGTCACGCCATCTGGAGTTTTTGCATGGAAGTGTAGTTTATTTCAATTAGATTGAAATAAAGCTGCTGTTTTTATTGTTCAATTCGGTATTGTTATTTCGCGGGCGAAGCATTACACTTGTCGTCAGAGGGAGTAGAGTCATTTGCTTGAACTTTTTTTAAAAAAAAGTAAGCAGCCCGGAAAATACATGCAAGAAGCATGTATGTAAGTAGGTATTGTATTTTAGTATTTTCCGATTGCTTTGTTAGGTACAATTTTCATTCAAAGTTTGTAAAACTCGACAAAAACACACTAAAGCGAACCGGCCTAGAATATTTCGGTGGATGAGCCTCGAGGTCCTACGTCCACCTCGAGACTCATCGAAGAGCTTTTTTTCTTTATTTTTTTATTTTTCTATTAATTTATTCTCCCTACGGGAAGGCATAGGGATCTAACCTATGCAGAAAATTTGACTCCGCCAGATATATTGCACAAAACCACTGAGATAGCAAATAGTTAGTTACCAGAAAAATCAAAAAAGCATAAAAAAATTCATAAAAATTTTATGGAAAGGATTTTTTTTTAAAAGCAAACTTTTTCGGCAAACGTAATATTAGCTTTAGGTATCCTCGTTCGTAATACAGTGGACTACGATGTCCATTGGTAGAAGGAACACACCTGTGTCCACTGTATTACGCAAGGCAGATGCCTTATATTCAAAATTCAAATTATTTATTTGCCTATGAATACCCACTGTAGATGGTAAACATAATAATAACATCAACTTATTCAGCTATTAATGTTAGCATGCAAATATTAGACTGAAACTTAAATCAAATTTTTTTTAAATCAAATCAGTCAATCAATAATTAGAATCAACAACAACAAATACACAATCAAATCAAATTATTTCAAATAATATTTTAATAGAGTGCAATACGAGTTCCACTCCCAAGCTGTTCTACAAAAATCTCTTGTCAACTCACCCCGTGGTCCAACTAAACATCTGTTTCACCCTCTCTGACCGCAAATCAGTCGGCGTCGCCATTCTAACTGAAACCAATGAAATTTCACAATTAATTGACAATTATCATGGCTGTTATTCGTGCGACAAAATTAAATAGTCATGTAAAATCAATTGTTCTGTCAGTCGTTCAAAGACGCATGCCGCCGGAAGACCGTTGACTCAGAGACTTTGTTTTAAGTTCATTGCTATTTATGTATTATTTCATTATTACTTTTACCCATGATATTGGCATCACGTATGTACATTTATTTTTATTTTTATTTAATCCCGTAATGCTGAGGATGCTGGCAGCGCTGTACCGGTTGGTTTGGAGAACTTCGGGGGAGGCCTGATGTCCAACACTGGGCGCCTCCCGCCAGAAATGAAGATGATGATGAAAATTTATAAGAAAACGTATTTACCACACAAAACTTTTTTACAATTTCTTAGAAATAACAACGTTTGATGATGTAACTAACTCTCTGAAGAAACTTGTTAGCTCTAAAATCTGTAATATATCTATTCTTTGCTAAATAAAACAATAGATAGTAATTCAGAAAACAAATCGAAGTAATTTACACGTCAATTAAACACTTAAAAAGCATGCTTTTCTTAATTGCTTACAAAAAACGCTCGTTATTTAATGAAATGCATGGTACCTACATAGCTTTTAAAAATCATATTTATTTAGGAATTAGTCTTGTTAATAGAATTGCAAAATTTATCGGCTGAGACCAAATTCTTAGTTAGGGCATAGAACTTTTACTAAATATTACATCGAGGAGCAACCGCCGTGATGTAAGAATAATGGAAAATCACGTTGTATTGAGTGTTTGTATAAACCAGGCTACAATGGTAATTGCCTCTTAACTATAATTACGTTGTAATTAGTGACCCTTTGTGACATCACACCAGCTCGCAAGGTCTTTGTCTTGGTGCTAGATTAAATCTAGATTTTAAATGGTTTTCCCTGCTTTATATACTTCATCGAAGTACCAATAATATTTTTTTCTGTATTGTTATTAGATACATATGTCTATGTGACCTTATACACACATAGACATTGCTTGCAGAGCAATAGGTCCACTAGCTGGGAAGCCCCGGGGACCTACGGTCCCTACGATCAAAAAATGGCCGCGAACTCGGATTTCATTAGACCATTTTTTCAAATAATTATTAAAAATATCTGAGTGCTTTTAACAATATTATAATATCATTGTTATGTCTAGTATTAATTGTATTTTAATATAATAAGTAAGTATATTAAATGAGCTTAATTGCAATCGTAAAAAATCAAAAACATTGTAAAAATTGTCATTAAAATTTACCAATTTATATATTTTTTGGTATCTCTTTTTAATATGTTATCTGATTTTTTTACTTATTAAGGATCTAAAGTGGTTTTTAAAAGTATATTTTCTATTGGAAAAACATTTTTTGCAAAGTATTGTTTGCCATTTTAATGCTTGTATTTCATCTGAAAGATAGCTCCAAACTGCATTTTCGGGAAACTGTGCTATAAGATTCTCCTTGCTTTAAAAACCTATAAGTGTAAATTAAAATCTCTCTATAGCTGTTTTAGTCAAGAGTTAATCTTCCTTTAATATATAATTTCTTTGCAAAGTCTGATCACATCGCATCGCTTCAAAATTAGGTCCGAAAAATCAACAAAATGTGACAATTTTGACGTAAATCGTGTGCACGCCTTTATGTTACATTTTAGTATTTTTTACCAGACTACGGCGAAGGCAAAAGGAAGGGTTATGATTTTAGAATATTTGTATTTACTTAGGTTGCTCCGTAGTGCGTAAACTATTCATCCGAATTTGATGAATGAGGTGTCAATCGATTTGTTATTATGTCCCGGGTAACAAAGGCGATTTTAACCGACTTCATTCCTTTCCGGTTTCAACCGATTTTTCCGTAGTCGGTTTACAGTTTTTGACGTGACAACGTCTTATAATTCGATAGAGCCGGCTGCACGCACGAAAAATCATGACGCATGCGGCGTTACCTCGCTCTGAGGCGTTCCATGTAAGGCTTGAAGTGCAAGCAAAAATCTATTAAACAAATGAAATTAAATTTTTCTTTTGAAAAGACGTTGTCACGTTCAACTATCGTCAGTAAACCGACTTTACAGACAACCAATTTTTTTTTGTAATTTTTGCTGGTTTATCTCTAACATACTTTTATATTTTAAAACTAGAGCTATCTTCTGTATATTTAACTTCCATCCGACTCTTGTCAAAAGTTGTTCCCAAGGCCGGTGACGGTGACGTCAAGACGGGTCAAACATTTACCAAGAGCACATATAGTTTTAATGAAGAGAAGAGACTTGGTAAGTAGGTACCTATTGACAGCTTTATATAGCTGCTTCAAACCTAAATTTGAGTTATTTAATTTACGTTCCGAAACGTTGGCAGGGATTTTAACGATTTAAAACTACTTAGCAAACTAGCGAAGACCATTTAAATAAAGAGCTTTATCATTTTCATTTCATTTTCCAATTGTTTTAACAAAAAAAATTGGCAAAATAATTATTTTTTGAAATTTTCCTACCCACACAGTTTGTTTGGCCCAAGTGCTTCAGTCCAGTAATGCTCCGTGTCGACACTATGTACACAGGGGCAATGTGTATTTAGGTAATCTACTGTCATGGCTCACCCACAAAAAATCAAATAAAATTGGGTGCATTGCAGGCGAATGATAATGTCTCACCCACGCTCGTGAAATAAAAATAGAATATACAATAATTTTATTTTTGCGTTTACAAACGCGTAAATATTAAAAATCTTTTTCAGTGCATTTTTCTAGTAAATATAAAATAGTTTATGTGTCCAAAGATATTGCCCAAATCTATTATATTTGCCCAAATCGTGTCAACAACTCGTGCGCAAGCAATGAAGCGTCTTGCGGAATTATTCCGCTAATGCTTTGTCTCATAAAAAAACTCAGGGTTCCTTTCAAAGATTATATTAGTTAGCTTTTAAATAACAGCGTTGAGTGGTCAGTGACCTGACAGAATACAAAAGTACATCTCGTGAAGTAGGTTTGACAAAGGCATACGTGAATGTATTCGTAAATACTCTAAAAGCTCCTTGTCCAATATCTCACTCATCACTACATAGTATAAAACAAAGTCTCTATCCGCCGTCTGTCTGTCCCTATGTATGCTTAGATCTTTAAAACTACGCAACGGATTTTGATGCGGTTTTTTTTAATAGATAGAGTGATTCTTAAGGAAGGTTTATATGTATAATACATGCATATTTACATAAGCATTGCACCCGTGCGAAGCCGGGGCGGGTCGCTAGTTTATTATATTCCAAAGATACAATTTAAACAAGGAAATTCTCTGCATTTTTTTACTCATCTAAATAATAATTAATATCAGAGTGAGCCACTAGGTACTTCTAATATTATAAATGCGGAACTACTTAACCTATAATCATAAGTTTGTATACGTAATCTAAGGTCTACAGAAAAGGACAAATAGTAGGTAGGTACCTGAAAAAAGAAACCGGTTTAGTTCTTGGTGACGAACTAGGCATAATAAAACGCTTTCCGAAAAAGAGTTTGCTTTTTTAATTTTTCATTCCATGAAATTTTTATAACATTTTTTTATGCTTCTTTTATTTTTCTGGCAACAAACTATTTATTATCTCAGTGACTTTTTGCAAAATATCTGACGGAGTCAAATATCCTGCATATGTTAGATGTTTTCCCGTATTTCCCGATTATTTACCAGAAAAATAAAAAAGATACAAAAAATGTTATGAAAATTTCATGGAAAGGAAAATTGAAAAAAAAGCATACTCGTTTTCGGAAAACGGAGGTATAATATTATCCTGTTTTTGTTTTATATCGACGGTTAAAAGGTAATAGGGCATAAGCGACAAAAACCAAATTGTTCAGGAGATCAGTTTAAAGTTTCAAATTTCTGAAAAATTAACATAACTTTTTTGTTTATAGTCATAGGGTGAAAATTCAAACAGCTCTAGAATAAAAAAAAATTAAAGCATCATTTGACATTTATATTTATTTGATTTGACTTTGTTTTTTGGGTTTTAATGTCGCTTAGATCAATTTATCTTATTTTGCAAAAGAGGTAATTGGGCATAAGTTACATCTACAGGGAAAGAAACTAAGAGTAAAGAAGACTAAGCTACATTCGATATTCTCTTGCAAAAAGGTAATAGGGCATAAGCGACATGACTGTAGAGTAAGTTAAATCGGTAAAATGGGACAAACGACAATTCATATCATTATGCTAAATGGTAATGGAGCATAAGAAGCAGTGATTAGTAAAAACATCGTGAGGATGTAAGACATAAACAACAGCTTAAGTGGGTGGAAAAAATGGTAATGTGGTACAACACACATCAAGATTCATAATACCAAGGAGAAAACGAGGATATCCAACATACGGCATTATCTAAGTAAAGGGTAACATGGATTAAACGTCACTTCCTATAATACTAGATACACAACCGACATGATTCTCTTTTAAAATAAGACTTAAGTAATTTCATTATTATATTACCTATACAAAAACAAATTGACTATTTTTTTTGGGATTTTATGTATAATACGTTACATTAGCTTAATGGAATCGAAAAGGGTTGTAGGGGGTTCCGAACAACATTTTCCGGGACTCAAGCCAACCTCACCTGCGCTCTGTACACCCTGCAAATAACAGACGAGGTTCTGGCGCTCCCCACCAACCCGCACTGGGCCAGCGTGTCCAAAGATGGTGTCGGATTCATTGTTCACAACTCTCTAGTGAACAACATTGTACAGATTGGAAGTGTGTCGAATAGGGTGGCGTACCTTATACTCAGAATCACCAAACGGTACTCGTTGAAAGTCATATAGGTATACGCCCCGACCTCGACGAACCCCGACAAGGAAGTGGAAGTAATGTATAAGGATATTTCTCGTGCTATACTTGCTTCCAGGACCCACTACACTGTTGTCATAGGTGACTTTTAACGCAAGGCTAGTCAAACGTGGCGATGGTGAGTTGAAAGTGCGGCAATTTGGAACTGGAATCTGGAACTACCGTGATCTAATGCTAGCCGAATATATGGAGAGGGAGCGCCTCTATATGATGAACTCCTGCTTTCTTCCCGGCCTGGGAAAGGCCGGATGGTGCAACAAAAAATGAGATTGACTTCGTCATGTCGACTAAGACTCGGATATTCAATGATGTCTCTGTGATCAATTCGTTTAACACAGGGAGCGATCAAAGCTTGGTAAGAGGCACATTGAATATACACGTTAAATCCGTACGATGTCGACTGATGAAGTCTACGCTCCGCTCTGAAGCCATCCAGATACAACATCCCGAAAACTTTCAACTCGAGCTGCAAAATCGCTTCGATTGCCTGGAGAACTGCATAAATGTGGACACACGACAGATTCGTGGAGGCTGTCCGTACGGTGGGTTCAACGTTCTCAAACCCAGCCGTAACAATAGAACGAAGAAAATCTCAGTGCCCACGTTAAAGCTTATGGAGGAAAGACATGGATGGTTCTGCAGTCCTCTGAAGACATTCGTGAGCGTCGGCAGATCGGTAAAGAGATCTCCAAGTGCCTAACTCGCGACATACGCCGATACAATACAAAACGTATTGAAAAGACCATAGAGCGGAGCAAAGGCTCCAAAGTGTTCGCTAGAGATCTGTCGCTTGGAGAGAGCTTGCTGACGAAGCTGAAGACGGAGGATGGCACAATCATTACATCGCGGCCTGAGCTTTTAGCCGAGATTGAAAACTTCTATCAACAATTTTACGCCACATCACGCACACCGATCCAACAGCCAAGTTGACCCGACACTATATCGATGATATCCCCTGGAAGTCAGCCTATACGAGATTAGTGTAGCTTCCAAACAGCTCAAGAACAACAAGGCGCCGGGTGTTACAAGGAGGACGGAGTTACAGCGGAGCTTCTGAAAGCAGGTGGACGAAAGGTCCAGAAAGCTCTTCAGAAGCTATTTAACTCTGTTACACTCGAGGTTAAAACACCAAAGGCATGGCACAGAGGCGTGGTGGGACTTTTCTTCAAAAAGGACGAAAGGATCCATTTGAAGAACTATAGACCCATCACGCTTCTGAGTCATGTTTATAAGCTGTTTTCAAGAGTTATAACAAACCAGATTCCGATAAGGCTTTAGTACCATAGACCACATACATACGCTGCGACATGTATAACCATACAGAAGACCGTAGAGTACATCTGCCATTATGCTTAGCGTTTGTGGACTACGAGAAAGCCTTCGATTCTGTCGAGACCTAGGCCGTGCTCTAGTCACTCCAGAGATGCCAAATAGACTATCGATACATCCAAGTGTTGCGGTCACTGTACGAAAACGCCACTATCAGTCCGCCTTCAGAACTCAAAACCCATACAGCTCCAGCGTGATGTGAGACACGGTGAAACTTCTCACAGCTACGTTGCAGGACGCGCTTAAGCTTATGGACTGGAGAGGACTTGGCATCAACATAAATGGCGAGTATATAACCCACCTTCGCATTTCAGATGATATTGTTGTCATCCCTGAGACCTTGGAAGACTTGGGGACAATGCTTGAGGATCAATCTCTGTAGAGTTTCCCAGCAAGTGGATCTTTAAATGAACACGGACAAAACGAAAATCATGTCGAATTCCCATGTCATACCCACTCCTGTACATGTTGGAAGCTCTACATTGGAAGTTGTCGACCATTGTGTTTACCTGGGACAAACAGTCCAACTTGGTAAGTCCAACTTTTAAGAAAGAGGTCAATCGACGAATCTTTCTCGGCTACCGACCACAGTGGCTTAAGACGAAAGTCTTCAATACATGAGTGTTGCCAGTGATGACATACGCAGTGCATACCGGAAGACGCAGCGTTGGTAGGCCCCCCACAAGGCGGGGTCCACGTCCGGAAGCCTCCTCGTGCGGACCCTAGGAACGTGGTGGAGAAACTTTCTCGGCGGGGTTTGTGGCTTTTGATGTTAAGTGTGTCCCCTTGGCATTCGAAGTCACATGCCATCGTCGAGCTAGTTCCGGACGACCCTTTTCAGGGCCACGACCGCGCCAGAAGTCCCGCGGGTGCGGGCCGATGGCTGCTCCAGGTGTTCTCGTCAGGAGGACGCGCCAGGTCTAGCAGCCGTCGGTGGAGGAGTGGTTGATGGCCACCAATTGGTGCAAAGAGTGCCTAGACGGACAGCGTTGGGACGGTCTCCGTTTAGTTGCACTCACGTGAGCAGATCACGAGCCGTCCCGTAATAGCGCACTGAAGGTCAGGCCGGGGAGGATGTTGGGGGTATGAGGGGAACGCCTTTACCTCGAGTCCCACATCCCCTGCGGTTGGCACTACCCCGCAGGGACGATACGTAAATGCATTTGACCTCCCCGTCAACAAAAAAAGGGTCCCCACAAGGTGGAATGACGATTTGGTAAAGGTCGCGAGAAGCCGCTGGATGCGGACAGCGCAGAACTGATCAGATTGGAGAACCTTGGGGGAGGCCTATGTCCAACAGTGGATGTCTTTCGCCTGAAATGATGATGATGATGATAAAATCGTCAGAGAAAGGTCCATTTGGTAACTAAGCTAGCTAGGCTTCAGATATTAGGAAGGTACTTTTCAGTAGATATATTATGTATTATATAGTGTATCATGCTCACAATCACATCAAATACTTGATGTAATTTAATAAAAAAAATAAGTTTTTCACTATTATTTGGAAAATATTACAGTTAAGTATAGCCAAAACAAGATTTCACTTAGTTTTTACCTATTTGTATCAACTTATTGTAACAAAAATAAAGTAGGAACTTAATGAAGTAACATAATCGGTACTTTCTATATATTCTATATATAGTATTAACTTTCGTATGAAATAATTATGTATCATTGTTACAAACATAACGTCACTGTCCGTGGCTGAATGATTTTGGAACAAGCGACTCGCGCGATGCCTACTTGAGTACAACGAAGTGATAAATATTGGCATAAGCATCAAATAATAAATAATGATTGTAGAGTAATATTGTATAAGCGACGGAGTCTAATTAAAATTGTAAATGGTAGTAGGATATAACCGACATTTGAATATCAGATTTGATTTAAGTAATTGCGTATGACCGACAAAGATGTATAAAAATAATAAACACTAATAAGGTATAAGCGACAGTTCACTGTAAAATAAGATTTTAGTAATTGGGCATAAGCGCCAACTATATTGTATACTTGTAAAGTGTAGTGTGGTTAACCGACGCTTGATGAATTCAACAACAAAGGTAAAGAGGCATTAGCTCCAGTTTTCATAACAGGCGCTAAAGGTAAAGAGCTATAAGCGTCTGAAATCTTTACTCTAATAAGAAGTAAAAAGACATTACCGACTATAAACAAAAACTATGTCATTTTTGCAGAGGTACAAACGCCTTTAGGGTAAAAAAGACCTAAAATTCAGTCGGTTATCCAAAATGACACTTCGAAAACGCATTTTTTTACTTGGGCATAAGCGACAAAAAAGTCATCGTAGAGCCATGGGAGTAAGCGCATTCGAAAGAGCGGAAAATTTTAAGTTGGATGGCATTCATAACTCATTTTCGACAAAAGTGTCGCTTATGCCCTATTACCTTTTAACCGTCGATATGCATGTCAATATGTATTGCTGTATGAGTGTAGTTAAAGTAGTGTATTAACTGCACATTAAATTGGATTTTGGTCCGAAATAAAGATTTATTATTATTATTAAATTGGTATTAAAACACTCGCATGACACTATTAAAAAACTTACCTCCCGCTCGTGTTTTAATAACCTGTAGTTACATAAACTACCACGAAAAAATCGGGAGTGGTCTCCCCTTGACTTCTCGTATACCGGAAACGACTCAAAGGTTGATATTTATACCTTTATACCCTTATACTTTGATGTCATACATGTATGTTAAATTTTGGTCACCCATCCGAGTACCGACCGCGCACTTGGTTCCTTAACTTTCGTGATCGACGGCTCAAAATTTGATAGAACCCTTATATTTTGATGTTATACACGTATTTTAAATTTGGTTGCAATAAGTTAAAGCATGCTCGAGTTATCGTGCTAACGCACAGACACACACAGACATAACTCCAAAAAAAATATTTTTGGACTCTGGGAGGTCGAATTTTTTCACGATTACAAGACTTCCTCTATACTACGTACGAGAAATTAAAAAAAAATCAGAATTATACGGAACCCACAATTACTAACACCATCACAGACTGCTGAGATTTTTTTTATAAGCAAACCCATTAACAGTTTTTGTATTAACATGCAGTACCTACTTGATTAATTATTGTAGTATATCCAGTGGTGTTAGATGTTATATTGATATTTATTGTCAAATAGCTCACTCAAATTCTACTAATATTAAAAACGCGAAAGTTTGTATGGATGGATGTATTGATGTGCGTTTGTTACTCTTTCACGCGCAAAAACCACTGAATGGATATTGATGAAATTTTTCAATAATATGTACCTATAGCTCAAAGGTACATCAGAATAGCATAGGCTATAATTTAATAAACGAAGTCGCGGGTAGAAGTGTATGATATAAATAAGATTATTTACTTTTTAGAAAATTTCGGCTTATAATGAAAGTTATAAACTTAAATTACTTTTAGCATCATGTCGTTTCCAATAATTGCAGAATTTTGAAACACCAAGAAAACTATAAGTATTAAAAGCTCTTGCTTTCAATATTTTTTATGTAGGTAACTATTTATTTGCAAAGAGATCGTATCTTTCTACTTGCTACGATCCTTATGTACTGTTTTAGCTTCATCACCACAGAACACAGAAAGTGTGTGTTCATCACATTGTATTGATGTTTTGAAATCATTACGAAATTGTAAGCTGTGGAGTTTCTTTCGCCATTTCGTCTCCATCTCAGCATAATAATAATTATTTAAGTGAAATAATTATTTCCCGAAATGGTGGTAGGGCTTTTAACGATTTAAAAGTACTTAGCAAAGTCCATTTAAATAATAACATTTTTCATTTTCATTTATTACTCTCACTCATCACATGCATCAAAAACTGTTCAATGCTGATTTCGAATACTTTTGACCGATGCTTCTTTAAAATCATCAACAGCTCATATAATGTCCCCACCTCGGGCTCGAGCCTACCCCACATTAAGGGCGATTAGGCCATCACGCTGTCCAAGTGCGGGTTGGTCGACTTCACACACAACCTAAGAATTTCTTCATAGGTGTGTGCAGGTTTCCTCACGATGTTTTCCTTCACCGTAAAAGCGTCGATTAAACGTACGTATATAGTAGTATATTATCTGTGGTATGAATTCAAAATTGTAAAACACATTACTGGCGGCAAAAAATTATTAGCCTACTGGCGGAAAATTTGTCAATCCGCCACTGTGTGTACAGTCGACCAAATTGAATCATGACCCACCTTAAGATCATTTTCCTGCAGTCACTCTATACAAAGTAGGATGAAATTCGCTTGAACGTACATTTCTAAGTAACGAACCTGTTATCAATTTGTTAGACACTGACAGTGTCAAATAAATATGGCTTTTTAAAATTTGTTCAGACTACTCTTGACTACTACTCAATGACGTAGGAAAGGCGAGACCAAAAAATGCACCAGTGTGAGAAATGCGCACGTGTCCGTGAAAAATAGTACTGCAGTCTGAAAGTTGCTGTTTTTTCTACGTGACTGACAGGCCGACCTAGGCCGCCTGCGTATACGTGAAATGGTCTCGTCTGTCTATCTCATTCTAATATACGTGTGAGGATACTCTTTCTCTTTTACTTTGCCCATCTACAGTTTCCTATATCTATGCATTCATTTCATATTGATAAGCTAACTTTATGACACAATAAAATAATTTCACAAAATAATTTTATCGATATAGCAAGATACTACCCGAACAGCACTATAACAGCTGTCAGTCCGCCATTTTATGCGCTCAACCGGCACGGTTTTTTTGTTGTTAGGGCACGTCCATTGAATTCCTACGTCATTGCTACTACTTGATATCTGACACATAACGTCATTTTATTTTTAAAAATATAATAGTTATTCTATTTTCTTAGTAGTGAAAAGAGTTTAGATTATGAACGAAATCTTATTTAAAATTCCAATTGAGACTTTAGTGCAGTGATAAGAAAGATTAAAATTGCATAGATCTCTGACCCGTAATGACGCATTTTTATTCATATTTAAAACGTACTAAGTGCAACACGCATGATAGCGAAGAAAACCTAACTAAATTTATGATTCTAAAGGAATGATCGGCCAAGTGGGTCATGATTCAGTTGGTTCGACTGTACCTATGTATGTATGAATTTACGTATAATCCTCCGTAGCGCCTAAACTACTCATCCGATTTTGATAAATAAGTAAGGTGTCAATCGATTCGTTATTACAGTTCGAGTAACATAGGTTACATTTTAACAGAGTTTAACAATAGGAGTCTATATTCCCTTGTAACTGATTTTAAGCGTTTTTATTTCTTTTCTTTCATTCATTTTCTTTTTTTTTTCGGTAGTCGGGTTACAGTAATTTAAACTTTTTGCGTGTTTAGAAACGAATTTATAAAACTATTCTGTATCGTCGTGGGAGGTTTAACAAAAATAAGCACCAAATACGTAATATATGAAAACAAGATGTTTTAACCGAAATCAAAGTGATTCTGATGAAATAGTGTGTCAAGGTGACCGGCTTTGAGAAATTCGCTCGCTATTCATGACCGTGGGCTGGACCACTGTCTAGTGTCCATAGGCCAGACGTGACATTCCGTAAAAAAACTCACTTCCCACTTAACCCATTTGAGACCAAAATTAAACTACAAAAAATATTTGCATGCTACTTTTATTTTTGGGTTAAGAAAAGACTAGGAAAGAAATAACTAAAATAAATTTTGAAAAAAATAATCTCTAAAAATTTGAAAAATAGGCGTCCTCAAATGGGGACAATGGGATGATATGGTATGAAAAAATTCAAAACATGATTTTTCTATACATAAGGTCTTCATACATAATTTACATTGCCAGCGTGCTTTAGCATGACACACAGTGCATCGTAACTGTTTCTTTAGTTTTTGGGGAAAATGACCACCACTTTGGTCTTGAAGACATAAAGTTACATCCAACATGTAGGTGAATAAGACCCACCACCATTTTTTATCACGTAGGGATACTCGATATAGAGAAAGGGATTGATCTGCTTGATCTACTCGTCCCCGTCCAGCGTTATAATTTTGGAAAACATGTGGAATCACTACATCCACTTTTTGGCGTCTGTTTGAACACCATCGTTTTATTTTGCCAAGGGATTCTACAGTATCAAAGTTAGTCCCGATAGTGCACACAGTATTATCTAGCCGCCTAACAAATCATATTTTATTGTTCATGTCAAAACGATAATCATATTCCGCTCTATTCTTCTTTTTCATGTCTTTTACTTCAGCGAGAGGACATCTTTTTGTGCCATCTTCACGGACTGTTCCTGAAGCATGATATCCAGAATCCATGGCACCTTCAAAAGTAACATTATCGCATACGTGTAGGTTTTTTTTTTATTTGCAGGTATCTATTACGAGATATGGCATTAGTAACAATGGGTATCTGACAATCTTCATCAAGAGACTAATATAATTTCTCGCAAGGTAGATGATGGTACCCACTAAGCATCAGTATGTCAAAAAATGTCTTCATTTCTTGAGGGGTTGTGTGAAACACGTGTCTGTTATTTTGTGAGGCGTAAAGATGAGAATTATTTACAATCATTTCTATAATCAAAGTTTTCTTTGCATTGTCAAGTCGTTGTGAAACACCGTCTCCACCAAAGAACGGATCATAGGATGAACAGCACTTGCGCCATCGAGGTTCCTGGTCCTCTACACGCTGTCGCTTTCTTTGGAAAGTAGCCAAAGGCTCATAATCTTCGCTGTCCCACTCCGAAACCTGGTCATCATTTTGATGTACGAAGATCTCTATTCGGCCTGGAATGTTTCGTGGTAGGTTGTATTGGACCAGTTCATCCTCACTCTCTTCTTCTTCGTCGGTAAGGCAACTTGGTTCAGGTGGAATATTCACAAATTGGTACTCCTGGTCTTCATCAAATTCACCAAGCTTTGCTTCGATAGCATCTTGTAGTCCTTTGTAGTCGTCAGATTTTGTAAACACTTGTTTCGACATTTCTATTAGCTGATAATTTCTGCACAAAAAAGACCACAATTACCACTGTCATGTACCCGTTGTCCCCATTTGGGGACACTAAGTAACATACAAAATTTTAACTAGACTACAATGCGAATATTTTCACGTTAGAAGTGTAAGTTAACAATTGACAATATAACGATTACAAAATGATATCAATCGTTGTTATTATACTATAGAATTAAAAAATAAATGTACTTACGTTTTAAGTATTGATGTAATATTTTATCACGAAGTAAACAAATGAAAAATCAGTATAAACTGCAGCAAAATCGAGTACAACTGTGTGTATTCTAATGACTCTAACATTAATGCTTTTATGTGCTATATGAAATGTACAAATACCCTCAACATAGAAAAAATATCGTCATTTATGTTGGTGTGCCCATATGGGCACGGCGGTCTTAAATGGGTTAAACGCTCAGTTATAATTTACCCGTTAAACTCTGTTTGTCATGTAGGATTCGATTACTCAATCGAGATGTTAAATAGTTAAATATCGAAATTTATCGAGCAAGCCACCACCGGGGGATAAGATAGTTAGACTCCTATGCAATAGGCGTCAGCTATGACATTAGTTATAGTTACACTATAGTTACATCGATCTTGATGTCACAGGCGTCAAACGAACTCTCTCTTTGAAATAAAAATTCAACGTTAAGTTTAACGTTGAATTTTTTATTTTAAACAGAGAGTTCGTGCGGTAGCGGCCTTAGAGACCCAGAGAATTTGTCTCTACCATCTTTTTTTAAGGTCTAGCAAATTAAATGACGTAGTTCAAATGCGAAGATAGCCAGTTCTACGTAAGAGGTACTTAAATTAATCTATGGCTAGTTCGAGAGATAATCTCAGCGCGGCAACCTCACCTTGTCGAATCTTTTTTATGCCTCTTTTGAATGACCAGATTGTGGCAAGGAGGGATCACATCTCATAGGTCGTCATCATAGGACACACCGAATGATTGGGATTAGTGATGAATGATGGGTTACCACCAACAATAGCATCCACAAGGAGGGTTGACGTCTGTAGGCAGTCGATCGTAAAACTTTCAGCCAAATCCTAATAAGTATTAATTATGTTCACATATTAAACGAACCTAGCCATGTGATGCCAGCAAAGTAGAATAGCATCACCCCATACCCTCCAATGGGTGTCGTAGAAGGTGACTAATAGACCAGCAAAGGGGTATTGATCAACTTATACTCCGTCCACTAATCCGCATTTGGCAAGCGTGGTGGACTACTGCGTAAACTTTATGCGATGATAAGGAGAATCCTTGTGTCCCAGCAATGGGTCAAATTATAAAGGCTGCATTATTACACCAACCCCAAATAAAATTGAAAGCAGGTCAAGGAAATTATGAGGATTGTCGAGACAGTATATTTCTATCAGATAGGAACGTTAGATAAACAAGGTTATACAATTAAGTGATAAAAGAGACCTGTGGTTTGAAAGAAGATATAGTAACGAGAATTTAGAAAGAGATGCTCAAATTATTCGGTCAAACAGAACACAGAGATATTCGTGTGGAAAGGATGTGTCAAAGTAGATTGACGAAAAGGACATATGAATTGGAAGTGAACGGAGATGAGAGACGGAGAAGACCCAGGACGAACGTTTATCGATCTGATCGAAAATTTTAAAAAGGGGCAGTACAAAAGTACTGGTAATCGCTGAGCATGTTGAGGACTGTCATAAAAGTACATGAAGCTAAATAAATGTGTAAGGATCGAAGCAAATGGGAGAAAAGTTATTTCTGTCTGCCCCTTTCGGAGTAATGCTAGACTTTATGTATGTAGGAACCTTGGACTGTCTCAAGGTCAAATCGTGAGGGAATTAACAAAGTGAAGTACAAAAATGTGTAGTCAAGGATGACTCGAAATACACACAATGCATTCCGTATTGGGTTTAGAAAGTTTAATTTTAGAAAGCCGGTGACTTTTCCCCGACTCAGTCTTGGAACGATTCGGTCTCGAGCTGTTTATTCGACAATTACCGCAATTACAAGTTTGTGAGTTTCTGTAGTTAGAACAATCTTGACTTCTTCCTGCTCTGGTCTTACACTGAATTTTTTACATTTACATTTCAAGTCATTGAAAAGTTTTAAAATAATAACATTTGTAATAAGAAATCGAAAATGTAAATATAATAATAATAGCTTTATTGCACACAAAACAAAGAATACAAAAGAAGAAACTATTAACCAATAGGCACAGTATAAATAAGCGGCCGTATTGCTTAACAGCAATAACTTCCAGGCAACCCAGAGTGAAAGGAGATACGAACAGAAACATGGAAAAGGCGCAGAATTATGAGAAAGAAGGAAAAATTACCTAATTAAATAGAAAAACAATAAACAACTGTCATGATTAGTGCTGGAACGGGACTGCCAGATCACCACCAGTTTATTCAAGGGTTTTGTCTCTGATTGCTTGAGAAGCTGATCTCGCTGCATTAGGTTTTGGAATATTTCTATGACCGGTCGCTTACCTATGAGATCTTATCGTGCTAATACGAACGTTAAAATCAAAACCAAATCGTTATCGTATAAAATAACGTGTATATAACATATATATTTACAGCTGACAGCTGTAAATAGCGCGATCGGGAGGCTGATATCAACTCTCCTTGCCTTGGGATGACTGTTTTAGATCAATCACCGGAACATCCAATATTTTAAACTTTCCTAATCTGCGATAGATATATTTCTATTAAATAAGCTTTCGATGTGATGAACTTTATAATCATTTGTTTGTTCCATATGTCGCTGGCGATCAAATGATAATCGATTTTAACATTCTACATGGCATAGAGGACCCCAAACAAAAGCTCTAGAAAAAAACATATTTTGTAAGTGCGCAAAATAAGTTTGAGAAACTATGATCTAAATTATAAGAATAATATATTTCTACGCTCACACCAATTATCTAGCCCAAAGTAAGTTTCATTAGGAACTTGTGTTATGGATAGGTACTAGATAACGGACAATTTTAATACTATATAATATTTTTTAGATATTTTTATAAATAAACTTAAATAAACAACCATGACTTGTCAGCTAAAATTTGTGTTCCTCATACAAACATTTGCCGCTACCAGGGTTCGAATCCGGACCGCTTGATGTGTAGGTAGCTGTACTGACCACTCCACCACGACGGCGGAATTATAATCTCAGATGCTGCCATCCTAATATTCTGAACTTTTATCTTTGTGATAAGAAGAAAAACATTGTATAAAATATTTCTTTCTGTAGGTTATATGTTTGGGTTTAACAGTCTCATGTGATCTCGTTTATTTAATGGTTTTTGTTAAATTCAAAATAGATTTAAGAAATATATTATTTTAATAAACTAATTTAATATTGCAATAATAAAAAAATATAGGAAATCTCAAAGCTCTTTTAAATAGAAAACGGACCTTTATATGTGTAAATTAAGTTCAAAAAAATAATTCATAGTATTTAAAATTATTTCATAATTGAAATAAAAATTGTAGAAACAAACAAACAAAGCAAAACTAGCTATGCGGAAAAAAGGACCTTAGCGTACAATTTATTACGTTCAATTTACACTGTCCAGCCCTAAAATGCCTTTGAAGGTATGATGTGGTCATCGACACTAGGCGAAGACCGGTTTGGCGCATCCTATGGCCTATGGCTTCCGTGCCTACAACAGAAAGGATTTCACGACGTAGAGAATTTTAAAATTAACAATTCTTAGTTATCTGACGCTCTTGTGGTGGAGTTGACAGTAAAGTTTCCTATAACTACATCAAGTGATCCGGGTTTGAGTCCTAGCATGTACAAATGCAGTAAAAATACACTATTGTCGTTTGCGTGCTACTCGAACGATCGTCATCCGTAAACCATGACATATGGTGCTGGTAGAGTAGAATAGCATCACCCTATATCCTCCAATGGGCGTCGTAGAAGGCGACTATGGATCAGCAAAGGAGTATTGATCACCTTATACTCCGTCCACCAATCCGCATTGGTGAACTACTGCCTAAACCTCCTTCGATGACCAGAAGAGGCTTTGTGTCCCAGCAGTGGGTCGAATTATAAAGGCTGTATGATGATGATCATGCGTAAACAATAAGACCGTTTTTAAAAGATGGCAACATTTCAAAATTTTAGTGTTTAAAAAATCTTGAAAATATATCTTACCGAAATAAAAAATGTCATACTTAGCTTGGAAACTACTGGAGCAATTTTCATAAACTAGGTATAATCTTGTAGATAATATGATTTTTTAAATATTCATATGAAAAAAGTAACATCTTGTTAAGAAAAATCAATAGATTGGTTCGTTTTCTGAGTGTGTTATGTAGGCGTGGGGTGCTCTTCTCGGTATGATATAGGTCACCAGACGTTATCATGGCATTAAGACCATTATTATAATATTCAAATAAATTATGTTATTTATTAATATTACCACCCGGACTGCTGAGACGATTTTGAATGTAACATTTGTCTGGTCGTTGGCTTTAGTTGGTGTGTTTACTGAGGATTGATATTTTTTGGGTTTGGTGCCCGTTTCATGTAGGCGACAGGCTGGCAACCTGTCACTATTTGTAGACACTGCATGGCCCATACTGCCAGATGTATGTTGCCTAAGGCTCTGCTCAACCCATGGTATTACGAGCGTCATCGTACATATGTATTAAATGTTATTAAATAACGATATAAACCGTAAATAATAAGTTGTTCAATAATAATCTACCCGGCCGACTTGGACGCCCTAGAGATCCTAATCGGTGCAAAGACTCCCGAGGGAGATGCTCACCGGTCAGGAATCATATCTGGTGTGATTCCACTTACAGGCTAGAGTACCCACCTAGGCCCTCGCCTTCACCAAAAACCCTGGTGACGCAGAGAAGGTCATCAGAGACATCTTGCAAAATCAGTTTAAAAAAGAAAACAAAAAATTGTTCAATAATATTTTTTAACGCGCTCCGGTGAGGCTTCAGCATTGCGACTACATAATTAGTACTATATTTGTAATCAAATCATTCCTAACGATTTTAAATCTCAGGTTAAAGTCAATATAAACTTAGGTTATCAGTATCACCCATGACTTTCAGAGAGGTCGATAACACTAACGGTCCTTACGGTCACCCATCTAGTTTTAATATGTAGATATTTGAAATTGTACTAAGAAGACATTTCCGAAGAAACCCGTATTAGGATAGTGAGTTGTGTGTGTTGGTCATACAATCAGTCGCCATTAAGGGCGATTCTCGATTTGCGTCAAAAGTGTCACATTTTGTAGATTTTTTCAGATCTGATTTTGAAGCAATTTGCACAGATATTGCAAAGAAATCTATACATATAAATAAAATTGGAGTGTCTGTTTGTAATATTGAAATAACCGTTTTTTACTACATGCATATGAATATATATAAGGTACATACACCAAAATATCATTTTTTTTAATTTTTGTCTGTCTGTTTGTTTGTTCCGGCTAATCTCTGAAATGGCAGGACCGATTTTGACGTGACTTTTTTTGGCAGGTAGCTGGTGTAATAAGGACTAACTTAAGCTACCTTTTTTTTGGTAAATTCTACGCGGACGAAGTCGCGGGCACAGCTAGTTATATAATATAGGAAGATTAATTCTTGATTAAAACCGCTATAGAGAGATATTTTAATTTACATTTTGTAAAGCGAGGAGAATCTTATGGCGCAGTTTTACGAAAATGCAGTTTGGAGCTATTTTTCAGATGAAATACAAGCATTATAATCGCTGACAATACTTTGCAAAAATTCTTTTTGTAATAGAAAATATACTACTATAAACCGCTATAGACCCTAAATAAGTAAAAAATTAGAGATACTTAACTATTAGAAAAGAATAACAAAAAAATATATAAATTGGTAAATTTTAAAGAGGATATTTACTATGTTTTTGAAAATAAACTCATTTAATATACTTACTTATTAGTTATTATAATATTTCTATATAATGTTAGACATAATAAAGATCGTAAGACATTATTCATTTCAATCCGGTATTTTTAATATTTATTGAAAAATGTTCTAAATCCAAGCTCGCGGCCATTTTTGATCGTTACCAGCTAGTGGGCCTGTCTATGTGTGTCACATAGACATGCTAGATAATACGCATGTCTATAACAATACAGCGGAAAAAAAATTGGTACTTCAATCAATGCACGCTCTTAAATATGACATAGAGTCATTGTTCCTCCATCATTCTTGTTTCTTAAGATAAATCGATTTACAAGAAGAAGCCTATATTTTATATACAGTCAATTTGCGCGGCAATAAGTCCTTCTCTGACACTGTCAAAGTTCAAGATGACATATTATATGATTAAAGCATGCGACCTTCCGCATAAACCCATCCAGTGCATCGCTTAATCTTTTACTGAAGACAGGTGCAAGGGCGCCTTGTGACTTTAAAACCTATTATTATATGGCTATAAATACATTCCGTTTTTTACAGGTGAATATTTTATAACGGGTTACCGATGCAATACATAGACACTAATGTTTGTGTCAATGTCGGCTGGCACGGAGGAAGTCGTGCGTTGATCTAACTATCACGAAAGTTAAGCTACCAAGTGTGCGGTAGAAACTCTGATGGGTGACCGTTTTTTTAAATCGTTTTGCCTCCGTGCTCTGGAAGGCATGTTTAGCTGGTGGTCTCGGCTGCTCTAGAATGATAGCAGAACTGTAATTATGAATAAACAATTTAATTATGTATTTTTAATTTAATTTTTGTTTGATTTTTTTTTAAGCACCATACATATTTGGAGGCAGACATGGCCCATACTGCTAGATGTGGCTTTAAGCGTAAAAAAAAAGGTTTCCTAAGGCTCTGCTCAACCTGGTTCAACCTCCCATGGGATTGCGAGCGTGATCGTGTGTAGTTAAGTATGTATAAAGCACTACTAAACGAACTTTTTTTCATTGATTAATTAATTCATACATCTCCAACTAAAGTAAAGAATGAATGAGAAGAAAATGTTCTACTTCTGTTAGTAAGCTTTGCCATACAATCGGGTGACCATCGTGCTTAATATTCTGTGATAAAAACTGCTTTGACCTCAAACTTTACGAAATCCTCTAAAGGTCAAGCTATATATGCAAAGCTAAGCTACTCTAAGTTATTAAATGTAAGTACATATAAATAAAATTATTTTTTTACTTACTTTCACTTAAATTTAAGTAATCAATGGTATTAGTAGTAGTATATTAGCTTTAGATTTGTAAATGTAAATTATTATGATATCCCTGACATATGCTTAATGATTAAATTTTGACATTATTACAATTATTAATTCTACTATCTGTTATTTTGTTGTTGGTGTATGCTTTAAGTTACTGATTTGTTACTGATTAGTTTTGAATGTATATATCTTCGCACTGCCAATTAATTTATATATTAATTAATTAATTTATAATTATTTGACAATTGCATATAATTTATAAAGTTTTGCACGTCTGCATGCAGGATGAAGACATTCACGTTGTTTGAAATTAAGAACTTTATAACTGTGTTTTAAGCAAATAAACTTATTTGATTTGATTTGAATAAATTAATTTTTCACCTCTCCAGCACCAAAATACCTCTTTTGCTTCGTAAAATCTCGAAGAAAAAACGCTTTTTGCTGCGAGCTCTGAACAAGACTGTAACGTTCAATCTAAATTAGTTTTAGTAATCTGACTTTTAATTGTCAATAATTATTTTTAAGATAATAAACATATATTAAAGTATTGTCTTGTTTTTCTCACCTATAACAATTTTCTCGCTGGAGAGGTGAAAAGTTGTATGAATCACAGGAGAGCAATTTATTTTTGTCTCACGTTTTTAAATCACTCACTGTGCTCAGAGTGGTTAGTGTAAGTTTTTTAGTATACAAAACGCACCGATTCTAGTTGCGTTAAGAGCTCAATTTGTATGGGAAACATGATTTGCGCTTCTCTCTGCTAGGGGCGCTGTTCGCGTTTCCTATACAAATTGAGCTCTTAACGCAACTAAAATCAGTGCGTTTTGTATACCCGTAGTATAAGTTTTTTCGTTTAAAATACGTAACTACTGTAGTTTTGTTAAGAGCTCGATTTGTATAGGAAACGTGAATAGCGCCCCTAGCGGAAAGAAGCGCAAGTTATGTTTCCCATACAAATTGAGCTCCTAACGCAACTACAATAGTAACGCTTTTAAAAAGAAAAAACTTACACTACGGGCACAAAATATTATCTACCTATTTAACCTAATACAGAAATATACAAAAACTGTGCAATTCTGACAATATATTCTGACATTAATATTACATAGGTACAGGTCGAATAAATAACTTCCTTTTTTTGATTTGGAAGTCGGTTAAAAATAGCATAGCTTGCAGTATGACCAACTTGTAATGGGCACATTTTACGCCGTAAACAAGTGTAAATCTTACGATATATAAAAGTTACATCATCGTTGTCCGAACAAAGAAACGTGTGGTGTGAGACCAAGGTGGAATTAATATAATCAAAGTTTTACTCCATCGGCGAATGTGACAAGGTCGCGGTGTTGCTCGTACGTAATTCATAGGATATCAATGACATAGTTAACGCTATTATTTTTAAAATAGTATATATTTTAAAGTACATAAGTTATAAAATGATTGAAAATAAATATCTTAAAAAAGCTCTTGAGGTGATTGAATAGGTTTCATTAGTTACTTTACTTTCTTTCTGTTGGTATTACTTTAAATGTTTTTGTTTTTCTCTTATTCTAGTTTAACGATATTATTTGTACGTAGGAGAGTGCTGGTGCTCTGTAACACAGGCTCTAAGGCTAGTTCAAAGGTAAGTCCCTCACAATCTAATTTGACCCTTGGTATAAACCCATTTCCCACATGAAGAAGGCAGAAGAAAAGATGGATAGATTGTCGGAGAGAGATATGGTAAAGAAAGACTTACGTATTGCTGAGATGACGGCTGACCGAGGTGTATGCAAGAGGAAAACATATTACGTCGGCTTTGCCATTGATGCCGGCAAATTAGAATAACATCACCGCAAATCCTATAATGTATGTCGTAGAAGGCGACTAACGGATCAGTAAAAGGGTATTTTAAAAAATGGAATAACTTTTTTTTAGTGAATATAGGAAAGCATTTGACCACACTCTCACCTGATCTTAAGCGAAGATGTGGCCTACGATATTGCATGCTTACCTAGAAATAGCCCATTCACTCTCTCCTTGAAGGCTCCTCCAAGTTATAAGTATCAGGAAACACATCAGCAGGCAACAAGTTCCACTCCTTAGCTGTCCGCATTATAAAAGAGTTAGCAAATCGCTTTGTGCGAATGGTACGGACATCAACAACATAAGGGTGGTAATTTAACCTGCGTCTTGTCTCCCGGTAGTGAAATGGGGCTGGTGGAATTAATTCATATAATTCTGTCGCACACTCTCCAAAGTGTATCCTATAAAATACCGATAGACTAGCTACTTTTCGACGATGGTCGAGACTTGATATCTTAACTATAACTGCATAACTGCCTAAACTTTCTTCGATGACGAGAGACCTCGTGTCGGGTAATTCATCAACTCGTCCCACATACCTACGGCCCATTTGGGACGAGTTGAACAAAATCAAAATAAATAATATTTTCGTTGTGCAACTCGTCCCATCTCAATATTAAATTGAGGAAAGATACAATTAGTAGCAAAAGTGTTAGCGTGGAAAAAATAAAAACGGGTTTGTTAAAAAATCTTTCATGATCACAACCATACTTATTATAAAAATTCATAAAATTTTAAATTATTTATGAATAAAAAATATACACGGGAAAGTTTAGTTTTAGTTCTAATAGGTAATTTTTAGGAGTTGTTATGAGTAGGTTCATTCGATATAACTAAAATTTATTTAAAAATAACAAATTCTACTTGTTTAATTTCCGACTGTCATAGATGATAGAATTATTAACAATAAAAAAATCAACAATTGTGAAACATACATTTCACAACTACAACTAAAAGTATAAGTCTTTCTAAGATGTATCACATAGTAATGTAATTTAAAATTGAAAATACTTATTAAAAGTTGCTAAGATTTATAACATTTTTTTGTACATCAGTCTTACTATATACTTAATATTAAAATGACAAACTTTTTCTTATTTTAAATTAATGGCGATCGCAGATTATGCATTGCGCCAACATCAAGTGAAAATGTACATACATAAAGTAACCGACAATTGTACGATAGATTTAGTTTAAGATGGAGTCTCTCAAGATGTGTTTTTGCAACAAGAACTCTCGGGAGAAACTCTTAAAATGACAATAATTGTACAGTAATTTCAGAATTCCCGAGATCTTTTAATATTTCCACAATAAATTAACAATTTCTTGGGGTTTCTCTCTTGAAAAAATGCTTTTTCAGGAAGCCACGTCTCAACAAAAAATTCGCAACCTATCCTTTGCTAGGACTACGAGACATAATATGCAGGAAACCATCGGCCATTACATAACGAGGTAGATGTGCTAAAGCAGTACATTTTCGGATATGTTTTTCACGAACTGCAATATTGTATTCCAATTTTTTTTTTTGCTTTTCTCCACAACCTTTTTACTTCAAAAGTAACCGACATAACCATTGTTTAATTTCGTCAACTGAAACCCATAAATCTTTACCTTGGTCATAGGTAGATAATAGAAACTAAATAATAACTAAACCTGGATTGCCAACTCCCTTATACTAATAAATGTAGTTGTATAATAAATAATTTGTTGAGTTATTCATCTATGCTTTAGTATACCTTCTGAAAATAGTTAAATAATATCGTGTGTGAATTAAATTAAAAAACAATTATATTGATTATTTTAATTTAAAAAAATATACTTAGTATCACTGTACAATGTGTTGATAAAGGTTAAATTTCTATACAGAAATTAGCTTGGGACGAATTGCAGAACAGATTTTTTATTATTTTTGGTTTTCTTCAACTCGTTCCAAATGGGCCGTAGGTATGTGGGACCAGATGACGAATTACCCCTCGTGTCACAGCAGTGGAGCGAATCATAAAGGCTGTTATGATGATATCCTCGGAGTTTCTCCCGGGTTCTTGTTGCAATAACATGTTGTGAGAGACTCAATTTTAAACTCAATCTACTGTACAATTGTCGGTTACTTTAAGTACATTTTCACTTGATATTGGCGAAATGCGTAATCTTTATGTCGCGATCGCCATTAATGTAAAAGAAGAAGAAGGTGATATCCTCCAATGGGTGTCGTAGAAGGCGACTAATGGATCAGCAAAGGGGTGTTGATCACCTTATACTCTCCGTCCACCAATCCACAGTGGGCAAGCGTGATCGACTACTGCATACAGGGCCGGATTTAAAGGTCTGGAGGCCTCGGGGCAACAAAGGAGTGGAGGCCCCTTAGCCCCAAATTATTTTCCAAATAAAATGATCAATTTTTTTCAATCAAGTTTTCGGTTAAAAAATAGGCATACTTCTTTACGACCTTTAATCAACGAACAAAATAGAAAGTAAAGGTAAAACGCGAAATAAAATATGAAAAGAAAAGTTGTTTACTGGTGTTTACTAGTCTGAATTTGATTTTTTTTTCCGAAGTCTCTTTTGTGGAGGCCCTGGGCTGTAGCCCCGCTTGCCCTCCCCCAAATCCGACCTTGACTACATAAACCTCCTTCAATGACAAGGAGAGGTTTGTGTCCAGTGGGTCGAATTATAAAACCTGTTCAGGCAAATGATGATGGAATGAGGAAGATCTTCATTATTTTCTCAGCTTCCATAAGACACACGGGACGAGTGACGTCCGCCAGTAATGCCAATGTAGCAACGTCCGTCGATTAAAAAGGACCAAGTGAAAGGCGACAGTATACAGCTTACATAACAACGGCTCGCCAACCAGTTTCAAAGTGGAACATACGAATTTCGACGGAGTTTTATGACAAATATTTATTTATTATAACGGTGTTGCACAATTAAAATATAAATTCAAGTTACATAGATGTGGCTGTGTGCAGGGGAGATTTTTCCATTGACGTTTTAAATAAGTATTTTAATTTAATAGTAACAGAAAATATTGTTTATACGGCCCGTTGTCCACGTAAACCATGAACGACATACGCATGCTATCATCAATTGTGTAGAATCTGTGACCAAGTGACGTGGTAACGTCTCTATCGCCTATCGTCATGCGTTAGTCAAATAACTCGCCTGCCGTGGACTCTAAATTTATAGCTACCTATTTACTTTTTATTGCTTATTAATATTTGAGCCACAGTTTGTAGATGAGAACGAAAGCCAGCACGAGCAGGGAGGAAGCAGATGCGATAAGAGATAAAACCTCCTCAGAACAGTCGCCGTGGTATAGACGATGATTAATGACGCAACATCGCGACATAATTGTTGAAGCTCGAAATTGTTGGTTATACGTCGCTGCAACCTATCCAAAGCATCTATTAAGTACTTGTCAGTGCTATAGTGGTGGTAATGGTAGGTTTATCTTGTCGATGACCATGTAAGCTAGACCAAGCGCTCCTCTGTCTGGTGCGTACAGTAGGATAGAACTCTGAACTTGAGCCTCTTCTATTGCATCTTTTGCGTCATTAAGCGCGTTCTATCCTACACTACTTACTCTTACAAGGTTGTAGGCATGTATGTAGAGTCGTCTGGGTAGGTACCGCCGCCTTTCTTATTTCAGCCGTGAAATAGTTCGCTGTGTTTCGGATTGAAGGGAAAGGTAGCCAGTGTAATTACCGGGGCATGGAAGGCATTTCATCTGAGGCCTCAGGATGACAACGCACCTGCAGTACTAAGAGATTTTTCGCCTTGCCATTGCATGTGTTTATAGGCGACGGTATCCACTTACCACCAGGTGGGCCGTCAGCTTGTTTGTCATCTAGTTGCATAAAAAAAATACACCACGACAAATGTTCTGAGTAACTTTTTTCCCTGATCCCAAATTCTCTCTCCCTTTTAATGACCACTCGTGTTGGATTTCGCTATTACCAAGTGGGTGTAGCTACCGCTCTAACTCGAACTATTAATGGTAACTCATTTTCATATCGCACAATCAAGAAATGCTGCATTGCACACGTGTATCCTTCACACAATCCTGGGTCATTGAAAAAAGGCCCATCGTAGGTCGGCCAGGCGAAAGTGACAGATTGGCAATGAATCGACTAGATTGAGACCAAAAAAATGCACCAATGTTTGAGTATTGCGCGTGCATTGCAGTCTGACAGTTGACTTGCGCACTGGATTTCGACAGTACAATACTTCGACATGTTTTAGTGTCCGTACTCTCTCAAAAACATTGCACTCCGCCTGGTCATAAAAAAAATAATCCTAACCTACCCATCAATGAGCTTTGTAGACTCCCAAGTTCGCTACATGTCGAAGTACGAAATTCAGTCCCCAAACGATCCATGGCTAACCCTTTTATGAAAAAAAACTGGATGGATTCCCTACAACACCTTACCTCTATTAACTATCTATACATCTATACATACATACATATATATAAAAATGAATTGCTGTTCGTTAATCTCGCTAAAACTCGAGAACGGCTGAACGGATTTATCTTATCTTGGTCTTGAAATGTTTGTCGTAGTCCAGGAAAGGTTTAAAAGGTGAGAAAATATGGAGAAATTGCGAGGAAGATAGAAAAAAACAACATTTTCATTTTCCCATATAAACTGTTCTGCCTACTTGCCTGTCAAACATTTGACGTTCCGCCATTTTAGCGAAGGGAGAGTTTACATGTCGTTAGGATAGGTGCAAAGACGTTTAGTACTCCGTGAATAGGTGATACGAAGTACACCGAGTCATCTAGTAATGAATAAAAATACTCCTTTTTCTGTGTTGTAAGCATTCTGTCTCGCTCATTATAATAGGCACGACCTTATTGTTTAATGAATCAACAATACGAGGAAAACGAACAATGACGCTAAGCGATGATTATTAATTGTTGTGGAAACTTAAATTGTCTACTTACCTTCATAGCCGTTCGCCTACTATATGGACGGCCACCCTAGCTAACAAAATCTCCTGGCCAAACTTGACGGGAAGTTTTGAGATACATTTTTTTTTCCGAATCCAAATTCCGTATGGAAATCCAAAGTCCAAAAAAAACTACCCGAATTAACTATTCCACCAATAGATATTGGTCTGAGTATTGAGCATATTTCGCAAAAGTTTACCGAAAACCAAAGCGGTAACAGGTAATTGCTAAAACTCCGTAAACAGACAATAATTACCGCGTGATTCGTAAAGGAAGCGCACTCTTTCGTAATGCACACTTTCAGCGGAGAATACCCCACTAAACTACATTGGTTATTGAAAGCGTAAATCCGCCTTCATTTAGGACTGCAAAACAACGCTGTTTTGTATTTATTTTACCTTATTTATTATAGAGAACTGCTGTACTACCTCTTCCTCACAGAAGACCACAGTCAAATAACACTTTTGTGGTGTGCTGTTTCTGTTAGTTAATAAGGTCGCCAGAGCTCCACGGGCTAGGGAAGGGGGTTAGATTAGGGTTAACCGCACGCGAGTGTCACAAGCGTTAATGTGACGTATCACATTAACGCTTGTGACACTCGCACTGATACGTACTGTACCCGTAGTGTAAGTTTTTTAGTATAAAAAACGCAACTACTTTAGTTGCGTTAAGAGCTCAATTTGTATAGGAAACGTGAACAGCGCCCCTAGCAGAGAGAAGTGTAAATCATGTTTCCCATACAAATTGAGCTCTTAACGCAACTACAATCGTTGCATTTTGTATAATAAAAAACTTACACTACGAGTACTGTTCTTTTTAGGGTTCCGTATCCAAAGGGTAAAACAGGACTCTATTACTAAGACTCCGCTGTCCGTCCGTCCGTCTGTCACCAGCCTGCCTAGCATGACCACCGAAACACGATATGATATAGCCATTAATCGCGTTGAACTGACAAAAATATTGTATATAACCGCCAACTTAGAATTTTATCGAAACTGCGAACATTAAGGCTTACACATGTTGCGGCGGGCTGGGGCGTTATTGCGCTAATTCCAACGGTTTTTACCAAAACCAAATCGTTATCGTTTTCAAACGTTTTGACAGCTGTTAAACTGTTGTCAAAATGTATGAAAACCTTACCGTGCGCGATGCGAATTGTTCCAAATTTAAAATGGTTGTTTAAACATACCTACTACTCTCTCTAATGGGTGAAAAAGATAAATTAATCTTTTTACGAGTATTTTTTAGGTATTTTTATCCATAAATATTTTAGAAAAAAATACTTTTTAATTTCTTTGTATTCGATATGAAAAGTAGAGTGCTTAACACGGGTAAAAGGAATCAATTCCTACTCGGACTATAGCCATCTAACTACGTCCTCATATGGGAATTGATTCCATTCCTCCCTTGTTAAGCAATCTACTATTTTAGGCTCCAAATTTTCAATACCCAAAATGAATTGCGGTAAAGAGCGACCTCCGTTTTGTACTTGAGTAACATCCTTCAAGTTTAACACGTCCCGCACTATTGGTAAAGAATGCTTAAGGTATTTGCGCATTGCGCACTCGCCGTGTACGCGTGCAATATGTGCACAGAATTCATATCATCCCATTATGTCGAGTCAATGTCGCGGTACATGTTAATTAGATTACTTACCTCAAATCATCCGCAGAAAAACAAGGAACTGTATGGGAGATGTTTAGTGTGGAAGTACAGACGACGGCAGACGGGTTACCAAAAGCTGTCAAATTTCCTCAGTAAAGTTTGGACTGTAATGACTATAAATTATGGGTGAAAAAATACAGAAATTTAACCGTTTCGAGTAGCCTGTACCCGTATTGTAAGTTTTTTCGTATAAAACCGTTATTGTAGTTTTGCGTTTTGTATAGGAAACGCGAATAGCGCCTTAAGGAAAGAAGCACAAATCAAGTTTCCAACACAAATTTAGCTCTCAAGTCTCAACGCAACTAAAATAGTTACGTTTTTATACCAAAAAACTTACACTAAGGGCTGCTGTTGTTGTCTGTACGGTCAGCATAAGAAGTAGATTTGCACTCTAATACCGTTTCATAAGTATAACCATTCATATAAAATTTGCAGGTTGTCGCTGAACATTTCCTACGTCACCGGTTTTTAAGACGACGAAGACCTTGGAGGGTCCTCAAGCCTGTAAGTGAAACGTTCCTAGGGGATTACTGGGCGACCGAGCATCTCCCTCGCGGAAATCTTTCGACCGCCTAGTGTCACTAGGGCGTCCGAGTTGGAAGGGAAAAACCGAAAAATTTGCCAAGCGTTAGCGTTGCTATGACATAGAACTAAAGTGTTAAACTACTTCTGATACAGACTATTGGTGTTCAGTAAAAAGATTACGCTATTATTAAATAACTTTTGCCATGGGACCAAAGTCGAAATCGCGAAATATAAATCAGCTGTTCCATAGAAAACTTCAATAATCACGTAACCAAAATGTATGAAACAGATGATTTTTTTTCGCGAAATCGATGTAGGTCCTATAGCAAAAGGTTGGTACCTATGTAATGTCGAAAGCGTCCCTTAAATTATGAGTAAGTGGTGATAAAAAAAATAACAGTGTATGTATACAACATGTAAACTAAATAACCAACACCCCTGAATACAGGTGGTTTGGGATCGGCTTCCGGGTTGATTGCAATATTTTTTTTTTTTTAATACGATTTTTTTTAAATAAAGAACAAAAAGTACCCAAAAAATGTTGTACAATGTTTTCTGGGTACTTTTTGTTGTTTTTTTTTAAAAAAAAACGTTTTTTTTCAAAAAAATATATTGAAATCAACTCGGAAGCCGATCCCAAACCACCTGTATTCAGGGTGTTGGTTATTTAGTTTACATGTTGTATATACAGTTTATATGCAAAATTAAGCCACAGATAATATAATACTATACTAGTAGTTAAGCAAAAACGCTTAACTGTAATAAGCAGTTTAAAAAAATCTACAACATTGCAGAAATACTTAAAAATCCAAGTTAGGAGTTCTTCATGTCTCTCCTTAGTTTATTTTATATATTTAACTAGCGACCCGCCCCGGCTTCGCACGGGTGCAATGCTTATGTAAATATGCATGTATTATACATATAAACCTTCCTTAAGAATCACTCTATCTATTAAAAAAACCGCATCAAAATCCGTTGCGTAGTTTTAAAGATCTAAGCATACATAGGGACAGACAGACGGCGGAAGCGACTTTGTTTTATACTATGTAGTGATATTTAATTATCTACTTAATGTATCGTATACTTTTATATAATTTTATTAATATTATATCTAATTTATCTTAATTTTATATCTAACTAGATGACCCGGTGTACTTCGTATCACCTATTCACACGGAGTACTAAACGTCTTTGCACCTATCCTAACGACATTAAAACTCTTCCTTCGCTAAAATGGCGGAACGTCAAATGTTTGACAGGCAAGTAGGCAGAACAGTTTATATGGGAAAATGAAAATGTTGTTTTTACTATCTTCCTCGCAATTTCTCCATATTTTCTCACCGTTTAAACCTTCCCTTGACCTCCACGAACATTTCAAGACCAAGATAAGATAAATCCGTTCAGCCGTTCTCGAGTTATAGCGTCAGGAAGGAAAACCCGACTTATTTTTATATAGTAGATATAGTTGAGATTGGTTCCAGTGGAAGACCAGCGCTAGTCGTGAGGCTAGCAATATGCTGAGCTGGGACCATTTGAGACATACCTAATTATTATATTTGATATTTCTGTTTGTTTGTTGTATTGTCCCAATAAATATTTCTTTCTTTCTATTATTTAATTTTGTATTGAAATATTATTATTAACTCCTCTCCTCCTTCTTGCTCCTGTTTTTATAGATATTACACCATATTTTCTTTTACTCAGATTGCCTGGAAGAGATTGCTGCTTAACAATAAGCACGGTGATATGATCTATCATTACCGTGCAATAAGGCTGCCTATTGTACTGTCCTGTGTGTAAACTTGTTTTGTTCATCATCATCATCAACAGCTCATATAATGTCCCCACCTCGGGCTCGAGCCTACCCCACATTAGGGGCGATTAGGCCTTAGTTCAACCACGCTGGCCAAGTGCGGGTTGGTCGACTTCACACACAACCTAACAATTTCTTCATAGGTGTGTGCAGGTTTCCTCACGATGTTTTCCTTCACCGTAAAAGCATCGATTAAACGTACATATGAATTAAAAATTTGAAAACACATTGGTACGTGGCGGGGATCTAACCAGTGCCTCCCGGGTGGGAGACGACGCTCTATGCACTACGCCACCGACACTTTGTTTAGTTATGTTGTGTTAATTGTGCAATAAAGAATATTTGTATTGTATTGTAAATATTAGATATCTACGAACAAAAACAGTGGATTGGCGTAAACAAAATGGGGTAATTCGTCATCTGGTCCCACATACCTACGGCCCATTTGGGACGAGTTGAAGAAAACCAAAAATAATAAAAAATCTGTTCTGCAATTCGTCCCAAGCTAATTTCTGTATAGAAATTTAACCTTTATCAACACATTGTACAGTGAGTACGAAAATACCCACATAAAATATATCTTTATAGATTGTTTTTTTTGTCATAGAAAGACTAAGTATATTTTTTTAAATTAAAATAATCAATATAATTGTTTTTTTAATTTAATTCACACACGATATTATTTAACTATTTTCAGAAGGTATACTAAAGCATAGATGAATAACTGAACAAATTATTTATCATACAACTACATTTATTAGTATAAGGGAGTTGGCAATCCAGGTTTAGTTATTATTTAGGTACCTATTATCTACCTATGACCAAGGTAAAGATTTATGGGTTTCAGCTGACGAAATTAAACAATGGTTATGTCGGTTACTTTTGATGTAAAAAGGTTGTGGAGAAAAGCAAAAAAAAATTGGAATACATATATTGCAGTTCGTGAAAAACATATCCGAAAATGTACTGCTTTAGCACATCTACCTCGCTATGTAATGGCCGATAGTTTCCTGCATATTATGTCTCGTAGTCCTAGCAAAGGATAGGTTCCGAAATTCAGCAATTACTTTGTTGAGACGTGGCTTCCTGAAGAAGCATTTTTTCAAGAGAGAAACTCAAGAAATTGTTAATTTATTGTGGAAATATTAAAAGATCTCGGGAATTCTGAAATTACTGTAGAAATATGTGTAGAATTATTGTCATTTTAGGATTTTCTCCTGATAGTTCTTGTTGCAAAAACACATGTTGAGAGACTCCATCTTAAACTAAATCTATCGTACAATTGTCGGTTACTTTATGTATGTACATTTTCACTTGATGTTGGCGCAATGCATAATCTGCGATCGCCATTAATTTAAAAGAAGAAAAAGTTTGTCATTTTAAGGTTAAGTATATAGTAAGACTGATGTACAAAAAAATATTATAAATCTTAGCAACTTTTAATAATTACATATTTTCAATTTTAAATTACATTACTATGTGATAGGTACATCTTAGAAAGACTTATACTTTTAGTTGTAGTTGTGAAATGTATGTTTCACAATTGTTGATTTTTTTATTGTTAATTATTCTATCATCTATGACAGTCGGAAATTAATCAAGTAGAATTTATAATTTTAAATAAATTGTATGACTGATTTTAGAAACGTGATTTTAGTTATATCGAATGAACCTACTCATAACAACTCCTAAAAATTACCTATTAGAACTAAAACTAAACTTTTCCGTTTATATTTTTTATTCTTAAATAATTTAAAATTTTATGAATTTTTATAATAAGTATGGTTGTGATCATGAAAGATTTTCTAACAAACCCGTTTTTATTTTTTCCACGCTAACACTTTTGCTACTAATTGTATCTTTCCTCAATTTAATATTGAGATGGGACGAGTTGCACAGCGAAAATATTATTTATTTTGATCTTGTTCAACTCGTCCCAAATGGGCCGTAGGTATGTGGGACGAGTTGATGAATTACCCACAAAATGTATACTTTAAAATAATAAAATGTTTATTTACGTTATACCTAATGGAATTTGTACAAGAAAATTTAATGCCATTTCGGAAAAACATTTTGACATGACAATAATATTTTTCACGTTAATGGCAATGGCGCCTAATTTATATTCGTGGCTTGTTGGTTGCACTTTTGAATCATCTACATTAATCTTCTGACTATATGTCCGAAGAATGTTTTTAACCAAGAAGCTTATATTTTAACATACTTACTAAAAAATATGTCTGTACGTTTTCCATTTTTCAATTTTTTTTCAAAGTAACTTTAAATGTACCTACATCGAATTTTGAAAAAAGGAAAACGTACAGGCATAGATTTTAAGAAATATGTGCAAGAATTTTTTTCCCTAACCCCCTCCGCTGCTTTCCCTTTCCTTCTCCCACAGGGAGGAGCAAAAGACAGAGCAGCGAGAAGAGTTAAGAAGACCTAGCTTGTCCGGCAAGCTAGGCAAGAAGGGGGTGAAACCTCATGATAACCTTAGGACCGGACCTAGAGTTATGTCGGACTCTTACCGACTAAACGCCCCCTATTGCCTAGTGCCAAAAGGGCTATGAGGCTATCGAAAGCAGCCGTCTCCTCAGGATAGAGGATTTTTTTTTTATAATACATTGGTGGCAAACAAGCATACGATCCGCCTGATGGTAAGCGGTCACCGCAGCCTATGGACACTTGCAATACCAGGGGTATCACACGTGCGTTGCCGACCTAGCAAAAACTTTTTCACACCTTTCTTGAAGACACCCATGTTGTAGTCCTTAGGGAAAATCTCAAACTCAAACTCAAACATTTATTTCATCCATGTGGTACCTATTATGGGTGTACAATTAAGGTTTACAGAACCATGACATGACCCTGAGAAGGGCACCGCAACACAATTAGCCAATATTTGGTAACAATATCACTACCTACTCCAAAATTACAATTAATTTGATAAAAAATATAAAATTATTGTCATCATTGCACATACATTATTAATTTGATAAAAACTATTAAATTATACTCATTATTGCAAAGCACAATTGTAAATATTAGTATTTGAAATAATTAAATTACTTACATTATTATAATATTATTTCTATTGTTATTTAAATTACAATTACTTTGCTAAAAAAGATTAAATTATTGTTATTATTGCACATACATTATTAATTTGATAAAAACTATTAAATTATACTCATTATTGCACTTCATTTGTAAATATTAATATTAGTATTTGAATTAATTAAATTACATTATTTATCATATTATTACAATCACATTATTACTATTACTAATGTACATTATAAATAGGATCCAGCTAAAAACAAAGTTTGAATAAAATAAAAAATAAAAATAAAAAATGTCATGTATTATTATTCCTCTCCTTATCACCAAAGAACTCTTGCAGTGAGTAATAGCATTTTTGACAGAGGTAATTGTTAAGACTATTCTTAAATAAATTAATTTTGTTTATTGATTTTATATGCTGAGGGATTAAGTTATAATTTTTTGTGGACATATTATGTGGTCCTGTATTAACTATTTGTAGTCCCTCAGTGCAGGGTAGACAAACGGTTGCTTAGTTTGTATGGAGTCGTGCGCGCCATATTATCCTCATAACACTATGTATATGTATAGCCAGTCTTCCAGTAGCTGAGGGTTCTGGGTGATAAAAAAAAGTTTGGTCTCTACCATCTATTAGAGCAAAAACATCTCTAAAAATATAAATAAATCATTTCCCAAGATTGATGCATTTTATAGAGTGTGTCGGAGTTGTCGGACACATGGTATGTCCGTTGGTACATAATTCACGGTACAATTCGCGCCAACAGATCTTACGCCATATTGGAAAATAAACTCGGTATGATTTAAATTGGCCAATTAGTACTTATCGATCTTTTGTTATAAGGGTAAATCACTTAATATTGCAAGTGCGTTGCCATCCTGGGGACTAAGTAATTACACTGGTTACCTTTCCCTATTTGTATGCTTTTGTATGTAGCAAACAAAACATCACCAATTGGTGGTATCAACAGGAATAGATATTCCATATGAAACCACCGGTGGTATTACTTGGGTGGTGTAAAGTGGAATGCTGCTGATGTGTTCAGGGAACCTATTCCTTCTTCTATATGCATGTAATGCAATCCGCATCTTCACTTATGGCGTTAGGCGTTAATATTTTTTCTTTGCGGTCTTATTGTTAACGCGTAATGATCATTAGAAAATTGCAAACAAGAGGCGAGAAAAGTGGACAAATATGTGCCTTGCCTATTATTATTTTAAAAAACAACTTATTATAGAGACTACAGAGTTAACACTTAAGTGCAGAAACGCTGCAGAATAAAAATAGAAGTTTGTTAGTAGCTTATAGGTATTTGTGCATATCACTTGTATGATCGTGTTTTTATTACATTACATATGCAGAATACTCGTTTAGCTGTCAATAACAATTTTTTACCTGTCGAAAAGTATTATAATGACATAATAATATTGCCTTGGGTGGAGTGTGTGAGCACTTATTGCGACAGACACGGCGACACGGCGTCCTCACCTTCGATTGGACTTAAAAAGACTTAAAAATATTTTAACATTTTTAACTGACTTCAAAAATAAAAAGGGAGTTGTCAATTTGACACGGATGTATGTAACATTGCACAGATTTTGTATATGTTAGTCGGTACCAGCTGCTAAACACGGGTGCCAAATTTCATGAGTATATTGTGTGTCTGTATGTTTGTCCACGCATAATCTCAAAATTATCTATAGGTCGGATTGCAAAAAATTTTTTTTTGTTAGACTAGGTATAGTCCAACTTAGAAAACTGTAAGTTTCATCAAAATCGGTTCAGTAGTTTTTGAGATAGAGAGTTAAGTGTGTATCAGTCACTAAAAAAACGTTTCGTTGAACTAACAGCGTAATTCTGAAATATATTGTTATAGATAATGCATGTTGTTTCAATTACAAGAATAATTAAAATATAAAATAAAGAAGTAAAAAAGTAATTTAAAAAATTGAACCGACTTCAAAAATTAAAAGGGGGAAATCGAAGCATATACTTAATGTTTAAAAAAATCTAAAAGTAAATACGCCAACTATTTTTTGAAAAAATAAAACCAAAAAATAAAATAGTTAGCACCGGAACTGCCGACTAATTGAGAGTGTAACATCTGTCCTGGTTGTTGGGTCTTGTTGGTTGGGTCCGTGGCTATACTGCCAGATGTGGCTTTATGTGTAACATAATTTAACCCAATCAACACAGAGATCAATCACGACGCGAACATTTTATGAACGCGTCACTGGCTGTATAATAAACAAACCGCGCGCTGAGAAAATCGCTGAAAAAGTAATAGAAAATAACTTTTTAGTGTAGAAACTAAATAACGAACAAAAAGTATAATTATTACCTATTTAGAGAAAAACGTGGGGTGCTCCTTAATTTTATTGTACCCATCGAATATTTCCAATAACCAATATTATTGAGCACCCCACGCTTTTAAAGCGTGTTTTTTAGGTTTTTTAGGGTTCCGTACCTCAAAAGGAAAAAACGGAACCCTTATTATAGGATCACTTTGTTGTCCGTCTGTCTGTCTGTCAAGACCCTTTATCTTAAGAACGCGTGGACGTGTCAAGCTGAAATTCACATGAAATACTCAGGTCTATTGTCCCTTTAAGCTGTGAAAATATTAAACTTCTAAGCCAAGCCAATCAAAAGATACAGCCGATTATGTCGATATTTTCAACAAATTTCCGACACTCGCAAAGGAATCAAAACCTACAGGATACTTCCCGTAAACTCAGAATCTTGAAATTTGGCATGAAGCATTGTCATATAATGCAAATATAGGAAAAATTGCGAAAATCACATTTGTTTAGTTATTAAAAATATTTTAATAAAATGAAACTTACTACCTTATTTCTCACGAACGAATAAAGGTATCAAATTGAAATTTATAAAAAATACCTAGGTCTATTGTCCCTTTAAGCAGTGAAAAAATCAAACTTCTAAGTTAACGTGATCAAAAGATACAGCAGTTTATACCGAGGAACCCTCGGTGTGCGAGTCCGACTCGCACTTGGCCGGTTTTTTTATTATTATTTTGCACTTACTTATTTTCTCATAGAGGATGATAAAATGTAAAGTGTCCACCTCGTAGTGATACTTGAAATATCACATACACTACAAGAATCACATACACTATTTAAGCTCGAGCGAGGTACATAACGCTCTCGCCTTCTTTTCTCTCTTAGTAAACAATCTGCTATTATTTTTTGGAATTCTTCGAATAAAGATAACCTTCCCATGAATTATTGAGCCCAAATTAAGTATCGTTAACAAGGATGGTCGGTAAATAACGGATAAAAGCATACATAATTAATAGCATCGACCAAACCCTGTTGCAGGTCTGAATTTCCGGTTTCCGGCTGGGCGTTTGACCTGATTTGTACCAGTATTGTAATTCTAATATCAATTTAAGTATAATATCAGCGCTGCCAACCCTTAGTCCCTTCCTTCCTTTACTCTCCAACAGAAACACAACACTACAAAAATGTAGTGTTATTTGCCTGTGGTCTTCTGTAAGATGAAGGTACTACCCCAGTACGGGCTGCTCCAAATTCGAGCGGCTAGACGGCTGTGAAGTATCGCGCACTGTGAAGTAGTTCAATCCTATGTGTACCTTGGCTCTCTAGTGTCAAACAGCGGTAGTTGCGTGGATGAGGTGAAAAGGCGTATGGCGATGGCTAGAAGCACAATGGGGAGGCTGAAAAAAATATGGAGGAATAGGGACATCACCAAAGCCACTAAGACCCGGCTGGTTGGATCACTTGTTTTCCCTGTCTTTTTATATGGTGCGGAAACGTGGACGCTGCGAGAAATAGAAAAAAAGAAGATAGATGCCTTAGAGATGTGGTGCTGGAGACGAATGCTGGGAGTTTCATGGACCGAATTCCGTACAAATCTATCTATACTCCAGGAACTCGGCATCAAGCAGCGTTTGTCTACTCTCGTGCAAACACGTACACTGAAGTTCTTCGGTCATGTCTCGAGGCGGGAAAACCAGTCGATTGAGCGATTGGTTGTTCAGGGTAGAGTGGATGGTACTAGACCGAGAGGCAGATCACCCATGCGATGGACCGACCAGATAAAATCTGCCGTGGGCGGCCCGTTGCACGAATGCACAAGAAGCGCTACAAATCGGACACGTTGGCGAAATATAGTGAGGCGAGTGACAACAGCCAATGGCATTCCCTCATAACGACCACGACCGCTCTGTCAAGAGCGAAACGAAGAAGAAGAAGAAGAGACGGCTGTGCCTTACCTCGAAAATAATGTAATAAGAGAATAATGGTTCATCATAACAGCTTTTATAATTCCATCTTGAAATTTTATTGAAACTGCGAATATGTATCAGCTTAAAAATGTTCGCAGTTTGGATAAAATTTCAAGATGGCGGTTTTATCCAATAATTTTTGACAGTTCAAAGCGGTAATGGACGTGGGATCGGCAACACACGAGCGCGCGGATTTGGAGTTTGGAGCGATGGAGTGATGGATTTGGATATCCAAAATTTTTCATCACTCCATTCAAGCCACGTGTGATTCCGAACATACGGAACGATTTTGGCTTATTTTGGAGTGATGACTTAGCGTGAGGTGGCTTAGAGCGATCGTGGGTGATCAACAATACCCCTTTGCTAGTCCATTAGTCGACTTCTACGTCACCATTGGAGGAAATAGATATAGGGTAATGCTATTCTACTCTGTGCGGCAACACACGGCACTATTAGTTTAGATTCTCCAATTTTATTTTAATATCATTACAGTCATTACTTTTGTGTCTAAATTCTGAATTTTTCCTGCCCATTACACACCTAAACTGGTATTGCATATAAGAAACTAGTTTAACAAAATATTAGGCAATAAGATGGATAGATACTTCATACTTCATATAAATATTATTGACCTTTGAACAAATGTTCGAAATTGTTACACAAGCCTGCTACTACGAGATTTCAACCCGGAACCTTAAGTTTAGTAAGTTAATTATGTTATAATTAAGATACCTATGCAGATTTTAATAAACTTAGCCAGTTGTTGTTTGCGGATTTTTTTTATTATTGTAAAATTTTGATAGTCAAATGACCTACTTGTTGAGTAATCAGAAACATGCTTATTTATATACATGTCTGTGTTCGATTTCCGGTTGATGTCGATGTGTTATTATGAATATTTTCACCAAATAAATCGTTTTGTGTAATATACTTATTATATTATACAAAATTACACGTTTATACATAATATATCTCTAATAAATTGTATAGTTCCAATTTATGTAGGTAGGTATATGAATGTATATCCGTTATTTCAATATTAAATTTTAACTAGGTGCGTAATATATCTTTTTGTGATAAAAGTACAATGTTAAAAAGTTTATTTTATTCTTGTTATTTATCTATATATCACCGCTAACGTGCTTAAATCAGTTACAGTGCAGATTAAAGATCTAGATAATCTGCAGATCATCTGTAGACCTATTTGCTAAATGTTTTTGACACATGGAAGTGATAATCACCGAGTGAATTAGGTACATATACATTGCTGTTTTACACGACACGCTATTATGGCACTTGTCGTGTAAAAACAGCCATGGATATGTAATTCAGTTAAGTACTTTTATAAAATTCCACACTTTAGCGCATTATACCATGAAATCGATCCGTTCGATGAAACATTTTTTCTACTTTCGGATTCATTCAGATAATCTGCAGATTACCTAGTTAATGACCACATTAACCTATCCTGCATTCTAACAGTAACATAACATAGCATAAAACAAAATCTGTACACTTTTAAAGCAACGGATTTCAATGCGGTTTTAACAGACTCCGTGGGTTTTAATCAATAGATAAAGCTTTCAAGAGGTAGGTTTAGAGCGAAGCCGGGCGGGTCGCTATTAGTTCTATTTAAAACAAAAACAAAATATGGTAATATTTCACGTGAATTTCCGTTTTAAATTAATTAAGCATAACAGAGCAATTAGGTATTCAAAGATGGCGCAAAATGATGACGCAAAAAGGTCCAGCAAAAAGTTTACAAGGAACACACGCTAGTGTACGATAACAGAAACCTTTCGCGCTACACCAGCCGGAACTGTATCTGTTTATAAACGTGCAGACTGCGTCGTCTTCGGCCGTTCATAGCTAGGTCACTTTCTCCTCACCTTGATTTCTTACGCCTCGAGTGCGCTAACATTACCCAAGTAAAACGGAATTCGTCAACACACAGTCAAAACTTTTACTTTTACCAATAACAGTGTAAAATTAAACGTATTAAAAAGTTCCCCAGGCAGTTACATAAAGCTTCATTGTGCAGCTATTTACGTAATTAATTTCAAACACTTAGTTTGCATCGGATTTCGAAAAGTAAATAAATGACTCACCTGCCCGAAAAAATCCAAAAAGCTTTTTAAAAATCACCAAAGAACACTCTCACGACAAAAAGAAATTAAAAAAGAATAAGTCACTGGCACTATGGCGCGTGGATTCGCGCCAAAACGAACACTCGAAACTTTTTACTTTTTAAACGTAAATCCTCCGTGGAGTTGGAAGCTAAGCGGCCACGTACGACGCGGACAGTGGCTACGCCGGCTATGACCAACACTGCGTTTCTTGTTTACACGCGAGAAACTCGCGCTTAACCGATCCTGTGAAAATGTTGCAGAGTCGACTGCATTTCCGCATTGTGTGGTTCGTTTCAAAACAGCTGCATAATAGCAATATTAACCAACATAGCTTGTAGTGGACATGTTGCAATAGTTGTCGTGGCCTTTTTCGCAATTACACAGGTAAACATAGTGCCGATGTTAGATGCTGCGTATATTATTAATTATTAGCATGTCATCAAGAATCCGGTCATTTTGTTACGCTGAAGGAAATAAACAGTGTTCTACACGCGATCAGCGTTGAAAACTTCCGAAATGATAACTTGTTATGAATTTGCTATTTCTATTGTGAAAAACGATTACCTGACATCAGCCTGACATGGTTATTATGGTTTAAATGAGTACTGTGTAATTTTGTTTTAGGAATTTAAATAGTAGGATATTTTCCTCCCCTGATCATTGGTAAATAGCTAGGAGTAGATACCGACCACCTCCACCACGTCTACACCACATGGAGAGGACGATACAGAATTAGTCTTCACCGGAAAAGTCCACTGGCGGCTTTACAAATATCTAAGTTAAGTACCTACTCTTAAAAAAGAAATATCGTGGATTAAAAAATAATAAAAGAAAATGAAATCTCCTTTCAGTAAAACGTTTTATCCCGAATATTAATAGGTTTGTACCTCTACATACCTTGTATGGCACCCATTTAAATTTTTTCGTTAAATACAGTTCGGGTGTGCGTTGTGATTTTGTAATATAAACTTATGTACTGGCCGTATAAATACGAGCTCTTATTTGAAAGCTAAAAATGTAAGCAAGAAACATAACCTTTAAACCGTGGAAGATTTAGTCCAAACTTATTAATGAAAGGTATAACTATATACTAAAAGCTATACTTAAACTGAAATAAACTAAGGAGAGGCATAAAGATAATAACCTGGTTATTGAAAGAATTTAGTGTCTGAGGCCTCCTTAATTTAGTGTCTGAGGCCTCCTTAATTTAGTGTCTGAGGCCTCCTTAATTTAGTGTCTGGGCCTCCTTAATTTAGTGTCTGGGGCCTCCTTAATTTAGTGTCTGAGGCCTCCTTAATTTAGTGTCTGGGGCCTCCTTAATTTAGTGTCTGAGGCCTCCTTAATTTAGTGTCTGAGGCCTCCTTAATTTAGTGTCTGAGGCCTCCTTAATTTAGTGTCTGAGGCCTCCTTAATTTAGTGTCTGAGGCCTCCTTAATTTAGTGTCTAAGGCCTCCTTAATTTAGTGTCTGAGGCCTCCTTAATTTAGTGTCTGAGGCCTCCTTTATTTCCTTATATGCTCAGATAAAGAATTCCACAACCGGACAGCAGGTACAGCGAATGATTAAGAAAGGAAATCAGAGGAATGGGTAGGACTATATCTAAAATTCGAGTAGAAGATGATCGTAAATTACGACTAACTAATACGACCTATTCTTCCCCGACAGAGCAACGAAAAGAGTCAGAGGAAGCTTCCGGACTGACAAACGAGGAAAGCAGGGGGTGAATCCTCCATGGATACCCTAATAAGGGTTATGGCGGACTCCGACTAAGCACCCCCTTATTGCCTAGTGCCAAAATAGCTATAAGCACAGATTTAATAATACAAGGAGATAGGGCAAGCCGGCGTTTAACTTGCGACAAGTGTATGCCCTGTGGGCATACATTTCCGCTACTTCGCCTTCCGATAAAGTCAAGTGAATACGTAACTCAGCAATTCGACCGATCTCCTTTGCGGCTGTGCTTAACTTTCATCGCTTCGCAGTCCTTAAGACGCGCGCAATGAATAGTGTATATTACGGTATGCTCAACTAGAACCATTTTATGTAGTACGGCCGCTGCCCCCCTAGCACGGAACGTGGACAAATTCTCCTCGGGGAAAACAAAATATTTTCCTCTCACTCTAACTCTCACTAAATCCTGAGAAGAAATAGTGTCAAGTGGTGGAGAGAGATTTTGTCCACGTCCCGTGCTACGGGGGCTGATCGCGACACTCTGTCTTCCTATGAACTCGGCGATTCGACCGATCTCCTTAGATTGATATATCTGTGGCTATAAGGCTATCGGAGTAGTCGCTCCTTCAGGAGAGGAGAGGCTGCATCAACCGAAAGGGAAAAGCTTTCGTTAAATAGGAATACCAATACCTGCACATTGTCATGGCTGACCCGCGTTTGTAAGGTAAAAATACAGTACAGTAGGCAAAGAACTATAAACTTTGAGTAACATCATATAAAGCACTAGAAACGCAGACTTAGACTCGCCCTACCACGTGTAACGCCTTACGTGTGTTTCACAGCAAAACGTTTCTTGTGCGAATTCACACCTATTGTGATATTTGACCTTTATTATGGTAGTTCATCTTAACTGGATGTCAAATATTTGCAAAAATATTTCGTTCGGGTCTTAGAAGTGCAAACTTCGAAGATTTGATGAAACAATGTTACCATAAAAACATACCTAAGTAGGTACCTACCAATCACTGACAAATTTCGACGGCGAAAGTTACGTCCCGGTAGCTTAGTTGACGCAGCCGCCCGGATTGCGGGAGATGCTGGGTTCGGTTCCCGCCCTAGACAGTCGATTTTTTCAGTGTATTTAATTTAAACTACCTAATTATTTATTCTAGTAGCTATCAAAAACTGAAGTATAAAATATCGAATATAGGTAATAGGTAAGTAGTAGATACTTAAGCAATCCACATATCTTTTTTTTGTTGTTGTGGTCAAATGCATTTACGCATCGTCTCTGCGGGGTGGTGCCAACCGCAGGGGATATGTGGGACTCGAGGTAAAGGCGTTCCCTCCATACCCACTAAACATCCTCCCCGGCCTGACTTCCAGTGCGCTAATACGGGACGGTCGGTCGGGATCTGCGCACGCGAGCGCAACTGCATCGAGACCGTCCCAACGCTGCCCGTCTAGGCACTCCTTGTGTACCAATTGGTGGCCAGCAGCCCACATTGGCTACCGACTAACGCCAGCCCCTGTGGGCCGCTGGCCGGCGCCGGCCTTATAGGCCGCCTCCTCACCGACAGCTGCTCGACCTGGCGCGTCCTCCGACGAGGACACCGGGAGCAGCCATCGGACCGCACCCGAGGGACTTCGGGAGCGGTCGTGGCCCTGAAAAGGGCCGTCCGGAACTAGCCGTGGTGGGAAAACAAAAACAGCTCGACGATGGCATGTGACTTCGAATGCAAAGCGGACACACTTGACATCAAAAGCCACACACGCGCCGAGAAAGTTTCCCCACCACGTTACCAGGGTCCGCCACGAGGAGGCTTCCGGACGTGGACCCCAAGCAATCCATATAAATAATTATAGTTTTATAAACGCGTTATATTTTTATAAACTTATCTTAATATTTTTGTCGAGGTAGGGCACAGCCTCCTCGAATCTGGAGCAGCCCGAACTAGGTTAGTACCTCATCTTTCAGAAGGCCACAGTCAATTAACACTACATTTTTGTGGTGTTATGTTTCTGTTGGTCAGTAAGGTCGCCAGAGCTCCACGGAGTAGGGAAGGGGACTATGGTTGTCAGCGCGCGAGTGTGACGTCAGTGTTGCAAGCGTCTATAGGCTACGGTGACTGCTTGCCACCAGGCAGGCCGTATGCTTTTCTGCCAACATCAAACTCGAGGAATTATAATCGTAAACATGACCTGAGAGGTACCTACCTCATACAAATTTATACACCCTGGGGATCAAATTAACTCTGATACTGGTACAGTAGACGAACCACGTCGTTTAGACCACAAAGGCGTTCAAAATGTGTGACACCAACATTTTAATGCTAACTATCAATAAAACAGCCTTCAAAATTAAAAACAGAGAAATAAAAATTTCATGTTTAAAAAGGTTTTTGAAGTTCGGTCCCAAAGGTTTTTTTTAGTTTCGGTCAAAAAGACTACCTACGTTAAATTCCAAATGTTGAGGTTGGCACCACCCTCATAAAAACCGATATTTTTCGATAGGTATAATTTTTTATTTATTTTTTACCTACGTAACTTTTATACTTCTTGATATCGAGTGTTTGGCGCTTTGTTTTGGCCATGGCGTCTGGATTTCAATCTTTGTAAATAAAACAACTTTTACGGATTTAACTCGTCTGTAATTAGATTTTACATTTTGTTATTATTGCCCGACGTTTCGTAACACTTTGCAGCGTTCGTGGTCACGGGATGGCTAAAGATGCTATTCTAAGTTAAAGTCGCGAGTTAAATTCGTAAAAGTTGTTTTATGTGTAGGTAGTACTCGCGCAAATCTAAGAGAACATTATGTCACTCTTTGTTTCGTTAATTCTAAATTGCTTCGGAGTTTATTTTGTGTAGTGAACGTGGTATTATAATGTTATGCACAAGCTTGCATTGTTATGCACGAGCAGATAAATGTGTATGAAGTTAAGAATTTTATAGAGCGATTCCCAGGATATCAGTCGCCATCGTGAGGTATGTTGCCACGCATTTCTCGCCAAGCACTCCCTAGATTTAGCCATATGATGCTGGCAGAGTAGAATAGCATCACTCCATATCATCCAATGGGTGTCGTATAAGGTACTGATGGATCAGCAAAGGGGTATTGATCACCTTATACCTACTTCGTCCACCAATCAATCCGCATTGGGCGAGCGTGGTGGACTACTGTGGTGGCCCAAACCTCCTTCGATCCACAGAATAAACGATTCCTTTGTGGGCCAATGTATACGTTTTTACAAAAAGCAAACACCAAAATCTAAGAATGTAACCATTGATTTTAAGGCTAGTTTACGTTTTTCTTAAATTTGTTTTTCGGAACTACATCGCTCTGCTCCTGATCTCGGATTTGTTTATTTTATTTATTTTACATATTTATTCAGTTTCACATTATTATTACTCAGCCTGTGTGCGCGCCATAATACGGCTATGGCGCCCCACGTTGGGCGCCAGATGTGAACTGAGGCGGAGGAATGATACACTCGAGACTACGGTAGAGCGATGTATTTGCAAATGAAGCTAAAAAACGCACATACTTCTGAAAAACGTAACAAAAACATACAAGTCCAATCAACAATAATAAAACATTAACTTTGCTAGGCAGTGACACTCATTTACATTTTTCTTTTCTTTATAGACCAAAAACAATCCTCTTTGGTCTTATAGAACAATAAGTTCCCGAAGAATATTAGAGATTTGCAAAAAACTGTAAAAACTAAATTATATAAAAAAAGCTTATTACAAGATAAATTTAATTGATACAAATGCGTGGGAGTAAAATCTGCCCAAAATTTACGCATTCAAAATTGCAATTTATTCATTTTTTTTATGTTACGAGATGGCAAACAAGCTTGCGGCCCACCTGATGTTAAGTGGTCGCCGCCGCCTATAGACACTTGCAATATTAAGTGTAAATCACTTAACACTGCAAGTGCGTTTGCCATCCTGGGGACTAAGATGATGCCTCCCTGCCCAGTAATTACACTGGCTACCTTTCCCTTCAATCCGAAACACAGCGAACTGCTTCACGGCAGAAATAAGAAAGGCGGTGGTACCTACCTAGACGACCCTACAAATGGGTCTACCACCTAGTGCCTGATTGATATACCTATTGACCTGTAATGATGTTTTGAAATCATTACGAAATTGTAAGCTGTGGAGTTTCTTTCGCCATTTCTTCACCATCTCAGCATATTAATAATTATTTAAGCAAAATAATTATTCGTCCCGAAATGGTGGTAGGGCTTTTGAGGATTTAAAAGTACTTAGCAAAGTCCATTTACTTATATAAAAAGATTTTTCATTTTTCATTTTCATGTCGAGGAGAGGCCGTGTCCCAGTAGTGGGTCGAATTATGAAGGCTGTTATGATGATGACTCCTTAGATGCATTAAAATGTGTGAAACCCTCATTTCAATGCAAAAAAAAACAAGAAAGAACATAGAAAAAGAAGACTTTACTGTATGGACTACATTCCTTTGCCGTCCCGTAATAAGGAAAATCTGTGAAAAACTATCATTGTCAATGTCAAATACTAAACACATTTTTAGGTTAGATTTTAGAAAACATTCAGATTTTTGGTCAGATTAGTTTATTTTAATATCTATCGATTAAAAATCTGATGATTAAAATGGCTTTATTAAAGACTTTACTAAATAGACATACAAGTAAGTAAAAAAGATATTCAAAATAAGTAGGTAAGTAGGTACTTATGTTGATTTATATTTTCGAAATTAATTTGAAACCAAATCTATTTTCCAGTGAGCGTACAGAGATTTACACCAGCTATTAGATTATCTTCCAGCAATACAAAGGAAGCTTCTAATATTGATGACCCTGTAGAAATAGAAAATCCGTACAAAAAGGAGAAGAAACTATGTATATTGTGCAAGATGAATGTTACACCTGACTACAAAAACTACCGCCTCCTCTCACAGTTTCAAAGTCCTTACACAGGCCGCATATACGGTAGACATATTACTGGGTTATGCACGAAAAAACAACAACAAGTTGAAGCTGAAATAGTTAAGGCACAAAACTGTGCTTACATGCCTTATTATTATAAAGACAAAGCGTTTTTGAAGGACCCAAAGTTGTTTGATCCAGAGAATCCAGTTCGCCCTCATAGGTTTTAAAATATGAATAGTATTTAGAGTTGTAAAATAAAGTTTGTATAGGAGAATTCCTTGTTTGTTTTATTTATATAATTAATGCAATTAAGGGTGCGTTCCAAAACCAGGTGAAGCTAAACTTTTTTCTTCTAATTGATGTAAAATAACTAAAGTTTAACAAAACTAACCAATGGTGTAAGCGCTTCTTAATAACGACCATTAGTGAGCTATCATTTACTCTACCCCTAGTAAATTGAAATCGTTTTGGAACACACTCTAAATAAACTAAGGACAAACTTGGGCAACTTCAAATAAAAAAACATTGATGTACCTAATATTCACTCATAGACGTATCTAAAACATCTTTTAATTACACTCAACCCACTGTGTTCTGTGACTCAACCTAAAACAAAATCACAGGCATTGTTTTCTTGAGGACCATAATTTTGATTAGATTCAAATAACATAATGCTTGATCAGTTAATTAGTCAAAAATTGGTCTGTAATTAATTGTCTAGATGGCAATTTTTATTTGACCATTTACTCTGGATTATGGCAAATGCTTTTTAGCCACACATAATACTTTAGTATTACTATTTTGAAACAATATCTGTTGATATTCATACACTCTGTTCTGCATTAATATCAAAAGAACAATAGAATAAAATATACACATTTATAATGTTTTATTTGTAACAAGAATCATACTGAATGACATAAATATAACAAATTGTAAGTAACAAACATTTCATTAAACTACAAATCATTAAATTTGGATAAAACAATACTCTCATCAGTAGGTGTGCCAAAACAATCGTTTTCTTCATCATAACCAACTAAATCGGCTGGAATTTTTAAAGTTTCAAGAATTTGGGAGTAGTCCATGTTCTTGTTATCTTGGCACTTAATTTTCATTAACTCCATCAGTTCCATTAAGGCATCCTGGCAACCCTTTTGCCATTTTTTAATGAGGGTTCTCAGTTCTTCAGTGTCTGTCCCTGTAGCTTTTGCTAGGAGTAACTTCTTTTTCATTTCAATTCGAGCCTTTAATTCATCAATGTCCTGTTGAGTAATAGAACCAGTAGACTTGGCTTTACATGGCTTCGACACTTTATCATAAGACTTTCTAATAATTATAGTTCTTTTCTTATCCATAACAAAATCTTCATCATCGTCAAAGGATGTTTGAGATGACTGTTTACTTTCTGTAGGCGTAACTGCTTTTGAGTTAACAATTTCATATTTTTCTTTCACTTTCTTCTTAACATTGGGTTTAGATTTCAAGCCTCCCGTGGAGGTGGTTTTGTCCTTCAACTTTTTGACTTTGACTTTGGTATTTTCGAGAAAATCACTTTCATCATCCACATTAATAATTTCTTGCTGAGAGTTCTTGTTTGCTTCTTTCTCCTTTGGCTTATTAATAACACTTAAAGGAACATCATCAGTATCAGAATCAAATAAAGCTTGGGAAACAACATCTCCAGCTTTGTTCTTTGTCTCCAAAGCATTTTTAAAAATCTTTTTCTGAATAACTACAATACACTCTTTAGTCAAGTTCTCTGGACTTTTAGGTTTTGCAGTCTTCTGTAACTTGTCTGTGTCTGTATTATCTTTCAGGTTTTCTTTCTCTTTGTCTATTGTTAGGTTTGATTCATTAATAATAGTACTGCAGCTAAGTTTTTTAATTTTCCCCACAGATTTCACTCTGATTGGTGTTGCAACTATATTTTCACTAACTAACTTTACATCTAAGTTTTTACTTGAATTATTTGTATTTTCCTCCAAGACTGGATCACCAGAACCACAGACTGGGCTTTCCTCTGTAGTTATCTGAATTCTAGATATTACCATACTTTTAGATTTTTTTCTTCTTGGTAGACTAATATTTCTAGACGGTGTGGTGTCTATATTATCACATGTTGATGACTTATTTACTTCGGCGTTTACACTACTTTTTGAAGTGATTTCTTCGTTATCATTTTTCTCAGTAGATTCCGTGTCACATACCTGTTCATCACTGACTTCCTTCCTCTTTCTTGTTTCTTTTTTCTCCACACTACCTTCAGCAGCATTGCCTGAGAGTGGAGAGATAAACGGCGACGGCCCACTATTTCTCCAATTTCGGGATAGTCCTACTCTACGACAGGGAGTTAGTAGAGATTTACTAATACCACCCGGTGTTTTAGGCGAATCAAGTTTCTTATTAGACTTTAAAGAAGACAGGCTTTTCATTGTATAATTTTCATTAATTAGCTAGAAAGTATCTGGAGTGGACAAAAATTAAGAGTTTAAAGTTTAAAAGTAAAAATAAATATTATTGATTGAACTAAACGTCAATGTCAATCAAAGTAACCATTCGTTCTATAAAATGCCCGCCAAAATAGTGATGTTAAGAAATAAAACTTGTGTATCAATTGAATTAAGAGATAATAGCATTTTTTATTGCTATTATTACTTTTAGAAAGATGTATCCAGGAATACTTATAGTAAAAAAAGCCTTTTTTGTTAGATTTAAATTCTCGTAAAAGTTAACATTGCACTGCACCTAGAGAAAGTTTCCTCAAGTTCAAAAAACAGATATTTTAATTGGTACAAAAGCCAATTTAAATATGTTTTATTGAACTACTAATATTAAAAACTATTATTAATTCTATTTATGAATATGTTTTACCAAGTAATATAGCAATAAATATTTTGAAACGAAACTTCATTCTATTCTTAATTAATGGCGTCGCGATGCATTAAACGTACGCATTTTACCAATGTCAAGTGAAAATGTAACTAATGTAACAAAAATGATACGGTTGATTTGGGTTAAAAATGGAGTGTCTCAACACATATTTTTTACAACAAGAACTCTGGAGAAACTCTTTAGCAAGCAATTGAAATTATTTTAGGTAGTACAGCACTATTCGTTCTCTTTTTCCACCTTTCACTTCATTCATTCCCGTGAGATCCCGTCATTGAGTAAAATATTTCATTCGTTCAATTCAACCATTCATTCATACATTTTGCGTGCAAGTTTCAAGTGCTAGCGATTGTATTTTTGATGCAATAATAATTCTTCGTAGCTTTTAAAGGCACATTGCATATCTAAATCATAGAAGTATTGGATTGCGTACTTGGTGGTGTTTTTAAAGTGACGAGTTTCATTGCTTTCATAAACAAAAACATTACATAATGCCGCTGCTACGATTGACTACAGGAACTTTCGGACAACTACGCTCTTTTGCGACATCATCAGCCCTCGGAAAACGAGTCAAAACTTTCGCTGTATATCGTTGGAATCCAGATGAACCGGATAAGAAGCCATACACGCAAAATTATGAAGTCGATCTCGATGATTGCGCACCTATGGTTCTGGACGCGCTATTAAAAATTAAAAATGAAATCGACCCAACCCTCACTTTCAGGAGGTCTTGCCGCGAAGGCGTATGTGGTTCCTGTGCAATGAACATCGATGGTGTGAACACATTAGCGTGCATCAGCCACATTGACCAAACCCTTTCTAAGCCATCCAAAGTATACCCGTTGCCCCACATGTACGTTGTGAAAGACCTTGTGCCGGATTTGACCAACTTTTACCGTCAATACCAATCGATTGAGCCATGGCTGCAGCGTGAAAATGAGGCTGTTAAGGGAAAAGAAGTTCAGCTTCTACAGGATGTGGAAGACAGAGCTAAATTGGATGGTCTGTATGAATGTGTGCTCTGTGCTTGTTGCTCTACCAGCTGCCCTTCTTATTGGTGGAATGGAGACAAATACCTTGGTCCAGCTGTCCTTATGCAAGCATACAGATGGATAATTGATTCTCGAGATGATGCTACTGCGAAACGTTTATCGAATTTGAAGGATGTTTACTCCGTGTACAGATGTCATACCATCATGAATTGTACTCGAACATGCCCAAAAGGCTTGAACCCAGGACGAGCTATTGCCCAAATTAAAACTCTTCTATCAGGTATGGTTAAGAAGCAAACTCCTATACTAGACCCAGCTGGTCTAGAGAAACAGGCAGCTTCAAATTAAATTAATTTAAACAATGTCACTATGAGACACCAGGATTTATATGGCTAGTTTCTGTATATTTTTTGAACCTTCTAGAAGATAGACAATGTACTTAACAAAATTTTATGTGATGTTGTAAATTATATCATAAGTACAATTATTATTTAGGTTTTAGTGAGGGTAACTTTGCTAAACCTGTTAAATTTTCTATTTGACAATAACAATGAAATTTTCCTAAAATTTTCTGTGCATGCATTTTTATGTTTTATGAGGTAGGTATTTATACAACTGTAACAATTCTTTTACCTTTAAAAGAATTAATTTACACTAATTACAGTGTTTATTGTCAAAAAGAAAGTTTGAGATTATTTTATTAGCTAAGAAGTAAATGAAATTATTTAACTCTCATTGTGTAGTCTATCATATAGAAGCTAATGGTTACTAAATAAAATTATAACTACTTTCTTTAAAAAATATAATTTTAGGTCCTTTTTGAAGTATTCCAGTAATTTAGATCATGTACACGTATATATGAAAAGTATTACTATGTTAAAAATCATGGTGTAATTTATTTCTCCATCGGAACATTAGGTGTATTTATATTCATTGTTTTGCTTATTTGAAGTTTTCGAAAATGTATTAAAATTTACCTGATTGGGTATGTCAATCTTTTTTAATTACCTAATTAAAGATTATTTATTACAATGCAATTTGATTTTTACTGGCATGCTCAGCCTAGTTATTCCTATATTTCTGATTTGGGACACTCCAGTTCTAAGTACTAGGGAAATGGAACTAACATGAAATGAATATAGGCATCTCTTTAGTTTTCTTACTCTGTTATTCACCTGGGAAGATCTCATAGCACAATTCTTGGGTCGGCAGCGGCAGGCAGACTAAAGCACATAAGTCAATATGGGCTCCATAATGACTTATGTGCTTTAGTCTCCCGACCAAAGAATCTCTTTATAACGGTGGTCAACATCCTGGATATTGATTACATACATACATCACATCACTTACAATCCCATGAGGGGTTCAACAGAGCCTTAGGTTACACTTTTTTACACAAAGCCATATCCAGCAGTATGGGCCATGCAGTGCCTCCAAATAGTGACAGGTTGCCAGCCTGTCGCCTACTATTGATTGATATAACTAAATTCATAACTCAGACCAAATAATTGGTCTGAGATTCATGAATGAAAATCATTGCAGAGAAAATGAAACCTACCTCTCATTTTGCTTCTCGACTAATCAGGGGAGAAAAAGATTCCCAGGTAAGAGAACAAAGAATATGGGAAATTTCGTGTCATCCTTTGGCAGTAGTAGTAGTAGATAGTGTTATTAAGCAGAAATTCATCCAATTTCTGCATAAAGAGTAAATTGCATAAACTCATACATGATGCAAAGACTATAAAAATGATTAGGCATACAAAGTAATAAGTTGCATCTGCATATCACTATTATAAAATATCTGCTGACCTTTTACTTTAAAGGAAGTTACGTAAGTATAAGTAGCACACTGTCTTTAGCTCGTGCGTAGATACAATAACAATGACGCACTCTAAATTATTATAAATTTTCCTGGTCACTCCACATTTCATCATCATGAACAAGGCTCGCAGAACAAACTCGCAGTCGCAGGCAATCTTACTGCAGCTTTCATACCAACCACTACGTTACCTGCGTGTGGGAAAAGACGTATCAATTTCAAGCATTTTAGGAGATGGATTTTAGATAATCATGTATGTAATGAAATGAGATTGGAATCGAACTCGTCCTAATACTAGATCACGAGACGAATTTTTCGTTTCAAAATCTTAATTTTGTACCTTATTGCATAGGTACCTACATTACGTATTTTTATAGTTATCGTTTGTCGGCGTCGATGGCGTAGTGCGTAAGAACGTCGTCTCCCACCCGGGAGGCTCTGGTTCGATCCCCGCCACGTACCAATGTGTTTTCAAATTTTGAATGCATATGTACGTTTAATCGACGCTTTTACGGTGAAGGAAAACATCGTGAGGAAACCTGCACACACCTATGAAGAAATTCATAGGTTGTGTGTGAAGTCGACCAACCCGCACTTGGCCAGCGTGGTTGACTAAGGCCTAACCGCCCCTAATGTGGGGTAGGCTCGAGCCCCTCGGTGGGGACATTATAGGAGCTGTTGATGATAGTTATCGTCAAAAGTAGGTACTGGTATTTTGGTGTCATAACAGCTGTTTCACAGAGGTAACGTTCTCATTAGAATTTATCTCTCTTAATTAAAACAACTGATAAACCTTAACCTTTAATTTGAGATTGTTAATTGAATGACTAATCTCGTATCCCATATTGAATAAGAATATTTTCAACATCAATTAGGTATTTAATTAGTGAAGCAATTAGGTAATTGGAAAATTTTCAAGATAAGCGCCAAATTGAGAAAAAATGGCATTTCTAAATAAAAACGATTGTTGTTTACGAAACACTGTGTGGGCGTCGAGCCTGGAGACAAGACTGCGAGTCTCCCTAGTTAGTAGTACTACCTAGTAGGGCTGGGCAGTTCAAAACACGGCAGGCGGCCCGAGCCTTACTTGTGCGGCCTGTGATTTATAATTACTAGCGCCCTTTTTTACTTTCTCGTACACGCAGTATAGAGGAAGTCTTGTAATCGTCAAAAAATTCGACCTCGAGATTTTGACGGATTTACACGTTTTGGACCTCCCTAAGTCCAAAAATATTTTTATTGGAATTATGTCTGTGTGTGTGTCTGTACGTTAGCACGATAACTCGAGCATGCTTTAACTTATTGCAACCAAATTTAACATACGTATATGACATCAAAATATAAGGTTCCTATCAAACTGAGCCGTCGATCACGAAAGTTAAGCAACCAATTAAGTGTGCGGTCGGTACTTGGATGGGTGACCAAAATTGAATATACATGTATGACATCAAAATATAAGGTTTCTATCGACTTTTGAGTCCTTTCCGGTATACGAGAAAATCAAGGGGGAGACCACTCCCGGAGACCGTCCCAACGCTGCCCGTCTAGGCACTCCTTGTGCACCAATTGGTGGCCAGCAGCCCACAGAGGCTACCGACTGACGCCAGCTCCTGTGGGCCGCTGGCCCACGCCTCCTCACCGACGGCTGCTCGACCTGGCGCGTCCTCCGCAACGAGGACACCGGGAGCAGCCATCGGACCGCACCCAGGGAACTTCGAGCGCGGTCGTGGCCCTGAAAAGGGCCGTCCGGAACTAGGTGTGGTGGGAAAACAAAAACCAACTCGACGATGGCATGTGACTTCGAATGCCAAGCGGACACACTTGACATCAAAAGCCACACACGGCCTTAATTTTGCTTTCTTCTAATCATCTCGATCACAATGATGTTATCTCAATGTTATAACGGTTCATTTATTCTTCCTATCACACACCTACATCTAGAAGAACATAATTCAAAAAATATCATAATGTTCTCTTAGATTTGCGCGAGCACTACACATTATAAATAAAACAACTTTTACGGATTTAACTCGCGTGTAATTAGATTTTACATGATGTTATTATTTCCCGACGTTTCGTAACACTTTTCAGCGTTTGTGGTCACGGGATGACTAAAGATGTACGCTATGTAGGTTATCATATTTTATGAAATAGTTAAATCTACCGTCACTTTAATTATTAATTTGGAGTGTTCCGTTTCACGCAAACGGAGCTCACGATGTCATTAGGTCTTGCCGTGTGGTGGTTTGCTTGAGTTTTATTAATTTTAATTACAAAAACATAAAAATTAGGGATCCAGTCCCGACTAATCCGACCCGAACGCTGCAAAGTGTTACGAAACGTCGGGCAATAATAACATGTAAAATCTGATTACACGCGAGTTAAATCCGTAAAAGTTGTTTTATTCAAAAATATTTTTTTTATTTTTTCCATATTATGTCGTAAGGTTATTTCAAAATCTGGGATATTATAAAAAAGTAAGTAGTCTCGCAGGTTTTACTTCTTTGAAAAAAATCTTTAGAAAACCAAAAAAAAAGTTATTATTTATCATATTATCCTGCAACACAAAAACGAAAAATAACGAAAACAACCAAGAGGACGATGATTCCATCCATGATGATGACATCTTTTCCACAGATGATGGAAGTCATCTTGTTTCCGGTCCGGCCTTTCTCTACAACATTTCTTTCACAAATTATAAATAAAAGTACTGTTTAGATAATCATAAATTACTTTATTATTATTATTATAGAATTAATAACGTACCTTTATAACAGAATGTTTTAATATTAAATATATTATATACGATACCTATACAAAGCATCTAGAAAATTCAATTTAAATCACATTTTCTTGTTACTAATACACGGTAATTAATATAAACTGAATTAATTTAAGAGTATGGTAATAAACTTTTGTATATAGAACAGCAGAGGGGCTAACTTTTTTTGACAGTTGAAAGTGATGTTCACGGAGTGAATTTTTACACGACAGGTGCCATAATAGCGTGACGTGTAAGACAGCAATGGATATGTAATTCACTCAGTGATGATCACTTTCAACCGTCAAAAAAGTTTGATCATGTTGGCCTCATATTTGAGGTTAAGCACTCAAAATTTCAAGATTCATAAATCATGAGTTTTAAAAGGACGCCATTGTCTTTCCAGTCAGCCTGTATATTTAAAAAATTGAAAATTATAATTTCCTCTAATATCTTAGACCATTTAACGCGGGACGTGGCATGGCGCAGGTTTAGTACTGAAAACATTCTGCCGTTTTTCGCGGGGGGTGAGGCAAACACGCATAGCACACAATTACTCACTTGCTTGTGCACACTGTTGCAAAAATTGTAATCGCTATTATGAGCGCACACTCGCGGGCTCGGCTAACCCGCGTACCACCATATCGCCTAACGTTGTTTCTGTCGCAAAATTTGTAGATGAAAAATTGTATTGTTATGTGAAACAGTAGTTTATTTGAATAGAAAATTACTTCCGTGTGATAAGCAACTCCGTTTTAGAATAACTTTAATGTTTCTGGTCGTCGTTTACAAGAAAACACTCCGCAACCAATAATTTTTACGAGGTCTGCTTAGCGAAAGATACGAATTAAAAATGGCGGTCGGTCGTCGCGGCGAACTAGTTTTTATAAACTGACATGAACTTTGTTCATGTACTTTAGCAGAGGGGAAGCGTCCGCTTGCCACATCCCGTATTAAATTGTCTAAGTGTAATATGCATGCAACAAACCCTTCTTTATACTACAAGTGCAGCAAATTAGGGTGCAACAAACAACCCTACGTCAGTAACTCTAAGTCTTCTTCCTCCTACCCTGCTCCCACTTTATTTGTGGTCGGTGCAGTATGCCTTGATATCGACAATACTGCTTAAGGATTTGGCATTAGATTGTTACGACCGTGTGCCTGACACCAAGCCTCCTTTGGAACGACCGTTTTATCTTTCGACTATCGTTAACAGTCCTTAATTTACACAGGGATGCATATTTTTAAATGTAACGCTTATAAGTAATTCAGTTAATATTACCATTCCGATGTTACCATTCCAAAACCCGATTTCAGGCAAAACCAGATTTTCCTAGGCCGAAGTGATATATTATTATGTCTGGTAAAAATTGCTAATTAGGTAAATATTTTTCAATATATACGCTACTTATTGTTGTTAATTTTATGGAATCCGGTTTGGCCTAGGACAAACTGGTTTTGCCTGAAATCGCCATTGGTCATAAGACATATAAATTTATTATTTTCTTACATTAATACCTAGATAGGCAGTATCAAACCACTTATTTCATTTTTATTGCTACAAAAGAAGGTAACTTTATCGAGACATCGTGTGATAAACTTCTATTAGCTTGGTGTTCGTTCGACTGATAGACTTGTATCAGTTTTTCAAGTATTATGTGATATAAGCCGCTGTAGGAATGTCTTACCAGTGCATAAAGCACAAAACACACAGGATAATTTATTCCCTCTTGGTAACACCATAGTATAAGTAAACAAGTAGGTAGTCTTTGGCAACGCATCAAGCGCGATTTAAACAGGAAACATGGCATGTCACACTGTAAATTTTAGGTCTAGCTAAAAGATGCAGAATTCACAGTTATTTTTAAGAATGAGAATATATTTTACTTCAAATACCAAGGCGTTTCGTACGTTTTGAAATCGAAGAAATTAAATATTTATGTCAACTCAACTTTTTAAATGAATGTGTGATTCAGTAAATCATCATTATCAGCCTACTTGTTTACTTATACTATGGTTCCCAGGCAATAGTGACGAGCGAAAATCTTTATAATTAATGCCGATATAGAGTGCCAACATCTAAATCGGTGTAGAGCCATTTAACAACACCAGTGAGTGTTTTTAATAGCGATCCAGTTTTTGTGAATTGTCATTGCAAATCTACAGTTTTTCTCCTTAAAATATACCTACAGACTGTATACTATATAGTAATAATAATAACTATAATGTTTCTTTAATTAATTTTCAACCTTAAGATGAGTCCAGATTAAGTAACATGCTGTATAACTTATGCTATATAACACGTCCACATTATTTAACATTGCTGTATAACATTGCAACATAACACAAGAAAATTAAACAGATATCATCCGAACTTATATAACTATGTTTATATAATACTATGTAGCCTTTGTAGCCTGACATAAAAAGTTTATTATTATAATAATATGTTTTTTTTTATATAGTCTGGACTCACCTTTAGACAATGTGTATTATAAAGCCCAAAATATATTGGAAAAAATTGAGTCTGTGGTAACTGTACCAAACACCCTGTATAGTGGTAGACGAAACTAATGTAGGTATATCCAACATTTCTCATATAACGTTATATTTTCTAAACTCATACATAATTATGTTAGTCATACTCCATTAAACACATATAAGAGGCTGTCAGTGCAAAAGTTGCCTAACCCTCAATTTTTCATATTGTGATTCATCTTCTACAATTAAATAAAAATGTGTTACAATTTAATTCAAAATCGGCCTATCTCTTGTTTCACCAAGCGTCAATAGATGGCGTTGCAAAAGTTCTTTTCGCATTGATTATTTTCTCTCAACGTAAACTTCATAAGTGGCCCAAGCCGCTTAGGCCATAAATTGAGGGTTAGGCCATTTTTGCGCTGCCAGCCTCGTCACTGTACATTGTAACGTCTTGATATAAATCACATAGCTTTCACAATTCAATTATTGGTCATTCCAAAAAGGTGCATAGTTCTATGATAGTGAACACTATGGCATTGATATACGAATCGAATTTGAACGATTGAAATATCTATACCTAGCATTGAAAGATTTTTAAAACAATCTAAGATTTAAAATAAATATGTATTTTAAACGCACACCTGACCTTATCCCTTCCCTTTAAGGAGTACGCGTGCTGGATTACTGTTATATGTAAAAGTTTTCATTTAATGGCAACACTAATTGTCACCCAAAAACTATAGAGTAACTTTCTTCCTCTATTGTCTTTGTCGGTCTGTGCTCTCATCCTTGCAATGTGTCCATAATCCATTTATAAAGTAATCCAATTGTGTTATTGTGTATTTGACATGTAATTGTCTTATTTTATTATCTGTACGAATCTACACTACTGATAACCTGAAGCCTCATTACAGGCCGCGAGCCGGTGCTTGACCTGACCATCAAGAGAGTCCCTGGCCATTTATTTGTACAATTATATTGTCACCGAGTTACTGTAGCTACCATGCCCGATCTAAGACATTTGGCAACTCATTTCTTTGTAGCACAATCAAGAAATGGAATTGACTGCCAGCAGACGTATTTACTCCTCACTACAATCCTGGGTCATTCAAAAGAGGCGTGAAGAAGCACCTCGTAGGTCGGCAAGGAGAAGGTGGCTAGCGCGGCGCTAACATTATCTCTCGCACTAGGTAGCGTAGTACTTTGAACTCTATTTGTGCTTACCCTAAGTTGGAATGGAGTAATTCATTTCCTAGCATTTTTATAACTTAGGATCAGCTATCAACATTGAGCTATGCATAGCTTAAGGGTGGTTTCATACCAGCGATTTATACGCGCGTACAAGCTCTTTGCTGGAAGCGCGTGTAGACGCGTATATGTTGCAATTAAAGATAAAACTTTCATCATCACATCATCATCAACCCGTATTCGTCCACTGCTGGACATAGGTCTCCCCTAATGCACGCCACTGCTCCCGATTTTCGGCCACTCTCATCCAGCCCACTCCAGCCAGCCTACGCATATCATCATCCCATCTTGTCGCAGGTCGTCCTACACTACGTTTACCGAGTCGCGATCTCCACTCAAGAACTACGGCTCCAACGGCTCTCAGTTCTACGGCTAATGTGACCAGCCCACTGCCACTTCAGTTTGCTAATTCGGTGGGCTATGTCGGTGACTCTGGTTCTCTGTCGGATTACATCATTTCTGATGCGGTCCTTCAGAGATACTCCGAGCATAGCCCTTTCTATAGCTCTCTGAGCGACTTTAAACTGGTGGACTAGTCCAGCCGTGAGTGTCCACGTCTCGGCGCCGTATGTCATAACTGGGAGGACGCACTGGTCGAAGACTTTCGACTTGAGACATTGAGGTATGGGCAACGAGAAGACTTGACGGAGCTTACGAAATGCTGCCCAGCCTAACTGAATTCTTCTGTTGGCTTCTCCCTCGAAGAGAGAAAACTTTGAGAAAACTAAATTTATTAATGGAAAATATACATATACGTGTCGTAAAAGGCACACAAGGCTTACGTTTGGAACCTCACATTTTTCCCTATGTAAGAGAAGCGAAAAATGCCAAACTAGCTTGGGACAATCTTGCTGCTGTCTTCCAGAATAAAAGCATTAATAGACGAATCGCTTTATTATATGCTTTACTGGATGAACGTCTCGATAAGCATACTTCGATGCATGCGTATATTGCAGCTGACATGAATCACGCCCAGAAGCTGAAAGATATTGACAATGGCATTGATGATGATTTGATCGCAATCTTTTACTTCGAGGACTTCCTGAACGGTATAACTCGATGAGGATGGCTTTACAACACTCTGGTGTTAAGCTGACGTCGGAGTTTGTTCGGAGTGAACTCATTCTTACCTTTTACGACAGGTATATGTATATTTTCCATTAATAAATTTAGTTTTCTCAAAATTTTATTTTTAATTGCAACAGTATAGTCACGAAATGTGTCACACCCGCAACTCGTACTAGCGTTAGCGCGCTTACAAGCTCGTATAATCCATGTTGATCCTGACTCACCACTACCGGTTCTGGCGGACACGCTGCAATAGACTCTGAAACTCTGAACCGTAATATTCAGATCACATAGAGCTGAGCCGTTGAACTGCAGCTCAACATCAAAACAAACGGCTCACGGCTCCCGCAGACCAGGGGGGCTATTCGCTATCTTTTTTTGACAGTTGAAAGTGATGATCACTGAGCGAATTACATATCCATTGCTGTTTTACGCGACAAGTGCTATAATAGCGTGTCGTGTAAAACAGCAATGGATGCGTAATTAGCTCGGTGATCATCACTTTCAACTGTCAAAAAAAGTTAGGGAATAGGCCTACAGGTTAGTTCACCCACAGAGACAGACACAAAGCTGAACGAACCGCGACACGCATAGATAGTAATGTGACATGACTCGCATGGGTCCAATATGGCTTCAGTTCGATCGGGTCGGCGCTGCTCGGCGGCTCTCGGCATTATTCGGACGCAAACATTTAGATTCAGGTACTGAGTGAGCTGATCTGTGAGCCGGTTCGCAGCTCCAGCTCAGGTATGTGAACCGTGAGCTCATCTGCGGCTCGCAGCTTTTTTGGTGAGTTACCATGTCTACGCTGCAATAAACCCGTGTACGCGAATCAGGTTTTATTGACGCGTGAAATTTAGCACGTATACCGAAACGACCGTATACGCGCAGAAAAAAACGATAATCTGAAACCGCCAGTTTTCAACAAATCGCGTGTTCAATAAATAAATAAAATAAAAATTGTCGCTCTCTCTTTCTTCAATTACATATATTATGACGTCTGAAACCTCATTTATTAATATTTGTAAATAAATAAAATATAATAATCTAAATATCTTTGCATACTGACAAGTAGTATGAGATCCCTTGTATACAAGATAGTATTGTGGATTACGGACGATGCGGCACGCTCGTGACTGCGTTCGACACAGACTGATTGCAAGACGTCCCAATTAGGACGTTAACGAATCTTCATAATGCGGGCCTATGACATATCTGCTTCTTGATTTATATAATATCATCGAGCATAGCAGAGCACAGCGAAGCATAGCTCAATATCAATTGATCACCCTTAAGTTAGTATTTGATTTGTATGATTCATAAATTTATTTCAGTATCATGCAATATAATCAGTAATTTTGAAATCTAAAACCAACATTAAACTTGATATCGAACATTATAAGGTCATCCATTGCCATCACGACAATTCTTGCCAAACGCTCCGTAAAAAAAAATACATTTGCATTTTATTGCAAAACATACAAGTTATCTAAAACTATCAATTTATTTAATAAAATCTGAAACTCCAAAGTCCTAAATTTCAAAGAGTGGTGTGAGTATTTTACATTGCAGCCATACAAAAAAAACATAAAATGTGGCTGTACGTCTATCCTCCCTTTTCCTTGTCTATGGAGAATTAAAACAACAATTCTCGCAATCTGTCAATTTACATTTTCTAAATTACTTTAATAATATCATTATGATCTAGAAAATATTATATTAGTATTTCAAATATATTCGTGTGTATTTAAAATCGGACAATATATCTATCTTGCTCGCACTCTACAGCGTGTGAGCGTGACATAAGCGACGCATTTAATCCCAATCTTTAAAAGAACAGGCAGTATTTTCATGTCCTATTTAATAGTGCTAAAACAAATCCCATTAACACTACACAAATAAACGATTCTCAACTCTAACTTCATAGACATATTAACTAATATTATTCCTCCTCGATAGATAGTGTAGTTTTGGTTTATATAAATCAGAAGTGTCGTACCTCTGCACTTTGTTCCTTTGCGTTTTTATTTTGCCGTTCAGTGTCACTGGTGTGTTCTGCTCGTAATTCTCAATGGATTTGTCGCTGGACGGACTATTTGAAAGATCTGAAAAATGTAAAAACGTACCTCTTTGGTGGTGGAAACTTTGTAATAAATACATGTTTAATATTTAAGTTTAATTAATACTCTGTATCTCATTGTAAGTTGGACTGTAATATTGTCTCTATGAAAAATAAATGTTCTTTAAACCTTAATGGGTTATTTGAAGATACCCGTACTGTTCTTTACAATTTTAGGTAATAACAGAACAATTTTGGATATATTTTATCAATAAACTTAAATAAATAAATATTTTTAAGATGAGCGTCACCGCGTCGGGAGACAGCTAAAAAATGAAATTAAACCAGAATACAAATAAAAATATAACGATAAAGTACGGATTAGGTATAAATGTTGTGCGGACGCGAGCGGGCGGCAAGCGCTGTAGAGTCCACTAACGTCAGCCATTAGCCCCGCGCCGGCGACTAAAAGCAGTGTATTGTTTTATACCAAACTGAAATGTATTATAACTTTGTAAATACGTATCGTATGAAGTAAAATAAAACTATTGACTATTTCGTAATGAGATCTATAATTTTATGATATATATTTCACTCATTATCTAGCCCAAAGTATCATTAGGAACTTGTGTTATGAATACTAGAAAATACATTTTTAATATGCATAATAACTTTAGATAGTTTTTATAACTAAACTTAAATAAATATAAAAACAACTATGACTTGCAAACAAATATTCGTGTTAAGAGAAGATAAACAACTAGACTCACTTGATCTTCTAGGTCTCGGCAGGCCGACTCGCCTAGCCCTCCCAAGGTATTTGGACCTAACTGTTGTATTCAATGTCATGGTATTGCTGCTCCTTACTTCACTTTCTGTAAATGATGAAATATAGATCTAACATGCGAAGAAATCATTGCACATAATACATACATAAATAAAACATACTTTTGAATCATAGATCACACGTTACTTTATGGAAAATATTATAATTGTTATTGGATATATAAGTGGCATAAATAAAATTAACCTCTAGTTGCACACACACACACACACACGCACGCTCGCACCCACGCACGCACACAAACACACACACACACAAACACACACAAATACACACACACACATTTTTTAAGTTGTGCTATTTTCCTTGTTATTTTTGTGTAATTTTATAACCTACGTCTTACATTAATAAAGATTGTTTTATTTTTAAAGAATAAATATTAATGTGCTGATAAAATATTAATTTTGTAATCCCCTCCAACTAAGCTAATGTGCTTGTGCTAGGGGTGGGCTCAAGTCGGTAGTGTAACGGTGGCCGGGAATCGATCTCCGTTCACTTATTCACTTGTTATCTTCAGAATTAACGATATATTTTTAGGGTGAATCTCGATGCAAAAATATCGATAAATGCTAAAGCGGTGTTACAATACTACGATGCACGTTACCGCGAAAGATCTTCAATGCGAAAAGACCAAACTTCGATTTTTTTAACCCACATAAACGATTTCGCGATGAAGATCTTTCGCAGTAACGTGTATCGCAGTATTGTAGCAAACACGGTAACCTGCATTAAAGTAAACACATTGGTAAGTGGTAACGTGCATCACAGTATTGTAGCATCGCGGTAAAGATCTTTCGCGGTAACGTTCATCGCAGTATCGTAACATCATGGTAAAGATCTTCCGCGGTAATGTTCATCGTAGTATTGTAACATCGCGGCAACGTGCATCGAAGTAAAGATCTTTCGCTGTATTGTAACATCGCGGTAACGTTCATCGTAGTATTGTAACATCGCGGCACACAAACTCCCCCTTATTATAAAACATGGACTAAATTTAGTCGTTATTTAAAACTGATACTAACTCTGTCTTTTACTCAGCACATAAAAGTGACAGCATCACTTTATAGCCATGATTAACTTTAGTCCATGTTTTATAATAAGGGGACTGAGACTTTATAATCCCCTTGGGATCTCTTAAGCACTTACGGAATATTTTGGAATCACTAATGTCATAGAATAAGAATTCGAAAATAAGGAACTCACCTTCAGTTGTAGACGTGATCTGATCTGATTCACTGAGCCTTCTAATTTTGTTTGGCGTCAGAACTTTCCTGTTATTATTTTCGCTACTCTCCACCTCGCAAAACTTTCTCTTCATCGCATTTTCAGAATCACTCTCGATGTTAGAGTCATTACAATAATCTATAGTAGGCATTTCGGCTTCAGTATTTGATTCTTCAACACTACCAAGTATAATTTCCATAATTTCCTTCCTAGATGTCTTGCTGACCATTTCTTCTAATTTAGCATCATAATCACTGGATAGCTCAAAAGAACATTCAGATTTTAAAGGACTAAACGTTACTAATGGAGAATCTATTCTTCCTTTTTTACCATTTTCTAAAGGCAATGTTATTTCAGATGACACATTTAAATTTCTCACAATAGTTTTAGCAGCACTATTTAGTTTCAAGTGGCCATTTTTATGGTAATTAACTATTTTGAAATTTCCAAAATTCTGTGAAACTTCCTTTATAATGTTTTCTTCGTAAGTGTCGCAGTTTATTAAGTACATTTTATCAATGTATTTCTCGGTAAATGATTTCAGGAATTTACTGAATTTATCACGTTCTAACTCTGCGCTATATTTCTCATGTTCCGCGAAATACTCAAGGTCTTCTTCCGAACATTTATCAGTTTCTTCTACTACTATGTCAGTAGATGATTTATCCATTTCTGGGCATTCTTCTTCTACAATAGTTACTTCAATGTTAAATATCTTTTCATTGTCTGCTAACAATTTTTTCAGACTTCTTTTGATGTCATCATATTCTTTTTCAATTAAGACGTGTCTATCAATGTCCATTGCATTTTCTTTTATTTGTGTTTTTTCATCAATTGTTGCAATCGCTGCAATACATTTTTCAGTATCAACACTGATGTCAGTAGGCTCGACATTGTCAGTAGTTTCCGAGTCTAAACTGTTTATCACTTCTATGTTAATATCTTTACTATCGTCCAAAACATTATTATCTACTTGAATTAAACTACCATCAGCTTCAATGTGTACAGTTGCTTTATCAGGATTTTCATCAACCTCTGCATCTATTTCATTATTATCCTTTTCCTTATTTATTTCCGTTTCGATATTATTAGTCACTTCAATATTTTCTACTTGTTGTGCTGCGTTTAGTATGTCACTTATTGATTCACTTCTTGACTCAATATTATCTACATGTATAACATGTCCCGGTTCAGACTGAACTTCACCTTCACCAACAGTCACTTCCGTAGGTGCGGCTGTTATACATGCAAATTCTAATTCCGGCCCTGGTATACTTGAATATACCTGACTCAAGCTAGGCCTAACATTTGCTTGGAATTCCAAAAGTAATGCCGCTTCTTGATTCATTCGCTTCTGTTCGTCGTCTAAGAACTTGCGCATTTTCATTAGCTTCTTAGCTTCCTCAAGGTTGGCAGCTATTCTTGGCTTTTTCATTGTAATATCTGGTACAAATGGTAATCTCGGAGGTGACGCGATTGGTACCTCTAAATGATTTTCGACTCTAATAACGGGCTTGGTCTGAGGAACATTAGCGGATTGGGACTTCTTGAGTTCGTTAACCATATGTTCCTTATCACTGGGACTTGTAGAATCTCCACTAGTTGTTGTGTTATCGGATTTGGATGTGGAACTCTTATTCTCTTTTTTGCTTTCTGACGATTTCGCACTAGGCGGGTTATGTGACCCTTTTGAGGAAGAACTTCCATCATTGGAATCCCTATCTGTCGATCGACGACTGTGGCTACCTCTGCCTGACGCACTATAATGATCATCTGTAGCTTTCTTTTCCTTTTTCTTTTCTTTGTCATCATGTTTACTTTTACTACTGCTACTACTACTCTTTTTATCTTTATCAGACCTATGCGAGTTAGAACTACTTTTTGAATCTTTTGACAACTTTTCTTTAGAGTATTTATCATCTCTTGAGCTCTTGTCTTTGTCTTTTGAGCTGGAAGAAGATTTTCTCTCATCAGATTGCTTGCTGGAACTTGAGTATCTCTGACTTGAACTCGAGGTTCTATGTGACTTGGAATCTTTGTGACTAGAACTCTTGTGGGAGCTTCGATGCCTAGAAGAATCTCTACTATCTTTTCTATCGCTTCTATCACTGGATCGTTCCTTGTGACTGGATTTACTGGTTGACTTACTGCTGCTCTCTTTTGATGATTTTCTGTCACTTTTCCCATCTCTAGAACTGGATTGTTTGGAATCAGACCGCCTGTCTTTACTACTAGAATGCCTGTGGGAATCTCTATCTCTATGGGAACTCTTATGACTGCTTTTCTTTTCCTCTTGTTTCTTATCTTTTTTACTCTCATCAGAATTTTGATCGGTTGATTCTGGAATTTTGTTTTCTTGATTTATTTTGCTGTTTGCATCACTTTCGTAATCTATTTGTAACAGATTACTGTTCGAACTGTCGTCATACATAGGTGTAGCAAAAGTATTTATAGTGACTTGACTACTAAACTGGTATGACAAATTTGATGGGTCTGTGTCTTTTTTTTCTGACTTTAATAAACTACAGGTGGCTTCAGTTTTGGTTTCTATTGTAAATCTGAATGAGGTCTCGGTAATTTCTTTTTTATCACATTTACTATCAGCTGAATCATTTTCGAAAGCTTGTTGTGCGTCACAAGAGTTTTCATTATTGAAATTTCTAATAGGAGTCAATGGTGACATATTTCTCCTGAGCGACGAATCTGAGCTAGAATCGTCGTCGTCACTATTTATAGGTTTAAAGTAAGTATCTTTTTCGGACTTCATTATTTCTTCAGGCAAAGGTATATCCATAGACAATGTAGGTTCTGGTAGTTGTATTTTTTCTAATTCCACTTTCATGTCATTAATTTTAGGTGGACTGTTGTCTGGTTCAGGGATATTTTCGAGTTTGATCTCTTCTTCAGGTAATGGGATATTGCTTTTGTCAATGCTGCTTTGCGAATCATTGGAAGTGAGTTCACTGAGGCCTGATAGTTCTGTGTCTTGTACGTCAGCTTTCACTTTGTCTACTTCAATTCCAGTAGTGCTATCAACCTTAAGTTCTTCTTTAGGCTTATCATCTTGATCGATTTCCATTTTATTATCTTTACCGTCTTCAGAGACATCCATGGCTTCATTTTTATCATCATGACTCTTAACTGATCCTGGACTGACAGCTTCAAGGTCGGTGGGGAGAAGGTCATTATCATTAACTTTTCCGTTAGAAGTCGCTGGAACCGGTGCTGTTTTCTTTCTTGTTATACCCAAATAGTTGTAAACAAGATCTTCAACTTGCGGGATAAAGACCGATGCTACTTTAGGATTCACAACTTGATCAACGATCCTCTCCACACCTTGTTCCAGGTAGTTCCCACTGTAACAATGTCAACTACATTTAGTAACTAAGGAGAAATGATAAATTAAATACGATCCTTTAGTAATTGGGTTTTATAGCTGTAGTAGTAGTAGGTATACAAAAGGTCCTTTGAAATATTTTGCAAATTAACTTGATATTGTTAACTACAAAATTATTAAATATCTAACATACTTAGACTCCTGAAGTTAAAGATGGTACACACTCGCCTAGAAGATGCTTGTTCACTCTGGCCTTAAAGATATCTAGATTATATTGATCCGGGAAAACAGACCTTGGCAACGAGTTCCACTCCTTAGCAATTAAATTCATACTTACTCTAAAATGTGTTTTCTTAGTTTTTCACGCAGCTGATTCTTGTTTAAATCTGGTTGCCAACATTGTCTTGCTAAAAACGTAGACACCGAGTTCTCTACCCGCTGCCGCAAATTTTGGTACGCTGGCCGAGTGTCCACATCTGCTATGCAGTCCTTACGGAACTGAAATTAGTAACGACAGCATTTATATGTATAAAATATCTTTTATTACCTACCAACTGTGTAGGCTCATGTAGGAAAAAAGAATGGCCATGTAACACAGTGGTCACTTAGAGATAGCAATGCAAGAGGATAGCAGCTAAAACAATGGGAGGATGAAAAATCTTTCTGGAATATCATATATTCTCTAATTTCACAAAATTACATAAGATTGATTGCCGTTGGCAGCACGGAGCAGATTGCATTTGTATGACACATCCACACATCACATACTAACACAAATCTCGACAGTTTTGTTGAATCTATTTTTTTTTTATTGTGTGAAGTATACGATTATCTTGTTTAACGTAGATTTACATTGGAATATTGAGTGTATTATGTATAAAAAATGTATGTCAAATTTTATAATTGGCTATTCAGTTCAAATGTGATATGCGGTGGCGCAACGTTGCCGCTATGATCTTTTTTTCATTTTCATATGAAATCAGTTCAAATCGATGAGTCTTAACATGGTCTGTACGTTTTGCATTCATAGGTCATTTTCCTCACTCACAAAAAAATCTGTTGCTCAGTGTGTGCAAAAACAATGCTGTTGATCACCTATCACTCCATGGCTGCCTAATTTTTTTTTTTTTCTTGACCTCAAGTATAGAGGGGAACTTGGTTTTGGACCAAAAGGGGTTAGATAATATAGCCTGGAGGCAACTCTTGGAGTCAGATAAAATGACCGTGTTGTTTAGTTTATGCGATTCTACATATAGCAGAGCTTGAAGCAAACTAACAGCTTCACCGGTAAAAACAGATGTTGCAGGTGGTAATTTATAATTTAGAATAATTTTATATTTTGGGATCCAAATACCTACACACTCCCGATCATTGATCTTTTACCACATACTTTTCTGTGAAAATCTGTGAACTATTATTTCTTAGATTACTACCAAACAAGATTAAATGATTTCATATTGTTGATGTTAATTTCTTTTAAATAGAAAATTTTGTTTTTTGGGTTTTTTATTTTGTATTGACATAAGTTGCTCTGTGTCTCAGGGCTAAGGACTACACATGTTTACAATGTTGTATTTAATGTTAAACTTATGTTATTGTTGATGTTAATTAGGTAATAAATAAATTGGTAAATCATTGGAGGAAAAAAATGTGAATTGTCTGGAAACACAACAATAATAAGTATCTATTGAAATAAAGAACATAGCAATATTAACAACTCCTCAAGAAAAAGGTACATGAATATTTTCTGAAAGACGTTAATTAATTTAACAGAAGTAGATATTGCATAGTTGCACAATATCATTGATGAATACTTACTGACATTCATTTGTTAGGATGAACACTATAAAAAGTAGAGCTTAAATTTTTTGTTCAAGTGCTCGTGTGCCTGAAGAAATTATTCTAAACCAAATTTTGATTGTGTTCATGACTACTAATGTATGCATAATTGGAAATCGATAAATATGTCTCGTGAGTTAGAATATATTTTACCTCGTAAAGTTACTTACTTGATCGAATATTCCTTTTGATTTTAGTTCGTAAACCAGTTGATCTACCAAGCGAGGGTCGCCCGGAATATACTGCAAGTGAGCCATTTTTAAATTATCTGGTAAAAGTTATTCATTAAAATTATATTAACTATTGAACGAGTAAGTATTCTGGGATTCTAATAATTTAATGGTTTATTATTTATGTGATCTAATTCCACTTGGTTTTCTCTTTAAAATTGCGATGGCAAAAATAAATTCACTTCAGGGACAATCCAAAAACTGTGTTCTAATGAGATAAAAATTGGTTAACTATTTGACTTTGTCAAAATCTAAAAGTTTGACAAGAATGCAAGGTTGAAGAAGTGAGAGAATCCTCGAAAAAGAACACTCCGCTCCTACTGTCGTTTTGTGCAGGAAGTTTATAAGAAAAACTGGAAGCCACACTACAAATAAAAAAAGCGAAAATAACTTTTTCAGACCCGAGTAAGCTTTGATATTTTCCGTTTCCTACCTGTCTCTTTCTAACTCTCACCACAATTAATATGATGTTATACAGTCATGTGACACGTGCTGTAGTGGTTGGTTGAATGAGACAAATGGATATTAAGAAGTTACAAGGTGGTATTTTCTTCAGTTTTTGTTCGAGTTGTGCCTTGTGGCATTTTACCTATTTTCTCGGTTTCGTTTATGGTCTGTAAGAGTGTATTTCGTTTCGTGTGTGGTCTGTTTGGGATGTATCAATGTTTACATTTTTGTATCCATGCAAATCAATTACAAATCAAGGTTTTGTGGTATTACTGGTGTATATAACGCTGAGAATTTCATAGTGGGATTTCCAGCTAATCAGTCGCCATTATGACGTCTATTGCCACGCATTTCTCGCCAAGTACTACATACACACAAGTGTGACTTCCACATTTTATTGCGAAAATTAAGAAAGAAAATTGAAGACTTGGCTGTATGGGTAAGATCATTTTGCCGTCCCGTTTAGTATTATAGAAAAAATGAATAGTTTTTTGTTTTACTCGCTAGTTGTCGCTTTTGTCTTTGTTTTGTTTTGATCTCAGTTTTATTAAAAAATTTCAAACTACCAACAAACTTGATAAAATTGGTATTTCATTGTGGTTATATGAAAGTGGTTATATGAAAATGAAGATTGATTCAGTTGATAATGGCTGTGATCAATCAAATTTACTGCTTCATATATCGCGAAGAGAGAAACAGGAAAATATTGCAGAAGGTAAGAATTTTCAACCGTTCATTATTTATAAACCAACCAAATGACAAAGTTGCTTTACTTGGGAAATAAGAACCAACAGTTCAGGTTTTCTATTTTGACGTATAATAACAACTGTCAATAGCCTAACCTAACAAAATATTAAATTTATTACCGACATAACTAAAATAGAACTCAATATTTATTGTAAAATGAACAAATTGACGTCTTATACTATAAAAGAACTTCACAAAGCTTATAGAGATAAGTTCTTAACGCCAACCAGCTTCATAGATTTGTGTTTAGAAAATGCAAAACAGACGAAACATTTAAATGCTTTTATAACATTGACCGCTGAAGAAGCCGAAAACCATGGTATCGAAAGCGAAAATAAGTTTTATATTGACAAAAATACGAGACCTCTTGAAGGTGTAGCTGTGGCCGTAAAAGACAATTTTTGTACCAAAAATATTGCGACTACTTGTGCGTCAAATATGCTGAAGAACTTCATACCAACTTACGATGCCACTGTTTACGCGAAGTTGAGACGAGCAGGCGCATGTCTTATTGGGAAATGCAACCTTGATGAATTTGCAATGGGTGCAGGAACTATTGACTCTATATTTGGGCCCACCAAAAACCCATGGGGTTATGAAAAAGGTGTTAGCTGGAGGATTGCTGGTGGCAGTTCAGGTGGCAGTGCTGTTGCTGTGAGCTCAGGATCATGTATAGTATCTATAGGATCAGACACTGGGGGTTCAACAAGAAATCCTGCTGCACTATGTGGTATAGTAGGCTTTAAGCCCACATATGGTCTTGTTTCTCGCTATGGACTCATACCTTTAGTCAATTCAATGGATGTGCCTGGTATTCTAGCAAAAACGGTAGAAGATGTAACAACAGTATTCAATTGTATTGGTGGGCCAGATGAATTAGATTCTACTACAATAAAAACTGATTTCCATCCAGTTTCTTTTAGAGATTTAGATTTACGTAATATTAGAATTGGAATACCAAGAGAATATCACTGTGATGGAATGAGTGAAGATGTCTTAGAGGCTTGGAGATTTGTAACAAATGTATTAGAAAATGAAAAAGCAGTTGTTAAATCAGTTTCATTACCACACACATCTGTATCTATTGCAGTTTATTCCATTTTGAATCAATGTGAAGTGGCTAGTAACATGGCTAGATATGATGGCTTAGAATATGGACTACGTACTAAAGAAGATTTTTCAACTGAAGAGCTGTATGCGTCGTCCAGATCAGAGGGCTTTAATAATGTAGTAAGAGGGAGAATTTTCGCTGGCAATTACTTTTTGCTTACAAGAAATTATGAAAAGTATTTCATAAAAGCTTTGAAGTTACGTAGACTGATTTCTGATGACTTCAAAAATGTTTTCAATGGAGATGATGCAGTGGACTTATTGTTGACACCTACTACGCTAACAGATGCTCCGTTATATGATGAATTCATATCTAAACATAATCGTGATCAATGTGCTTTACAAGATTATTGCACACAACCAGCAAATATGGCTGGTATACCTGCTATATCTATTCCTATTAGTTTGTCAAAGAACAATTTGCCTATATCATTACAACTAATGGGACCATCTTTATCGGAAGAATTGTTACTTAATGTAGCCAAAAAAATAGAAACAATTGTCAAATTTCCTGGGTAACATTCTGTTTGTTAATATTAATTAATTGTGTAGATTACCTAGTAAATAGATTTGAAAATGTTATTTGTGTTTTCATTTTAATGTATACTTATCTATTTCTACTATTGATGTCATTTCTCTTTTCCCCGAACCCCCTCCATTTCTTTCCCTTTCCTTCTCCCACAGGGCGGAGTGAAAGACAAATAAGTTAAGAAGACCTTCTGGACTAACAGGGAAGGAGGAGGTGTAATCCTACATGGATACCTGAAAGTCAACCTCCAGTTTATGTCGGACTCCTACTGACTAAGCACCCCCTTGTTTAGTGCCAAAGTGGCTATAAGGCTATCAGAAGTACCCTTTAAGAGAGGGGGAGATGCGAATGGGCACCATATCAGGGCTGAATAATGCTATGTTTGTCAAGCCTGGGTTGCCGAAATGACAGTGAAATTAATCTGAGCAGATTCTGTAAAATTGTCACCCATTGATGCTTGGCACCCAGAGCGGACGGCCCCCGCTGCTCCCTACGTTGCTATTTAACTGTTACATAATAAATATGTATGGTCCCTTATGAATCTAAAATTAAGGTTGAAGGCATCTACAACAACTTCACAATTACTCAACAATAATATAAAAAGATTAACTGTTATTTTTCAGCTGCTGTAACCTCTGAAATACTTGACAAACTTCACATAAATGTGGAGGACCTACCACAAAAGTCTCAGCAGATCCTTCACCAAGCAGCCGACTGTCAAACTTCATTAGAACTCTACCAGTTAGACCCTATCTCTATCTCACTCCAACAGTCAAAACAGATATCAGAAAACCTGGAGTTGGAATACCAGATACTAAAACTGAAACAGAAAAATGCTGAGCTACAAACAAAAATAGACCGTAACAACAAGTTTTTGGAAGGATTAAGGAAAGATTTAGAATGCTCAAGAGATGCGCTGACGAAACAGTCACCTAACCCTGATAATATGCAGGAGCATATAAGACAGCTGAAGTTGAAAGTGGCATCTTATGAAGAGAATTGTGAGAAAGCTAAGGTAAGGAGTAACAATCTATTATTTTTAACTGAACTAGGAAACTCTTGGAATTCATCTCATCTGTTGGTAAGTGGTGATAAAGGTTAAAGATAAAGATAAAGATAGCCTTTATTTCTAAGAATATACATGCTTAAAATATTTACATAGTTTTATTTATTTCCAATGCCTAATCATCCCTAGCTTGTCCTCTGACATAGGCCTCCTCCAAGTTTTTCCACTCTGTTCTGTCCTGTGCTATTCTTGTCCATGTTCCTCCTGCTACCTTCCTTATATCGTTTTGCCATCTACGGATCTGCCTTCCCCTATTTCGCTTATCTCCTCTGGGATACCAATGGGTTACCTTTTGCGACCATTTAGTTGGACCTCGTGCCATGTGGCCTGTCCATCTCCGTTTAAGTTTTTTGATGTTTATATTTATTGGTGTTACTTTTGTTTCACGTCTTATGTCTACCAATCATATTTTATCGATTTTCTTAATATTCAAAATGCTTCTTTGCATCGAATTTTGACATACTTCTAACTTTCTTAAATTGTTGTTGGTAAGGGCCCATGTTTCATCTGTTGGTAAGTGGTGATAAAGGTTAAACCTTATCAACTCCGGAAGGGATCGCCATCGTACCGCCTTTCGCCTCGACGTTATTCAGGCGACAACCTCTCCGATACGTCGACTTGGCTACGGCTAGGCGAGACCGCGCTTACGGCTGGCTCTACTATCAGTTTCAAATTTAATACTTAAAACACGCGCGCAACACGACTGGAAGTTACCTTGTGGACGAAAGCATGTTCGGCAACAGTAGTATCATACAAGCAGGGCATCGCACTGTCCGACTGATTCATATTTTAATTTTTGATTTGATTTAGATTCTCGGACTTTGATGACAAGCTGTAATGTTACCTGAGTGAACTTGTAATGATTTGTATATTTTGTAGTTGCTGCAATCATATCTTTTCTTTTATATGAATTCTCACAATATGTGGAGATTTGTAATTAGTACCTACAGAAGTGATTATTGATACCGTGAATCTTTCTAAAAATTATAAAATAAAATAAAAATACCTACGAGTACGTCGATTACTTCCAGGCAAAATTCTCCAAACTGTCGCTACCAGACGGAATATTGCCGAAGTCACTGGTGACGCTGGTCTCGACGCTGGCCACGCTGCGCGAAGAGGCCGCCGCCTTGAAGCAGCGAGCTGATGACGTGGCACTCACCAGGGAGGCCAGGGAGACGTTTAATAGGCTAAGAAGGTAGCTTAATTATATTTTTATATTTGAATGTTGTTTTATTAGTATACTCAATATTTTTATTGAAACCTAGCTGACCCGGCAAACGTTATTTTGCCTTACAAAAATGATTAAATTACTAAAACAGCTATAAAAAAATAGGGGTTGGTGATAAAAAAGTAAAAATTTAGGGTTGTATGTATTTTTTTATGCAACATAATAAAAAAATAAAAACAAAAGAATTTTCGTCCAAAATTAAAAAAAAAATTAAAGGTGAAAACCCCTTATCACTTAGGGGTATGGAAAATAGATAGTAGCGGATTCGTAGACCTACTGAATACGCATACAAAGTTGCATGAAAATCGGTCAAGCCGTTTCGGAGGAGTACGATAACTAACATTGTGACATGGAAATTTTATTATCATTTCTACTATGTCATCATAATGCATTCATTGCTAACGACACCGCCAAACGATACCCCTAGAGGTGCGGTTGCCAAAAAGTGAATGCACCGTACATACCACACCAGCCGCATTTACTGATGACTGTACGCAATTCCGTACGCGCTGTCAGCAAATCTTTAGCACGCACAATCCGCGCCGCATTATATTATGACGTTATCGCGTACGGTCCGGTTCAAATGTTTGATATCGATGTTTCTTGGCGAGGATGTGGGGTTTGTTAAACCTTAAGAACTTGTGTTATGGATACTAGATGACGGACATTTTTAATATACATCATAATTTTAGATATTTGTATAAATAAACTTAAAAAATATACTGGGTGTAAAAGACATGAACATTCAAACGAGAACAATGTATTCTATACATCAAAATAAGACATATTTCAATAAAAATATTGCTGGGAAATGATTTTTATTTTTTGGTGTTAAAAAAAATTGCAAATTGTACCGCGCAATGTAAAGGGCTCAACTCGCACGCAACTCGCAAAATCGCGATAATTTTGCCAGACGGCGGCCCCGTTCGTTAGTGTCCGTGCGCATCGAGTGAGCTACATTGAACGCTAACGTTTTGAAGCCATTTTTTGTTACGAAATACTAAAAAAAATGATAATGTTTCTTTGGACAATAATTAAGAAATAACGTATTGAATACGTTTTCATGAAAAAATTAAAAAAAAATATATGACTTTGACCTTCAATAAAATCGTAACTATCAATTTCCCAGGTATAGTCTAAAGGAAAAAAAATGTTGTGATGGTGAGCAGAATACATGGTTCTCGTTTGACTGTTCATGTCTTTTACACCCTGTATTAACAACCATGACGCGCAAACAAATATTCGTGTTCGTCACACAATTTCCGCTACCAGGATTCGAACCCGGACCGCTTGATGTGTAGGCAGCTATACTGACCAGTCCACCACGACGGCGTCAAATGTGCGAGGTTTTATGAAATTTCATACAACGAATTCGCAAATGCGGCTCGTACGGCGAGTGCAATGATGACAAATAGGTAAGCGTCCACCTCAAATCGTCTTGTTATACCGTTCACTGTTGCATCTAACGTAAGTAATTAAATAAAAATAACTACACTCAAACATAAAGCTAAATAAGTTTATTAACTAACAAATAAAATCCATCCAAATCTGTGACTAGAAAATTAATTCTTCATAAAATCCCGTTTTCTTCAACCACACACTCTGATGATGGAGTCTTGGCTTCGGACTTGAGACAAGGCCACGTGCATGCTGATATAACTTGCCCTAGAAATATATTTATAACTTTATTTAATAGTACCTAAACATGATTATAATAATAAGTCAGACTGAACCAAATATCGCTTAGCCATGGTAGGCAACAGACAGATAACAGCCGTCAGCTTGTAATGCTACGGCCACACTTTCGCGATAACACGAATGTTTGCGTTTCGCGACACGTCTGGCCAACAAGTTCGTCCTATCGCGAATCATAATGCCTTTCGCGTGGGTGTCGGTAAACTGCCGCAGATCAAAGGGTTTTATCGCGACAAAGTTCGTGCGGTTGGCTACACTTCGCGCGCTTAGTTGACTCAGTTTATTTTTGTTCAAATAATAAAGATGCAGTAAATAATTATTTGCCGACATATAATATAGCGCAACCGCCTCATCCATTTTTATTCGCGAAATGAATTTAGCGCGACCGTCTAGATTATCGCGAAGTAACGAAGTTTTTTTTTTGATGTGGCCAAGCACTTCGTCGTAGAGCGAACACGAAGTTTTATCGCGACAACGCGAACATGAATCTTCGTCTTTAAGTGTGGCCGTAGCATTACGCAATCGGAGACGAAAGTCGAATCTCACAGTTTAACAAGTACTTACTCGATGCCTTGTGTCACACTACCAATAAAAAGTGATGTCAATTTTTTTTTTATCTTGAAACCGCTTATTTCCTATTTGTCTCTTTCTAACCACTAGAGCACAATTATTAGACGGTCACGTGACGTCATGCGTACGTAAGTCATCATGTTACTTGTGCGGGAGTTAGAAAGAGACTGGTAGGAAACGGAAAAATTTAAAGGTTACATGGGTTGAAAAAAGCTGTCTTCACTTTTATTATTGGTAGTGTGACTTCCAGGTTTACCTATTAATTTCTTGGGTTGGAGCGTCGCGTTATTTTTTTTATGACCAAGCAGAGTTGACTATGTCAAGTGCCTAGATTTAACTACAAACCGACTGATAATAATAAATTATGATAGTCATAAAAATACCTATAAAGCCCACTGGTGTGGTAAAATGTCTGGACATCTTAGTAGGGACTTCGGTACAGTCTCACTAGGACTTACCTTTCTATTCTATTCTTACTTAATGGCGTCGCGACGCATTAAACGTACGCATTTTGCCAATGTCAAGTGAAAATGTAACTAAAGTAACAGAAATTGTACGGTTGATTTGGGTTAAAAAACTTAAAAATGGAGTCTCTCAACACGTGTTTTTACAGGTTCGCCCTTGTTTGGTATAACAACTTTTAATCGAAAATCATTTCTTCGAACAACGTTTAAGAAATTAATCACTTTGTATAATATCGATTGACATAATTTTCATTTCATCGAATGTTCATTTGCGATAACACCATTTGCGCTATTGATCAAAAAGTATAATGTTCATTTGATGTATTGTTCAGGTGGTATAATTTTCATTTCATCGAAAGTTCATTTGCGATAACAACATTTGCGCTATTGATCAAAAAGTATAATGTTCATTTGATGTATTATTCAGGTGGTATAATTTTCATTTAATCGAATGGTCAATTGAACAATAGGTTAGCGAGGAGCGAAGCGACGAGCGAGTCAGGTTGACATGAACAAAGCACGAGCCGAGCGAGCGAAGCGAGCGTGCCGCGGTAGCGGCCGGCGAGTGCCAGAAGCGACTTTAGGGCGTTTTCACTGAATTATTACTGAACTGAATATTCGATACGATCTTTCGACCAAATCATTATTAGTCTAGTTAAACATTAGGTTAAATAAAATTAGTGCATTTGAAAATTCGGTGAAATGACATTATGTGAAATAAATAATTATGCTAAATAAAATTCTACCAATTAAACATTAGGTTTAATAAAATTAGTGCAAATGAAAATTCGGTGAAATGACATTATGTCAAATAAATAATTATGCTAAATAAAATTCTACCAATTAAATATTCGGTCAAATGAATAATTATGCGAAATGACTTTATTGCAACTAAAATTAGACGAAACGATTTTCGAGCAAACGTTGTTATACCAAACAAGGGTAAACCGTTTTTACAACAAGAACTCGGGAGAAACTCCGACTTACCTTTCTTCCTCTCCGTAGTGCTACAATCCGTCAAGTCCATGACGTGTTGCCCATAACCCAACTGCCCCCTCAAGCCCCATATGAAGTAGTTTCTGGAAGCAGTATTGATGGCTGCGTCCTTCTTCGTTTGAAGGCATTTGTCTCTCGGAAGCGCGGTCTGGCACTGGATCTCTGAACGGAAGTGACTGTAGTGCGTTTGGGTCGAGTGTGTTTGGCATTTCACTATTGTGGCCTGTTGACAATAATTACGAGTGATATTTAAAGGGCCCTCCAGATTCACGCAGAGAACATCCGAGAAGCGTGAATATGATTAGTCTCTCGCGTTCTCGTTCTCACGCTCGCCTGTTCTCGGCTCGGTGTCGGTTTTTTGGCCCGCTTCAAAGGGTTTCTCGGGCGAGAAAAGAGAACCGCATCACATTCTCACTTGGTTTCCGTGCGACGTGGAGAGTGGTTTGAAATAAGATTCACAAACCTTGTTCTATTTCGATGAATTTGTGTCATTCATCATCGTCTGGGGCTTCTTTTTTTCTTCGCTTCGCTTTCTTATTATTTTTGATCCTAACATTCACAAGATTTTAGTATGCTAATGCACACAATAACAAAGCCGCTGCACTGCCAAAGTCGTCCATTTTGCATAACGATCGAGAATGCCAGTGAGAAGGTCACGTGAGTGTAGATACCACCTCGATTCTCGGAGCAAGTCTCGGCGAAAAGTCTCGCCGAGACTTCTCGCGTGAGTCTGTAGGGCCTATGATGAGTGATGGATGGAAAGGTGCTGAGTTTTCGGGACTCTTTCATCTATAAGATCGCATGAGTTTTTTTATACACTGCTACTTTTAACAGCAATTCGCGATTTATAACACGATGAACTTTACTAGGTAGTAGACGCTTAGGTATGTAGGGTCGTCTGGGTAGGTACCACCGGCTTTCTTATTTCTGCCGTGAAGCAGTTCGCTGTGTTTCGGATTGAAGGGAAAGGTAGCCAGTGTAATTACTGGGCATGGAAGGCATACCATCTTAGTCCCCAGGATGGCAACGCACTTGCAGTGTTAAGTGATTTACCCTTAATATTGCAAGTGTCTATAGGCGGCGGTGACCACTTAACATCAGGTTGGCCGCAAGCTTGTTTGCCAACTCGTAACATAAAAAAAAAATTGGTAATAATGACTTAAAAATTAAAATAATAAAAATTTTACTTAAGTTTGATGTTGGACAAAAATTAAAAAAGCAAACATTTAAATAAAAAAAATAATAAAGATTACATGTTTTTTCAAAAAAATCTTGTAGAATAAAGTAACTTTGACCTTCAATAGCTCCACAACTATTAATTTCCCAGGTATAGTCCAAAAGAAAAAAAATGGTCCTAATGATGAGCGGAATACGTAGTTGTCGGCTTCGTCATAGGTCTTTTTACATCCTTTAAAAAAAAAGTACAGAACACAAAAAACGCATGACTCTAAAACTATCATAATATTTAGTATGCCACCCGAGTAACGGATCTTGTTGACTCGACTGTTATAAAAAATATATTTGGAAATGTAGAGGACAGCGCGCCGCGATCGGTCTACCAGTCGCTAACTGCGATACCTCCGTCCGATATACCCTCCCGTTTTCGAACTCAAGGTTGAAAGTTGAATCGCTCGTTGAGACTAGCGATAAGTGCAATAGGTATAAAATGTATATAACAAATGTGTTTTACAATAAATTAAGTGAACTACCGATGAGACTTTTACTTCCTAAAGAAACAAGAAGAACCTTCCTTAACACAACACAACATAACAATATCACTTCAACATTCGAATACAGTCCACAACAGGAAACATGAATCAATTAATTAAAAAAGACAGAGAGAAAGAATCCGAATAGAGTCCAGCACTGTGGTCTTCTTTTAACTATTTATATATTTTTTTTATTTTTTTTTTTATATTTGATAGGCCACAATCTCACCTGATGTGAAGCGAAGATGTGGCCTAAGATGGTACACGCTCGCCTAGAAGATGCTTCTTCACTCTGGCCTTAAAGATATCCAGATTATATTGATTCGGGAAAACAGACCTTGGCAACGAGTTCCACTCCTTAGCTGTGCGCATAATGAAAGAGGGTAAGGGTGAAAACCTTCTGTCGTCGTCTGGTCGTCCGGTGGTGAAAAGGGGCTGGGGGGATCAAATTATATTACCCATTGGCACGCCCTTCGCTTCCACTCCCACAAGTCGGAAGTGTAATCCTTTTCTATGTAACTGGCGATGGGGTGCGCCTCAGTCTGTATATCCTTGTCCACCACTTTGACTGTAAAACAAATTTCGAAATAGACTATAATAATAATCTTGTGCATACCTTGTCGTGAACGGAGCCGATCGGGATCTGTCTAATCAGTTCACAAATAAATAAATAAAAAGTTTATTTTTTAAAGTAAACTCACATGCCAATGCAAGCACAAAAATCTCATTAAAATGTAATTGTAACTAATAGAATAAAAAATCGGGAGTAGTCTCCCCTTGACTTTCTCGTATACCGGAATCAACTCAAAAGTTGATAGAAACCTTATATTTTGATGTCATACAATGTATGTTAAATTTGTTTTATTATTTATTTATTATTATTACAATTACATGCAGGCTTACAGAAGTTATATTCCAACACACCAACAAGTCATGTTATCTGAGCATCTGAACTTAATATAATAGTATACTCAGAAATATAAATATTAAAAATAAAATAAAAATAAGTCAAAATTAAAATATGTCAAAAATAAAGATGCCAAAAGTAAATACAATCTAAAACAATGTCAATATTAATATTATGTCTGAATTACATTAAAACCATACGAATACAAATATATGAATAAATTAAAATTAAATAAATCAAAATTTAAATTAATATTTAGCTATGGCGCAATACGACGCACAGATATTTGGCATTTCTCTAATTCTACGAATTTAAGAGCCTCCGCACAAATGTACCTAACACTATCAGCAAATATGTCAATATTATCACAATGAGTGAGTATGTCCCCAATCAGACGTAACGCGCGAACGGTCGGTGCGTTAGCGGCATGCACCGTGCGCGTGACAGGTTTACGCAGGAGCCGCGGCCGGCGGCGCGGGGCCACCGCCCCGTCCTCATCTCTCGGTATACGTGCGGGAACCAGTAAATCTACGCACGATATTATGTCGGTGTCAATTTTGTGGTGGAACGCAGAAATGAAGTGGCTGAGAAGAAGCATCTTACGCCTGTGACTCAATGTCTCCAGTTCCACCATACCTGAGACAAATTGTGATGGATATAAGTATGGGTAGTACCCATAGCACTTCCTATATAGCCAACGCGCGAACTTGCGCTGAACCCGTTCAACCATAATATCATATTTGTCTTCATGAGGATCCCAAACTATAGCTGCGTATTCTAGTTTACTACGTACATAGGCGTTATATAACAATTTTGCCACAGCCACGTCATTGAACTCATAGGATGTCCGTATGATAAAACCTAATACCTGATTGACATTTTTGCAGGTAGTTATCACATGGAGATGAAAATCTAGTTTAGTATCCAATATCAATCCCAAGTCACGAATGTCATAAACTCTATCTAAACAGGCGTCAAATAATTTATATTTTATTAGAAGAGGACTACGTTTGCGAGTGTAAGTGATTACTTTGCATTTGGACTCGTTAAAAGGCAGAAGATTACCTAGACTCCATTCAGATATTACATCAATATCCGCTTGCAGAGCGGCTGCATCAGCACTGTTCTTTACTTCCATAAACAACTTAAGATCGTCAGCAAAAAGAAGACACTGAGCAGAATTTACGATTTCCGGCAAATCGTTGATCATCAGCAAAAATAGAGTCGGACCTAAGGTACTTCCCTGACTCACACCAGACCTAGTGTAGTATTCTGTCGACTCAAACCCTTGGACCCTTACAAACTGGCGTCTACCGTCAAGATAACTGGCAAAAAATTTTAACAGTCTAGGTGTAAAACCCGATAGCGCTAATTTCCTTAGTAGTATGTCATTGTCCACTACGTCGAATGCCTTTTTAAAATCAAAATATGCAGCATCGACTTGTCGTCCTGCATCCAATTTCGCAGCGACATAATCTACCAAAGCAATTAGATTGGTCGTGGTTGAACGAGCTCTACGAAAACCATGCTGACAGTGGTGGAGAAGACTATTAACCTGACTGCTGATGTGTTTGTTAAGTATAGACTCGAATATTTTAGCAAATACTGAGAGCACCGCAATTGGCCTGTATTGTGTGACATCTCCTTTTGCATCTCCTTTTGGCACTGGTGTCACACGTGACAGTTTCCAATTATTCGGGTAGCTTGAGGAGTCGAGACTGAGGTTAAATATGTAGAGGAGCGGAGTCTGTAACACTGACGCACAATCCCTCGCCAGGAATACTGGCACAGCATCAGGTCCCCCAGCCGTTTGACTTTTTAACCTTTTTACGGCAGATTTAATATCCTCACTACTAATACCTAATACTGATACAGCCTTGGCATCTGTCTGCGTGTGAGCAGCGCGAGCAGCCTCGTCTGGGTCAAGACGTGGTAAAGTAGGCTGGAAAACTGAGCTGAAGTACTGCGCAAAAGCATCAGCAGCTGGCTGACCATATACTTCCATCCCTTCGAAGGAAAAACCACCCAAACCCTGCCTATCTTTTCTTTTGTCCTTGACATATACCCAGAATTTGGCCGGTTCTTCAAATATACTTTTTTGTAGACTATTTATATGTTGACGATATGCAGTGCTGATCAATTTTTTTACGTGCCATCTATAAAATTTATATAGTTCTTTATTATAATCCTTTCCATCTGATTTGAATTTTTTGAGATGGTAGTACTTTTGTTTTAAATTTCGAATAATTTCACTCGAGTACCATTTTGGGTACGTATATCTTCCTTCACGATGTCTACGTTTATTTAACGGTACAAACCTATTAAAACACTCGTATAATTTTGAATAAAAAAACTCAACGGCCGTGTCAACATGTCGAATTTCAAACAAATTATTCCAGTCAATTTCACTTATGGCGTCGTATAAGCCATGATAGTCCGCCTTACGCCAGTTCCAATCTGGATACCTACTGGGTTGTTCGGGTATGCGAGGGTTAGTAGACTGCGAAGGCCAAAGTTTGCAATAAGTTAAAGCATATTCGAGTTACCATGAGAGATGACACACAGTGTGTGTCTGTGTGTCTATTGCAAACACAGACATAATTCCAAAACCGGTATTTTTGGACTCAGGGGTCCAAAACGTATAAATCCGTCAAAATCTCGAGGTCGAATTTTTTGACGATTACAAGACTTCCTCTATACTATGTATACGAGAAAAAAAATTAATAAAAAAATCATGAAATACTTTACTGATATTTTTGTGTATGAAATATGTAGACGATAAAAATGTGTGGACACATTCAAATGTGCTTGATTCCTAATTTACAATATTGTAAGGGAAGAAGTCTTAAATTACATTTTTTTATATAAGTATTTTTATATAAGTTTTTATTATTATTATTATGATTAATTATTAAAGACTTGACAATGTGAATGATGACTCTTTCCAAATCAAAACTTGTTGAGTTTCTTGCCGGTTCTTCTCAGAACAAGGCCTCCTGGTAGACTCTTGAACCGACGATGGCATCAAAATTGACTTTCATAAGTGTGCAAATTGTACCTAAATGAATAAAGAAATTTTGACTTTGACTTACAAGACTCAAAAACAAAATGACCGAACCTCTCAGTGTTCAGACTGCTCATTTATCGTTCATTCAGAGTGGGAGTGAAAGATGCCGAATGCCGATATCCAACACTGTTGGATCTGGTCATTAATTAATTCATTCATCACTTGTTTCATTTTGGGTTTAACCAAAACGTGTGGCAGGTACTCACTCTTAGGTAAATAAACGGTGACCAACGCTTCAACATCCTTCACCTTGAATATGTCTTCGACGATGTTCAACAAGTTGATCAGATGTGGGTTATTACGGGCATGTTCCAATACCTCGTTTATGTATCTGGGGGGACAAAAAAATGTTGTCATCTTTGACTTGGGACTTAGCTCTTGAGGTCTATATTAGGGATGTTACGGAGCTTCGATTCCGATTCCGAAAAGTCCGATTAATTTTAGAACTGAGATTCTGATTCCGATAATATTGAATCGGAGGTTATAACGAAGATCGGTACAAAATACGCAACCGTGGACAGGGCATTCTCTTACACTAACAAATTAAATATATGTAAAAGACATGAAGGGTCAAACGAGAACTATGTATTCTACTATACAACAAAATAAGAAACATTACACAAAATAATTGCTAGGAAATGATTTTTATTTTTTGGTGTTAAATAAAATTGCAAATTGTACCGCGCAATGTAAAGCGCTCAACTCGCAAGCAATTCGCAAAACCGCGATAATTTTGCGGACGGTGGCCCCGCTCGTTTGTGTCCGTGCGTATCGAGTGAGCTACATTGAACGCTAACGTTTGAAGCAATTTCGCTGGCATCACATGGCTAATGTACGCGCACTTACACAATTTTATATAGTATCCATAACACAAGTTCTTAATGATACTTACTTTGGGCTAGATAATTGGTGTGAGCGTGGAAACTTATTAATATCATTATATTATTATTATTAACTAGCGACCCGCCCCGGCTTCGCACGGGTGCAATGCTTATGTAAATAACATCGCAAATTTTTTTCGCGGCTTGCGTTGCATTTTTACCTTTTTGTAGTAAACTTTTAAAATGTATCAAATTTCTTCATTAGATTCACTCATCTTGGTGGTACGAAAAACAAATGAAAATCACACATTTTCCTAATTTGAATTTGGAATTATGTTCTTTAAAATTTAAACTTTCAATGATACCAAAACCAGCCAGATACAAATAGTATAGTCAAAGAGATTTTATTACAAGTTTATACATACTATAATGCGAAAAGACTTTTTCCCCAACCTATTACATATAAACCTTCCTTAAGAATCACTCTATCTATTAAATAAAGCCGCATCAAAATCCGTTTCGTAGTTTTAAAAATCTAAGCATACATAGGGACAGACAGACGGAGGAAGCGACTATGTTTTATACTGTGTAGTGATAATAATATATTATTATTAATACGGACGATGCACGTGTCATACGTACCTTAGCGGATCTTTGCTGAACTTGGCAGCCATTCTGGCACTGCAGAAGCCGTACCGCTTCCCTTTGGACTTGATCAAGCCCACCTTCATGTTGCTCGGTACCAGGGCCCCCACGCACAAGCACAGCGCACAGAAACCTAGGAACTGAATGAGAGATTGCGTGGGACATATTTCGCTGCCATTGCTGCCATCTGGCGAGCAATATTTTAGAAAATCTCGAATCTTCAGTCAGGGTAAGGTTCAGCGGACTAGCCACTGGAATCTGGAGCAACCCGAACCTGGGTACCTCCACCTTACAGAAGACAACAGTCAAATAACACTACATTTTTGTGGTGTTGTGTTTCTGTTGGCGAGTAAAGTCCAGAGCTTTAACGGGTAGGGAGGGGACTAGGGTTGACAACCCTCCAGCGCGCCAGTGTCACGTCTGTTGCAAGCGTCTATTCTATAGGCTACGGTGACTGCTTACTGCCAACCACTTGAAATAAAAAAAGAAAATCTTCGTATTATAAGTACGAGGTTTAGGTTTCCTCTATACACCGGCGCCGGACCGTGTATAGTTACGAGTTAATTTCCGCCAGACCACCCTCATTAAGCAAAAAAAAATTATCCAATGATTTTTGACAGTTCAAAGCGATAAATAGCATATTGTCGTGTTTCGGTGGGCAGGATTGATTTAAAACAGTTTTGAAAAAATAGTGTAATACCATATTTATGCTGCATAGAGCGGAGCGACTTCGCAGAGACATTCGCCCTCTTTGATGTGTGTGCATAATAAACCGACACAGCTCGGAATAGTGTGGTCGAAAACTTCGTAAAGTCATTTGCAAATATCGTCCTACACTGGTGGGTTCGCGTATTCGTGCGAATGTGAGGAACCGGCAACACGTTAAGACGATTTGTGAATGTAGGGTTGTTCAGGAAGTGATTATCACCGCGGTCCAAATTGCGCTCATGTGCGCTATCTGCAACGATAGCGCGCACACGGAGTGAATCAAATTGAACGTATTAGCACCAACGAAAATAACGTGACGTCATTAATCGTGCTAACGGTGCACATGAAAAAGAGGTAGTGCAGTGTGTGCGTAAATGGCTAACACAAATTTGACGTTTAAGTCTGTGAATTATTAGAGTAAACATTTGAATTTTGAATTATTAAAGACTCGTTTTAGCTACTTTATTTAATACAATAACTATCTTTTACTCTATTAATGACCCTATTAGTGCTATTTTAGTGTTTAAATAGTTTTTACATAATCTCTTCTTGGACGTTTGACATTTACACAAAGCGTGAATCAAATTGATTGCACGCAAATAGTGCACATAGCACCGTATTCAATTCGGTCCAAGGCGTTTGCACTGTTGGTAACTTTCGTAATGTTTGCGCATATCGGACCGCAGGGTATGTGGAAGAGGAGGAGGAATAGGAAGTGTCAAGCACAAATTTAGAGGATGCAGATGAGGATGAGGATATTTTTTGAGGATGAGAATGCTGATGAGGAAGAGAATGATATTATATATATGTTTGGTGAGTGGTTATGTTTCGGTGTGTACAGAACATTGATGGATACGCGCATGTGCAGTAAAATTCCTCTTAAATTTTGAGGAAGCGATAGCGGAAGAGATTTTTTCATATTTATTTATTAGGATGAGGAAGCCGGAAAAGAATCCTCAGCGACCCTAGAATGAAGACGAATTAGGTACCTGAACGTGCTTGTCTTTCACATTAGTCGCACTTTCAGTAGTACCCACGTAGTTCTTCAGGGAGCCCAATGACAATCTCTCCTCCATGCTGATGTTAGCGGTCATTCTGTCATGGTCTGTCACCACCTGGGGAAAGATACCTATTGAGATAAGATTATTGAAAAAATATTTTTTAAATGAAAAAAACGCCTTCAAAACCAAAAACGCAGAGATAAAAATTTTGCTTTAGTAAGTATAAAAATCTAAATGTTTTTATGAAGTCGGTCCCAAATATAAGTGACAACGTTTATTCCAAATATTAAGGTTGGCACCGACCTCAAAAAAACATTAATTAGATTTCTTTAAACAAAATTTTCCAAATAATTGAGGTTGGCACCGACCTCAAAAAACATTAAATAAGATATATAAGATTTCTATAAACAAAATTTTTATTTCTGCGTTTTTAGTTATGAAGGCGGTTTTTTTTTATTTAAAAATAATTAATTTTTTGCTTTTTAGTGTTTTAAGTAGAATATAAATTTTCAGGAAACTATCTTATCATCAACAGCTCATATAATGACCACCGAGGGGCTCGAGCCTACCCCACATTAGGGGCGATTAGGCCTTAGACAACCACGCTGGCCAAGTGCGGGTTGGTCGACTTCACACACAACCTAAGAATTAATTCATAGGTGTGTGCAGGTTTCCTCACGATGTTTTCCTTCACCGTAAAAGCGTCGATTAAACGTACATATGCATTCAAAATTTGAAAACACATTGGTACGTATACGGGATCGAACCAGTGCCTTAAAACCCGGTGGCGCAGAGAATGTCATCAGAGACAATCTGCAATAATATCAACAAAAAAAACAGTGCCTCCCGGGTGGAAGACGACGACGCTCTTACGCACTACGCCACCAACGCTTCAACTTATGATGTCAATTAAATAGTTATTAGGGACAACTCAAAAACTACTCGTCAGATGTCGATCAAATTTAAATGGGACCACATGACAAGCACCAGCTTCCAAAGGTCGAAAGAATCTTTAAAATCGGTACACCTAATAAAAAGTTATGAGGTAACAAAAAAATACAGTCGAATTGAAAATCTCCTTTTTTGAAGTCGGTTAAAAATCAGCCCTAAATTTATTAATAATATCAATAAAGTGTGAGTAATCTTAATAACATTTATGAGTTATAGTTATACTGGGTGTAAAAGACATGAACAGTCAAACGAGAACCATGTATTCTATACATCAAAATAAGACATAATATTTCAAAAAGTAAAAGGCTCAACTCGCACGCAACTCGCAAAACCGCGATGATTTTGCCAGACGGCGGCCCCGTTCGTTAGTGTCCGGTCCGTGCGCATCGAGTGAGCTACATTGAACGCTAACGTTTTGAAGCCATTTTTTGTTATGAAATACTAAAAAAATGATAATGTTTCTTTGGACAATTATTTAGAAATAACGTATAGAATACGTTTTCATAAAAAAATTAAAAAAAAATATGACTTTGACCTTCAATAAAATCGTAACTATCAATTTCCCAGTTATAGTCTAAAGGAAAATAAATGTTATGATGGTGAGCAGAATACATGGTTCTCGTTTGACTGTTCATGTCTTTTACACCCTGTAGGTATTGTTCTCAATCAGCGTTGTTTGTGTGAATAGGTACATTATTTGATCTTCGTAGGAAGACACGAGTGTGTGATGGATCTTTGACACAAGTCCAATAGTAGAGACAGTCCACTGAGTATTCTGCCAGTCTAATGATACATGTGAAATAATTATTTTTAATAGGACTGGTTTGATCAAAGTCTTGAGGACATTCCAATATATTTTTATGAGTCTTTATTTTATTATATTACTATGATTAATTATTAAAGACTTGACAATGTGAATTATGACTCTTTCCAAATCAATAATATGAAAACTGTAAAGGGAGGATAAAACTTGTTGAGTTTCTTGCCGGTTCTTCTCAGAACAAGGCCTCCTGGTAGACTCTTGAACCGATGGCATCAAAATTGACTTTCTGCGTACAAATTGTACCTAAATTAATAAAGAAATTTTGACTTTGACTTTTGATTTATCCGACGCCAAAGTTAGATTGGCGCCTAGTATAAATGATTTATAAAGGCAAAAACATTAGCATTTCATACCTCCCTCCCTCTTAGCATGCGATCTAGAACGGGATAGGCAATTTTCGTCTGCTCCTGGATGGAAGCCAGCGTAGACATGAGCCTGTTGACAGTTGACACGAGAAACATCACGTTCTGCATGGCACGCCACACTTGCCACAGCTTGCTGAATAAAGGCTGGATAGAGAAAATATTTTCGGTTCTATTTTCATTTTGAAGATGGTAACATTTTGGAGTGTCATTACAAGTAGGCACAGTGCCACAAACTTATCTGACCGGGTGGCCAAAATTAGAACTACAATTTGCCCGTAGACATTTTGACATTTATATGACAACTAGCTGTGCCCGCGACTTCGTCCGCGTGGATTTCCCATTTTTGCAACATTTTTCATTGATGCTCAATTCCTATTAGTCGTAGAGTGATGCTATGGAGGTATATAGGCCTATATCAAGGTTTCCCATACTGCGCGTCGCGATGCCCTGGCATCCCAGGGTTCGCGGTTCTATCCCGGGGGCGGGCGTAGTGAGACGTTCCACATAGAATGGCTGTCTAGCTGCTATGCGAGCTAGTAGAACGAAAATAAATGTAGAGAAAGAAATGAAAGTCGCGATTTCAAAACTTGAGCCCGGATCGACTGTCTAGGGCGAGCGAAAAAATCGAACACAGCATCTTTCGCAATCCGGGCGGCAGCGACCGTTTTTTTTTTGTTTTTGTAGGTATGTACTTAACTTTGCTGTTACTATAACGGGGAAAATCCTAAGGGCGTCACTATGAAAATAAGTTTGGGAAGTCCTGGCCTATAGTCTTCCTCGATAAATAGACAATCAAAGAATTTTTCAATTTGAATCAGTAGTTCCCCTTTTTAGGGTTCTGTACCCAAAGGGTAAAACGGTATCCTATTACTAAGACTCCGCCGTCCGTCTGTCCATCTGTCACCAGGCTGTATATCATTAACCATTATAGTTAGACAGTTGAAATTTTCTCAGATGACGTAGTTCTGGTGCCCCTATAACAACAAATACTAATAAATAGAATAAAACAAATATTCTGTTCCCATAAAATAAACGTGACTTTTTTTGGTCGATTTTGATAACGGCAACAGATAGACGCTTGAAATATTCACAGAATATTTAGTTATATTATTCACTTTCAAAATAAATAAATAAATTAAAATAAAATTAATATTTAAGGGGGCTCAACAACAAACGTGATTTATTTCTCGGTTTCAATAACGATAACAGGTAGAAACTTGAAATGTTAACAAAATATTTAATTTAAAATTCAAATAATTTTCGGACAGTTTTGATAAAATCTATGGCACGGAACCCTTCGTTCACGCGTCCTACTCCTTTTAGGCGGTTTTTTTTTGACTATTTTTACAGTATGTCTCTGATGACCTTCTTTGAGTCACCAGGGGTTTTAGTAAAGGAGAGGACCTCGGTGGGTCATCAAGCTTTAAGGTCGAATCACTCCAGAGAGAATTCCTGACCGGTGAGCATCTCCCTCGGAGGAGTCTCTGAACCTATTAGAGTCTCTAAGGCGTCTGAATCTGACGGGATCAGTAGTTCCTAAGATAAGCGCGATCAACCAAAAAAAAACAACTCGGTATAGATGCGTGCGTAGTACTTGATCATTATTTAGCTGCGGAGTTATGTTAAAACTATGATATCTCTGAAGATATTCTTTGAAATCTAATGATGTATAGAACAATTTTGTACAAAATTAAATACTTGTGATGAATAATGTATTTATTTTGATAAGGAATAATATCATGTTTACAAAAATACCTTCGCATCTTAAGCATTATTTTAGAACAAAATTTATTAACAAAAATAGGTTATAGCGAGTCAACCTTAAGAGATAGATAAATGCTGTCTGTAACTTGTTTTTAGAACTTTTAGAGGAGAATAATTCCGTGATACATAATTTTTGTGTAACTTTAACCGTTTACGCAGCGCACGCAAAGAAATCTCTGAAAATCAAAATTTATCATTTTCCGTTTATTTCAAACTATGATATTTCTTAAGATATTCATGAAAATCAAATGAAGTCGTGAACTATTTTGTGCAAAATTAAATACTTGTCATAAATAATGTATTTATTTTGATAAGGAATAATATCATGTATACAAAAACACCATCGCAGACAACGCATTATTTTAAAACAAATTTGATTACCGAAAAGAAAGGTTATAGTGGAGCCAACCATAAAAGATAGACATATGCTGTCGCGGACTTTTTTTTAGAAAATTTAATGGAGAACAATTCCGTCATACATGATTTTTACGTAACTTTAACCGTTTACGCAGCGCACGCAGTGAAAGCTTTGAAAAGAAATATTTTTCTCCAGTTTTTGCAACATTGTTCATTGATGCTCAGCTCCTAATGAACGTATCGTAATGTTATATAGCCTATAGCCTTCCTAAATAAATGGACTATCCAACGAAAAAAGAATTTTTCAATTTGAGCCAGTAGTTGCTGAGATCTTAGGGTTCAACCAAACAAACAAACAAACTCTTCAGCTTTATTATTAGTAAGTATAGAATAGATATAGATTTGTTCACCACTAGCGACACCACCGCCGGGTCAGATAAGATTGTGGCACTGTACACATATGTATATTTGAACGTGGAAAATGTATATAGTATAAATATCGATGTTCAAAATATCGAAAGTATACTCGATTGGTAAATAATAATTTTATAGTTTCATTTATTCATTAAGATAACATTGATACATTTGTGGTTATAGTAATAATTTGTACTAAGATATATCAATCTGTGTTAGTATTGGTATTAACTATGTAATCAACGTCCATTATGCTAAAATATCGATGTTCAAAATATCGAAAGTATACTCGATTGGTAAATAATAATTTTATAGTTTCATTTATTCATTAAGATAACATTGATACATTTGTGGTTATAGTAATAATTTGTACTAAGATATATCAATCTGTGTTAGTATTGGTATTAACTATGTAATCAACGTCCATTATGCTAGAAAAATGCACTGAAAAAATCGACTTGCCTCAGGTTTTCTAGCATTAATATTTACGCGTTTGTAAACGCAAAAATTAAATTATTCCATAATGTAAGGTAGTTTCATCTTAACTGGGTGTCAAATATTTGCAAAAATATTTCATTCAGGTCTTAGAAGTGCAAATTTCGAAGATTTGATGAAACAATGTTTACCATAAAAACATAAGCACGTCTCGGTGGCGTAATTGGTCAACGCAGCCGCCCGGATAGCGGAAGATGCGGGTTCGAGTCCCGCCTGAGGCAAGTCGATTTTTTTCAGTGCATTTTCTAGCATTAATATTTACGCGTTTGTAAACGCAAAAATTAAATTATTCCATAACGTCCATTATTTCAAAAATCTGATCATCTTCAAAAGAAACATCGAAAGTATTAATTTTTGTTTCTAATTTTGTTTGGCATGTTTTTTTTTCTATGCTTTCGTTATTTAATTTGGTATTCAAAACATTTTAACATCGAAAGTCCTAAATATCGATGTACAAATAATAGGTATATTGGGTTAGCTTAGTTGCGACCTATATAACGGGTGTAAAAAGACCTATGACAAAGCCGAGAACTGCGTATTCCGCTCATCATTAGGACCATTTTTTTCTTTAAGACTATACCTGGGAAATTAACAGTTAAGAAGTTATTGGAGGTCAAAGTTAGAAATTTTTGGCCAAAGAAACATTATCAAAAATATTTAAGTATTTCATACCAAAAAATGGCTTTCAAACGTCAGCGCTCAATGTCAAGACCTCGGCTTTGTCTTAGGTCTTTTTACACCTGTATATACGCGCGAGCCTTCAAGGTATCATTTCTTTCAAGACAATTAGTACTTACACAATTTCTTCTATTGCTATTGGTAAAAAAAGCATGTCAAAACACATACAAACACAGTAACCACAGGCACAGCAGCTTTGTACTTGACAGTGGTATGCAGTTCTTCCAGTACTGCCTTAGCCTTGTCCACGTAAGCGACTGCGTTCTCCACCATTGTCTCCACGTCGGCCAACAGTTTGCGGATGAATACTTCGTACTGGCGGTTGAAGGCGAGTAGCTGGAAGATCTGATTGTAGTCTTCCCTGGACACCATGTGGACTATGTTAATATTTATAAAAGTAAAATTTTCGAACCGCCAGCAAAATTAGAATTAAAAAGCTCTTTATTTAAATGGAAAATTAAAATCAATTGTGTCTGGATATTATTTTACACACAGATTAACTCACAAAGAAAGGTCAGCGTTAGGCACTATGTCGATATAAACATTGCCAGTTTCATCTTGTACGTTGACGGAGTCTTCGATGGCCGTCGTGAGGGAGTTAACTCGCTGCATCACAGCGATCAGGGAGTTGGAGAGCGACGCTAGGCACGCCTTGCCTGCGTCCACCAGGTTGAATGGCACTGAACAACAATGGAAACCTTCAACATAGCTGCTACCTATATTTCGAGTATTTTATTGACGGGGAGGTCAAATGCATTTACGCATCATCCCTGCGGGGTGGTGCCAACCGCAGGGGATATGTGGGGCTCGAGGTAAAGGCGTTCCCTCCATACCCACTAAACATCCTCCCCGGCCTGACCTCCAGTGCGCTATTGCGGGACGGCTCCGGGATCTGCGCACATGAGCGCAACTACACCGAGACCGTGTGCACCAATTGGTGACACCGGCCTTAAAGGCCGCCTCCTCACCGACGGCTGCTCGACCTGGCGCGTCCTCCGCAACGAGGACACCGGGAGCAGCCATCGGACCGCACTGAAAAGAGCCGTCTGGAACTAGCCGTGGTGGGAAAACAAACAACTCGACGATGGCATGTGACTTCGAATGCCAAGCGAACACACTTGACATCAAAAGCCACACACCCGCCGGGAAAGTTTCCCCACCACGTTACCAGGGTCCGCCACGAGGAGGCTTCCGGACGTGGACCCCATGTGGTAGTATACCTACGCCGGCCTGCCTGATAGCAGCCTGCAGCTGCCTAAACAATCACCGCAGCCTATAGGCAGATGATTGCAAGATTAAGGACTTTAGGTATCACAGCCGGTATTGAACACCTATACCTATCTTAGAAAAGATTTTGACTCCTTATGCGTTTTGTACCGGGCTGTGTAACGGAACGTGTTCTGAGAAACTATTTGAAATAATGCCAACAGATTTCTTTCTGTCACTGCACCGCTCGCTATCGACATGGTACCTACATCCTCCCTCACAAATTAGAACCGAGTTGGTCACGTAGGTACTGCGTTTTCCTTGTCGAGGTTTTCCCTAAGGACTACCAGCAATATGGGTTATTCAAGAAAGGCGTGAAAAATTTATTTCTTAGTTCTTACGATTGCTTCGTCATCCTAACATCTGCCATGTCATGATTGATAGAATTGACTTTGAAATTATCTATAGACCTTTACCAATGCACCCATTCCCTATCCGGCACCCCATAAAACAACCCTTGTTAAGTATTTACAGAGATAGACAAATGAAAACTCACAGTCTGGTATCCCTTCGCCGCTCTTCTTGCAGTCTCTGTTGAAGAGCCTGACTCCGGACACAATCTCCATCAGCTCAGTCAGTTGCGCCATCTTCTCAGCGCGAGGTAACGCTACGAAGAGCTTCAAGTCGTCCAGTGAGAAGACGCTTTCTAGTGCTGACATGCCCTCTTTCAACGTCTATAATTTCCAAAAACCACCCTAAAGTCATTGAATATTTTTAAACTAGAAAATAACTACACTGAAAAAAAATCGACCTGCTCGTGGTAATCGAACCCATCTTCACTGCTTTCGCTGTCGAAATTTATCAGTGCTTATGTTTTTATGGTAAACATTGTTTCATCAAATCTTTGAAATTTGCACTTCTAAGATAAGATCCTAACGAAATATTTTTGCAACGAAACGAACGATTTTTTTTTCAGTGTATTTAGTTTAAAAATATTTACGCGTTTGCAACAATTATTCCATAATATAAGATAGTTTCCTCTTAACTGGGCGTCAAATATTTGCAAAAATATTTCGTTTGGATCTTAGAAGTGAAAATTTCAAAGATTATAAACATATTATAAGCACCAGCAAGCACTGACAAATTTTGACAGCCCTAGCTGCCGCCCGCTCGGATTGCGGAGGATGCTGGGTTCGATTCCCGCCTGGAGCAGGTCGATTTTTTTAAAGTCTTTACCATGCAGAGCGCGTAGGTACTTATCGGGCTTCAGAGCTAATAGCCACTTACTATGACAATATTATTAGGTATTTATTATACTGTCGCGATTACAAATTTTATAATGCGATACTTTAACACACGCTAAGTAAGGTTACGGTGCTCAAAAGTCCTGGACTACTGGACTGGACCCGTATGCGACTGCGATCTGATGTCCACAAATGTTTAAACAACAGAAAAAGTTCACACGGACGTCGCTTAGTCAGTGAGTTATCTATCACAGTGCGCTGACAAAAACATGTTAAAAATCCGGACGAAAATCCGGACATGGTTGTTAAATCCGGACTAAGCCCGGACGTATGGCATGTCTACCTCATCATCAACAGCTCATATAATGTCCCCACCTCGGGCTCGAGCCTCCGAGTACCCCACATTAGGGGCGATTAGGTCTTAGTCAACCACGCTGGCCAAGTGCGGATTGGTCGACTTCACACACAACCTTAGAATTTCTTCATAGGTGTGTGCAGGTTTCCTCACGATGTTTTCCTTCGCCGTAAAAGCGTCGATTAAACGTACACATAAGTATGAATTCAAAATTTGAAAACACATTGGGACGTGGCGGGGATCGAACCAGTGCCTCCCGGGTGGGAGACGACGCTCTTACGCACTACGCCACCGACGCTTTTCGAACGCACCGAAGTCTACCTATAGTAAATTAATAGTGGACTAGTAAATACTTAGTTCGGTAATTATTACTTTTAAGTGTCAAAAAAAGTTAGCGAATAGGCCGGCAGGGCCATCCGGGTACAGTGCGGTGGTGATGAGATAAGCCGGGTTATTCCCACTAGGACGAATGGGAAAACCCCGTTCTTGACTGTCCCATTTGTTATCACTGGCAATAACCATCTTTCGGATTTTTCCCATTTTTCACCAGTGGGAATAAAGCCAGCGGTGAACACTGGCAATAAGCCGAAGAGGCGTACGTGCGGGTGTCAGTCGGACACCGGATGAGATAGACGTCAGTGCACATCGTGTGGCAAAACCTTGCATTCGAAAATATCTCAGCCCTCTAGCTAAATAGAAGTCGTTAAGGATATTTTAACATCCTTGGAAAAGTTAGCTTGTTGTAGTAGGATACTTACCGTAATGACTCCAGGGTTCCCCAGTCCACTGGACAATACAATATAGATAGATATCTTCCTAAACAGCTTCTTATACTCGGCCTCATCGTCAGCCGCCGGTTCCTCGTCCAGTATTTCGTTCACGAGCGGCCTTAGGCACTTCGCAATTGACTCCAAATGCTTCTCTATCAAGTTCTGGAGTTTATCGTAATTTGATTGTACAATGAATTGTATTTTCAACGTGTTCAATGAAGTATCACCACCTAGATATGAAAGTGATTAGTTGAGTAAACCATTTGCTAAAAATAGTAGTAGTTGAGAGTGATCGTAGGGTAAATTTTTTGACGTGATAACGTCTTATAAATCGATGAACGCCGGCAGCACGCGCGAAAAAGTGTCTCGTTCCGCCTGACACGAGCGTGCAAGCAAGAGCGCGGAACAAGCTATAGAAAAGCACTATCGGCCTAGAGCCCTCGCCCACGGCGACTGTTTGTAGCGATGCCGTCGCGCGTTCGTATCGATACAGTCGCGATGTTCTCGCTGGCTGTGTGCCCTCGCCCACATAACCACGATTTAGAAACGCGGTACAGTCGCAATGCCAACGCGATACTGTCGCGCTTCTATCGCGATTCAGTAACGGTTCTCCACTCACGCGCCACCCTACCCCCGTTCGACACGGTCGTGCGTTTGCATACAGTCGCGATGCTGTAGTTGCAAATGCGACTAACGCGCATTAGTAGCGATGGTGTCGCTTCGGTACAAAAAATCACCGTGGGCGAGGGCTTTATAAGCGTTCGGCTTGTGTATGCGTAAAATTATCGTCTGTAAACCGACATTTATTTCGACCAAGCGGGGTATACTGTCAATCGAGCTCTGATCCAGAACTGTGCAAGTGTGCGCATCTGCTTCCGATAGCCTTAGGCCAAGGGCCCACCGCAGGTGGCACGCTTATAGGCTAGCTAAGAGGCAAGCTTAGTTATCGAGATGCTTCGATACATAGTGGCCAGACAAAACTCGTGTCTGCTGATCTAAAGTGTGGTTGTAGTGGAAATTTCATTCACTTAACCAAAGGTATCGAACATGTTGGGTACATGATATTAACATGTTGAGATCCAGTGAAGGCGAATTCGTAATTTTATACAAAAAACTGCGTAACTACCCCGACATTTTTTTTGACTATTTACGTATGACACAAGATACCTTTGGTCTTTTACTAAGTAAAATCGAAAATGATTTGCAAAAACAGAAAATCAATTATAGATCCTGTGTGTATCACATTAAGAAAGACTGCATCCATGCATCCATCCATTCCAAAAAACAAACACCGTTCGCTTCGCTAACCGCTAGGCGACCTTTAGACATATACTCTCTAATCTGTGTAGGCGACTATCGAGGCGCCAAGCGACCCACTCAGCGAGCGGTGGGGCCGCGCACAAAGGTAACATGCCTTGTGTTGGTTCACTAGCACGAGTCATCGAAGCGCTCAACCAACCTCTTGCCGCTAAGCGTGCCATCTGCGGTGGGGCCTTGGCCGTATAGTCACTTAGGCACTAGGCAAGGGAGTGCTTAGTTGGTAGGAGTCCGTCAATTAATATTTGACTTTAAAAGCAAAAAAGGCTGATACTACGTTGAGACTCAATTCTGCTCAGATAATTTGTGTGATATTTCACATGTACCTAATATTATTAGAGTAGGATACTTACGACTGACCATTTTGACGCATTGTTCGACGAAATACTGCAAATTGTTTCGATTTATAGTCCTGGAAAATAGTTTCCCATACTTTGGCCTCAGGAGCAGCAAGTCGATCAGGTATACCACGAATTCGGTATCCACTGTCAAGTTTTGAGCTAAACAGTTCCTTGTGACTTCATTCGCGATGTTTTTTACTACATTTTCGTTGCAAGCCATGCTTAATTTTTTATTTTTAGTGTCAAGTAAAATGTAAATTGTTTTGTGTCATCACAATAACATCACAGTTTGATTAATATCTTTGGCGTTGCTATAGTGATTAAGTCGCAGGTATTGCAGGTAACTGTCGCGTGAGCGCTTACTTCTCATCAATGACGTAGAATTCCTACGTCATTGCTTCTCATCGCCAAACCCAATGACGTAGAATTCCTATGTCATTGGCCAAACCGAATATTCCCGCCCTACTGACTGCAGTAATACCATGCCACCGGACAATTTGCACCGGACGGACGCAGCGTCGCGGCATGCCACGGGATATTTTGTTTGACCTATTCGTGTGGAGTTTCTCCCGAGTTCTTATTGTAAAAACACGTGTTGAGAGACTGGAGTTTTTAACTCCAATCAACTGTACGATTTTTGTTCCTTTAGTTACATTTTCACTTCAGATTGGCCAAACGGGTACGTAATAAGTATCGCGACGCCATTAATTAAGAATAGAAATAGACCCCATAGACCTATTCGTTTTAAAATAAAAGAATGTCAGTGCTAACTTCATGTAAATAAGATCGAAAATAATTTGTCCACGAAAAATCGCTTGCGCCGCTGTGCCGCATGCCCGGCCGGTGTCGTACCCAATCTAAGAGCAAATTGCTCTTAGTACCCAATAGCTTCATCGTACCCCATATTCTTTCTAATCTGTCTGTGGTCGTACCGCGCCGTCCATCGGTGGGCGGGAAAGCTCTGTCGGTTCTAGGCGCGATAAATGTAGCACTGTGATAGGTCGACGTAGGACCAATGGCGCCAACGACCAATCGCAGCACCGCTTAGAAACGCGCCAGAAAGTCAGAGTTGCCATACGAAAATTAAAACTATAAAAATTAATGTTATTTTAAAAATTATTAAAACTTTCATCTATTGACCTTTCAGTCTACTGCAAGAAATTTAGATGTAAAACAGAAGCCACACTACCAAAAGAAAATTGAAGTGAAAAAAATTGTCCTTTAAACCACTTACTTTCTGCCTGTCTCTTTCTAACTTTCCGCATAAGTCTTAGATTATACCTGGTATATAATGGCATAAATAATATGAACACATACGTATGACGTTCACGTGACCGTCTAATACGTGTGCTCTAGATTAGAAGTTAGAATGGGACAAATAGAAACTAAGGATACATTTTTCTACATCAGTTTTTTATTGGTAGTGTGGCTTCCAGTTTTACCTATTTTCTTGAGGTAAACATATTATCTAAATTCTTGGCGGTCACTATACCTGTGTGAGCGTGACAGCAACATAATGCTGCAGGAGCGACAAGGATGCATATCGTGGTGTCAATGTACGCGATCGATATCGATTACAACGAAACGAAATAAATTGCAATAAAAACTTCAAGTCTTGTCGATCGGTCTGAGGGCCTAGACAACATGCATTTCGACATTCGCTATCGCTATCACTAAATCAAAAATGTATGGGATGGATTCACATATGCAATCGAAGTGACTTTTCGATTGCTTATGACAATCTCATACATTTTTTCCTTAGACCAAAGATTTTTTGATTTAGCGATAGCGAGAGCGAGTTTTGAAAATTCGAAATGCATGTTTCTAGAAACGACGGATCGTGATCAATCCCACCGTACCGTAATAACACAGTGTAAATCTATAGACTGTGGTATTATGGTATCCTAAAGTCCGTATTATGGTCACCTAAACAAAACAAACACAATTTTGAAAAGACCGCCACAAAAAAGAGTCAAACTTTGAGGCAAAACTGTATTCACTTTTCAAGCCTCAGCAATAAAGACTAAAATGGTACATTTTCTTATTTGTACAGTGCTATCTTGTTTACTCTGTTTTGATTCGGACCCCTAATCCGAGAATTCCCGAGGTAGAGTTCGGTTGTTTCCGCAGTGACGCCGTGTAGCACCTAGCACGTAGGTATATTATTGTGTAGCTGTATTCGCCGCGTTTGCAGTGTACGGAATCTACTTGCTCCAAGAAAATGACAGACATCAGTGATAATGAACTTCGTGCTGAGATTGAAAGTAAGTGAAACTTTTATTTTATTTTCGAGTGTATATCGAAATTATGTTATTCTGATAAAAATAGCGAAAAGATACATAAACTTTCCCATCCTACTCGGGGTCGCGTAATGGCTTCCTGTGCAAATGTGTAATATAGCTTCGATTTGTCACAACTTTAAATCAAAATATCTCTGATAGTATGCTAAGAACATCAAACTTTTTCAAGTAAAAGTTGTCGAGATTTAGTGCCCAAAGAAATTAATTCCTAACCTAGACTTTTTGCATGTCTCAATTTGCTTGCTCACTGATGATTTATTTTTATGCAACGCGTAGGTTCTCCACTTATGGAGAGACTTACTGGCATACTTTCTTAATTAAGCAAGCATTTGAAAGAAGTCGCAAAATATAAATGAAAAGGTTTGTTTGACTATAATTCGCAAATTTTCTATAATTAGATTAACATTCGTTGAATTCCACTAAATTTGTTTTGTCAATTTCACCACGCCGCCATTTCTCCACGTTCCATTGCACGCAGTTGTTCGAAAATTGTAAAGTGTTTATAATATCAAATCATAAAGTAGGTAAAATGAATGATAATTAATATCTAATATAAATCATTCTAATATTAATATAAACGTGCAAGTTTATTTATAAGTTTAGTTATTTGAGAATGTATGTATTATGTGTGTTTGCTACTCTTTCACGCAAAAACTACTGAACAGATTTTAATGAAACTTACAATAATTTAGCCAACATTGACGCGAGCGAAGCCGCAGGCGATCACTAGTAGGTAATGGAAAATGAATCTTTTAGTATGATGTATAGTATTTTAGCCACCTATTTCCAAATAAAATTAATTTTATCCAACATGTCGACCTAAGGCAATAATAATAAAATTGTATCTTTCATTAAAGGAAATAACAGGATCTAATGGCTAGTATATTAAAAAACATGTTAAGTTTGAGGCCAGAGTGCTTTTTAAATGCTGATACCCAGTAGATAAATAAATCTTAAAAATGGTATAATTTTAAAAACATAAATAAGTAAACAACCAGCTGAAAGCTGGAGATTGGATAAATATTTACTTTCAAATATAATAACAAAAAATATTTATAGATTGTTTAATAAGGGAGCAAAGAACTATATTAAAGGTGAGAGCATTTTTTGGATTCAGTGCAAAGCAAAGGATTCTAGAGTAGAAAGTTTTTGTAATTTATTTTATAAATAAATAAAATTAAATATACTTATACATATAATACAACCATGACTTGTAAACGAATGTTCGTGTTCATCACACAAACATTTTGTCCTACCAGGACTCGAACCCGGACCACTTGATGTGTAGGCAGTGGTACTGACCACTCCACAACAACAGCACAAAATTTTTTATATTGAAATTTCATAAAAAAAATACAGACTTGTAAATATGTTGGGTTGACCAAGTTAACAAAAAAAAGATGTCCGTATCTACTTTGCTGCCATCGAAATGTTCGAGTTCATCACACAAATATTGACCCTACCATTATTGAATAGTATACCTCCTGATATAGGCAGCATTACTGACCAGTGACCACTCACACAAATCAAATATTACTCATGCATTTGTAATGATAATTTTAGGTACATATTGTTTATGTAGTTAAAATGACATTAATTTTAAAATGTCTTTCATAGAAATTTTAAAAGATGCCGACCCAAATAACACAACAACTAGAAAAGTGGTCAAGAAGCTTGAGGAGATATTCAAAACTTCTCTGACGGAGAGGAAGAATGATATTGATAAAATGGTGATGGATTTCATCAACGCCATGTCATCTAAGAGTGAAGATGAAGATGAAGAGGAAGAAGAAAAAGTGAAGGTTGGTTAATGTAACAATAATTAATTTATCTAATGTGCTTGTTTGTGACATTTACTCATCACAACAGCCTATATAATTCGGCCCACTGTTGGGACACATCTTCTTGTCATCGAAGAAGGTTTAGGCCAGTGGTCGGCAAACTTATTAGCCAAAGAGCCGAATCTGCTTGTTTAGTAAACTTTATTACACTAAATTAGTATTTAGTACACTAAATAAAACTAATTTCATATTCAATAAATATTTGTTAATGCAAACAATGTGCTTTGCATCAGTTTTTTAAAATGAAATTATTATTGCGCCTTACGTTTATATTTGTGCCAGAGTACCACTTAAGGAGCCGACCACTGGTTAAGGCATTAGTCCACCAAACTTGGCCAATGTGGATTGGTGGATAGTATAAGGTGATCAATACCCCTTTGCTGATCCATTAGGGTGATGCTATTCTACTCTGCCGACATCACATGGCTATTTACTACATAATAATATTAATAATAAAGCCTTTATTTAGAAAGTGTTTGCAATAGATACATGGTGATCATAGTTCCTTTAGTCTGTGTGCTTTCAGACAAATACCTACCATGTCTTCTCCACTCTTCCTTATCTCTTGCCACTGTAGTCCAGCTCCTGCCAGCCATTTCCACTATCCTCTACCATTTTCCCATTTTTAAATTTAAACTCCCTGCCTTTGTTCCTTTTGTAGTCTCTCTTATTATGTGTCCTGCCGACCTGTTTAAGTAAAGATTCCACTTATGGGGTAATTTTTTTTTTGTTGATAATGCTTCTCTCTATGGCTCGTTGAATCACCTTTAATGTTACTCTGAGCTTTGGTGAATGCCTAAGTTTGATAGCCATAAGTGAAGATTGGCAGGATACAAGTAATCAAACAGGTTTTTCTTAATATTTATTCCCGCCAACATCGTGAAGCTCATACAAAATGTTTTCGATATTGGCGGGGATGGGTGATAAGGAAAGGGGAAGCACAAAAGATCCCATAGGGTCGAAGTGCTCTGAGACACAGCCTCAGCCCCTTATTTAAGAATAAGAATAATATTTATGCATTTCATTAATTCATCATTTCATTTCATTCATTCATTAATAAACCTTAATGTTTATATTCATTTACATATTATATGGTTGTTGTTTTTTTGCTTTTATTTCGACATTTACTACATAAAACATTCCTGATCCCCGCTTCCATGATTGTTATGAAGAACGCAAGACCGCTATGCCATCGACCTCGTCTCAGAATTCAATAATTTATTTCAGAAGGAGGAAGACGAAAAACCACGAGCAACACGTTCAGGAAAGACCACACGCAAATCCAAGAGAGGCAAAGCCGTTTCAGATGAAGAAGATGGCAACTCTTTGTCTGATAATGACAAAGAATATTCAGTAAGGAAATGCCTTATTTTATGGGTATTTTAACAGGGAAGCTTTGTTTCACGATGGATAGTACAGCGAGCACCGTCATCATACGAAAAAAGGAAAACATACATACAGATTTTTGCTTTTTATTAAAAACTACAAAATTTTATTTAACTGTCAAAACATAGTACTTACCTAACACTGTTAACAATATTGTTATGGCCCCTTACTTGGGTAAGATGGTAGCTAGCCAGGTACACTTCAGGCTGAAAATTGCAGAACAATGTAATTTTCTGTAATTTAGATAAAAATATCAATGTCCGCTAAACAAGCTTTTAATTGCAGGCCCCCAAAGCTAAGAAGGCGAAATCTGCGAAAGCCAGTGGAAAGGTCAGTATCTGTTTACAGTATTTTTGTTTTGTTATTTTTAAATTCTTCCCTTTAAGGGACGCCGGAAGGCCCTCTGTGCATCCATTTTGTATTAGATCCCGCACACTGTCAGATATGAAATTTTTCTAACAAATACAAAGTGTATGCACCGAGGGCTTTCCGATGAGCGTCAGAATTTTTCTGTTAGAAATTTCTTATAATGTATAATGTGATGTGTCTTATAGTGTCACAGCGCTCCCTAATCTTTCCTACAAATTGTTCTCCATCTGTCCCCTTGTCCCATAGTGTTTCTCTCCATACTAGGGTGGACATCACTCGGTACGCCTTTGGTGACTTCCTGCTGATTTACACGACACGCTATTATGACATTTGTTATGCAAAAACAGCAATGTATATGTTATCACTTTCAACTGTCAAAAAAAGTTAGCAAATGCCTACAGGTGGCCTATTCGCTAACTCTTTTTGGCAGTTCAAAGTGATCATCACCGAGTGAATTACATATCCATTGCTGATTTCATATGGCAAGATCCTTAATAGCGTGTCGTGATCGTGAAAGTGATCATCACTGAGTGATGATCACTTTCAACTGTCAAAACAAGTTAGCGAATAGGCCTACAGGTCATCCGAGCCCAAAGTGGTACCGCTAGCTCCCACTGCCCAGTCTTCTGCCTCTTCTGCGGCGTCTTCGCTCTTCACCTCTCTCTCTCTCTCTAGCCCACTCCTAATCTTGTGCCATCGTCACGCTAAGTCACGCAAAGCACAAGTTCCTCTTAGATCCGAGTTTCCAGACGTCACTTATTTTCTCATAGATGAAATGTGTGTTACAGAGTAGTTTTTCTATGTACCCACGTTGAACACACGCATACTTGCTAATAGTAGGAGAGCTGGCACGAATTTTTGGGTAGGTATTTGAGGCAAGCTGAAAACTTGTCCTATACCTCTCCTATTATACCCCAACAGGGAACTGCAGACCTGGCTGGTGAGTAGCGGGGCTAAATTAACCCCTAAATTTTTAAAAATATTATTTTTTTATTTTGAAAAATATATTTGAGGCAATATGCAATTTTTATATGTTGTAGTTTAATGTATAAAGAATAAAAAAACAAATAAGCCAGACGATTTGGTCGGGATTTTATAATTGCCAGACGCGTGCAAAAATATTTTGCAAAAAAATATAAAAAATATATTTGAGGCAACTTGAAATTTTAATAGGACATTATTTGTAACTATAAAATAAGATCCTCAAAAAGACAGGTCATTTCTGTGGGACTTTCTACCTGCCAGGTGATCTAACAAGTTATGTATAGGTACAAGTGCGTAGCGCTATAGACAAGCTGTAGAGTGAGAGGGAGAGTTTATCGGCAGCTGTCTGCGTTCTTGTTTGCCGCGTTATTATTGGCTCTGGCGAGGTCACGTGACTTACAATAGCCATGAGGTTTTCAGTCGGAATTTCGGAGTCGTTATTTTCAGTCGTAGAATTTTAATATTGGTGTTACACGTTTTATAAGGTAAATAATTTTAAAATGTCTGGTAAAAAATTAGTTTGTGTCATTTGCAAAAAAAGTGATGATAAAGTAATTGCGTTTGTAGATAAAACTCTCAAAAAAAGTCATGAAATATTAGAAATCCGTAAACATCATGGATTAAAATATAACAACGTGGTTTTGCCAGTGATTCCTAACCTTACAGACGGTTATCATACAAGTTGTTATAAAAACTTTTTAGCGTTGATGAAAAAATATTATGACAATGTTGTGATAGGATCTAATATTTCTACTCCTATAAAAGGTATTGTATTAATTTAATTATTTTTCAAGTAATATATGCTCACAAATAAATCATTAATTTCAACATGAAAAAAATATTCAATTTCTGTATAAATTTTAAATTTGAATACTGTCCCAAAAAAAAAGTAATTTTTTTAATTTTAGATATCGTGGCGAAAATATGAATCCTATTAAAAAATTATTGAAACAAAAGTTTTTGGAAAATTAATTTTCTAAAGAAAATGTTTTTTATGATTTGTTGAAAAAACCATTACATTTAGATTTATATTTAAATTGACTAAATAAAATATTTTATATGATAAAAAAATATAACAAAATAAATATATCCATTTAACACGCACAAATCAACATTCATCAATCATTCTTATATGAACCGTTTTTAGTAGAAATTCACAAAATTTTTAATTTTTTACTCCGAAATTTTGAATTGGAACCTCTTGGCTATTGTAAGTCACGTGACCTCGCCAGAGCCAATAATAACGCGGCAAGCAAGAACGCAGACAGCTGCCGATAAACTCTCTCTCTCACTCTACAGCTTGTCTATAGCGCTACGCACTCGTTCCTATCCATAACTTGTTGGATCACCTGGCAGGTAGAAAGTCCCACAGAAATGACCTGTCTTTTTGAGGATCTTATTTTTTAGTTATAAATAATGTCCTATTAAAATTTCAAGTTGCCTCAAATATATTTTTTATATTTTTTTGCAAAATATTTTTGCACGCGTCTGGCAATTATAAAATCCCGACCAAATCGTCTGGCTTATTTGTTTTTTTATTCTTTATACATTAAACTACAACATATGAAAATTGCATATTGCCTCAAATATATTTTTCAAAATAAAAAAATAATATTTTTAAAAATTTAGGGGTTAATTTAGCCCCGCTACTCGCCAGCCAGGTCTGCAGTTCCCTGTTGGGGTATAATAGGAGAGGTATAGGACAAGTTTTCAGCTTGCCTCAAATACCTACCCAAAAATTCGTGCCAGCTCTCGGACTATAAGTTGGTTAGACGGCCAATCAAGGAAATAAAACAACAATTTCATAGGTAAAGACATAATAAGTAACGTCTGGCAGCTTTGGGACCTTAGACTATAGAATTCACATTCCCACAATTTATTTTTTGTATACCACACATTGTATTATTATATATTTGTTACCTGAGGATCTCCGTCTCAGCATAATAAATAATACATAAGTGAAATAATTATTTCTTCCCGAAACGCTCGGGTTCTTGACAATTTAAAAGTTTAGTTAAACTTAGCAAACTCCACTTAAATAAAGAACTACTTCATTTCACTACCCTCACACAAGAATGAGCTTTGAAATTGACTGTACCTATGTATTTTTCATTTAATGATATAGGGTGGTGGGCGCGGAAAAGGGGGTGGTTACACTCGCGCGTACAAACTGTCTCCCGCGCTCGCCGAGCTTATGGGCACGGACGAGATGCCTCGTCACGAAGTCGTCAAACGAATGTGGGCCATCATCAAGGAGAAGAAGCTGTACGACCCCAACAACAAACAGTTCGCTATCTGCGACGAGGCCCTATACAAAGTTATCGGCACCAAAAGATTCCGCACCTTCGGCATGATGAAGTACCTAAAAACCCACTTCATTGACGCCTAAACGTCCATGCACCAAACGTCGATGAAGTCACACGTCAAAACGTTTCGACTTCATTGACTTTTACCGACTTTATTGACGAGTTTGTCGATGCAGTCACTGTAACACGTTGATGAAGTCGGTTATAATGATCTGTTGATGTCTAGGGCGTTTGTGTGGGCTGATTACCGCATATCTTGTAACTTTTTTCGTTTAATGTTACACTAAAATTATGTTATATTTTCTTATGAATAATAATACTTATAATAAAATAAGAAACTTCTTTGACATGAATAGTTTTTTTTACTAGTAAGTAAAATTCATTTTATAATATGATTTGTTATTATTATTATAAAAAGTCAGTCTGCACTATGCGCGATAAAAGTATGTGCACATTGGAAATGTGGGTAGAATAAAAATATTTTGAAATTGAGGCGAAATTGTAATCCTTAATTCCACGGATATAAAAATTAAGGTCGTACGTGTTAATGTTAGATTTTGAATTTTATATCTTTGAGATAAGGTCGGAGCAAGGTGAAATATAGTTTCTTCCTGTGCCTTAAAAAAAGTTACTACGCGTTTAAACAACATTCGGCAATAAAATATTGTTTTTCAATCGATTATGCATTTTGTGTCTTAGTGCAAGATCGATTGAGTAAATGCAAATGTGTGCACACACTTTTATATTATACCTACTATAAAAATTGCTGTGATAGTATATATTACGTAGAGCAGCAATGAAAATTTTACTATTGATAATTTCGTTATAGATTATAATTTACTACTGACATCCGAAGGAAGTATTTTCTCTTTAAGCTATTCTTAGTTTTAAAATTAAATTAACTATTAAGTAACAGAGGTTATGTAAAAAAAAACTTGTTCAAGATTAATATTGCGAAAGCTGTGTATTTTTGCTCAAAAATTGCAGTGTATAAAAGCAAATTTAACAGGCGTTTGTAAATTTGGTCGGCTTGACAGATAACTGGGCACATAAAGTAAAATTTTACTTTACATTTACATAATATCACATTTCAGAAGAATACACTACCTACCTATTTATAATTAAATGGACGCTAATTATACATTTTTGTATAAAAAAATCGAGTCTGAAGTGATGTTATTTACCTTTTAAAGTTTGGAGTTTTATCAGAGTTTTGGTTGTAAGACACCATTTTCGTTTCAATATACCCTACAATATGTGTAACATAACTATTTTCTAATTAAGAATATAAGAGTTAAGACCTCAATGTTAACGACGTTCAGACGAAAGCATTGTAAAAAAATCTAAATGTGCCCTTGTTACTCTCGAAAAATATTTGTTCACTCATTGAAGCGACCTTATAACTGAGGATATTGTCAGAAATTCGCTTGTATGGGTGTTCTTTATCTACTATTAATTATAAGACTGTACAATTAATTCACTCGTAATAGAGTGTAAATGGAAAGAAAATAAACAATTAATAATCATGGTTTTGAGTTTTCTTTATTAAATTTTTCTCTTTATCATACATTTTTGCCAGTAAAGAAAGATCCATCTTCCATCGAATTAAGAGTTGAGAGGAAGTGTGAGGTAAATGAAGAATTTTGTCTACTTATTTCATAATTAGTAAATTCATAAAGTAATGCATAATACTAGGCCGTGTTAATTGTATGTTCAGTACACTATACAGAAATTCTAAATATTAATATGATTTTTCATAGTACCGCCCCACATATTATCTCGTTTACCTACATTTTTTTGTAACATACAAAACTTACGCGTTTATGAATTTAATACAAATATTTACCTGCCTACTTCGCTGCTATATGATTTTTTAGCTTGTTCTCAACGAGTCACACTGTAACCTGTAACACTGTGACTCGTTAGGACAACTTTGTGAAATAATTCCCAACCAGTCACATTGTAACACGTTGGGACATCTTTCTTAAAATTATTTCCAAATAGTCACACTGTGACACGTTGGGAGACCTTTTCGAAATTTACTAAATACGAATACTCACTTAACAAATGAATTTTATTTAAGATAAACACAGATATACTGTTTCCGGGCCACTAATCCCCATCGACTTTCCCCATCAATGTAGGATTGTGAACTTTTCAGTCTGTATGTTTCCAACCTGAAGTACCAGGCTACCATAACTATGCAGGAGATTTTTAGCATACTATTAAATCATAATCATAATACTTAATTGGGTTAAATAATCTTTTATAATATTAAGTAACCTCTTATATGAATTGAATTGATAAAAGATTGGATAAAAGGTTTACCTCTATATAAATAGAGTCCAAAATAGAATGAACATGTAACAGTATACCTATCAGCAGGTTAGCCTAACGTTAGGAATGATTTAAGAAAGGTCTCCCAACGTGTCATAGTGTGGTGTGAAACTATTTAAGAAAGATGTTCCAACGTGTTACAGACAGTGTGACTGATTGGGAATTATTTTACAAAGTTGTCCCAACGAGTCACAGTGTTACAGGTTACAGTGTGAGTCGTTGGGAACAAGCGGATTTTTTGGACGAATGAATACTTAAAAATATATTTTAAAAAAAGACCTCCAGATTTTGTGTAGAATAGGATAATAGTTATAAGTTCACAAGTGAGCAGTTATTTTTTGCTAGTGCCGATATTAAATCACGAACCAGGGAAGTAAGTAAGAATTGAATCCAGTCAATAATTGAATTACTTATCTTAAAAATAATTATTGAAAATTAAAAATAAGATTACTGACTAAAATAATTTAGATTGGACGTTACAGTCTTATTCAGAGCTCGCAGCAAAAAGCATTTTTCCTTCGAGATTTTACGAAGCAAAAGAGGTCTTTTGGTGCTGGAGAGGTGAAAAACTTTATTACCTACACATATATGTAGGTATATACCTACTATAAAGATACCGCTAGTGAAGTGAAACTACGAACACAAAAAAGAGGTAGTTTTAATATTCTGTGGGTGACGGTAGAAATAAATGAATAGTTATTAATATCGGGGTCAAGTTTTTGAAGTAAAACTACTTTACGTACGCTTGACTTGGGGAAGTCGACGAGAGCGTTACGGAAGTTGAGAGGCAGATATAAGTTAGTGAAAATAGGAGAGAGTGTTACGTTTCGTATATATTATTACTATAGAAGTTTTACTTTAGTCGTGTAGTTTTTTTTTAATTACTTCAGTTAATTTTTGTTGTACTGGATACAATTATTAAGTAGGTACCTATGTTTTATGAATGAAATAGCCATTTGATGCCGGCAGAGTAGAATAGCATCACCCCATATCCACCAATGGGTGTTGTAGAAGGCGACTAATGGATCAGCAAAGGGGTATTGATCACCTTATACTCCCACCAATCCGCATTGGGTAAGCATGGTGGACTACTGCCTAAACTTCCTTCGATGACAAGGTAGAGGCCTTGTGTCCCACAGCAGTGGGTCGAATTATGAAGGCTGGTATGATGATGATTGAAATCCTTGTGGACTCTCGGCTAATGTAAGCATTATCATTATTTTTTTTATTTACCGATACCCCTGACTGCGCTGCGACATGTACCCCCAGTGGTTAGTCCAGTAGTGTTGACAATACACGGTGTTAACAAAAATTCGAAATACGTCTTTAAAATCGGTGTCTGCCTCAGATCTAATAAAAAAGTACAGACGGAATGCTGCGAAGGAAAATTATATAGCCGTCTTTATATCTATGTAGTGTGTGTGAGACAGATTTTTTATAAGACTAGGCGTAGTTTCGTTACATGTGTGTGCGTGTAACTGTGTACGTACACGGGCGACCGGCGAGGCGTAGTTTTGTTTCACCGGCCTCTATTTTCACAGCACTCCGTCTGTACTGTTTTATTGTGTACTTAGGTACCTATTTGGTCCGAGATCGCGTCGGTGGCGTAGTGCGTAAGAGCATTCAAACCACGACACGTACCAATGTGTTTTCAAATTTTGAATTTATATGTACGTTTAATCGATGCTTTCACGGTGCAGGAAAACATCGTGAGGAAACCTGCACACACCTATGAATAAATTCTTAGGTTGTGTGTGAACGACCAACCCGCACTTGGCCAGTGTGGTTGACTAAGGCCTAATCGCCCCTAATGTGGGGTAGGCTCGAGCCCGAGGTGGGGACATTATGAGCTGTTGATGATGATTCATCATACCCTGGACTAAAATTTGTTAGGCAACCCATTTGCAATATATTTATTGACGTATTAAATTAAATATAAAATACGTTTCATCAAATAAACATATCGGTGAAGGTCGTTCTATATCGGATCTTAGACTAGTAGGAGATTCTATCAATATTGGTCTGTATAATAGGATGGAGATGCTTTATTGGTTATTGTGTTGTACCATATGATTGCGCTGCGACATGTATACTGTGTAAGCCACACCTTAATGAAATACTAGATTGCAAAAACGGCTTTATTACAAGGTACTAGAGCATCATTTCATTCGCTTCAGCTTGTTCAGTTCTCCCTGCTGTATCGAAGCGTCTTTGTAGATTTGTTTCACCTTTTCTTTTCTTACGTTGTCACTGAAAAAAAAAGTTTGTATATTATTATAATGTTAACAAACAAAAAAGTCGATCTGCCGATACAATTATAAAAAAGTACTCAGTTTTAGAAAAATATTACTCATTAATTTTTTACTATTTTAATTAGTATTCCACGATTATAATTCAGTTTATTGAACAAATTTGATAGCTTCTGTAAGCCTAATTTGCCGTCGATTTAGAATCACAGTGAACCGTGTAAGAAAAAAATGACAATTTCAAGCATTAATTATGTCGTCTAGAACCAAAAACCGCTAAGTGCATTGATTTTTCAGTGGACTTAGCGGACGGTGGTATGCGTTCGTAATGTGGTCAGTTTCACAAGTAGAATATAAAAAAGGATTGATTACCTGTGTATCTTCTGCCGAATCTTGACGGAGGCGATGTAAGCCTTATCCCTGCGTATCTCCCGCAGGGCTCCCTTCATCTCCTTCTTGTATCTATTCTGGAGTCTGGCGCGCTCCGCCTGCTCTCGGGGCAACTTGGAGCTCTTGCTACCAGTGAATCTGTGGACAACAAATATCATAAGATGACCTTCATCATATTAGACGCCGTCTTGGTGGAGCGGTCAGTATAGCTGGCTACACATCAAGCGGTCCGGGTTCGAGTCCTGGTAGCGACAAATATTTGTGTGATGAACACGAGTATTGGTTGACGAGTCATGGTTGTTTATATATTTATTTAAGTTTATTTATAAAAATATCTAAAAAATTATGTATATTAAAAAAATAATAAAAAAAAAATGTCCGTTATCTAGTACCCATAACACAAGTTCTTAATGATACTTACTTTGGGCTAGATAATTGGTGTGAGCGTGGAAATATATTATTATATCAGCCGAGAGACGTCCACTGTTGGACATAGGGGGATCTCCAACCCGAACGGTCTTCTCCGCATCCAGCAGATTCCCGCGACCTTTACAAGACCGTCAGTCCACCATATGGGGGGTCTTTTTTATTTGAACAGATGGCATACAAGCTTGCGGCCCACCTGGCGTTAAGTGGGACCGTCGCCTATAGACACTTGCAATATTAGGGGTACTTCACTTAACACTGCAATTGCGTTGCCATCATGGGGACTAAGATGATATGCCTTCCATGCCCAGTAATTACACTGGCCCTTACGTCTTATGGGCCTGCCATAAGACGACCTTTTAAGTTAGTAATTTTACTTTTAGTAGGCGACAGACAGGCCACCTGTCACTATTTGGAAACACTGCATGGCCTATACTGCCAGATGTGGATTTATGTGTAACAAAGTGTTACCTAAAGCTCTGCACCCCTCTTGGGACTACGAGCGTGATCGTATGGAATTTGGCAGTTTCATCTTTATTTTTAAAAGAGTTTCACAGCCATATCACTTTTGTCTGGTTTGTATGGAAAAATAAGTGTTTCTTTTTCATGCAATTTTATGTTTTTCTCTCCGTAAAAACCTTCCGCGTGTCAAGGAACATATGAAAAAGAATTTGCCAAATTTGTACAGCGGTTCTCGAGTTTTGTGCTTAGCAACATTCATTTTTATTTATAAACGTTAATGGCTTGGCGACATTTAGCAAATGTCAAATGAAAGTAGATTTATTTAGAACTAGATAGATGACCCGGTGTACTTCGTATCACCTATTCACGGATCACTAAACGTCTTTGCACCTATCCTAACGACATTAAAACTCTTCCTTCGCTAAAATGGCGAAACGTCAAATGTTTGACAGGAAAGTAGGCAGAACAGTTTATATGGGAAAATGAAATTGTTGTTTTTACTATCTTCCTCGCAATTTCTCCATATTTTCTCACCGTTTAAACCTTCCCTAGACCTCCACGAACATTTCAACACCAAGATAAGATAAATCCGTTCAGTCGTTCTCGAGTTTAAGCGAGACTAACGAACAGCAATTCATTTTTATATATATAGATAGATAACAATAAATTGTACGGTAGATTGAGTTAATAATGGAGTCGAAAATCCTTTGTTTTTCCATATCAACTGGAAACGAAGTGTGCCATGGTAAAAGTTTTAGTGTGAAACATTAGATCTAATTATAATAAGATTGATTAAAAATAATCCTTTTTAGTGAAATATTCGTTCGCGTTTGACAGTTAAATTCTAAGTGAAATGCGAAGTGAGAACCGAGTTCTATAGAGAATAGGACGAGTGAAACCAAATTACTTAGATACTCACACTTCCTGAATGTCCGGTTCATACATCCTCAGCGCCTTAGGTCTCTTCGTTTCCGCCGTCAAAGGCGTAAAGATCTTCACCTCCAAACATTCCTTCATATATTTTACGGTCTCTGTAACCTTTCTCGCTACCTTCTTAGGGTACAAATCTAACTCTATCCGGCTAACTAACGATATGTGGGGCTCAAACAAACATTGCTGCGCTTCTAAATCATTAAAATAATCAAACATTTCTTTTAAAATACCTACACATGTGTACAAACAACGTATCTTATAACTGTTGTCGATTTCGTTTAAAACTAAATCTTTGGCCGCCATTTTGTCAACGACCGCCATTTTGGAGCAATCATCTTCCAATTTTAAAATTTTCACTTCCTTTTGTAATCGGAATGGAGGCACTAACTGTATTGGATTTAGAATGGAAGTATTTGCGCATAAATACAAAATACCCCTTAAGAAATTAATGGCGGCAGGCACCAGTCTTTTTGATAACGAAGTGTATTCTAGAACTAATGCCGTCAGAAACAGTCCCCTCGATATCGAATAAGGGCATCTAAACCTCGACAAATGTAAGATTTCCGTCATAAAAATCAAAGATGGAGTCGTGACCGGATGCCGGAAATCCGACGTGGGATACAAAAGGGATATTAATTTGAAAAATATCAACGTGTCTAACTCGGGTACCCTTTTAGTGTTTCTTAAGAAATTCTTGCGTTTCTCTTTGAGTAGTTCTACTATAAATTTCTTGGAGGGCACTTTGTTTGTGTGCGCTAAGTCGTAGAAATGCGGCGCTAGTTTGTCGAAGATCAGAAATGCTTTAATGACATCTGCCTCGTCTTCGAGTTTAGTGAACAGGTCATTCACATACTGCAGCAAGTGAGCGAACAATGTGCTGAGTAAATCTTTGTTATTTTCCGCTAAGCCAGGATCGTAGCTCTTGATAAGCTTCTGTAGCGCTGCCGATTGTTGGGATGGTGTTTTGCCTGACAGTAGTTCCTGTTAAAAGAGATTTTAATTTATTCCTATTACCTAAATCGGATAAATTTTCAATTCTTTTGACGTGACAACGTCTTATAATTCGATAGAGCCGGCTGCACGCACGAAAAAACATGACGTCATGCGGCGTTACCTCGCTCTGAATCTAATTCTCTAATTTGAATTTGGAATTATGTTCTTTAAAATTTAAACATTCAATGATACCAAAACCAGCCAGATACAAATAGTATACCCAATAGATTTTATTACAAGTTTATACATACTATAATGCGAAATCTATTAAACAAATGAAATTAAATTTTTCTTTTGAAAAATGCTACCATTCCATCAGTATTTTCTTAAGACGTTGTCACGTTCAACTATCGTCAGTAAACCGACTTTACAGACAACCAATTTTTTTTTTTCATTCGGATATTTCGGCGAAGTTTCATCCATGACCGCGCCGAAAAATCGGAATAAAAACAAAACCGAGGTACGTGGTAAAAATCCCGTTTTCACACAATTTAAATTTACAAGAAATGCGCCTACAAAAAACACATATAATATTATGAACCACTGTATAGATCGTCCAATCTAAAACTGGACTTTATACTTGAAGGTACTTTTATGAGTGATTGAAACATGCTGCCACGTTCGTGTCTAGCCGGCGACTGAATCAACTGAATGACCAATGACTATAGCTAATTTGAGTGTGTAGCATCTGTACACTGATTGTGCATATAACAGACAATTAAGGGGCGTTCAGTTTTAGATTAGACGATCTCTCAGATCTCTACATTTGTAATTCACTCACAAAACACATCCAAAAAGCTTTTGGCCGTAACGGTTGACGCCGTCTTGGTGGAGTGGCCAGTATGCCTACACATCAAGCGGTCCGGGTTAGAGTCCTGGTAGCGGCAAATGTTTGTGTGACGAACACGAATATTTGTTGACGAGTCATGGTTGTTTATATATTTATTTATAAAAATATCTAAAAAATATTATGTATATAAAAAAATGTCTGTTATCTAGTATCCATAATAACACAAGTTCTTAATGATACTCAATTCTCAGGACTCGATAATTGGTAACAAGTTTTGTGAATAAAATACGTAACACAAAATAATGTACAGTCAATAAAGTTACCATTATTCCAGCAAAAAGAACCCTTTTAACGGCTGCCCTATACCAAGCCCCGCCCACTTTTTACTACGACCAATAGAATATTAACATAATATGGCGCAGCGAATAAGCGTGGTCGCTCTAGCGTGGCCGATGACATCTCATGAGTCTGCTGTTATTGGCTCAAACCGATATTAGGGGCGGGGCGTCTGTCAATCAGACTAGTCGGCGCCACGCGATTATCGTCTACAAATGGTACAGCGGTACTTGTCGATTGTACAATTATTCAGAAGTGGCGTGTTCTAGTGTTTTCAAAAATAAAAAGCATAGTCTAAAAATATTATACATATAACTATTATTCATTTGGCATTTTTAAATTATTACAAATCAAATCAAATCCATTTATTGCATTAGTCATAGGTTACAAGTCTGACTAGATTTGAAATAATTATACATACAAGTATTAATTAGCCATTTAAAATTATTTAAAACCTAGTCAGATTTGAAATAATTTAAAAATGCCAAATTAATTGCCATATGTATGTATACTATTTTTAGACATGACTTTTTATTTTTATCAAATATCGTCGATCAGTTATGTAAATGATTGTCTTATTTGATCGACGGTATTTGTAAAAATATCTCATCGGGTGTTATAGATGTAATTGATGACGTAATCAGAGACGTATGACATGGCTTAATTCGTCGTGGTTAAAGAGTCGTGTGGTACCGAAAGTTTGTGGGTTCAAATACCGTCTCAACACTTCTCTATGACAGGATTTTTTCCATGTTTTTCGTTTTATCAATATAAACCATAGCTACCTTTAAGTTATCGCCTGCAGCTAACTTCAGGTCGAAGAACGACCCAATCTTACGTCCATCTTCTTCTACATCCACGTCATCCTCACTCTCTTCTTCTGACTCTTTCAGATCTTTTAAATCATCATCGTCGCCATCTTTATCAGAATCACTGCCTTCGTCACCACTGTCTTCTTCCGTGTCACTTTTCTCGCTTGCTTCCTCATCGTTATTGTCAAGTAGAATGCTTTTCGGTTCTTTTGCGTTATCAACTATTTTCTTCTTAGCATTATTTTCAATGTCTGCTTTTTTCGCTTCGTTTTTTGCTAATTTTTTGTTTGTTTTTCCTCTGTCATCACCTTCCTCATCACTATTTGCAAAAATTTCATCATCTTTATCTTCTTCGTCACTAGCATTAGATTCTTCTTTTTCGCTGCCATCTTCTTTATTTACGTCGTCTTCCTCTTCATCACTCTCCTCGTCGTCTCCGTCTTCTGATGACGTATCTGATACACCATCATTGAACTTGGCTTTTGCGTTGGGCACTACAAAAATAAGTTAAACTGTAAATATTGCAAGTGTGCAGAAAAAAAGAAGATATAAGAAATGTTAGCGTTCCCGAGAGCTGTGACACTTCACTGAGACGCAATCGCAGGCATAGGAAATTATATTTTTTTCATGTTAAATTGTTAATGAAATATTTTAAATGAAATTAATATTATCTAAGTTTCTCAAGTACTGCAGAGTGAGAAATAAAATGTTTTAGTGCTTATAACTTTCAGATATTTTGATAATTTCTTTTATTACAAATTGTGGTTTTCAAGTCGAATTTAGTGCCAACTTTGATTTTTTTTTCTATACAGTGAATTTCGAATCCTATTTCTGTCTTTTTCAGTCACTAGGCAACATCTTCAACTGTAATGTGTACGAATTTCACAATTGTTTATTTTATAACAAAATTCCAGATCAGAACAAACATTACCAACAGCCTCCCAACAGTCATCCAAAATAGTCCGTCCATCACCTGTTTTAAGACCAGACTCAAGAAGCACTACTTATCACAAGTTCTCTAATAATATTTGGTATAGGTTGTCATCTTATATTTATTTTACTTGTGTTTCATATTATTATCTATTCTTATTAGGTATATTGTTTATTGATATATTTTTTAATTTTATTAACGTAAGTAGTATAAATTATTATATTTATGGTGTGTATGTTTTGTTTATGCTATTTAATTTTAAGATAACAAGCAGATCTATTTATTTATTTTTATTTTGCATTTTGTTGGTCACCTACATTACTATTAACAGTATCTCTAACACTCGTGGGTTGACTGGAAGAGATCTCTCTTAGAGATAAGTCCGCCCTTGCAAACTTTGTATTTAACCATAAGTTTTGTTGTTATTTCCAAGTGCAATAAAGAGTATAACTTACCAGAGAAGTCTTTGAGTACTTTCTCGGGCACCAGAGGTTTCCCATCCTTGTCGTAAGCTAGCATGAACTGCTGGTCGTCATCCAACTCGAAATTGTCATCCAAATCATCTGCCGACCTGCAAGAAGATAAATCAAATGTTTCTGTACTATTGTATGAAAATTTAAGGAACACGATATGAGCAGCCTTAGAACTAGCCCAAATACTTTCTTTCATACATACTATCGCCATAGTACTATCGCCTCTCCCCTCTGGATGTCTAGCTGTGCAGACGTGTCTAAAAGACTCCGTACATTATTTTTTTTTTTTTTTTTTTTTTTTATAAAAAGATCAAGCAAATGACTCTATTCCACCTGATGGTAAGCAGAAGTAGAGTCCAAATGCGAAGATAGCTAGCGCGAGAGATAAACTGCCGCGCTAGCCACCCACGCCTTGCTGACCTGCAAGGTGCTTCTTCACGCCTCTTTTGAATGACCCAGGATTATAGGAAGGAGGGAACACGTGTGCTGGCAGTGAATTCCATTTCTTGATTGTGCGACAAAGAAACGAGTTGCCAAATTTCTTAGTTCGCGTTGGAATGGTAGCCACAGTTTGTCGGTGACAACGTAGACCAGCACGCGTAGTCCTCAAAAGGAAGGGAGATGGTGGGATTAGGGAAAAAAGTTCCTCAGAGCACTCGCCGTGGTACAGACGGTAGAAAGCGCTCAATGACGCAACATTGCGACGCAATTGGAGAGGCTCAAGGTGTTTAGTCACCTCTTCGTCGCCGATGATGCGGGCCGCGCGACGCTGCAACCTATCCAAAGCATCGAGTAAGTACTTGGCAGAGCCATCCCACAGGTGCGAGCAATACTCCACGCAGGACCGTACTTGCGTCTTGTATAGCAAGCAAAGTTGAATTGGCGTGAAGAAACGCCGCACCTTGTTCAGGACTCCGAGTTTCCGTGAAGCTGTTTTTATCACGCTTTCGATGTAGTCCTTCGGATTCAAGTCGCTTCGAACCTCCATACCGAGCAAGGTGATACTGCTCTGTAGCGTAAGTGTTGTGCTCTGGAGAGAGGGAAGGGAAAGGAATGGCGACGTTTTAGCCGTAAACGCGCACACCTGAGTTTTCTTGGCATTGAACTCAACCAGATTTGCTGTACCCCATTGAGAAACAAGGTCGAGCTCTCGGTTGAGTTCAATGACAAGATTCTTACGACTCTCCACGGTTTCTGCTCGTCCAGCCCTTGCGTGTCCGAAGTAGCCCGCATGCACTGTACTGTCGTCTGCATAGCAATGGATGTTCCCAAGAGGAATCATATCATTGATATGCAGAAGAAACAGTGTAGGGGATAAAACGGAACCCTGGGGAACACCGGCATTCACTGACATGAACCGCGAACTGCATCCGTCGGAGAGGACACGAATTCTTCGCTCATGCAGGAAGCCGGCCACCCAGGTACAGAGCTGAGCAGGCAGACCATACGTCGGAAGCTTGGAGAGAAGACTTTTGTGCCAGACCCTATCAAAAGCTTTGGCGATATCAAGGCTGACAGCCAATGACTCGCCACGTTTGTCCATGGCTTCACCCCAGACATGCGTCATGTACGCTAGAAGGTCACCCGTCGATCGTTTCGGCCTAAAGCCGTACTGTCGATCGTTGATCAGAGAGTGACCCTCTAGGTAACGGACCAGGTGGTTGTTGAGGATCCTTTCCATAACTTTGCAAAGTACCGAGGTGACTGCTATTGGCCGATAGTTGGCCGGGTCTGAGCGGTCCCCTTTTTTGGGAACAGGCTGCACATTAGCCTCTCTCCAAGCCTCCGGCACATGTCCAGAAGAGTAAGAGAGCTGGTATAGGCGCGTGAGTACGGGAGACAACTCCGCTGCACATTTCTTAAGTACAACGCCCGGGATGCCATCGGGTCCACTAGCTTTCCGGACATCGAGTGATTGCAGTTCCGCACGAACATCACGCTGCCTGATTTTAATGTCAGGCATCGTGGTGCCACAATGAGGTAGTGACGGTGGCTGTGCATTGCAATCATCGACTTGGGAATTAGCCGCAAAGAGTCTTGCCAGAAGATCGGCTTTCTCCTGCGGCTTATGAGCTAAAGACCCATCCGGACATCTCAGGGGTGGCAGCGAGGGCTGGCAGAAGTTGCTTTGCACGGCTTTGGCCAGACGCCAGTAACTACGGGAGCCCGTAGGATGCGTTACCAATTCGTGGCCAATGCGTGCGACGCGCTGGGCATCCGCTCTTATGTAAGCCTTCTTACAGGACTTGGAAGCATTGTTGTAGGCTGCTTTCAGTGACTCGATATCAGGAGCTTTAAGAGCTCGACCCCTGATCCAAGCGCGATACGCCGCCTGTTTCTGTGAAACAGCAACAGCACAATCGCGGTTGAACCAGAGGTTACGTCTGCCCCTACTGATGAGATCGGAATGTGGAATGTAATATTCCATACCCAATACAATCTCCTCAGTAATGGCAGCGGCGCAAGCTGATGTATCGTTATCACTGAAGCAGCGTTGCTTCCAAGGGATGGACGCAAAGTAGTCGCGCATACCATCCCAATCTGCAGACCCATAATGCCAGAGCCGGCGTTTAGCAACCGCCAGTTGCGGAAGCTTGGCCTGCGGCACTTTGGAGGATATCAGGCAGTGGTCAGATGAGCCTAGAGGGGCTCGGACCTCTACCTGATATCCCTCAGGATGGGTCGTGAGCAGAAGGTCCAGTAAAGAAGGCGCTTGACTTGCAATGTCTGGGATCCTGGTGGGCTGATCAACCAGTTGTGACAAGTCGTGCGTGAGAGCGAATGCATGAGCAGAGATCCCTGCATGGTCAGTTTTGGAGGAACTTAACCACAAACTGTGGTGAGCATTGAAGTCCCCCAAAAACACCAGTTCTGCATTGGGATACTGCTCCTGCGCGTCATCTGCCGCCCGACTCAGATGTTCAAAAAGTCGAGTTGTCTCAGCGTCTCCGGTGTGGGATCTGTAAAGACACACGTAGACTCTAGCCGAGGGGCCAGAGTCGACGTGTACCCCTAGCATGGAGAAGGATGGGTCTTCCAGGCAGCTCAAACGGCGACAGCAAACATCCGCCCGAACATACAAGCATATAGCATTATTTTTTAATTAAGTAATTTCTTAAAATATTTACAATAAAACAAGACCACTACTACCAGGTCGACATAACAGTGACATAGTGCTCGGGACTGAGTGAAGGGAGACAACCATTGTGTGAGTAGTACAACACTTGTTTACGCACCACCATCCCGCGATACTCCCCCCGCTTCCCAGCTCACATACCGCTGTGATTAGCCAAAGCTACACCTCCGTGCGTGAGGCAATAGTTGGAGGTGGTATTATTGAGGTGACTCACGCGCTTATCGCATGATACTGACCGCTGCCGACAGAACCGACGGAACATTTAGGCCTACAATATTACAAGCCCGGCGCAATATTATATTCTAGCAATGTTTCGCTCACCTGCTAAAACCCAGGAAGTCATGTATGGTTCCGCGCCTGACCTACATCTCAGTGCAACGTCTTCCAGCCCTAATGAGCATAACATTGCATTAAGATCCAACAAAAGGCGGCGATGTGAATGCGGGTCGAATGACGGTTCCAAACTCGATACATTCATAGAAACACTAACGGCTTGGCGACAGGAAACGGACGAAAAACTCTCGACTATTCAAAATTGCATGCTCGATATAAAGAAACAAAACTTGGAGCTACTCGCATCGAATGCTGAAATCGAAAAGTCAATAGATTTCCTATCAAGCAAATATGATGATTTAAGTGCAAAATTAAATGATTTTCAAACCAAATCAAAGGGTTATGATGAGAGGCTATTGAAGATGGAAAACAATTATGAGGAACTCGAGAGAATTTCACGTTCTAGTACACTTGAAATACGAAATTTATGTCCAGGCTCTAATGTAAATCAAGAAGAACTCATAAAATTAGTGCTACGTATTTTTAAAGAGCTGTCTGTTGACGTCCTGTTTTCAGACATCCGCGACGTTCGCTGCCTACCATCTAAGACAGTTCATAAAACAATACTTCTTACCCTAAACTCAGTTATCTTGAAACAAGCTATACTTAGAGCATATAAGGAGTTTAACACCAAACACACAAACAACAAGTTGAATACCTCATTCCTGGATGCAGACAATCCCCGGAGAATTATTTATATTGCTGAGAACCTAACTACACGGGCTCGCAGACTGTTCCGCGCCGCCCGAGAATTCTCCAAAGAAAATAACTACAAGCACTGCTGGACTGCCTACGGCCGGGTGCTGCTACGGAAAGAAGACAATGGCAAGCTCGTGGTATTGTCCTCGGAATCGCAACTACTTGAGCTTAAACCAAAAAACTAGGCGTTAGTAATTGCAATAAGTCCTTGCATTATTTTAGATTTAAGTATATAATTTTTTTATTTTCAACTTTATTTTTATTCTTTAGAGCAAACATTTCATTCAAATCCATATCTAGTTTAAGCGTTCGTGTATTTAAAATCATAATTTTCCAGTCACCCATCGGCACTGTTAATATTGTTATTTTTACAGTCAGTACAAGACTACTTGTCAGTGAAACCATACCTTATCATTATTACCGATCATTTAAAAATCAGGCATTCCTGCCATGTTTATTGAAAAGAGACTTGGTAATTATATCTGTGAGCACGATTTCTAAAGGGACATCTATTTGCGCTTTTGTTACCATAACTTTTTGTTTTTATGTTTATGGTCATATCGAATGGCCTACGCAAAAGTTGCCCCTACTATTAACATATTTTTTTATTTATTTAACATCCTTTATGTCAAATCATTGTGCCAGTGCTTCAATTATTTAAATTCGATTGTAACAGAGATATAATAGATAAGGTCGATAGCGTGTCGGTTTGTTCCTCCCTAAACTGCGATCCTGAAAATATACTCACACACCTTCCTGTAAGCTCCAACCAAGTTAGAATCCTAACTCAGAACATACGCAGCATTACAGCTAACATACTCAGCTTTGTGACCTTGCTTCACCGTCTATTGACCAATATTGACATTATAATACTCACTGAGTGTTGGCTGCAAAAAGAGCCCACAATACCTTCTATAGATGGTTACATCCCACACTCTTCAACTAATCCACTCAACCAAAATGACGGCGTAGTGGTATACATAAGTAGCTCACTCAGGGGTGTTGTTGTCTCAGAACCTTGCATATCTGAGGCGAGCTCTCTGCTTCTCGTAATAAATAATGATACTGCTATTTTGGCAATTTATCGGCCCTGTGGCTTCCGCAACCCCCAGAATTTTATAACTTCACTCACTCATACACTGGGCTCCTTAAGCAAATATAAGGAGATTATAATTATGGGTGATCTGAACATAAATATAAATCCACTTAACCTAGACCCCTTCGCTGACGAATATTTGACCTCCCTCGCACTACACGGGATGTTGCCTGCCCATACCTTGCCCACGCGAAACCGCGCTTGCCTTGATCATGTCATTATTAGATTAACTCACTCAGCTCAATCATTTGTTATTAACTCTTCTGTCACGGACCATGACGCAGTTCTACTCGCCATCCACAAGACCAGGGCCTGCTCTGCGCCAAGGATAGTTAGAAAATTTAATAATGCCGAACTATCGTCGTCTATGGAGAACATCGACTTATCCCCAGTTTTAAATGCCACAGACCCCAATATTGCAACCGATTCCCTTATCAATATTCTTCAGGCAACTATTACATGTCACTCTCATTTTGTTAAAATCCCTCGCAGGCGCAGAACACTTAAGCCATGGTTAACCCCCGGTCTTCTGAGGTGCATCAAAAATAGGGACAAAATGCATAAAAAGCTCAGAAGTAACCCCAATAATATCACCCTAAAAACTACCTTTGCTAGATATAGGAACTTCTGTAATTCCCTTCTAAAGAATCTCAAGAAGGACTACGACAGGGATCTTCTGAACAAGGCAGGCAGAAATACTAAAAATCTGTGGAAAGCGATCAGAGAGGTTACTGATATCTGATATGAATAATACCAGAACTAATTCCGAGGACCTCCTCAAATCTAAGCCGTCCTTGGGTGAGTCAGTGGACCACTTGAACTCCTTTTTTGTCAATATTGGAAGGGATCTTGCAGAAAAACACCTGGACAGAGAATCAAACATTCATGACTTCCCCACCTCATCTCTGCATAGACATAATCAGACCCCTTCTAATTCATTTGTCCTTATGGAAACTGACAATAAGGAAGTAGACTCCATCATCTCATCCCTGAGACAGGACTGCGCTGTTGGCTGGGATGACATTTCCACATCGTTTATCAAATGTTACAAACACGTGTTGATACCAGCCATCACACATATCTGTAACCTCAGTATATCGACGGGCATTTTTCCTTCGGCCTTTAAAAAAGCCATTGTCCACCCCATTTTTAAATCAGGGGATCGAGGCTGTGTCAACAACTATCGTCCGATATCGATCCTACCCGCGATGTCTAAGATATTAGAACGTATTCTGAACTGTCGTCTCGTTGACTACTTGGAAACACACTCACTGCTGTCATTAGGGCAGCACGGTTTCCGTAGAGGTAAGTCAACATCCGATGCTGTTCATGAACTAACGGATACTGTGGTCGCGGGCCTGGACAGAGGACATAAGTGTCTCGGGATCTTTCTCGATCTGGCCAAAGCTTTTGACACAGTCTCTACCTCTCTTCTTTTGAGGAAGCTCGAGTCGTTGGGTGTAAGGGGTCTACAGCTACAGCTATTTCATAGTTACCTCACTGATCGTAGTCAAAAGGTGACTGTGGACAGCACTTCCAGCTCCGAGCTTCCTCTTGTGTACGGCGTTCCACAGGGCAGCATTTTAGGGCCTACCCTATTTTTAGTCTATATCAATGGGTTGTGTGCCCTCAACATCCCTTCCTGCAAGATTATCTCTTTTGCCGACGATACCGTCCTGCTCTTTACAGCTACTGACTGGGGGGAGACTTTTATGCTTGCTCAGGCTGGCTTCAATATAGTGTCTCAATGGCTCCGTAACAACCTTCTAACCTTGAACACTCAAAAAACGAAATATCTTACTTTTTCCATAAAATCCACACACTCCCGACTACCACCAAATTCTCACATCATTGCCCACTCCCATGAAATATCTTCCCTCCCTATAGACTCTTGCTCCTGCACCCCAATTTTAAAAGTCGAAACAATAAAATACCTTGGAGTCATTATTGACGACAAGCTCAATTTCCAGCCCCATCTCAGCCACACTGCAGGGAGGATCCGTAAATTAATGTATATTTTCAGGAACTTACGAAGCGTCGCCGATCCATGCACGATTAAGTTTGTATACACTGCTCTGTGCCAATCTCTCCTGACTTACTGCATCACTTCCTGGGGTGGAGCAGTCAAGTCACATATGATCGTATTGGAGAGAGCCCAAAGAGCCCTATTGAAAGTGTGTACACGTCTACCCATTCGCTATCCCACGCACGACCTGTATCAATTCTGCCAACTTCTAACGGTCCGTCAATTGTTCATTTTGGCCACCATCCTAAAACAACACCAACTTGTAGACCCTGGATCTCTCATCTGTACTACCAGATCCCGTCGCAATCAGCTTGTACCCTACCCTTCCTTACATACTTCCTTCTCACAAAGATTTTTCAAATTCCTTGGCCCATTCCTCTATAATAAAATTAATAAGAAGCTTAACATCCTCCCACTCACCAGGTTTCACTGTAAATTAACCGTATCTGAACATTTGCAAATTTTAAATTACTTGGACACTGAGAACTTACTCAAAACATTCATGTAGCTGATGTAGTGCCGTTATTTTGCTTTATTTTGCTATATAAAATACTTACATTTAATTATTTAAATAGTGTGTTATTTTTTTTTATGTCTCTTTTCTGTTTGTAAACTCCATGTTTAACTATAATGTCTTCAAAAATATTGTATGTATGTTGTAATCGCTCAAAAATATTGTATGTATGTTGTAATCGCTAACTACCATCCATAGAGGAGAGTTCTGGTGCACTGAGATACAAGCTCATGCTTAGTTCAGGCACCAGTCTCTTACAGTTTTTTATACAACAAATTTCCCTATCATATTGTATAAATGATAACTCTTGTATATAAAAATTGTGGAGAAAAAATAAACGCTATTCTATTCTATAGTGTATATAAGTTCATACAGTCGTCAGATTAGCCAGTCTAGATAGGGCAATTGTGAGGGGGACGCGAGACGAGAGGGGGGGGGGGGGGGCGCTGGCGAGATCGAGCTGCATACACTCGCTCGGGACATCCTGATACATTGTATGTCTACTGCATGTTGTCTAAACAAAAACGGCATTTTCCTCAACATCCAAGGTGTCGAACCACTGTATGTTTTATGCTGTGACATCACACTCATAAAAATATAAAAGAGTTGAGCACATGTTACCTCTTTTGGTTACACATAAATAAAACCACAGCTTTCAGTATGGGTCACTTTAAAAAACACTAAAAACAATTATAAATGATGTTTTAATAATGGTAAACTTTGTATTTTTAGCATAATTTCCTTAGCACACAACTCAAACAAAGGTAAATGTATTTGGATTCAAATGGATTCACCTACCTTCGTTTGAACTTCAAAAACGACTCAAAAATACAATAAATACGAATGCATGTTCTATGTCGGATAAATACGACACATGCAGAAAATAGGTTAAACATATTATTTTTAAGACAGTGAAAACAAGCACAAAATAATAATAGGTGATCAATTATTGTCTTACCTATGTTTGGTCGCAGCCGGTGCCACTCTAGGCGTCGTCACTTCATCGTCACCCAGCATTCTCAACTCCCTCTCTCTTTCTAACTTCTCTAATCTCTCTTTCTCTTCTTTAGCCTGTTTCTCTTCATTTTTCAGTCCATCGGACGGCTAAAAATTATCCAAAACAAAATTTATTAAAACTCAAAGCGAAGAAATAAAAAATCTGTTTATAAAAATCTTAATGTTTTTTTGAGGTCGGTCCCACCTACAAGTGACAACGTTTAATCCAAATATTAAGGTTGGCAACGACCTCAAAAAAACATTTAGATTTTTATAAACAGAATTTTTAGTTTTAAAGGTTTTTTTTTATTTAAAAATAATTTAATTTTTAGCTTTTTAGTGTTTTAAGTATCTAAATTTGCAGGCAACGATCTCGAGATTTGTTAGACACACAAGTGATAAGATTACGATATTATCGATGTCAATTAAATAGGCATTATTAGGGATAACTTAAAAACTACTCGTCAGATGTCAATTAAATTTAAATGGGACCAAACGACAAGCACCTGCTTCCAAAGGCGAAAGAATCTTCAAAATCGGTACGCCCAGTAAGGAGTTATGAGGTAACAAACATAAAAAAAAACATACAGTCGAATTGATAACCTCCTCCTTTTTGAAGTTGGTTGAAAAAACGTTGTATGAACTGAACAATCGACAAAGTTCCCAAAGTTCCAATTTTAGGCGATAATCGTGAGGCACAGACTTGTCTGATTGGCAGCGACCCGCTCCCTATTAGGGAGGCGGCCGTCTGGCAACTGGATTAAGCCAATCAGAGCACACAATGTCGTCAGCCACGCTAGACCGACTGCGCGGAGGGGCGGCGACCCGCGGACGCGGAGTGAGGACGCTGCGCTCTATTGGCTGCGCCATATTATGTTGATATTCTATTGGACGGAGTAAAAAGTAGGCGGGGCTTGGAGCAGGGCAACCATTTAAATGATTCTATTTGTTAAATGGAACTTGAAATGGGAAGGTAGTGGGTTTGCAGATGGAACCCTTTTTTTAACCCCCTACGCGAAAAGGTGGTGTGTAACCAAGTGTGATGTGTGTGCATCTGTTTTTAGAAGCTTTTTTCCTAAATATTATTTTAAATTCCTAAATTTATTTCCCTAAATATTATGTTCTATGGGTTTATGTGGCCTGAGAATAAATTATTTTTATTTATTTGTTTTACTTAACTCGCAACCGTTCGTATGTATGTAAATATGTAAGTTGTCAGTCAAAATTTGCAAACTATTTTTCAACAATTTCTTGGAATTCAATTGAGCTGTAATTTGGCATACACGTTTAGTTTGGATGACAATGCATGCTAAGTTAAGTGACGTCATTGTAAATCCAATATTGCGGACGGCCAAGATGTCAGACAAGTTATTTTTTGTGCACTTGCATGATATGGGTATCAAATGAATGGGTTTGCTGAGAAGAATACGCAAATTAAATTGACTTTACTCTAAATCCAAAATGGGGGACTGCCCAAGATGGCACACTACTTATTTATAGCACTAGACCATAATATAGGTATCAAATGAAAGGGTTTGCTGAGAAAAATACGAATAAACTGACTAGACTAAAAACAAAAAACATTTTTAAAAAACAAGCCTTTATTTAAGTAAATATGCTCTAAAAAAATATTTTTAGATAATTGTTAGTACTGTCATATATATATATAAATGTTGTGCATACCTATAATTTAAATGCATACAAAACGACCTCTAGTGTAAAGATCATAAATTGTAAGTCGCGTATGTATTTAGTTGGTAAGCCTGTTCAAATAAATAAATAAAAATAAACTTTTAAATTCAAATGTTATAGATAAAACAGACAAAGAGATAGATAGTAGTAATCGACGATCGAAGTCAATCTCGCTACAAACTTTTATAACATTTAAATTTAAAGTTTATTTTATTTTCTTCTTTTTGGAGCATATTTAAATAAAAGCTGGTTTAAAAAAAATATTTTTTATTATGCCAGTGTTCTGCAAACTTATTTGTGTTCAAGACACATGTAGGAAGTCAGATAATTTTGGACGTACACCATAATTGAAAAACGCCTCTCTTTAAATGAGTATTTTTTTCCCATCTGTCTTTTTAACTTTGAGAGACAGCCTTATTTTTCTGCGGCATACCAACCAATGACCACTGTACACTAAAGTGCCGCGGCCCACACTTTGCGGAACACTGGTTTATGCTATGATTATGGTGAATTGTAGAGTGTGGATATTTTAGTAGTTAGTTCCTAGATGATGAAACTTACTGTTCCTCTCTTTTCAAACTTCAATTCTCTCATCATTTTATCGTAATCCTCACTCTTCTTTTCAGCTTGGCTCAGCAACTTATCTATCACAGACTCCTTCTCTTCTACTTTGGCCTTTTTAAACACCACCGGCTGCAAGTCTTTCCATTCGCTGTCTAGTTTTTCCGTTAGATCTAAAGTTTGCTCCTTTTCTTTTTGTTTCTCTGCTTTCCTTTTCTTGGATTCTGCTATAAGCTGCTCTATGAGGTCTTTGTGGGATTTGGCACCGTCTTTTGACTCAGTTTTCGAAAGGATGCCACCACCAAAATGACCCTCTGATACAAAGTCATCTGAAAAATTGATAATACTAATGTAATTCTATATATTATTATGTAAACAATACGTACATGACGTAATCAATAGGTGGTTTAAAATAGAAACTAAGTTTGGCCATAGCTGGTTAAGATAGGTCACACGGATAGTAGATATGTGTCTTTTTTACCAGACTACACGAAGTCAAAAGGACTAGTTATGATTTTAGCAGTCTATGTATGTTTGTACTTATTTACGTATGTTCCTCCTAGCGCCTAAACTATTCATCCGATTTTGATGAATAAGGAGTCAATCCATTCATTATACCGTAAGACCGCGTAACATAGGGTACATTTTAACCGACTTTAACAATAGGATCCGATTTTACCTTGTAATCCCAGATTTCATTCCTATCTTATTTTTTACTTAGTCGGGTTACAGTTTTCTAAAATTTTTCTTTTTGTAAACAACTATTGGCGTTAGCCACATATTTTTAGAAAGGCAAAATTGATTACAGGTACTCTTAGAATAAGAAAAAAAAAGACTAAGACTTGGAAAACGAGGTTCTTAGGAAGGCAAACTTTTGGGTCCTAGGGAGATTTTTAACCTTAAATCACTTCCATGGGGGGACTCTGTTGTGTCCAGAGTTTCTTGGGTGTTTGAGCAGGTAAAGGTCATCCTTACGACACTATTACCATCATACATGCTCGCCCACTATTAATTTTAAGTGGTAGGTAGTCAGAATATTCCCGCCCTGATAATGGCAAAATTTTTGAAGTAAAACTTCTTTAGGCGCGACTAGGGGGTAACTCAGATTTTTCTAACGGAAGTAACGCTCAGTAATCTATAGTCTGTGTAGTTTCCGCTATTTAAAAATAGTAATTTCGATTGGTCGTAAGTATCTGTCATATTTTTTTTTTTTTCAGTTAAAATTTAATCATTTCAGTGATCTACGTCAAAGAAGTTTTACTTCAATCGCGCGTAAAGGTTACACGCACACAATTTTTTTAAACAAACATGATTCATAAATATTGAACAGGTCAAATCAATAAAACTCTATCATTACCATCTAAACCTCCAAATGTTTTGCCTCCGTCATCTTCCTCATCAGAAGAACGTGGATCATCAAATTTCTCTATTTGTTCCAATGTTTGACCCCTGTTAGAAGTAAATTATATTAATAGAAAAAATAATTCTAGGAATGATTAAATAATAATGGAGAGAAAGTAAAAAACAATTTTTAGATAATTTAATTGCTAAATTTAAGCTTAAAATTGAACAAAGTAAACTATGGTGGTAGGTAATATAGATTTACATTCATACTTTAATAAGCATGTTGCTTTTTAAAGACTTACATAATAATTACTTAGTCATCTATCCTCACCTGTGAGTCAATATTTCATCATCAGCCAAATTGTAAATGTTCTTTTTGCTATGTTGTTTTGCTCTCTCGGCAGCAAAGCGTGCAATCATTCTGTCTTCAGCTGACAGCTGATTGTTTTTCTCACCAATACGTTTATCAATGAAAGCATTTGTTTTGTGCATTAATTTCATTTCTGTACCCAGTGTTTCTTTCCTCTGTTAAAAATTCATAACAAAAAAAGTTTAAATTGATTGAAGCCGGATTTACATCATACCAGCAATTTGCATACGATTTGACATATTGATGTGGTGATCTTCAAATTCAATTATCTCATAGTTACTATTCAATGTATTTTAAATGGCATGCCATTTTGTGGCTAGTGTAAATGAGGCACTATGCTAAATTATTTCTTGTATTATTCATAAAATAAATATTTTTCTGCTGTAGATAATCAGAATTTACATTTCAGTATTTCAAAGGTATTCTGGTTTTCAAATTGAACTTTTATTGCAATTGTGATAATAATGTTGGTTGTAATATAGCTTCAAAAACTTTAAATTTGTTGAACTTAAAGCATACAGGTATAGAGAAAAAGAATTAACTGAAGAATTGTGATAATTATGGCCATAGATGATTTATTTCATTCATAAAGCCAAAAATAATATGTATAGCGGTCTTGTTGATACCATAAATGTGTTGTTGATCCTTACACATTTTCAATAAAAAGAAGATTTACCTTTTGTATAGCTTTAGCTCGCGAAACCCCAGGCAATCCATAGTCATGTTTCGACTTCTTCCCTAGTACTTTTAGCTTCTCCTTATTTATGTGCACTTCAAATGGATTCAACTTCTTTTTAAAACCTTCCAACTTTTTCTTTTTGTGAACTTTATCAGCTAGACCAGCATTACGCTTATTTTTCACTTTAGCCATTATAAAATATTTTTAAATATTGTTACAAATTAGTAAATCTTTCAGAAATTTAAGTTAGAAGTCGAAAAACATTCCAATTTGTACTGGTTCATTTTTTAGGTTATGTTTTTGACTTTGACAAATTGCACATGGTTTTGACGTTTACAGACATTTGTGACATTTTCTTGTCGTTTACAAAGCTGGATAAAAAAGTGCATATAAATCGATAAATACATACCAAAATTTCTTAGATCTAATATTATAAGCTAAATCTAAATATAAAATTAAATGAAATCTAATTTCAAGGATTTTTTCTAACTCTTAATAGATGTTGATTTTGTTTCTAGTTTTTATTTGGCATGTTAAGATATGATTGAAAATACCAAATTGATGTTGATTTGCAACAATTACAGGAGAAGAATGTGTCTTTCGCATTACATAGCTAGACAAAAACTGACCTTATAGCTTAGATTAGATACCTCTGTAAAACTGGAAGTCACAACTCGAACAAAAAGTGAGAACAAATTTGACTTTGAGACTTCCATAGATATAGGAAACTGTAGATCGGCAATGTGAAAGAGAAATAACAAACTAACGCATATATTAGAGCGAGATAGATAGACGAGACTATTTAACGTACACGAGGGGGCCTAAGGAGGCCTGTCAGTCACGTAGAAAAGACAGCAACTGTCAGACTGCAGTACTATTTTTCATGCACACATGCGCATTACGCACACATCGGTGTATTTATTTTGGTCTCGCCATAGTCGATTCATGCCAATCTATAAACGTCAGTAATAATAAATCTATGGAAACTCCTAATATTTGTCTCTTTCTAACGACTAACACTAGAGCACGTGTCACGTAACCGTCTATTATGGTCTAATACGTAATACGTACGTCATCTTATTACTTGTGGTTGAGAGTTAGAAAGACAGGTAGGAAGTGGAAACATTCAAAGGTTACTTGGGGTCAAAAAGTAGTAGTCTTCACTTTTTTATTGGTAGTGGGGCTTCGAGTCTTACATATCCTGAGTACAGTGCATGTGAACCAAGCGTGTGACCCCTTGTGCGATGGTCTGCACCGCCCAAACAACCTTCTTGGCCCCGCCCAAGGTTCAGAATCCTATACGTGACGCGGAACTACACTGGAATAAATATTTTCGTAATACAACTTTATAAAATCAATATTCCAATCACACCAGCAGATATTAAAAGTGGTTATTTAAGTATAAAAACGCACATATATTTAAAATTTGATTTATTTCATAAAATATTTTACAAAGTCACGTCTGGCTGGTTTAGAGTTCGGCTGACGATCGGTTACACGGCTACAACGCGCAACGCGTACGGCCGCTGACAAGAAGCTTATAGGTAAATAAAAGCTTCTTGGCCGCTGACCATCAGCTGCGTTAATAGCATAGTATATAGCATTATTCTAAAACCTCTTAGTCTAAAATGCTTATAAGCTCAGAGCACGCGAACCATTAGTGCAGGTGCGCAAGGGACAGAACTAAATTCATACATTTCGGCTGTCAGCGCTGACGGTCAGCGTGGGGACGACTTGACTCTACCAGCCTAAGGTTATTATTTTATACGCAACAATCAATATAATCTAATTTTAATATAATATAATCTAGACTTAGGTGAGGTAGTCATTATCCTGTCAGCCTTGGGTATGTACAGTACAGTCAACGGCGGGTCAGTCTATAAAAAACAATCAAAACAAAGATCAATTATAAAGTGCAAAGTCAGGACCAGTCAACGCCAGGATCCGCACGGCAAAATTAATATTAAATAATCTGCGTTTCAAAACTTCTTGGGTATGTAATACCCGGCATAGCTCACGCCGGGTTAAAAATCTTTAGTTCTAAGGCCAACGGCAACAGACTTTCAAATATAAAAAATTTCAAAACAAAGCACTGAGAACAATGTCCAACGCTCCTTGGTTTACAAGAAACACTGAAATACATAAACACTTGAAAGTGGAAACCTCAGGGAAGCTCTTATTACAGCGAGCAAGAGATATAAGAACAGAGGCTTTAGACAACATGCATTTCGGCAATCGCTCTCGCTATCGCTAAGTAAAAAAATGTATGGGATTGACATAAGCAATCGAAAAGTGATCGATTGCTTATGTCAATCCCATACATTTTTTACTTAGCGATAGCGAGAGCGATTGTCGAAATGCATGTTGTCTAAAGCCTCAGATTGAGAACACACATAAATGATCTTGCAAAAATCTTCTAGACAGTAGGGAGAATGTAAACAGACTTAAAAGGTGGCAAATATTAGATTTAGACCATCGAAACTGACTCTTGGGATGATGTTTAATGGAACATCAACCGACATAGCCCCTATAAAAAGACCAAATCAGATTATGGCTCGGAAGCCGATTGCGGATATAAAGAGGGGGGAAAAGAATACAATCGACAAAGTTCGACAAAGATGATCACGTGGCACCGACTTCTCTGATTGACAGGTGGCCCGTCCTCCAATACCGGTTTGAACCAATAAGAATGTGTCGTCGGGTGCGCGGAGGGGAGGCAACCTGTGAAAGCGGAGAGAAGACGCTGCGCCTACGTTAATTTTCAATTGGCCACAGTAAAAAGTGGGCGGAGTTGGTGCAGGGCAGCCGTTTAAAAGATTCTGTTTGCTAAATAGAATACCTCCTCGAAACAATCTTCGACTGACACACTCAAAGAAATTTTTAGGATCCTCACACATAGGCTACATTAAAAGAATGGGAAGAATCAACAGGACCCAAATCCGCTGCCTCATAGGCGCTCTCACTGGCTATTTTGCCACTAAAAGACACCTGTGTGTGTGTACAATAGGCAAAGCTGATGACCCCATCTGTAGAATTTGAGGTGAGGAGGAAGAAAGCATGGAGCACATACTATGTGACTGCGATGCACTAGCCAATAGGCGACTAAAGGTCCTGGGTTTAGGTTACCCTAAACCAGAGGACTTTATAGACCTTATTCCCGCCAACATCGTGAAAATCCTACAAGATGTTTTCGATTTTGGCGGGGATGGGTGATAAGGAAAGGGGAAGCACAAAAGATCCCATAGGGTCCAAGTGCTCTGAGACACAGCCTCAGCCCCTTTTGCTTAAGAATAGAATAGAAATAGAACACCGAGAACTTAATTAATTGTAGGTAATTGATTTTAGACTTCAAGACCCAAATCTTACGATTTAAATCTTATGTAGTTGCATTTGTTAAGGTTATACAAATATATGTAAATGCATCGTTATTCTTATCGTGATTTTATTTTGGCTCCTCGTTAAGTTTCATGATGGAGTAATTGAGCGCCGTGGCATAGCCCAACCAAGCCAGGTACGGCAGCATGATGTACCCAGCAGTATTGGATACTAGGAAGAAACTTGTTGTGCAGGCTACTGCAGCGGCGTCCAGCGCCAGCATGTGGAAGAAACCCTGAAAAATAGTACATATATAGTTTCGGTTCACATGGCCGCACCGCAGCCGCTCAGCATTGCTTGGAACGGCTTGGCGCACCATACAAAATTACTGTCAAACAACTAATAAATTACTGTCAAAATAACTACAAAATTACTGTCATAACAACTACAAAATTACTGCCACAACAACTACAAAACTACTATGAAAACAACTACAAATTACTGTCAAAACAACTATAAAAGTAATGTCAAAATAGTTAAATAAATTACTGTCAAAACAACTACAAAATTACTGTCATAACAGCCGCTGCTACGTAGACCGTTCATATACGTTTCTATTCCAGGTATAGAGATGTGTTCATGCGTACAATATGCGTTTCATCTCAATTAATTCACATCACGGCACATCTAAACAGAAGGTAAGCCAAAAAGGCTCAATCAGGAGTCAGGACTGCCGCTGTCATTCAATAAACCTGGAGACACTCTAGACGAAACTGAGAGGGCAAATGGCACAGCACAGAGTTCCAGCGCCATTGGAATGATTAAGTAATTTGTGAAGGATAATATTGAAATATAATTTACCAGGCGGATTTTATGACAGCCGAAGAATACTGGTGTCCAAGTCCAGTTAAGCAGCAGCTGAGTACCGTACAGTGATAATGGAAGCGCTGCTGCATCTGTAAAGTATAAGGAGAGCAAAGTAAATCAGCCGTAGGAATCGGATATGAAGAAGACCCCAGTCTCTGCATATCCAATTTCCTGAGCTGACATGTTCGTTAGATATATCTACCCGTTTCTATACCTATAGGTATATCCCGACCTACATACCCTTACAAATCATCCATTTCAATATCGGAAAAAGGTGATGAAGAATGATGAATGAAATCAAAGGGCTTACTATTAAAACCACCACACTCCCGAACCACGATATAAGACGATGCACCCATAGACAAGTAGAGTGACGTCCAAGCAGGTCCGAAGAGCCAGTTCGGCGGAGTCCATTTTGGTTTCTTCAGCGTCTGGTACCACGCCGTGCCTTCCTCGTTCTTCACCTGACCAATCATAGTTAAGGTGCCCAACCAACCGCCCACGTTGGGCAGGATCATCCCACCAATTAACTCCCAGTTAACCATTTTCAATCTGAAACAAATAAATGGTCGAGGGTTTTCGTTGGTTGTCGGAAGCTAACGGAACAGGGCAGTAGTTAATAATAATAATAATAATAATAATCTTTATTTTCTCATCACAAACATAGACAATGAACATTCCTGTTACAATTTAGGGAGAGACATGTTTGTGTGAGACTGGTGCCTATGCTAGGTAGAATACCTGTGTTACAGGTCACCAGCCTCTCACCACTTCGAACAGCCACAGGCTTGATGACATGAATAGTGACGATTACAAAATTAAAAATATATATTAGTAATAATAAAAAATTACATTACAACCAACTTACAATATTACAAATCTAAAACACCTTCAGTTCAGTTTTTGGCATGTGTGTGTGTGTGTGTGTTTGTGTGTGTGTGTGTTTATGTATGTGTATGTGTGTACGCGCGCGCGCGTGTGTGTGTGCGTGCGTGTGTTACTTTATTTCATTGTTGTAATGAGACTTTCAGTGTCATCATAATTTAGGTCTAGCAACCACCGAGTTATTGTAGTCTTGCAGGTGTGTTTTGTTAGGGGGTATATCTCAAGTACTGTGTTGAGTTTATTATATAAGTAATCCCCCAGGAAGCAGAAGAACCTATGCGAAAATCCTGTATTGAATGGAAGGGTAGTACAGACGATTCGCTTTCGTCGTCGGTTAGTCATTCGGTGACGATCAAACGTGAGGAAAGAGTGTTTACGGAGTGCTACTGACAATACAAACAATTGTCGAACTGTAAGTACCTTCCAATAGTTGTAGACATCTGTGGTTGGGGTTAAGAAAGGAAAAAAGGCAGCAACTTTCAGTACTGCTCTTTGGGCTCTTTCAACTCTCAATAAGTGAGTCTTTGATGCGCCTCCCCACGAACCGATGCAATAGCCCAAAATAGATTGACATAGGGACTGGTAGACCATTTTAAGTGTTTTTAGATCAGCTACGTGTCGCAGAGTTTTAAACATGTAAATCAACTTCCTGACTCTACCCGACACGACGTCAAGGTGAGCCTGAAAGTTGAGATTGGAGTCCAACATTACGCCCAAGTATTTCACGGTGTCTGCATGAACCAAATCCGGACAGCAACATTGCAGTTTGGTAAGACATGTGCTTGCATGAGATACGAGTTTCTGACCGGTGGGTTGTCCACGTCTATTAATAGCAAAAGTCAGGTATTTAGTTTTGGTTACATTAAGTACCAGTGAGTTGTTTGAAAGCCAGCCAGATACATGATCTAGTCCATCCTGAGCACAGCTATATACTTCACTCCAATCACTAGCACGAAATAGCAAGGCAGTATCATCTGCAAACGCTATAAGCTTCCCGTTTCTCAGTTTTGTCTCACACAATTGGTTCACATATACAAGGAACAATGTCGGCCCAAGGACACTGCCCTGCGGAACGCCGCAAGTGACTGGAAGGTCAGAACTGATCCATTTTTCAATTTTTACGGCTTGGGAGCGATTACTTAAGTAACTAGCGAAGAGCTGGTGGGCTATGCCTCTAACACCTATATTCTCCAGCCTATCCAACAAAATGTTGACAGAGACAGTATCGAATGCTTTGGCCAAATCTAGGAAGACTCCTATGACCTTGTCCTTGGCATCCAAGCTCCTTACAATAAAATCCGTCAGTTCATGAACTGCATCATCAGTTGACCTCCCAGATCTAAAGCCATATTGAGATTGAGATAATAAGTTGTTGCTGTTAAGGAAGTCAATTAAACGCTTGTTCATTATCCTCTCCAATATCTTTGATATAGTAGGGAGCAAGGAGATAGGTCTATAATTTTCGACACTGTCCCTGTCACCACCCTTGTGGACAGGAGTGATGATTGATTTTTTGTAAATATCAGGGAAAACTCCTGACTTAAGAGAGAGGTTACAAATAAAGGTAATTGCTGGAGTCAGTGTTTCACGGTGTTGTTTTAATAGGCGTGCCGATATCTGGTCATATCCCACTGCATTGGAATCCTTAAGATTTACAATAAGACTTACGATCTCGTCCTCGTCTGTGGGTAAAAGAACCAGAGACTTTACTGGTGTCGGGGTGTTTACGTGATTGGTTAAGATTGCATTGCGGTTAATGTTCGATGCAACGTTTCTGCCAATATTGGCAAAATAGTAATTGACACGATCAACGCCGTCTTTTGGACTTTCACCTAATACTAAGTTGGAAGCAGAACAATTAGTTGTATGGTAATGTGTGATATTTTTGATTGCATCCCAAAGTTTTTTGCTGTTGTTGTTTGCTTTGTGTATTAGGTCTTTATCATATGTTCGTTTAACTTTTTTTAATATTGAATTACAATAGTTCCTATAACGCTTGTATGTTGTAGCTATGTCTTTATCGTCGGGGTTGTTTTTAGATTTCTTATGCAAGTTATCCCTGTTACGCATACATCTTAGGAGGCCTGGTGTTATCCAAGGCTTAGTGATGATTTTTCGCCTAGATATTTTAATAACCTTCGAGTTGTTATTAACTGCCTCCGTTAGTAGATGTGATAAGTATTGTGCAGCTTCATTTGCATCCAATAAACTGTATAGGGGTGTTAGGTCAAAATTGATTATAGTTAGGTCTAAGCTCGCCCAGTCGACACAGCGTCTGGTCGCACAGTGGGTTTGGGGGTCTTTAGTAAGGTCTAACTCCATTGCAACGCTGTAGTGGTCAGTGATAGTAGTTGGCATGATAAAGCATCTGGGTTGTTTAACTGCTTTGACCATTACGTGGTCTAGACATGACCGATTACGGGTCGGAATTCTGTGGGCAGGGTGTATGTTAAACCCTGCAAGAAGATTTAAGTAGTCCCATGAACGATGATCGTCAGTGTTATGTACCAAATCGATATTTATATCACCAATAAGAATAACGTTTCGATATGTGTGAACCTTTGTTAGAACCGAATTCAGTGAAGATAAAAACGTTATGGAATCCTTGTAACCTGGTGGACGATATATAGCGATAATGACAGTTGAAGGCTTAAACTTGATAAGTAGACAATTGCCATCGCTAAACAATGGTTCTTCAGTTTTAGGACAGAGATGGTTTTTAAAATAAATAACAACCCCTTCATTTTGGGTTAAATTGTTCTTAGTGGCAACAAAGTCGTATCCCCTCATTGGTGGTATCTGCCTGGAAGACTGGAGCCAGCACTCAGTCAAAACGAGTACGTCCCAGGAAATATTAGTTCTCGCCAGTAATGTGTCAAAATTGTTAGAGTTACAGGCTAAACTGCGTATATTTTGCGTAAGGACCTTTAATGATTTATGTGTGTTTTTAATCAAGCGAGAACAGTCCTCAGGCAAACACACAATTTCATCGCTTATTTTATACGAGTCTAGATCATTAATCATAAAATTAGTATCTGATTGTGATCTACAGTCCATATTTTGATATAAGGGGGTCGAACGGTGAACGAAAAGAGTTGTATTTTGTATTTATTTCATTGACTGCTAAGGATAAGTAAATTATAAAATGCGCCGTAATGAAAGTAGGGTTGACCAGATAGTCGTTGATATACGAATGTACGACAGTGAAAGGGTTATTTATTTCTGTCATTTGTAAGTATGGTTGACTGTGCAATGGAGAAGGTAAAATTAGGTGGTTTAGCCGCAAGTATGAATTATGAATGTGTTGTGCGTGAGATGTTTGTATATTCATTATGTAATGGTACGTTGTGTGTGAGTTTGTATGTGATTGTGTAAAAATGTGTGTAGTTATATTATATCTTTTTCTTAGAATGATTGTGGTGTGTTCACAGCTAAATTTTAAATACGGTAATCTATGCTTATCTATAATTAATAATTTATGTAAGAGTATAAACAATAACAAGGAAATTATACTATAAAAACTGTAACAAACCGTACATGTAACTTGTGGCGTATTATTTAATTTATTTGTCATATTTATGAAGGAGTTCGGCGACATCAATACGTAGTGAAGGCCCCCCTTCAACCTCCCGAATGTATACTTTATTGTAGGATGTCCAGCAAGCCGCAATCTTTCTATTCTTAACAAGGCCTCTAGCGAGAAAAAATAAATGTTTTGTTTTTGTTGTTAAGTGTTCAGATAAGTAAATACTTAGAGACGGTCCCGGCCTGTTTATGTGTGATGTGTTCAATTGAGGCTTTTTGGAGGTTCTCATTTCTTTATTGAAGGTTTTCGATTTTATGATGAACGAATCTCTTCTTATGGTTGTTGTTAGGTCCACTACTATCGATGAGGACTTAGTCCGGTAGATATCCTTTACTTCATTAGTGGCAAGGGGAGGCTGAACGCCAATCGCTGTTCCAATATCCCTCATTATACCTATAAGGGAGTCCGTGTTCTCACGTTCCGTCTTAGGGACATTGCGAATTTCAATGCTGGTTGTGTGAACGGTTTTTTCAAGCATATCTAATTTATTTTCTAATGAAATTATATGTTTTTTATATATTTGGTTTTCTTCCTCAATTTTTTGCATTTTAGCCAACATGTCGTCGTATTTGTTAGACATAAACTCCACGGCTTTCTGTATGTCAGTGTTTTGTTCAGTAATCGTATTTATTGCCTCTTTTAACGATGACAATTTGGCATCTTGTTTTCTCGAAAAATCAGCGAACATATTAAGTAGTTGAGTCATACCAGGGTCTGAGTCGTCGTCAATTTTTCTCTTAAGTCTTTTTGTAATAAAAGAAAATTGTTCCAACTTATCTACTTTACTATTTGTGGCACTTAATTGAGGGTCAGAGGCATAGTGGTTTAGCGGCGTAGTTTGTAGGTTAGCCATTTTTGAGGGTGGAGTACGCGTGATCGACATTACGTTGTCCGCAAGTTATTTTGTAGGCCTATTTGATAATTCGTGGGCCTAAATGTTGCCGACGGGATGATCGATCGGCGAGTAGGCGTGGTGCGTTAGCGCCGATGTGGTGGTAGGTGCGAGCGGGACGACGTGTACGCAGGTAATTAAACGCGTAAGGTAGGGGCAACAGGTGTGTTCAAGTAAACTACGGACGTTGTATAATTATGCTCTTCCCGTTTGTTGCGTAGTGTCTCACTCACATTAGCTCCGCAGGCTTATTGATTCCTGGTACTTGTGTCCAAAATTCACTATGCACTATTAACTTATTTAATTTAAATATTTAGTTTTTGTAAAATAAATTTAGCACGGACTATTAGTGGAAGCGACCGAACACCTCGGCTGTCCAGAGGGGAGAGTTACATAGACTTACATAATACGCAGTTGGTGCGGCTTTGCAGATACAGAATCGATCCCTTAAAGGATTTGGAAGGATTACTTAATGCCGCTACTCTGATGTTCAAACTGTATAAAGTTTATTGGTATGGTAAAATCTGGAAGTTACTGTAGGTACTACACTGCAATGGGGTATGTTCCAGTTCGCGGTGCACCCTATGTGCAACCTGTGCCCGGCAGACGGCTGATGTGAGAACAAGGGAGGGCCCGTTTAAGGGCCAGCGGACCTTTTTCATTAACACTTATTAAGTATAACAATTGAATTAAGTTTTAATAGTAATTATGTACAGTAAAACGAGATTGAAAGTGAGAGAGACGATTTTCCTCCGTACCTACTTAGTCAGCAGTCATAAAAGCAAGTCACGTCCGACGCCAATAAAGAGAATACTAACGCGTATATCTCTTTTTTTTTTTTATGGTCCCACTGAAAATCAGCGCTGAGGCATTTTAATGTCGCGGCATAAAGCTGAGTGGTGACCATTTAGTTGCATTTTTGCCATTTTGATTTTATTTGTGTTTCTATGTGTACTTATGTTATGCTTTAATGCTTCTAATAAATATGTTTTCTTTCTTTCTTTCTTTCTTTCTATATTATAGCGAGATAGATAGAAGACCGTTTGACCATAAATTATTTCACGGACACGCAGGCGGCTTAGGTCGGCCTAGAAAAGACAGCAACTGTCTGACTGCAGTACTATTTTTCACGCACAGATGCGCATTACTCACACATAGGTGCATTTTTTAGTCTCGCCCTAGTCAAGTCATTGCCAATCTATAAACGTCGGTAACACAGAAATAATAATTATTTTTGTGGTCAGTAATTATAAATCTATGGACAACACACACCAGTGGTCTAGAACCTACCGATTTTTATCTTTTCCTGGACATTTCTGGGGTTACGAACGAAGTTGGAGTTTAGAGTCGAAATCCAACTAAAAATGTTGGCTGTTGGACGGACAATAGGAAAAATATTATAAAATATTAAAAAAGTATTACACAGGCTCTGTGAGTTGTGTGTGTGACACGAACGACGACACATACCTACAGACCGCAGTAATATTAAAGTCTTTTCGCATTATAGTATGTATAAACTTGTAATAAAATCTCTTTGGCTATACTATTTGTATCTGGCTGGTTTTGGTATCATTGAAAGTTTAAATTTTAAAGAACATAATTCCAAATTCAAATTAGGAAAATGTGTGATTTTCATTTGTTTTTCGTACCGCCAAGATGAGTGAATCTAATGAAGAAATTCGATACATTTTAAAATTTTACTACAAAGAAGGTAAAAATGCAACGCAAGCCGCGAAAAAAATTTGCGATGTTTATGGACCTAGTGCAGTGTCTGCGAGAGTAGCACAAATTTGGTTTAAGCGTTTTCAATCCGAAAATTTTGATGTCAAAGATGCACGTCGCTCTGGTCGCCCTATTACAGATAAAATGGATGCCATTTTTGAAAAAGTGGAGCAAGATCGGCATGTCAGTAGTTACGACGTAGCTGAAGAACTGGGAATTGACCACAAAACAGTTTTGGCGCATTTGAAAAAAACTGGGTACACAAAAAAGCTCGACATTTGGGTACCTCACGAGCTCACTGAAAGAAACCTAATGAACCGTGTACTCATTTGTGATTCTTCATTACGACGTAATGAAACCGAACCATTTTTGAAGAAGCTGATAACTGGTGATGAAAAGTGGATCACGTACGACAAGAACGTGCGAAAAAGGTCGTGGTCAAAGGCCGGTCAGGCTTCACAGACTGTGGCGAAACCCGGGTTAACTCGCAACAAGGTGATGCTGTGTGTGTGGTGGGATTGGAAGGGCATTATTCATTATGAGCTGTTACCACCAGGCAGGACCATCGATTCTGAACTCTACTGCGAACAACTGATGAGATTAAAGCAAGAAGTTGAGAGAAAGCGGCCGGAATTAATCAACAGAAGGGGTGTGGTTTTTCATCATGATAACGCTAGACCTCACACATCTTTAGCCACTCAGCAAAAATTAAGAGAGTTTGGCTGGGAGGTGTTAATGCATCCGCCGTATAGTCCTGACCTTGCACCTTCAGATTTCCACCTGTTTCGGTCTCTTCAGAATTCTTTAGGCAGTGTCAGGTTAACATCACGAGAGGACTGCCAAAGCCACTTGTCGCGGTATTTTGACCAGAAGTCCCAAAATTTCTATAGCAATGGGATCATGTCCCTACCTACAAGATGGCAAAAAGTTATCGAACAAAATGGTACCTACATACTTTAGTTAAATGTAAATAAACTATATTAAAAAATGTTTTGCATTTTCTTAAAAAATGCGAAGAAACTTTTTCCCCAACCTATTATTTCCTTGTTGCGTCGCCCTGTGGTGCCTTTTATGGAAAAACCTAGTACATATTTAATAATTTCGGGACAGTAAGGTAATTACTGGACACGAGACAACACGCAAAATTCCGGGACTTTCCCGGAATTCCCGGCCATCTGGCAACCTCAGATATGGGGCCCACCCGTCCAACGCCCGTCCCACCAAAATGTAACTATGTTTTTGAATTTTTCGTAACGATCACGAAAGTTAAGCAACCATCGGTATTCGGATGGGTGACCGACAATTTTTTTTTAAATCGATTTTCCTCTGTGCTTCGGAAAGCTGGTGGTCCCGCCCGTGTGCTGTCGAAAGATAGCAGTCATTATATCTTACTAGATATTTATCTTACTTGGGAGAACATTATTTTTCGAGGCCACTGCCACTGGACACCAGTAGTCTAACTAAGCTATATCTACCAGACAGCGTTAAATATATAACCAATCTGTTGCCGACTGCCGTGTCAATAAATAATTAGGTACGGTGTCCCCCGCCGGGCTACAGAGGCCCCGAATGGTGTGAGCGAATTTCGCTAAAACTGAATGTGAACCGAATCCAGAATTATTTTTATTTAAAACTTACTTAGCCCTGCAATCTTGTTTCGACTCTTCGATCTAAGTTTCGACTTGATATTACATTTGCAAGCAAAATAAATTACTTATGTATGCTGATATTTTACCGGAAGTAGAACTAACCAAACAAAACACCCTAGCACTGAGTTTTAAATATTTATGTTTAACAATTTCAGACCAATAAAGACTTTTATTGGTCTGAGTTAACAATGCCCTAAACTCAATAATAAGCGTCGATTGTATTAGTAAGTAGGTAGGTACTACATAGGTACACTTTTAACATAAAGTTTCTTTATTGTTTCCATTCAGTAGACAAACAAAACATGCAATCAATAAGCCCATTAAGTAAGTAGGTAGGTAAACTCAACCCAATGTAAACAATCAACATGGGTAAGTTAAGATTAGACATTGGTTTTCGAACAAAGTTAGTTTCTGTATTCTGAGACCTAATCACTGGCTACAGGGGATATGGCCCAAATCAAAGGACCTACGTACTTCCCTCAGACCTCAGATTAAAGCAATAATCTAAGCCTCAGACCAACCAATAATGGTCTGAGCGTGCTTCCGTATATAAAATGACTAAAAAGGAATTAAAGCAATAAAAACTGTATTCACAGAGAATACTAAGTTTAATTGTATTTACATAACAATTTCTATGAGTGTACCTGTCTGTGTTGGTTTGTTGATGAGTTCAGTTGATGTCAGTCAGTCTGGCATCAGGGAAGTGAAGATGTGATTTTGATTTGATTGCATGTGATTGTGAGTGATAAAAATAAATATGGAATGAATGAAATCTCTACGTTACTACATACGTAAAAGGTACGTAAGTACTTAGATTAATCTATGGAATGAAAGTCGAAAAAGTTTCGAATTCCATTCCCTACTTAAACAAGTTAAGGTTTACCTAATATAATATTGACGAAATAAATAACTATCTTATTTTATACAAACTTATAAATATCCTTTTATTTATTATCCTACAAGATAGTAAACAACCCCAGACAGTCCCTGATTATTTTCTACAATTAATCTGGAATATTATACTGCGTGAAATGGATTACACCAGTCATCTGACATATGTCAATAAAATGTATAATGCAACTAAATGAAAAGGTATATGAAAACCTAGAAATTTATGCCACAACATCTTAAATTCTAAATTAGCTGCATTATAAGTGTTAAGGTGCCCTGCGGTCCATAATGCGCAAACATTACGAACGTTACCAACAGTGCAAACGCCTTGGACCGAATTGAATACGGTGCTATGTGCACTATTAATTTGCGTGCAATCAATTTGATCCACGCTTTGTGTGTAAATGTCAAACGACTAAGAAGAGGTTATGTAAAAACCATTTAAACACTAAAATAGCACTCTAGGATTATTAATAGCGTAAAATAAAATTATTATAGTAAATAAAGTAGCTATAACGAGTCTTTATTAATTCAAAACTCAAATATTTGCTCTAATAATTCACACACTTAAACGTCAAATTCGAGTTTGACATTTGCGCACACACTGCACTACCTCTTTTTCGTGTGCACCGTTAGCACTGCTTAATGACGTCACTCATGACGTCACATATTTTCGTTGGTACGAATACGTTCAATTTGAACCACTCCGTGTGCGCGCTATCGGTGCCGATAGCGCACGTTTGCGCAATTTGGACCGCGGTGGTGGTGTTAAGCTTAGTGATTTCATTCCGAGAAGTTGGTTCTCTTTATTTTTCTCATTTTCGCAGTATTTTTTGTCGTCTTGAGGCGTTCTATTGTACTGCAACACATTCCCAACACGTAAGTATACATTATCAGTAAACATTTTCTATTTTTGTTTCCTATAGTTTATTATATACCGGTGAATATTCCAATGTAAACATGTAAATTGCGTAACGGTAATTTGTAGCCATAAAATGTTCGGCGGACAGAATTGCATCATCGACTTAATTTACCAAGAATATTCTATAAAACAACTGGTATTTACTTGCCCGACGTTTAGACTGGATCGATTGTTGGAGATAATTAATGGAGCTTTGCAAATTACAAGATAACATATTGGATAGATAAAGAGTATTGACTAGGTATTTATATCTTCCTATCAAAATTAGTGTGATTGTATCTATTGTGTGAGGTGGTAGTGCGTAGTTATCTACTAGTGTTGTAATGGATATTTTTTCAAGGTACATAATTCGTTATTTTTAAGTAAAAAAAGTGGTTGCTATTTAACTTGCATAAAATTACAGATTGACATCACTTGTTTAAATTATTATGAAATTTATAGCAACACAATTCCTTGAACTGTTCTAGAAAAAGTCTTATCTTTTATGTAATTTGTTGTGATTTTAATTTATAGGACATAACAGACTTACATGATAAATTTTATTAATCTGATTATTAAAACCGTGCCTTGAAATAATTAGACTTTGATTAATTATACAGTAATTACTGTTTATGAACTCTTTAACCTATATTGTCCATTAGTAGGTTATGGTGGGAGTGCTCATAGAGTTTTTCATTATATTTTGTAAAGATGTACAAATTGTGATGGTATTTATTTATATTAATTATTATGATATTTATAAGCTGAAACTCGCCTGTTTCATTGTTTAGGGAATTTTCACATTATTGTATAGTCTGATGTGCTGTTGATTGTACAGATTTTACATGTATAGAAATAAGACAAAGCTTATCGGAATCTTTAGTGCATACAAATTACATATACAATAATAGTAGGTACTATAGTCTTTTTTTTTAACAAACGACTACTGAGTATATCTCTCTCATATCTCCGATATTAACAGAGTGAGATAGGTCATGTTAAGGGCTGGGCCGACACCTTTGGGCTCGTTTTGAAATTGTAAAGGCCCCAAAAGTTACAAATACCGTCGATCAGTTAAGTTAGACAATTTTGCTTATCGACGACTTAACTGATCGACGGTATTTGTAAAAATATCTCATCGGGTGTTAAAGATGTAAATCTGCAACATTGTTACGCAATCAAAAAACGAGACATGGCTAAATTCGTCGTGGTCAAACAGTCCTGTGTAGCTCAGTTGGAAGAGTCGCCCGGATAGCGAAAGGTCGCGGGTTCAAGTCCCGTCTCAGCACTTATCCATGACAGGTTTTTTTTCCATGTTTTTCGTTTCTATTTAATTTGGTATCAATTTCAATCATAATTAAACTTGCCAAACAAAAATAAAAATAATGATACCCATATTGAAATCAAGTAAAAAGTCACGTCCGCCATCTTGGATCTCAAAATGGATGTTGTAATCAGAATTAGGACCCCCGAAAACCACGCAAATGTTACCGATATAGATTTTATATTAAAATGTCGCATCCACCATCTTGGATCTCAAAATAAATTCAAGACCCACGAAAACCACGAAAGCAATACCCATATTGATAATATATTAAAAGTCACGTCCGCCATATTGAATCTCGATATAGATGTTAAATTCATAGAATTAAAAATATTCGATTTTTTTATTTAAATATTACTATAGAAAAAATTCAGTTGCAAGGTTTGACTCGAACATAAAAGCTAGAAATAAATGTAAAAAGATAGTACGCATAACAATGTATAGCGTCCATGTAGTGGACCATTATTTGAAATATTTAAATATGCGTTAAATCGATACCCTTGGCTAAAATATCCCGAATGAGTGTAGGCAGTTCGGGGGCGCCGTTGCGCTCCCGCTCGTCCCGCGTTAAATAATTATTATATAATTCTTGTAATTTTAAAAATTATCGTCGTCACCTCTTTCTGATGAACTTTCTGCAGACACGTGAATAATAAACTGCTCTAACACATTTTCAAAGTTTTTTAGCACTTTATGTTGATAGTACATAACCGAAAAATTAAAATCTTCCTGCATGATGCTCAAAATTTTATCTAAGTAGACATTACATTTTAAAAATAAAATTTGTGCACCACTTGTCGAAGAGCGTTTGTCGTAAAATCATCAAAATTAATAACATTTAGGTAATTGATTTCTTTTCTTTTTCGGTGATTTTGCTGGTCCACCTGATTTCATGTCTCCAATAACTTAAAATAACAAAAAAAATCCTAACAAATCTTCATATTTATCTTCAATTAAGATACTTCACTCTTTACTCAAAAAAGATAAAAACTCTATTTACCTTATTATCAATTTGTGACCAGTCTTTTGTGGCGTTTGTGTGAAACCGACTTTATGTTGATTATGTGAACCAATAGCAACGCAGTCAAAATTTTCAGTACTCGTTTCTTAAAAAAAATAGGCTTTAATATAATCTATTTTTTTAATATAATTTGACACTTATTCCTAAACATAAAATTAAATAAAATCCTTTTTGTAGACCAAAATGTTAGAACAGTAACAATTTAACAAGTTTGTTGGATCTTTGTAGACAGTTTTTATATCTTTTAATTAATTTTAAATGCCTGGTGAGCAGTTAACACCATTAATAATGTTATCTGATTTGATTAATTAATCTTTATTGTTATTAATCTCCCTCCATTATTAAAGATTTAGAGCTTTATTCTAAGCCAATTAAAAAATAAGTTTTTGAGAACTTGTGCCTAAACTTGTTTCAGACATAGAGAATACCTAATTGAAATGGCGAATTGGACTGCTCTCGGCTCTGTCATCATCCCCAACTTGGGAGGTTGGGCCAATGGTTGGTACTTTGCTGGACAAGTTCGTCAGAACGAAAAGTCATGGTACGATGACCTGAAGTTGGCTCCATGGAACCCCCCCAAGTGGGTGTTTGGACCAGCATGGACTACCCTGTACAGTGCTATGGGATATGCATCATACCTGGTCTACGAAGAGTGCGGCGGCTTTAAAGGTTGGTACAGTGTTTCTCAAAATTTTTGGGGGCGTTATAATAAACTCTTAAAAATATTTTTTGATATCTACATTTCTATTGTATCCTCATCATTCATATTGTATCCCCTAGCTACCCTATTTAATAAATGATGAAGTTTGTCTCTACAACAACGTCTGTGGTTTAATGGGTTATTAGTCACTGAAACCCCGATGCAATAATGACCGCATCTACCTGTCAATGCCCAAACTTGCATTTATACTCCTTATGCCCTATTGCCTGCCTTTTGCATTGGCAGTACCTTTACAATTTCTCCTTTTTGTTTGCCTTGCGAAGTGTGGGTGTTGCTCCGTCCCACCATAATTTAAAAGGGCTCTATGTTAGACTTTTAATTTTCTCATCGTAATGTTATTGTTACGTTCTTATAAAAGTAAATCTAAGTTATTAGTACCTTTCTGTACGTACACTGTCCTGTCATTAGTGCTTTTCCACACATCGCTGCCTTGAAAAGTGATCGTTTTTGATCACTTTCAACTGTTAAAAACTATTTATTATATGTAATATGTAACGTTTCGGCCGTAGACGATATAGATAAGATACGAATTATCTATGGTATTTTATTTGTAACATGGCGTTATATAAGACTGATAAGAGTTGGTCTGAGGATAAGAGGGTAAAGTTATTTATGGTATGATATTTATTATAAAGTTAATGCTTTGAACTTTGTATCTTACATTATTGTAATAAGAGGGACTTTTGCAGGATCTCGGTTTTTTACTGTCGATTTTTGCGATTATAAAATTTAATGGAATCTTCTTATGTCTATCATTTTTAATTGATGTTGTACTAGCAGTCACCCGCGGCGTTCCTCGTTTTGATGTCGGTTAAACGCGCCAAAAAGTATCCTATACCCTTCAAAGGGCCTCAAACTATCTCGATATCAAAGTAGAATGCCCAATTTAGTTTGGGGCTTGGGCCATTATTGCACTTTAATGAAATGAGTGCCAAAGACTAAGAAAAAACTAACGGGTGTAAAAAGACCTATGAAAAAGCCGAAGCCGATTAAATGGCCCATCGGCTAAATGGCGTTTCGTTCATATGGCACTTCGATTATCTGGTTTCGCACAAATGGCTTTCGCTTATGTCTTTCAAAATCGGGTCCTAAACCCTAACAAACTAGCCGTGGCGAAGGCTTTCACCCTTATGTGGTTGTGATGGGTTGTTACATCCCATCCGCACGAAGCGATTTGCTTCCCTTTCATCATGCTAACAGATAAGGACTGGATTTCGTTGCCGAGGTCTGTTTTCCCAGTATATTTGTTTGACCTGTTTGATTAGTATAATCTGCAAAATCTTTAAGGTCAGAGTGAGCAAGCATCTTCTAGGCGAGCGCGGTGTGATTGTGGTCAAACACTCAGACAATTCAACATCTAAAAAACAATACTTAATAGTAGCACAGTATACCAAAAACAGTAATACGTCTTCATACAAACTGGCCGCTATCCATTAGAATGTATGTGTGCGTACTCGGCGCCGTGTACGCACGCACTGTGACGCACACATGACATAAAAATATGGGGGCATAAGGTGGTCTCGCCGTCTCGGTGTGATCGCGCGTTTTTATGGCATTGCACATTCGCTCGCCGCTCGTTCCGGCCCGGCACATTTACGACAGCCCTAGCGTCAACGCAGAGTAGGCTATTAACTCGCCGACAGCCCGCAGATAAACTACTGTTCTTGGTATACTGTGATATTAGTTAGTATGGTGTTATAGGCGAGGCATAATATTTTCGCTATGAAACATTGTGTTGTTTTTAATTTTGAATAGAAAGAATTATGCATATTGGAGAGACCGTCTCAGCAATTATAAACCCATGGGAGAGACCAAATTAACGGCGATAACATGCCTGTTTACTATCACGTATAGAATACCTACGCTATTTATAGTTATAATGACGATGACTCACAGAGTCACAGATGCCGAGACAAATTACAGAATACAAATCTTCAATGACGAAACTAGTTTTATTGATTTGACAAATGATAAGTACCCACGAGCTAATCACTGATTAACAAACTGCAACCTGGATATTGCCTATATGACTTTATACAGGGACACTAGGAAGACTTTGCCATCTTTTTAAAATAAGACGACTCTGGATTAATAGTGCTTAAACAAATACATATGAGGCAAATCGATTGATCCAAAATCAGGTTTTTTTCAAGTGGGCCTACAGGCCCAAATCCTAAACTATAAGGAATATCGAAAAATGCTCAAAGGAGTTGCGAGTCTGATTTTGTTGAAAAGAAAAACTGCATCTCTTAATCCGTTCGTCAAAGACCGTCTTATTACAAGAGAAATGATTATTTAATGATCCAAATGCGTAGGAGTAAAATCTACCCAAAATTTACGCATTTTAAATTGCAATTTATTGATATTGATATATCTATTGACTGCGATGGTGTTTTGAAATCATTACAAAATTGTAAGCTGTGGAGTTTCTTTCGCCATTTCTTCTCCATCTCAGCATAATAATAATAATTATTTAAGTAAAATAATTATTTCGTCCCGAAATGGCGGTAGGGCTTTTGACGATTTAAAAGTACCTACTTAGTAAAGTCCATTTAAATAAATATCTTTTTCATTTCAAGTGGAAGCGAGTTTCACCCGGAAACCTCAACCACAAATGCACCATCGTTATGGCGAGACATTTTTGTAAGATATCAATTTACTTGTTTTAGATGAAGCCGTACTCCCGTTGTCACTGTACGCCGGCCAGTTGCTCGTCAACTGGGCATGGACGCCAATCTTCTTTGGCAAGAAGGACTTTAAACTGGTAAGGAATATTTTTTAAATTTATTTATTTTTACATTAAGACAATATAGCTTTTGCGTGCGTCTTCGCCCGCGTAGTCGTTTTCCCATAAAGTGAGTTCATCGCTCATAACGAATATAGGTTTGGCTGCTATTTCTTCGGGAACTAAGAAATGGAATTCACTGCCAGCACCAGTATTCTCTTCTTACAATCCTAGGTCATTCAAAAGAGGCGTGAAGAAGCCACTTGCAGGTCGGCAAGGCGAGGGCGGCTAGCGCGGTAGTGATATATTTTTGGAGCATAAAATCACAGTATACCAAGAACAGTAGTTTATCTGCGGGCTGTCGGCGAGTTATTAGCCTACTCTGCGTTGACGCTAGGGCAATCGTAACTGTGCCGGGCGGGAACGAGCGGCGAGCGAATGTGCAATGACATAAAAACGCGCGATCACACCGAGACGGCGAGACCACCTTATGCTCCCATATTTTTGTCATTTGTGCGTCACAGTGCGTGCGTACACGGCGCCGAGTACGCACGCACACATTCTAATGGATAGCGGCCAGTTTGTATGAAGACGTATTACTGTTCTTGGTTTACTGTGATAAAATACTCTTTTGAAGAAAACTTGTTCAGGCAGAGTGTAAGCAAAGTCGATCAACATCTCGCCTATTCCGTTTTGACACGTGATAACAAATCGCCAAGTGATATGATAACATTGATAAGTATTGATAACTTAAAACATGAACAAGTTTGAAAAAAAGACAATGACGAGCTATTCAAATTCCAAATACGATTCCAAAGGCTAACAGACGACAATTCACAACTTACTATATCTGTAGGCTTATTCTAATAATAAACAGCTGTGGCCTCGCGTGGGGTTCAAAGTACGAAATAAACCCGACTAAGACATTAAATAACATCACACATATGGACATTTTTCGTCGCTGTTTTCATATCTAATATTTGCTCTGTGTTTATACATATTCCTCCCTGGAAAGCAAAATGCAGCACACTTTGATGGAGCACATTGAACTTTATTGCTATTTCAATAAGAGTTTCAGCATAAGCCTTGTCTTCATTTTAAATTAAATGCTTATTAAATACAAACTCGGCTCGTTTTGTATCGACGGCCAAGGTCACATTTGATTTAAAGATACGTTTGCGATTTACTCTGTTACTTAGTTTAAGTACTACTCTGATAAATCCTACTAATATTATAAACGTGAAAGTTTGTATCAATGTATGTGTTTGTTACTCTTTCATTCTAAAACTACTGTACGGATTTTAATGAAACTACAATGATATAGCTCATACATCAGAATAACATATGTAATTTAACCGACTTTGACGCGAGTGAAGCTGCAGGCGATCACTGTTAGTGTAGTATAATAAATAAATTATGACATTATTAGATTTGTTAGAAATGTTTATGAATTCGAAGGTATAAGAATTAATAAACATTCAAAGCTTATCCTCGGGGTTTTAATTTTTTTTTTTGAGTCATTAAAATATTGAAAGTAGCTGAAAGAAATACTAAAAATATTGTATAACGAAAATGGCGGGAAGCCGCGGGCATTGACTGACATAACAGGCTTTCACGGGTAGGCGCGGTCTTTTCTTTATTGCTTCGTGGTCTAAAAGACCGGCCGCTCCATAAGCATTGCTCTTATTATACTTCTTAATATTAACTGTATAGTCTCTCCGTGTAGTGTAGGGAATATTCTCAAACTTATTTTGCTCACCTCTTTGAGAATATATTTTTTGTAGAGCCCCCATCTTAATATTACTTCACATCTGTCCCGACGCGAAGGAGGAACTGATTTTAAGTTCTGTATAAGTACTCGAAGGAAAACGGTACCTGGTTGGAGTATGTCTCTCTGCTGTAATCGATATAAATATGTGGAGCAACTCATGCGCGCGTGAACCGAGGTCCAAGCTTTTATAGGCACCCTGATGATCGCGGACTATAAATCCTATTAGGGACGTTTGCTTTACAAGCTAGAGGACCCACCAAGGTTCTCGCCTTCTCAATAATCCGGTGACGAAGAGTTCAATTCGGCTACCAGCATTAGCAATAAAAAAAAATGCTTAAATCGCCTTTAGAGATAATTTTTCACCTCTCCAGCACCAAAATACCTCTTTTGCTTCGTAAAATCTCGAAGCAAAAACGTTTTTGCTGCGAGCTCCGACCGAACTAGACTGTAACGTTTAATCTATTTTTAGTAATTATATTTAAATTAACAAACATGTATTAAAATATTGTCTTATTTTTTTTCACCTATAAAAATTTTCGCGCTGGAGAGGTGAAAAGTTGCATGTAAGCTCTCGTGTGAAACATACAACTTTTGCGCAGTGAGTGTTTAGGCACTCGTCTCGTGCCGAAGCGCTCACTGCGCTCAGTAGTCTATATTAGACTACTTCGCTGCTTCGTGATTTAAAATCGGCACTCGTAGCAAAGAAGTACTTTGCTCACTTGTTGAACAAACTATTCCAGGCCCTCATCACGATCGTTGCTCTGACGGGTGGCGCAGTGGCCACGACTGCCTCCTTCTTCGCGGTCAACAAGACCGCTGGTTGGCTCATGGTGCCGTACATCGCGTGGCTGAGCTACGCCACCTCGCTTTCCTACTACATCTGGAAGAACAACCCTAACCCGAAGATCAAGGAACTTGACGACGGAAAGAGCAATTAGGTGAGCGATGTTTTTTTAGTTTCTGGTATATTTTTCTCACCGATACAAACTTATTTTGTTGGCCGTTTTAATATTAGGTCCCCACCTATGAAATTTGGAGTTTTTTTTTTCTTACAGACTATTAGCTGTGTTCTTCTTTGATTTAGTCGGTGTTTCAGTTTTATATTTTAATTATGAATAAGGACTATACTGTTACGGATTTGCATGTAGTAAACTTATAATTATTTAATAGTTTATTTAAAAAAAATAAAAAAATAAAGTGACTGTTTTATTTGGTGAGCAGAATCAACTCTTGAAATCGTTGTAACTCATGGACATTGGACAGGCCCATCTTTTGTCTAAATCATTGATGCAATACTTAACTAAGTCTTGCTCAATTATACACTCCAAATTTCAAAAGATTTGGCAACGGAGTTTTTTAGAAATTTTAAATAACGTTAGTATGGAAAATACACATTTTATTGAAAATCTTCATAAAAATTGTCGTTGTTCCATACTAACACTATTTTTTTTTAACTATAAATCCTAATGTTACAAAAATTGTAGGAAATAAGCGAATAACCCTCGGCTAAGTCTAGCATCAATAAATTATGAAAAAATCAAGTCTGTCCATGAGTTAGTAGGCATCAAATCGTCAATTCTGATGAAGAGATTAAAGAGTAATTTTCACATTTTTTTCAGAATTTAAAAATTGTAATTTAATTTAATTACAGACTAAAATCTTGTAAAGAGTGTAGTTTCAAAAAATAATAATAATATGAACCTAAAACAACTATTGAATTAAAGAAATTGCAAGTTTAGGTACAAGATAATAAAACACCAATTTCAAAGGTAAGGACCTAATATTATACTTATGAAAATAAGAAAAGTGATTTTCATATAATCCATTGTTATGATACACAACAACAATTTGTCTGGACTGAAGATTAACCTGCCCCCCGTGTGACTACTGTAAATTGATTTATACTTTGGGACTAACTAGCCTGCCCGCCTAGCATGGCCACCGAAACACGATATGATATGATTTGATATAGCCATTTATCGCGTTGAACTGTCAAAAATTATTGGATATAACCGTCAACTTGAAATTATATCGAAACTGCGAACATGTAATAATAACACAAATTTTCAAAATTGCGGTTATATCCAATAATTTATGACAGTTCAACGCGATAAATGGCTATATCATATCATATCATATCGTGTTTCGGTGGTCATGCTAGGCGGGCTGGAACGCTTCAACATTTGCTGTTAAATATGTAAAGTTATAAAATAGCTACAAATTGACAGTAAAATCGATAATTAACTAATATGCGATAAATTTACTTGCAAGATGATATCTACAACATTTTTATTAAATGTGTAAATATGAAAAACGAAACTCGCAAATATCATTGATGGCTGCGCGAAATAATTGTATTTTCACTTTTGAGTATATTTTTCTTGTAACTCAATCTACCGTAGAATTAATAATTATGTTGTAGTTAAATACTTCTTTCACTAGACATTGGCAAAATGGTTACCGCGAAACCTTAAATATGAGAAATATAGTAGGTACTTATATTTTTTTCCGTCGTTTTACTTACCTACATATTGTGTTGTATTGTTTAGTTATTTTTTGTTTTAATAACTTTAACGCTGTCTTGTATGTACAGACAACAGCACGTTGGGTTACCACAAACCATCAAATTTTCCCAATGGATTATGCACTTTATATTGAACAGTCATAGGTTGAAAATCGTTTAGTAGATTGTAATGTTGTTATTTAACTTTGTTAACGCAAGAGCGGCATTTCCTAACACAAGCAATTAATATATGCTTAAAAGGAAATTCCAAACACTGTATGTAGTAATAAGTCTTTGAACCGTAGTAAAATATTTTGTATTTTGTTTGGAGAAATTTGACAATTTTATATAGCCCGACGTGCTGTTGACTGTACATACACAGCACATTTCGTCGTCAAGTGCTCGTTGATAGTGTCTAAAATTGTTGAATTGACCTATTGGAATTAACGATTAATGAAAACTAAACAGATATTTAAATTTTGTTTCAGATTAACCTACCTCACACAAATCGCTTTAACTTAAACTTAATTATAAGACTTAATCGTGTTCATTCTAGAGGTACGTTCGCTTAGTAAGGTATCCAGTTGCTTTAACATCGAGTTTTCTGTCCATATTGAATCAAGTGTAACTGATCGACCACGCAACCCTGCTTAGATAGAAGTATTTGCTTATTACAAGAAGTCACAATGATAATAAAGTAATTGTTATGCAACCATAGAGAGTACTCCTATGAGAATATCTTTAAGACACACCTGCAATGTCCACAGGTGACATAAAATTTGTTACTTACCTTGGGCAATAAAAAAGAATTTTTCAATTCGATTAATATGCGATCTGAGGATTTGTTTTACCTCCCGTTTTAAAAAATGTACTATTTTACTGTACTTATAATTATTCTAATATTGGGCTTGCCAAGCAACTAACAACTATCTAAGAGCGAAAATCAATGTTATTAAGTTTGAATATTGCAAAACAATTGTTACACTTGATGTTGCTTTATTTAAATAGTTTATTCGATTTTGAAACACCAGGAGCGTGGAAACTTTTGCTAAAACTTGTTTTTTTTTCTGTTACGCACAACTGAACAAATATAATTTATTACTGTTGTATTGGGTTAATGACCTGCCTGTTTAGTCGACCCACTCTTATTGGGGGCTGACGTCCAAAGTTTGGGAATATCGATCGTCTTGTTTCGATGTAAGTGCAATAGTGTAAGTAATACTTTGTTTTTATTTTAAATTTATCATCACCAAATATTGCATGATTTTATTTAGTATTTTATTGTAATGATCACTTTATTTGACAAAAATATATTGTTAAAAAATAATTGGTATCATTTAAATATTCAATAATGGGAATTTATAATGTTTAAATGTCATAAGTTTTTTCATTTTATTTTCTTTTTTGTTCTTTATGTATAAAGTTTAATATATTGGTATTTTTGGCCACTTTAGGGATTTTTTTTTTAAGAGAATATCTGATTAACTTGTAGTGTAAGTAAGAACAAGTGACCTTCATATATGTTGTGCATATGTTTATCATTCCTATTGCATTTACACTAATCAAAAATGTACCAGTAGGTAGTATGTAATCATACATGATAGTAAAAGTTCAGTATTTCAGTTTAGAATTTTCGAGCATTGTTTTCATGTTACAGTTTATTAAAATATATGTCAACTGATATTGTGGTTTTATTTATCGTAGTATTAGTGGAGGGCAGCGTCAAAACAAAGTTATGTGATGTGTACAGTGGGCATCAGTACCCGTAATGTAAGTTTTTTAGTATACAAAACGCACCGATTGTAGTTGCGTTGTATCAATTTGTATGGGAAACATGATTTGCGCTTCTCTCCGCTAGGGGCGCTGTTCACGTTTCCTATACAAATTGAGCTCTTAACGCAACTAAAGTAGTTGCGTTTTTTACACTAAAAAACTTACACTACGGGTACAGTAGTGGATTAATACTTTAGTATCATGTCATAGCAAGGCCAGCGCTTGTGCAGTACTAGTTGATACCATTATTTGTCTCAATGGTTTGGTTATTCTGAAATGCTACTAAAATGATAATCTACTTTTGATGCTAACCGTAGTTACCTACCTTAAGAAATCAAGCAGTCATATTTTTACTGAATTTTTTGATGGAGGAACGAAGGACCTTCACAGTGTCATTCGAACATCAGCGACATCTATAGTGATAGTTCAGTTTGGCAACAAATTTAGTGCCCACCAAAAATAGTACATTGCTCACCAAAATTGAGAGACTACACTTTTTTGGTGAGCATTTATCCATTTTTGTAGGTTAGGTTAGTATGGTGTTCATTTAAAATTGTATTTAATCCTAGCCTAGGTAAGGCTTGTGCCTTATGAACGAACGTGTGGATGGTTAATATAATACTTAATTAAGTTCATTACCTACCTCTTCTTTTTTCATGTGTCATTATTTCTGAAATCATCTGTAGATGTACGGTGTATTCAACTCGACTTTGAATTATAATTTTCGAATGTCAATTGATATATCTTAGATGACAGTTATTACACCTACATATTTTTAAATTGTTCTCCAGGTTCTCCCTATAGAATTCTTTTGAAGAACAAATTAGTTCCGAAGAAATGCGATACCATTTTTATATGACCTCGAGCCAGCGATACATGATAGGCCAATTAATATTAAGTTGGTCTCAAACTTTAGTTCTAATCATACCAAAAGAAATCATTGCTCTAACACGCTTGGTTGAAACGAAAGCTCTGAAAACAGGCGGTTCCGTTGAATGCATTGGAGCTGCTACTGTGTAATTTATTTTGTTCGCCGATCCCTGACAATAATTTTCAACTCTCCGTTTTAGTGATTTATTGCTCAAATACCAAAAAATATATTTAGTAATTCAAATATCGTCTAGCCAGTATTGCGCGGCTCCGCGGCACCCTGCACTCGGTTAGCTGGTGCACCCGGTCGCTGCGTAAATAAGCTGGTTCTTCAACGAGGCACTTCAGAGCTTCTATCGACATTTTCTTGTCGAAAGGTACTTCGTCAATATCGCACACTCGAGATAGCCAGCGAGTTTCAATACACCTGTAAGTAAAGGCGCGATTCCAGCAAGTCTTGCATGTAATATGACGTAATATTTGTGTTCAAGTGGGCTTGCATTGGAAACACTTATACAAGTGGATATGATCAACAATTGAGCAGGACATCATGGGTTGAAGACGGTGCTGCTTGTCGTGTAATTTCTGAGGTAATAACATAGGTAGGTAGGTATTACCATAGAATAGATTTATAAGTACCTACTGACGTTTATCGATTGTCAATGAATCGACAAGGGCGAGACCAAAAAAATGCACCAATGTGTGAGTAATGCGCATGTGTGCGTGAAAAATAGTACTGCAGTCTGACAGTTGCTGTCTTTTCTACGTGACTGACAGGCCGACCTAGGCCGCCTACGTGTACGTGAAATGGTCTCGTCTATCTATCTCGTTCTTCGTATCTTCGTTCATCAAGTCGTTCACTACCCTTAGTATCAGTTTTGATAGTTTTCGAGCTTAATCAAACGTATCGTCTCTTTTCATACATTGCCCACTGTTTCTGATAGTTTACGCTAGAGGCGCTAGTGGGCAATGTATGAAAACAGACGATACATTTTGATCGAGCTCGAAAACTAAGAAACTCATACTAAGGGTACAGATGTGATCGTTGTCGTCCTATCGAAATGTAGCTGAGTGACACGTGAATACCAAATTTGGGTAGGACTACGATCGAACGATTTCTAAACTACAACGATTTTTAGGTCCAATGTATTTACGTGAACTGGGCCACTGGTCTATCAGCTCGGAAAAGCAACGGCCCTTTTTTACTAAGAACGCTACGAAACGGCCACGGAGAAGAAAAGTATAATTATTATTTAGAGAAAAGCGTGGGGTACGCTCAATAATATCAGTTCTAAATTGAGCACCCCACGATTTTCTTAAAATAATAATTATAATTTTCGTACATCATTTTGTTCATAAGCCATAACAAAGACAACGCCATCTAGTGACGTATAACTGAACTAACATTACAAACGTTTAATTTATTAATCCTGGCGATTCTAATGAGGATAATATTGGGATATTCTTATCGAATTATTGTAATGTCATCGGTCTTTGATAATTCTATAAAGTTTAAATAAAATCTGACCGTTTAAAGTGGGTCAAAATTGCATACAAAGGAGTCGGTTACAAACATAGACGCAAGCAAACATACAGGTGAAGCTTATAAAGGTGTGATAAAGACGTGTTAAAAAGAGCGATACTGTTCCGTGCTGATAATTGTGCTACGACGTTTAATTAACACAAATCTGTAGTCTTACGAAGGGCAAGGAGTGGCAGGCACCAGTTGATCTATGCTGGCAGCCGTCCAGTATTCAGGAAGGGTGGGGTGTATGGTAAACTTCTTCAACCGGGAACTGCTTGATTTCTCCCTCTTTTTCTGTAGACAGCGCTCCTGAGACAGCCCACTCACAATTTAAAATTGATTAGAGTGTGGTAGAAACCATAGACCCCATGTCTGCTGTGGTTTCTTTGGGCATTGAAATTTTATTTAGAGGTCCCGGGTTCTATCCTGATAGGTGTAGAGTACTTTTTGTACCCGTAGTGCATGTTTGTTAGTTTAAAAAACGTTAGTTGCGTTAAGAGCTCAATTTGTATAGTAGGTGGACGTGATAAGCGCCTCCAGCGGAAGGAAGCTCAAAGCTCGTAGAAGTTTTTACATAAGTAGGTCTTAGATTAAAGCAAAAAGAAGATTCCAATTAGAAAATACATATCAGAAAAAATACACTGAAAAAACTCGACTAGCCCCAGGCGGGAATCGAACCCATCGGCATCTTCCGAAATTTCAGATTTGATGAAACAATGTTTACCACAAAAAAAACATTAGCAACTAGCACTCGAAAGCAGTGTCACGGTGGCGTAGTGGTTAACGCAGCCGCCCGGATTGCGGAAGATGCTGGGTTCGATTCCCACGAGTAGATTTTTTCAGTGTAATTTTCCTAGTTTAAAAGCTATTTACGCTTTTGTAAACGCAAAAATTACTTCAAAATACTTACATATTATTCGGACATTTTGAATAAAGGAAACAAAAAATACAAGACTCGTACGAGAGACAGAGACACGTTGAGCTGCATTGTTAGGTGAGCGAGAGAAAAAATGGAAAAGTTCTGTGATAGCGACACGTTCAGCTGCATGTTTTTTTTTATATTCTGTTTTAATTTAAGGACTTTTGTCTATTATGTAGACCTGTCAGTCCTATCGTAACCTAACCACACATTTAACAGAGCTAAATTATTGTAAACTATTAATTAATAAGTATATCATTCTCGCCGCTTCTGACAAGGGTTCGCATAGAATGCTTTGATAAATACCGACATCTGCACAATTTAATTGTAAATTACTAATTACAAATTGTCGCTGTCTCTCGTTCCTCAACAAATGTACCACATCTTCGACTTTATTACCAGCTGCATGGTTGGACGTCAGTGTCGTCCCGAGACTCGCGGACTTGCTCGCGCTCGCGTAGAAAGTGATCACTCTATCTCCCTTTCTCGGTCGGCACTATTCGGCACCTTAACTATGCTGTATGCAACCTTCATTGAGAGAGTGTGAGTGATAGTAAAGATGTAGTTGACGAGGCCTACTTTTCGATAGATGTGTGCGATAAGGAGGAAGGTGGATGCCGTATCTTTCCTTTTGCTTTAATCTAAGTGTAGGCACTTTATATCTCATGGAGGCAGGTGAGCTATATGGCTGTCTTGGCATCTATACCATCTACATTTAAACAGGATGTAAAAGACATGAACAGTCAAACGAGAACCATGTATTCTGCCCACCATCATACATTTTTTTTCCTTTAGACTATACCTGGGAAATTGATAGTTACGATTTTATTGAAGGTCAAAGTCATATTTTTTTTTCATTTTTTTATGAAAACGTATTCTATACGTTATTTCTTAATTATTGTACAAAGAAACATTATCATTTTTTTAGTATTTCATAACAAAAAATGGCTTCAAAACGTTAGCGTTCAATGTAGCTCACTCGATGCGCACGGACACTAACGAACGGGGCCGCCGTCCGCAAAATTATCGCGGTTTTGCGAGTTGCGTGCGAGTTGAGCCCTTTACATTGCGCGGTACAATTTGCAATTTTTTTTAACATCAAAAAATAAAAATCATTTTATCATCATCAGTTAAGTTAAGTTACGGCGGGCGAAATTATTATAAAAAAATAATTTATTTAATTAAAAATACAAGTTTATTCTTAGAGCGTTACTACAAGACTGAGTACAAGTTATAATATTAATTAAAATGGCTTATTGCTAAATTAGCTTATTTACTAATTATAATAAAGATGCATCTGCTGCGTAGTCAGCAATCGATGCGGTTTTGGACTTCGCTCGATTGCTTAACTCCCAGCAATATTTTTTTTCAAATATGTCTTATTTTGATGTAAAGAATACATGGTTCTCGTTTGACTGTTCATGTCTTTTACACCCAGTAGTTATTAGATACGTACGTAATAATATACTATCTGGACATGCTCCTTTATTTTCTCAGCTATCAATTGCAGTGTCAAGTTGAGTTGATGAAGACTTGGCTCCTTTTCACCCAGAAGACTCTGGAAAGGATCTAAGGAGCACTCCAAAAGCCTAGAAAATATATTATTCCTATAAGCTTCTTGAGTGGCACAAACTTATCTGAAACTGAACTACAATTTACCCATAGATTTTGACATTTAAAGAAAGAAAGAAAGAAATTATTTATTGGTACACACAGAACATATAAGAGGGAAATTACAAAATACTACAAACAATTAATGGAGTCCTGTGCGAGACCAATAGGACTCTGCCTCAGCATGTGCTTCTGCAGCATAGTGCATTTCTATAACACTATTTGTCTGAGCTATTTGTTCACCACTAGCGACACCATCTATGGGTCGGATAAGTTTTTGGCACTTTTGTTGCTTTTATATCTCGATATGTGTGTGCGTATTGCGTAATATAGGTACCTAACCTACATATAGCTTATAGTTAATCTACCTCAGATAATATAGCTACTTTAGCTAAGTACGCATAGTGCCGATCCCCACTCAAATATTGACTATGAATATGTTTAATGCTAGAAAAAAATCGACCTGCCTCAGGCAGGAATCGAACCCAGCATCTTCCGCAATCCGGGCGGCTGCGTTTTGAAGATGCTGGGTTCGACTCCCGCCTGAGGCAGGTCGATTTTTTCAGTGTATTTTTTCTAGTATTAAAAATATTTACGCGTATGTAAACGCAAAAATTATTCCATAATGTAAGGTAGTTTCATCTTAACTGGACGTCAAATATTTGTAAAAATATTTCGTTCGGATCTTAGTAGTGCAAATTTCAAAGATTTGATGAAACAATGTTTACCATAAAAACAAGCGCCAAGCACTGACAATTTTTGACAGTGTAGTGTATTTTTTCTAGTACATATTAAAAATATTTACGCGTTTGTAGACGCATAAAATTCCATTATGAATATGTTTTTTTTTTACGACAATATGCGTCCACGCACAGCAGCACCTAATGTTTGTGAATACAGAGTCAAAGTAAAAAAAAATCTTACTGAAATATTTCCCCAATCTTCTGCATAGTTCTATTCAGCATCTCCTCCTGTTTTTCTAGTTCACTTCTCAATTGTCCTGCTGTCTTCTGTTTGGATTCCAACTTCTTCACCAACTCTTGTATTTTACTTTGCCTCTTCGACTGTTGCATTTCATTCCAGTCTTTTCTATCTTCTGTAATCAAAATACAGTTGAAACACCTAAAAACCTGAATCTACATTGTTAGCTTAATTCGTGCACGTAAAAAACTAACAAATTTAGTAAGTAGGTACTTTTTTTTTATTTATTTATTAAAAAGAAAATTATAAGTACAAAATTATTAGCACAACAAAAATCACGGAGATTTGTCCGGTGTGCCAAATATGCAGATGAGAGAAGAAAAGAAAAAAAAGAAATTATAATAAAACTTTCCTCACTGCACTCCAATAACAATAACACCACCACCACCTACTTACATAAGTATGTACTTAATAAATTTCTATGTCGCATAATTAAATAAAATAATAATTTAAAATAACTAAAAAACACGCTTTTATGTTAAATAAAAAACTAAAAAGTTAAAAATAACTTTTTAGTTCATATAGAAACTAAATGATGACGAAAAATATAATTACCTACTATTTTGAGCACCCCACGCTTTTCTCTAAAAGTTATTTTTCACTTTTCAGTTTTTTATTTAACATAAAAGCGTGTTTTTTAGTTATTTAAAATTATTATTTTATTTTCCTTTTTTTAGTGCGAATTATAACCGCCGATGAAAGTAGGTACAAGACAACACCATCTAGTGACGTATAGTTGAACTAACATTCCAAACGTTTAATTTTAATCGATAATTTAATTGGATATTCTTATCGAATTATTGTAATGTCATTGATCTTTGATGAGTTTATAAAGTCAAAATGAAATTTGACCGTGTAAAGTGTGTAAAAATCGAGCCCAAACGCGTCAGATACATACATACAAACAAACATACAGGTGAAACTAATATAAGCATGTTAAAAATGGTAGATATAATATTTATACATTTTGTTGGTGGCAGCGATTGGTTGCGCCGTCGCGCCGCCATGGTGAACTGTACCCCTAGTATGAGTTTGGTTAGTTTTCGAGCTCGATAAAACATACCTTCGTATCTTTCCTACATTGCCCACTAGCGCCTCTAGCGTAAACTTTCAGAAACAGTGGGCAATGTATGAAAAGAGACGATACGTTTGAGCGAGCTCGAAAACTAATAAAACTCATACTAAGGGTACTGGTGAATTAATAGCTCTTACTCGCCTATCATTTCATTAGGAAAACACGCCACCGTTCTCCACATCACACACACGTTGGTATTCAGAAAACTAACATATCTTGACGTTACGTTGTGATTTATCTATGAGGGTGCAAATTAAAATAGCAAATTCTGTAACAAATGACATATCACACCTAATTCCTGTCTGCTTTTCTGAAGATCTTTCTCGAGCACAATATTCTCTGCGCAATGGCTGGTTAGGAGTTCATAGATGGAGAAGTTATGGTGTTCAGTCCGCTCGAACTGCTCAATTATCTTGTTTATATCTGTTTCCTTTGTGTAATCCTGAAATTACAAATTAGGTACTTAAAATAAAAACTCATTCTACCTACTTAAACTCTCTCACTATTCACAGAGCCGTGAGTCTTCTCTTCTGTAATTTCGCGAGGAGTTGGGTATACTGCAGATTCCACGTGATGGTGCAGCTTCAGCAATATTAGTATTAAACTTACAGTACAGGTACTATATTTGGAAACGTTGTACAAATTACACAGATCCCTTTACCCACTATAAAAGTAACGTTTGGTCACCCATACGAGTAACTACCCCGCAATTAGATGCTTGACTTTTACGATCGTTACGTAAAACGTAGGATAAATAACACAAATAAATATAAATCAAGATATCAGTTAAAACACCTTACATAAATATCGTGCAGAATTTTCACATGACTCTCGTAATCCCTCTTTACTTCTTCTTCTTCCCTCTTCTTTAGTTCTTCCTCTTTCTGTTCTTGAACGTTGTTGATTCTCATAACACCCTTTCTGGCTAAAAACTGGTACACTTTCATCTCGTTGTCAAACGCTTTTTGAAGATCCCGCATTTCCTGAAGAAGACGAAAATACAACTTAGGTACCTATCTACTATTATTTTCTACAAATACTTATGTTATTTTATATTACTAACCAAAATCCGACATAGTTATGGTAGCCTCTTAGATTAAAGCAAAAGGGAAAATACGGCATCCTCCTTATCGCATCTTTCAAAAAGCAGTCCTCGTCAACTAGTAGACAAACTATGCTGATCGTGTCGCTCTCGCACGACTCTTGCATTATTACTTTCTCGTAACGTAGTATAGAGGAAGTCTTGTCACCGTCAAAAAATTTGACCTCGAGATTGACGAATTACACGTTTTGGACCTCCCTGAGTCCAAAAATATTTTTTTCATCCCACCACCTCGGAAAGTGTAATTTTGCGCTTCGAAATCTGGCTGGAAAATTCTATTTTATTCGCTTGAGTGGCAAAGTAGATTTGAATTTAGAACATCACATATAATGAGTACTCAATATAATTGTAAATTCAAAACGTCATTAAACCTATTTAATGTAACCTCTATGGTGCCAAATTTATGATTAGAACTTTTTAAATTGTGAAAAAATTCTTTTTCATTTTGTCATTTCCTCGCTGAGGTGGGATGAAAAGTTACGTATTGCACTCGAGTGGAAAGATTTTTCACCTTGTGCTCGTTTGTTTCCCTCGCTGACGCTCAGGATTCTAATTTAGAATCACTCGCTGCGCTCGTGATTCAACTTTAGAATCCTTCGCTTGCTCGGTCATCCAAATCGAGCACGCGGTTAAAAAGGAACTTTCCACTCTTGTATAATAAATAACTATTTTGGAATTATGTGTGTGTGTGCCTGCGTGTCTCTGCTTATATGACATTAAAATATAAGGTTTCTATCAAATTTTGAGCCGTCGATCACGAAAGTTAAGCAACCAAGTGCGCGGTCGGTACTTGGATGGGTGAACACGCATGTATGACATCGGAGCTGACACACACAATTTTTTTTTGCTTTAATCTAAGGGTAGCCTAGACTTCCTGAACACGAGGCGATTACCTAGCAGTAGCGGACCGTGAGAAAGATGCGGAAACAACTTCAGAGCGAACAAGAAGTTTGGCGCGAGCTCTACCTGAACTTGTTGCATCTGGTCTATCTTGCCCTTCTCCTGCACGGAGCGCAGCTTGGTGCACCACTCGTCTCGCTGGTCGTACGCCAGGGTCGATGACTCGAATAGGTCCGTCAGAAATTTCTTGCCCTTTTTCAGTGCTGCCATCATCTTTGTCCAAGCTTGGTTGAAGTTCGCTCTGAGATGTCGGGAAATAGGAGTTTTTAATTTTAGAGTATTTTAATTGGGAGTTCGTCGTGCCGTTTCTTCTCCATAGTAGTTAATAATTGAGAATAGATGTTGATGCCATTCACAAATAACAAGGTAGGTACTGTTAGAAGCACACAACAGTTAGGAGGCGTAGACTGTCGATTTTTCAAAACTAAAAATAAACTTAAGAATTATTCTATTCTTCTATTTTTATGCAAGGGGCTGAGGCTGTGTCTCAGAGCACTTCGACCCTATGGGATCTTTTGTGCTTCCCCTTTCCTTATCACCCATCGCCAAAATCGAAAACATGTTGTATGAGTTTTACGATGTTGGCGGGAATAAGGCCTATTGGCTAGTGCATCGCAGTCACATAGTATGTGCTCCATGCTTTCTTCCTCCTCACCACATATTCTACAGATAAGGTCTTCAACTTAAAAATTAAAATACACTGTTGATTAGGAAGAAACGATCGTTGGGTATAGAAGCAGTGAAGGAGTCAAAGACACTCTGTGGAAGGAGTGCTAGCACGGGACGTCACGAGGATGCTGAGTAAGCATTAGAAAGAGCAAGGTAAGCATAAAAGGGTGCAGGTAGAGTTAATAACAGTACTAACCTAAATCTCTGCTCAACCCTGAACCCTTCTGTTGGATTATTATTTTACTTGGTGGTAGACCTGTATGTAGGGTCCTCTGGGTAGGTACCACCGCCTTTCCTATTTCAGCCACGAAACAGTTTGCTGAGTTTCGAATTGAAGGGATCATCTTAGGCCTCAGGATGACAACGCACCCACAATACAAGTGATTATTTCCACAGAACATAGATATAAGAGATTATTTCCATGTTTATAAGCGATGGTATCAATTACCACCTTGTGGGCCGTAAGCTTGTGTGTCATCTAGTTGCATAAAAACAATATGACTGTGACATTTGTATGTATCCTAGCATCTCACCTATCTTTCAACATATGTTCTATTTCTTCTCTGATCTTCTTGTTCTGGCACTGGACGTCGTTGAACCTCAGCATGGCGGCTTCCAATCTGTTCTCGGTGGACACCAGTCTATTCTCGCTCTGTTGTTTACGTTTCTCAATCTGTGTGTTTGTAATACAATCGATCATTAGTACTCTAATCTATACTTTCATTATTTTGTGTTCCTGACGCAGTATCTAGTGGTTCTCCCACCGGAATTAGATCTAGAGATCCTGAGTTCACTTTCCACCAGGTGAGATCAAGATGAGAAGCTTCCCTGCCAAATATAGCATAAAAATATGTCCATTTATCTATAGTGGATAAAGAAATGGAATTTTCTGCCAGCTCGCGCTTCGGATTGTAGTCTGTGAGAATTGTTAACCAAATAAAACCGATTGTTGATAAAGCCGTAGTAGATTCTATCAATATAGTCTGTATACCTAATCGAATGGAGATGGCTTTGGTAGGTTAGGGTTATTTTTAACCGACTTCAAAAAAGGAGGAGGTTATCAATTCGACTGTATGTTTTTTTTTTTTTTTTTTTAATGTTTGTTACCTCATAACTCGTTACTGGGTGGACCGATTTTTAAGATTCTTTTAACCTTTGGAAGCTAGTGCTTGTCATGGAGTCCCATTTAAATTTTATCGACATCTGACAAGTAGTTTTTGAGTTATCCCTAATAATGCCTATTGACATTGATGATATCGTAATTTTATCACTTGTGTGTTTAAAAGATCTTGAGGTAGTTTCCTGAAAATTTCTATACTTAAAACACTAAAAAGCAGAAAAAAAAAAAATTTAAAATAAAAAAAAACCGCCTTCAAAAAACGGGAGAAATAAAAATTTTGTTTATAAAAATCTAAATGTTTTTTGAGGTCGGTCCCAACCTTAATATTTGTAATAAACGTTGTCACTTGTATTTGGGACCGACCTCAAAAAACATTTAGATTTTTATAAACAAAATTTTTATTTCTCCCGTTTTTTGAAGGCGGTTTTTTTTTTATTTTAAATTTTTTTTTAAGACCAAGCCGAGTTGAATTATTGTTAAAACTGCGTGTTTCACTATCCGCCCGCGACATATACATCAAACAAAACAAGAAACATATAAAAAAATATATTGCTAGAAAACACTTTATTTTTTGGTGTTAAAAAAAGACTCCAAAAAATATCGCGTAATTACAGCGCGCAAGTCGCGGGGCCGGCGGCGCTGATCAACTTGGAGACTGGTTACATGAGCGCTGACTTTTTTTTGGTACGAAATACTTGCAATTTTTTCTTTGAACAAAAAATAAAGAAACAATGTTTTCAATTCGTTTTCGTAAAAATCTTTTAAAAAAATCTTACTTCTATCTGTGCTTTTATGTACCTTCAATAACTTCATAACTATTAATTTCCCGTTAAGTTACTTATTTATTAAAAGAAAGTATGAAATTATCATCATATTAATTATTTTTCATGCAGTACCCTGACAGCGATGAATACATTTAATATTTCTTTCAAGATACGAGACTACCCAATTTTTTTTTTGTCTAGTTACATAAATATACAGAGTAGAACATCTTCATTGCTAGAGTCACTCGACATCGTACTCGACGGCTCAAGAAAGGATTTTTAAGTAGCGTGAATCAGTACCCGTAGTAGTAATTTTTTTGGTATAAAAAACGCAATTCTAGTAAAGCAAAGGCCGATTCTAGTTGCGTTAAAAGCTCAATTTGTATAGGAAACGCGAACAGCGCCCCTAGCGGAGCGAAGCGCAAATCATGTTTCCTATACAAATTGAGCTCTTAACGCAACTAGAATCGGTGCGTTTTGTATACTAAAAAACTTACACTAAGGGTACAGTTACGGTAATATTATAGATAATATTACCGTGGTACAGTCGAATTTGGGTGGAATCGTGTGCGGAAACTTGCGGAAACCAATTGATCGAGTAGCATATACCCTTAGGCGTAGGTATACCGTAGTACCTACTTATGTGAATAGCGTCTTGGGAGAAAGGTCTTAGATTTCCCATCTTCCCCTGACAAGCTTCTCACGAATTGGGGAAAATGGGCTGCAACTTTGATTAATTACCTCGCCCATGTTGGCCTTGGCTAGTTTCCTCAACATGAGCATCTCCTTGCTGTTCCTCTGCAGCACTCCATCAAGTTGATTCATTACCGTCACACCCTCTAAAACATTATCATTAGAAAGTACCTTGAGTTTCAATAAAAATAATAATAATTGGAGATAAGTAGGTACTTTAGGCAAACATTCAGAAGTTGTGCTCGACACCGGTAGTTCATGGGCAGTTCTGTCCCTATACTCCTCCAGTTAACTTACTATGGTCACCATTGCAACGCGAACTAAGACCTCCATATACCTATATGGTACGATTGATCTTTACGATTCGTCGTCTAATAATGAACGATACGACGAATCGAAAGTGTAGATATATTATGTCAAGATTGTTAACGATTTACAATCGAAGACAATTGAAAATCGCAACAACATCTCACGCAATCATGAATATCGTAACGGTGAATCGACAGTGCATGGTTCTTTGCGATTCATCGTTAGATTGATCGCAAAGATGAATCGCACTGTACCTATATGGGGAATAGCGACAAATTCTTCTGCCCCACGAAACGATCCTACCCGTCAATTCCAACGTGAAATTAGAAACATGAGTAACTACTTATTTTTCTGTCCCACGGTCAGGAAATGGGATATTATGCTAACCATTATAAGACTTTTTTATTGGTCTGAGATTTTCTGTCAACGAAAGGCTATATAACCTATATAAAATCAGTAGCGTGTAAAAGCAGTACAAAGATTAACCTTCACATTCTGCCTTCGTTTGTATTCTGTATAGCAGCGACTTTTTCAAATTCTCCTCCAGCCGTTTGCGCTTGTTTTTACGAGCACCCGATTTCGCGATCTAAAAAAAAAACAACACTAATGGTGGATATTTTCGTAATGCACCGTTTGTTTTCCGGGCACAAGCAATTAATAAATTAATAAATTTCCAACTAAGAGGGAACTAGGGATGACACAAAAATGCTTAGAAAATGACCATTATTTTTGATTTGAAATCCAAACGTGGAAATGTATCTCCGCTCCGTCCATCTCAACTTTCAAAGAGAACGACATCAGTATATAACATTAAGTCTACCTTTTGATTTTGGTAGATAAACACTTATTATTTGAAACCCTGTCTCCTTTCTCATACCCTGCCCAATTTCTTTGGTATCGGTACAGCGTACCCATATATGCTTATCGACGTTGGTACTGTTATTTAAAGTTTTTGGTAATAGATTTTATAGTCTACCCTCCTGATGACACCAAACCTCTTTAGGTATTCTATTGCAGGTGGTTTCCTCGCTACCTGAAGATGATCAGAAACGCTCATAGGTCTTAGCTTTGTCAGAGATAGAAGATCAATCCACGCTCGCTCTAGGCAACACTAGTTGCGACACTCAACCTCGGTGCGCACACACTCTTCACACTCGCGCTATCTCACTCTCTCGCTAAATCGTCGCATCGCTATGCAACGCTAGTTGCGATACAGGAGTACCTAATATATCTTTTATGTAGCACTATTTGCAATAGGTTGTGTATAATACTTTGTTAAAACACTTAATCAAATTTGATACCTAGAAAAATATACATGGTGACCTCAGAGCAATAAAATGTTGACTTACGGTTCTGCTCTCGACTTTTATTCATATCTCCCTTCACAAAGAAACCTACTGCCTCAAGATAGCCTCAACAACTTTAAATTCATAACCTTTAAATCCTTCAAGATGTTGATGTACTCCTTCTTCAGACTCCTCAAGAGGTGATCCTGCCTCCGAAACTGGGGGTGTACTCCCATGGTCCGGTGAAGTCTGTCCGTTTGGATGGAGCGGAACTGGTGGTGGTAAGGTTTTTATTAAGTTGGTTTATAAACTTGATTAGCACCGCACCTAATGTGCATTGCTCTGCAGAGACGCGGTGCAGCGCGGTTTATCGGCAATGCTTGCTGACGCTTCGCCCCGCGCCGCGCCTTACCGCTCCGCGCCTAGTGAGTCTGGCCCGCCGCGCATATCCGCCATAGAGTTAAATATACATACAGATCCGCGCCGCGACTGGCAGTGGCAACCGCGCCGCGACTGGCAGTGGCAACCGCGCCGCGACTGGCACTGGCAACCGCGCCGCGACTGGCACTGGCAACCGCGCCGCGACTGGCAGTGGCAACCGCGCCGCGACTGGCAGTGGCAACCGCGCCGCGACTGGCAGTGGCAACCGCGCCGCGACTGGCAGTGGCAACCGCGCCGCGACTGGCACTGGCAACCGCGCCGCGACTGGCAGTGGCAACCGCGCCGCGACTGGCACTGGCAACCGCACCGCGCCGCGTTCGATGTGCGGTGCGATGCTCCTTACTAAACTATAACTATATTGGTATATGACAAGATCTTTCTTCATGTAGGCAGTTATGCATTTCATTTCGTGTTTAAGTAACGTTACTTTATCTGGTAGATAGATACTTGTCTTTGCAGCCTGCAGTGCTCATCTTCCTTTTTCTTCGCTACCTCTGCATCGTTCACAATATCTGAAGACGAGGTCTCCATCACGATTTAGAGTAAATAGATTATCTCAAAACGTTTATTTAAAATCATATTAGTTATAACAGCCTACTAGATTTGATATTACTTATTCAACGAATCTATAGGTTTTAAGTTTTTTATTACCTACCTTTAATTACCTTCTTACTTAGACAAAACTCTATGAGTGGCTTTATACTGTAAAGAGCACATTTTGCAATCACAGATTACTATATACTAGTTAGAAATAATTTATTATATACCTAGTTAGAAATAATTTATTTACCTTCTTGAATTTTAATGTTGGGTATTGATTAATATTATTGTTACCTACATTATAATATACACTGTGTTCCCGACGCTTGTTCCCAACGAGTCACACTGTAACCTGTAACACTGTGACTCGTTGGGAGAACTTTGTAAAATAATTCCCAACCAGTCACACTGTAACACGTTGGGACATCTTTCTTAAAATTATTTCCAACCAGTCACACTGTGACACGTTGGGAGACCTTTTCGAAATTTACGAAATACGAATAATACTTAATCACTTAACAAATGATTTTTATTTAAGATAAACAGATATAAGTACTGTTTCCAGGCCACTAATCCCCATCGACTTTCCCCATCAATGTGGTATTGTGAACTTTTCAGTCTGTATGTTTCCAACCTGAAGTACCAGGCTACCATGACTATGCAGGAGATGTTTAGCATACTATTAAATTAAAATCCTAATACATAATTGGGTTAAATAATCTTTTATAATAATAAGTAATCTCTTATATGAATTGTCCCAAATAGTCACAGTGTTACAGGTTACAGTGTGACTCGTTGGGAACAAGCGGTTCCCGAGGTTATACATAAACTTCGGCATATTATTCAGACTATTAAATTGATCATTTTTTACTTATGATTTCCAATATCTTTAACATTTTTTATTTTCATACAGACTAAATGCTTAGATGTAGGTAATTTATATATTATGAATTACTCTTTACCTGAGCTGGCAACGTCACATTTGAAACTTTGGCTCACATGTCCTGCCTAAGGCCGTAGCCATCTGTCATACGCCGTCGTGGTGGAGTGGTCAGTATAGCTGGCTACACATCAAGCGGTCCGGGTTCGAGTCCTGGTAGCAGCAAATATTTGTGTGATGAACACGAGTATTTGTTGTCGAGTCATGGTTGTTTATATACATATTTATTTAAGTTTATTTATAAAAATATCTAATATATTATGTATATTAAAAAAAAAGTCCATTATCTAGTATCCATAACACAAGTTCTTAATGATACTTACTTTGGGCTAGATAATTGGTGTGAGCGTGGAAATATATTATTATTATATTATACATATACCGGCCCCTCGCGAGGAGGCGACTCGATTGGGTCCGGCTGTGTCGTGTAGGCACCAGGCGCTGGCTTCGACAGGGCGGCGCTGCCTCCCATGACACCACCGCGGAAAATCATACCAGTGGTCGCATCCATCCACCACCTCTGAGAGCAGAGGCGCGTCAGGAGCGACCGACCACCCAGTTCCGCTAATTGCGGCCCACCAGCCTATCGACTGGCCAACACACGACCCAAAGGTCCGCTGGCCATGAAAGGGGCCCTTCCGTTCCGATGTCAGCCGTCTGTGGAGGCACCAGACGTTGCCCAGGGTGCACTGCGGGGAGGTCTCAGAACATAGCACCCTGAAGCATTTATCTCAACCACCTCCATTCGTCTATCTGTTATGAGATGCAGAGGTTTCGGGTTATCGAACCCGAAACCTCCCGAAACCTCAAACAAAAAACTGGTATTGCTTTGCGCTCGGTTTTTTGTTTGTAGGAAGGAATTGCTAAAGGCACAGACGATAACACTGTCAAAATTCCCCAATTGATTTTCAACCTTAAACGTATGTGTTATAAAACGCAAAATCGATAGGGAATTTGTGCTAACGTGATGTGCTGTTGACTGTACATAATAATAATAATATATTTTCACACTCACACCAATTATCTAGCCTGAAGTAAGTATCATTAAGAACTTGTGTTACGGATACTAGATAACGGACATTTTTTTTATATACATAATACTTTTTTTTAGATATCATTATAAATAAACTTAAATAAATAAATAAACAACCATGACTCGCAAACAAATATTCGTGTTCGTCACACAAATATTTGCCGCTACCAGGATTCGAACCGGGACCGCTTGATGTGTAGGCAGCTATACTAACCACTCCACCACAACGGCATCAAGGGTATGCATAATATATCGTAATCTTATCACTTGTGTGTCTAAAAGATTTCGAGATAGTTTCCTGAAAATTTCTAAACTTAAAACATTAAAAAGCAAAAACTAAAATATTTTATGGAATAATTTTTATTTTTGCGTTCGCGTAAATATAATACTAGAAAAATGCACTGAAAAAAATCGACTTGCCTCAGGCGGGACTCGAACCCGCACCTTCCACAATCCGGGTGGACGCGTTGACCAATTTCGCCACCGAGGCACTGCTTTTCGCTGTCGAAATTTGTCAGTGCTTGGTGCTTATGTTTTTATGGTAAACATCGTTTCATCAAATCTTTGAAATTTGCACTTCCAAGACCCGAACGAAATATTTTTGCAAATATTTTGACGTCCAGCTAAGATGAAACTACCTTACATTATGGAATAATTTTTATTTTTGCGTTTACAAACGCGTAAATATAATACTAGAAAAATGCACTGAAAAAAATCGACTTGCCTCAGGCGGGACACGAACCCGCACCTTCCACAATCCGGGTGGACGCGTTGACCAATTTCGCCACCGAGGCTTTTCGCTGTCGAAATTTGTCAGTGCTTGGTGCTTATGTTTTTATGGTAAACATCGTTTCATCAAATCTTTGAAATTTGCACTTCCAAGACCCGAACGAAATATTTTTGCAAATATTTGACGCCCAGCTAAGATGAAACTACCTTACATTATAGAATAATTTTTATTTTTGCGTTTACAAACGCGTAAATATAATACTAGAAAAAGGAAGGTGCGGGTTCGAGTCCCGCCTGAGGCAAGTCGATTTTTTTTAGTGCATTTTTCTAGTAAAATATTTTAAATAAAAAAACCACCTTCAAAACTAAAAACGGAGAAATAAAGATTTTGTTTAAATGTAAAAATCTAAACGTCTTTTTGGTGTTGGTGCTAACCATGAAGCTATAATTGTGCTAACCTCAATATTTGGAATAAACTTTCACTTTGTCACTAGTAGGTACAGATGGCTGACCTTGGGTTACCACAAACTGTCAAATTTTTCCAATCGATTATACACTTTAAATTAAATAGTCTTAGGTTAAAAATCTTTTGGAGAAAATTGACAGTTTTGTATAGCCCGACGTGCTGTTGACTGTACCTATTTGGGACCGACATCTAAGGGACCGACCTTGGGACCGACCCTTTCGTCTGAGGACCGACCATATAATGTAGGTACTCTTTGGACCGACCTCAAAAAAGCATTTAGATTTTTATCATAAGTTCGTATTATAGAATAAGTTTCAAGAATGAACGCCGACTTGAGCGTCCTACGTCTCTATCACTTTGTGCGTGATAGAAAGTGACAGACGATTCTCAAGACATGTTTGACTTATTTTTATTTCTCAGTAGTCGAGTTACAGTTTTTAGAACTTTTTGCATGTTTACCTAAAATTCAAAAATAAAATGACGTCAATGACAATTATATTGCATTTGATTTGATTGAAATTATCAAATATTGCATGTCAAAAAGTTCTGAAAAATCTTCTGAAAATTGAGGCTTGTGGCGTTGACGCAGCGAATTTTAAAGCGTGTAAATCTCCAGAATGCTTGTTAGAAACTGCGGGAAAATATTACGGAGGGTGTTGATACCAAATGCAGCGCCGAAGAGGGAGTTTGCTCAGGTCGGGCACGCGGTGGTGACGCCGCCGAGGGTGCCTGTTTCTATGGGCGTAAGTAACACCAATCACTGAGAGTTAAACAAACGGCAGACCACTTAGACTAGGGGTCCACGTCCGGAAGCCTCTGAAGTGGTTCTTAGGAGAGATCTAATAACAGAAAAGTTACAAATAGGTGTACCTAAGCTTCTCCCACTCAAACGCAAGTCTTTTTTTTACATGGTATTTCTACACCATGAAAAGTTAACTCGACTTCGGTGGTCAACTCTCGGTATGTGGGGTAGGTAGGATATTTGGATTATTCGCTAATGTGAGGGGCAAAAAGGGCGATAAAAGATGTAGCCACAGGACATTGTCGCTCTTTGCATTGCTCTCTACATCGGCATCGTCGTCGCATCAGCCGAAAGCCGATGACTCACCGACGCGCCGTTCCCACAGCTGCCACATGTTCCAGCGACTCGCACGCACACCATTCCCGTTACCTGTGCGTGTCCGTCATTAAGCAAGAGCGAAATGTAAATAATAGTGAGAACTCCGATTGGTTAACAACTTTTGTACCATGTCTGTAATTGGTTAACAGTGTACAGTCAACGGCACGTCGGGCTATACAATACTGTCAAATTTCTCCAAACGATTTTCAACCTAAGTCTATTCAACATAAAGTGCATAATTGAATGGGAAAATTTGACAGTTTGTGGTAACCCAACGTGCTGTTGTCTGTACATACATAGATCTTAGTATAAGAATAGCGTTTAAGTCGAAATAAACACACTTTCACATTCGCATTCCTGGGCCCCGATCGCGGTAAATTATTTCAAGTCGAACGCAGATGAAACACAAACGCTGTCAAAGTTACGTTTCTGTTAAGCCCCCGTTTGTGTTTCATCTGCGTTCGACTTGAAATGATTTACCGCGATCGGGGCCCTGGACTACACGCTTAAAGTTATTTCTCCAAACCCTTCCTCCAAAAAGACAAGCCAGTCTTCATATTATATTGTTATTTAATGTAGATAAGAAAATTGATTTATTTGTTACAGGAAAAATGCGTACACGCGGCGTTCCTGTTGTTCGTGTGGCTGTCTCCAGTCGCCTACTTTATGACCCAGCTTAAAGTTTGGAGGCGAGAATATATTTCTGGTTAATTATAATGCTCAATATAGGACAGATGTAATACTTTTTGGTGTTGCTTGCTATAAATAATTTTTGATCATAAATTGTTTTTTTTTATAAATTACCTCCAACAAATACAAACAATTAAAAAGTAGGTATGTAGGTACCTACACATTAATTATATTATAGTGTTTAAAGTATATTACGTGTAGGTATTATACAGTGTGTCTGATCACGAGTTAGCGATAACATAAGGTTATAAAGTATTTTATCGATAAAACCACTTATGTTGAGGGTCCAGTCTCACATGTGTAGCAGTCTTGCTACAACCAGGGAAGATAATAATGAAAACACACAATTACCTTGTTAATTTGATGTATTCCATAAGTACAATATTCACAATGATACTTCTGCTCCGTATGTCCGTTACACTAACGAGAGGTCTTGTCGGGTTGGCGGTTGAAACCAGAATGCCGGCGCCGTTGCCCGGCGGCCATTACGCAACGATCCACTTTTTTTCTGTCCCTGCCGATTCACGCAAAGGAATCTAGCTCCGTACAGCCAATTCAAACAATTAATTTTTCGTTTAATAGTTTAACCCTAACACTCGACCATCCTGACCAGGTGCATGTCCTCATGCACACGCGCGGGAAAGTCCGTTGCTAATCAGCCTAACACTCGGCGTTCTGGTTTCACTTCCAACATAAATCATACTTTTCAGTTTATTAACAAAAAATAACAATTAAGTATTGCATTAATCTCATAAAAAAAAGGAAAATTAAACATAAAAAATTCATCGCTTGCTTTTAAGTCTGATAAATAATATACTGTTATAAATTCTCCATTATAATAGTATATTACACTAATTTCATTTGATTGCAATAAATATCTTTACTTATCATCAATCAAACAAAACAAACTCCAATCACTCGTTTTCTCAAGTCTGACAAATAATATACTGTTATAAAATCTCAATTATAAGAGTATATTACACAAATTTCATTTGATTTGCAATAAATATCTTAACTCATCACCAATCAAACAAAACAAACTCATATTTCTCGTTTCCTCAAGTCTGACAAATAATATACTGTTATAAAATCTCAATTATAAGAGTATATCACACAAATTTCATTTGATTTGCAATAAATATCTTAACTCATCACCAATCAAACAAAACAAACTCATATTTCTCGTTTCCTCAAGTCTGACAAATAATATACTGTTATAAAATCTCAATTATAAGAGTATATTACACAAATTTCATTTGATTTGCAATAAATATCTTTACTCATCACCAACCAAACAAAACATAACCACTTCCAATACAACCACTCCTATTGATGTACTGTTGTGAACCTTCTATCATAAGAGTACATCAACATTCCCGTGCCATCCTGTGGTCCTGAACTCATTTTCACAACCAATTAGATAGGAATAAGTATCATTATTTTCGTACCTTTCAAAATTCAAAACTTATAAATATAATCATAAACTTTCCATATCATTCGTGGAATAATCAGAAATTTCATTTCTACCCATCTTTTCTTTGTTTCATACTTATTATAGCTTAATTAAATACTGTTTATACAATCTACGTCTTTCAAATATCGTAAAAAAAATTATTATTAAGAACAATTATTACAAGTTTAAGTATTTCCTTTATCAAATATTACTCATTTATAAAATCAATGATTTATATGCAATCTTCTTAACACAACTTAACACATTTTAACACAACTTAACAACTTATCTTAACAGATCTTAACTTAATCAACACAATCATCATCAGTATCTTTCTCATCAGATTCTACATCACCATTATTCACTTATTAAATAGCTACGTAAACCCAAGGCGACATTCGATCAGTGGCAACTCTTATATCTCCTGGATAGTGACATAAAATCATATACCACATCAATCACAGCCAGGACCAGTGGTGAGATCAACCTTTCCGGGCCATAAGGCCGCTACCAAAATAAACAACTACTACTAAGTTGGTTTGTTTTCCTCTTTATCCTCTACAGTTGTATTTAACTCCATATCATCACCCAACACAATCTCTAAAGGGTGACCGACTCCACATGTTTTCCACAAGGCTCTCCATACGATTCTTCATACGACTCCGTAAGAATCTCCACAAGACTCTTTATATGACTCTCTATAAGACTCTCCATAAGACTACATAAGACTCTATGTAAACTCTACATAAGACTCAATCGCTAACGACCACAGCTACCTGTCCCTAAGGTACCTTTCTCAATCTACCATAAGTGTATACTGTAGAATAGTCCATAAAAATTCAATGAAACAAATGTTTAGGCACTTATAACCTATAAGAGCATAAATTCTTTGTTAAATTACTTCCATACGACTAAAGAAATCAACCAAATTAACCAAGCACTCCTTTACCTTCACGTCATTATAGTCTGAAGCAACAGTCGGTTAACTAGGCACACATAACCTAGTAGCTTCCTAGGCTTCATAGACACACAACCTATAAGCATCCTAATGTTACAGGCACACTCACCTAGTAGCATCCTAATGCTACTAGCCACACTCACCCAGCAGCATCCTAATGTTACTAGGCACGCTCACTCAGCAGCATACTATTGTTACTAAGCACGCTCACCCAGTAACATCCTAACGTTACCAGGCACGCTCACCCAGCATCATCCTAATGTTACTAGGCACGCTCACCCAGTAGCATCCTAATGTTACTAGCACGCTCACCCAGTAGCCTCCTAATGTTACTAGGCACGCTCACCCAGCAGCATCCTAATGTTACTAGGCACGCTCACCCAGTAGCATCCTAATGTTACTAGGCACGCTCACCCAGCAGCATCCTAATGTTACTAGCCACACATAAACTAGATAAGTATTTTTCTTTTCAGTACCACACCGTCCAATACGACTACGCCTAGAGAATCTCAACTTCCGACTAGTACACAACCTTTTAGTATTTACCTCAACGCCCTCAACATTAGACCCTACAAGAGACTACCTTTCACTATTGTGAAATAAGACAGACCCTCAAGTATTTCTATAACACATCACCGGCACACACGGACACATGTCTTATCGGTAATGTTAACCAGTCCTTCAGTCACTTAGCCACTTTCATAGGCAGTCCTTCGGTTGCTATAAACATACAGTCCTACGATTCCAAAAATCACAGTCAATTAAAACATTACCTAAAGTTTTTTTTTATTTGTCTATCGAAAGATTGCTATAAGCAGCATTAGTCACTATGCTTCCAGCCGCTCGTGACTACCTGTGATACTGTCACACTGTGACCTGCCATCACATTAGCAACTTTACCGCTCACTATTCTATTCACTTGACTAATATCAGTCACCATATCAGTCATATACAAGTCCCTTGTCAATACTATAGTATTGCACACATGCAGTCTGATCCGTCATGTCTAATCATAAGACCCAATTTTTGACTTCATTAGTTATTGATCACACCACGACGAAAATTGGGTAGGTACTCCGCGAACCGGACATTCTGCGAACTGGACATTTTACGAATTGGACATTCTACGTCTATTCTCCAATAGGGTTGGACTAGCAAAAGTTGGTAGTCTAGGTCTAATCTAATCACGTTCGTCTAGGAATAATCTATAAATAGAGACGCCACAGTACAGGACGGTTGGGGTCCACCAACCTTATCACTAACTCGTTAGTATTTACACGCGCTGAAGGTAAAACGTTAATAAAATAATAAGAAATAATAGTAAAGTCATTCACAAGTTCACAATCTGTTGGCAGCTTGGTGTAGACAGAATCGAAGTTTCAAGACTCGGACCTCAGTTGCGCAACACTTATTTAAAAACAACCCTATTCCTCACAATGGTAAAACAAGAATAAAAACCAAGGTTAAATAAGATGCAGTTATAGTAGTACAAAATCAGCTACCTATTTAAAATGATACGCAGTAACAAAATAATTAGAACTAAGACAAAACGGTCGTCTAATTATTAGTTCCTTTACGTAGGGTACACATAAAATTTGCAAAGCGCTATCCATTATTTCTTTTGATTACCCATACCGTAACTAAATGAATCAAATTATTAATTCAACACTTATACTTCTAAATTTCCACGCAACCAGTGTTGGGCTCAATGTAATTAACTAACGATTAACAATTTTATTACGATTACAAAATGTAATTGCATTATAACTACCCAAATACATAAGCTGTGGGGATTTTAAATAAGAAAATCCACGAATTCAAAAAGAACAATACTAACAGCATTGCGTTCTTATCGCTACAACAGGGGTTGTGTTGGGGTTGGGGCTAGCAAACGAACAAGCGCTATGTACTTACAGCAATAGAGTACCTAATTTAAGTTTTTTTTTTATGTATTTGGCTTGGCTTCTAGGCACCTAATTTAAGTTGCGTACTAATGCCACAGAGTAATAAATAAGCCCTATAGGATATACTAATGCGGTCAAAATTAAGAATTACTTTGTAATAGAATTTACGATAATTGGAATTACTTTAAACCATGAAGATAGAATTAAGAATGGAGTCATTAGTGAAATGAAAAAAGTGAGGGCAAAAATTTTGACAACCCTTGACATTTCATGACATTTCTTGACATTGCTAGAGAGGCCCTGTCTCTTTCTAGTAGGGTGCCTGTAGCATAAATTAATCACGGACAGTCTTGTGCCACGGGTAAGGTCTCACGTGCTCCCACGGTCCTAAGATATAGGGAGTTAAATGAGACACGAGAGATCCGTGCAGAACAATTTATTAAATGGTGGTATAATGCCCAATAGCGTGTACTCCCCTGGTGGTAGCCGGAGATGGTCTCGGTGAGGGTCGCTCGGTGGGACGAGTTAGGGCGGCTTGTACTGCTGCTCACTGTAAGTCCAGCCCTGGGCGGAAGTGAAATAGCTGAGGCGACAGCGGCTACCTTAGCCTAATCTTGGACCCCAATTAGGGGTTAAACACATTAAATAAATAACTATTATTGCACACGATTATCAAATTAGTTAATTAGTATTAGGTAGGTCTTGTCGGTGCTCAATTTACTTAGCGAACCACGCAAGCGCAAAACCGAATCACCAAGCCTTTGTTTGCGATTCCTGACTCGATCGAGACTGCCCGGCGACGCAGGCGCAATCTATCGGAGATTGCCCGCAACAGTCGTACGGTCACTAAAATGTAGCTTATCAACGTTAATATGGAGCGCTAAAACCTATTGATAAATTTAGGAGGCGAACTCTAAAGAAATATTTCAATTAGATGAGCTTCCTTTATATCTTAATTTATGTAATATTTATAAATAGTGTAATCTGATTTAATTAAAAAAAAATTATGTATGTAGGTCGGTAAAATATGTATGTGTAACGTTACACTTGAACTTCGTTACGTTAATAAAACCACAAGTTGAAAATAATTTGAGTTTTGAGTTTTCCATGACAAAGAATCAAAATTCATAATAATTACTTTAAACTTTTTTTCCTGAGTGCCTTTTAGCACGGTAATGTTATCTATTTTCGGCTCCCAGGAAAAAAATCAGCAACCGAAATACGAGGATTTATCGCTTCTGTGACTCTTGATTTTAAGAGGCACGTTACAGTTTATTATATAGCTTATCTCATGTCACGTCAACTCATAGACATTAAATTATTCTTGTTTTTTAGGTGCTAAGCATACATTTAAGGTTTTCCGGTTAGCAATGTTATAACAATACATTGTGTGGTATACCGATCTAGCCGTTCTTGAGTAATGATAATAGGGCCGTAATGATGCGCAACTTACCAACTTACTACCAGACTTTCTTTACATTGATAGATATTACGGCTGAAAGCCGAAGTGCGGTTTTTTATACAACAGAAGAAATTGTTAGCTCTAGTAACTTTCCGTGAATTAGTTACATAAGTAACAGCTACTGGCTACAAAAAAGTAAGTTTAGTAGCACTTGGTTTTTAGTATAATACAGGCTGTAACATGAAGGGTACTTAAACATGGTACCCTACATGTTACAGCCTGCATTATATGTAATATTTGGGGTGTTTTAGGCCATCAATATAAACAACTTTTTGACGCCGTCATGGTGGAGTGGTCAGTATAGCTACCTACACATGAAGCCTTTCGGGTTTGAATCCTGGTGCCGGCAAATATTTGTGCGACGAACACGAATATTTGTTTGCGAGTCACGGTTATTATATATTTATTTAAGTTTATTTATAAAAATATCTAAAGCTATTAATTTATATTGAAAAAATGACCGTTATCTACACTTACGTGCAATAAAATCGACCCAACTCGTCGGTTTCGATTCGACATTTATCGGTATATAAAAAGAAGATTAGGCAAACAAAACTTGTAAATATAATTCAAATCAAATCAAATAATTTATTGCATTCATGAATGTAAATAACAGATGTTCACAAACAACACCAGCACATCATGGTGCCCATTTGGGCATAGCATAATCAAGATAAAAGTGTAACGGACTAGATTAGAAATTATTCATACTATATTAACTTAATTCGAATGTATATTTCTTACGCTTTATTTAACCTACTCTAAACATCGATAAATGAAGTGTTGGTGACAATAGACTAATTACTTCGGAAATCCTGGTTTCTCATTTTTGCGTCATACGGCATTTTGGTGACTATACAGAATGTTAAAATTCAATTGAGTCATTGTATATTCAATAATTGATGATGCCTGATGCCCTTAAAATTATTTACCCAAACATTTTAGCTCTCTGTATTAACTGTACCTATATTATCAAGAAAATTTTTACTAACCAATTCAAGGGTTGCCTTTGAAAAGTGATTGAGTAGTGGTTTTATTGAAAAAAGGGCTTGAAGTTTGACATAAGCAGTTGCCTTGAAAGTGTCGGTGTCTTGAAAGTGGAAGCTACATATTTTCAAATTCATTAAAATTTTGTTTTTAAAGACACAATAGACAACCATATGGTCCGTCGCTTCGGAAATCTAAAAAGAAAAGAAAATTTTATGTATACAAGTTAAAAGTGTATATAAATATTTATGTACACTTTTAACTTGTAATCAAATAGCATATTAAAAACTATCATTTGATAGATTTTTATATGCTATTTGATTACAAGTGCAGAAGAGCGCAGCCACAATTTTATTAATACTGTCTGTCTGTGTGCAATGTATCTGCGTTGCATGTTAGTACATGCAAATGTGAATGATAAACATTTTTAAACTAGTACAATCCAATCAATACTCTCATTATCTTTTTCTCAAATAAAATAATTTACATTACACAAATTACATATTTTATTTGTAAATAAACATTTCGAACTAAAAATGGGTAAAACTATTTATGTATTTTATCTATGTAACAGTTATTTCAAAGAATTAAATAAAATAATCTATCAATTTTGATTGCCATTTATAAAAGGAATGGATAGAAAGGGATATTATTTCCTTATAATTCCGGAAATCCTAGTCACCCTACTCATTTGTTTACAAATATTTGAATAAGTAAATTATGTACAAATATTCATTAAATTCTAATATAAATATAATCTAATATAAATAGGATTAAATGCGAGTATCAGAAATTTCTCCCTCTTATGGAGTTTTGCAAAATAACGCTAATAATCTGGAATTACGGGTGAAAAATGAAATTTATAGATTGAACAATATTATATGCAATTATGACACTTACAAGTGAAATTCACACTGCATCCTCAATACTACTCACTTCTACCAGCACGAAATAACTATATATGTATAATTTTGAACTATTTATCCTTATTTTAAACTAAAAAGCCGTACCAAAATCGCGAGTCGATATTTATGAATACATCAATTACGACAATTTATGTCATGTTGAGATTTCGGGACATTGACACATGAAGAAAGTGCTGCCATTACATAAATCCTTTCATTTCCCATAAGTTATAGAAATAATCACAGTGATGATTTTCAAAATAAAATACAAACCTAAACATTAAAAGTAAATATATTATATTTATTTCTTTCATTGATAATAAATACTGATAATTGAATACAATATGTTAAGTTTTTAGCTACTTTTCTACTTTTGTTTTAGAAAGATGGCGAAATACTGGGGAAATCTTGTATCTATGTAGTCGTGTTTAGAAAGAGATGACGACAATTTCTAGAAAGAGAAATGTGTAATTTGAAATGTCAAGTATTGTCAAAATTTTTGCCCTCACTTTGTTATTTTGACTAATGACTCCATTCTTAGTATAAGCTCCTTGCTTTAAACTGATTACTGACATTTACTGCACATAACACTTTTACACAAAATAAAATTTTAACTACTCACCAAGTTATTAAATATTCTGATGTGAGTTTAAAGATTGTATACGGTTAGCTAGCCTGGTGTTTCAGGTTCTCAGAACGTATCAAACGGAGTCATTCCCGCTGACGATCAATTTCTAGTTCATATACACGTAACCTTTGACTGCGGCTACGATGCCCACAAGTCGATCTTCTACTATAGCTGCGACTCGGTCTAATCGTATTTCCCCTCGGCTGTGCATCACCATGTTCGGGTGTAGTCAAACGGCGTCGAGAAGTAACTTCATTGCCACGTAGGATTTTCTGAAACTCAAAACAGCGGTTGTTATCATATTCTAGAATGATCTTCACTGTTAATTGCTTGTATCATGGAAACGGTGCTTCGTAGCTAAAAAATAACAAAATTTACTCCCCCGTAGACCCAACAGTATCCCCGAGGAATACAATGGCATAAAATTTTATTTGGATATGTAGGTATTTCAAAATTATCCATTTAAATGTAAAAATAGAATGCACTGTGCGTGTGTGTCATTTAGGAGTCTTGATTTCGAATAGAGATATTTGATGTTAATGCTAAGTATAACTAGATTTCTTAATATTTGCAGGTAGATATGAAAAATTGTTGATACTGAGAATAAAATATCTATTGTAATGCTATAACATTCGTTTTAAAAGAGGAAAATGAGGTGAAGATACCTCAGTCCCAAAATAATGAAATAAATAAATTATTAGTAATTATCACTAGTCTATAAAATAATTATAATCCAATTTTATCAACGCCATCGCGTATCTTTTCGTTTAAATATTGTTTTAAGTACATAAATCGCTTTACCCTTTACTTGTTTTCACATTGATTTTGAATTTAAAGAAAAACAAAAAGAAGAAAAAATAGTATATTGTAGGGCGGGGATTCATTACACTTCTGATATGTAGCAGTCTTGCTACAACCAGGGAAGATAATAATGAAAACACACAATTACCTTGTTAATTTGATGTATTCCATAAGTACAATATTCACAATGATACTTCTGCTCCGTATGTCCGTTACACTAACGAGAGGTCTTGTCGGGTTGGCGGTTGAAACCAGAATCTTTAGACATATACTCTCTAATCTGTGAACCAGAATGCCGGCGCCGTTGCCCGGCGGCCATTACGCAACGATCCACTTTTTTTCTGTCCCTGCCGATTCACGCAAAGGAATCTAGCTCCGTACAGCCAATTCAAACAATTAATTTTTCGTTTAATAGCTTAACCCTAACACATGTTTTGTCACCTTTATTTTTTATTTTATACCTACCAATTATTTTTTATTTAGTTTTAGGCACCTATGCTATGTGTCTATCCAAACTAGATCCAGACCATGGAGCTATAACTTCATGATCCAGGCACAGACAGGTAAATACATACTTAGTATGTATCTCTAACTAGTCTGTGGGTAAATCTTTGTATTGTTGATTCAAAATTGCGTCGCAGTGGATTTTGAGCAGCAAGTGGTGTTGTTTATATGCACAAGGAGTGCACAAGCATCCGTGTTGACGAGCAGTTACAAATAATCATTGAAATAAAGGTTTTGTGGTGTGTATGACCTTTAGATTTTTATAGTGAGATTTCCACCTCATCAGTCTTTATCATAGAATCAAGAATGAAAGATAGAAAATTGAAGACATGGCTGCGTGGGCTAGATCACTTTGCCGCTTGACATAGGAAAAAAAGAGGGTGTTTGGCGGGAAACCATGGCGTCTGGATGTCGATCTTTATTTCGATAATTCAAAATTGCTTCGGAGTGGATTTTGTGCAGTGAAAGTGGTGTCGTTTTGTTACATAAGCATCCGTGTTGACGAACAGTTGTGAGGAATCATTGAAATAAAGGTTTTGTGTATGTGGCGTTGAGAATTGTATAGTTGTTGGAAATCCCACGATACAATTCTCATTAGTCACCATCAAGAGGTCTGTACCATGCATTTCTCGCCAAGCACTCCCTAGATGCATTAAAAAGTGTGGCACCCACATTTTAGTGCAAAAATCAAGAAAGAAGATGAAACTGAAGACTTGGCTGTATGGACTAGATCTCTTTGCTGTCCCGTAACAGGGAAAATTAAACCAAAAAAATAAAAATAAAAAAGGTGTTTGGCATGAAGATAGAATTAAGAATGGAGTCATTAGTCAAATGAAAAAAGTGAGGGCAAAAATTTTGACAACCCTTGACATTTCATGACATTTCTTGACATTGCTAGAGAGGCCCTGTCTCTTTCTAGTAGGGTGCCTGTAGCATAAATTAATCACGGACAGTCTTGTGCCACGGGTAAGGTCTCACGTGCTCCCACGGTCCTAAGATATAGGGAGTTAAATGAGACACGAGAGATCCGTGCAGAACAATTTATTAAATGGTGGTATAATGCCCAATAGCGTGTACTCCCCTGGTGGTAGCCGGAGATGGTCTCGGTGAGGGTCGTTCGGTGGGACGAGTTAGGGCGGCTTGTACTGCTGCTCACTGTAAGTCCAGCCCTGGGCGGAAGTGAAATAGCTGAGGCGACAGCGGCTACCTTAGCCTAATCTTGGACTCCAATTAGGGGTTAAACACATTAAATAAATAACTATTATTGCACACGATTATCAAATTAGTTAATTAGTATTAGGTAGGTCTCGTCGGTGCTCAATTTACTTAGCGAACCACGCAAGCGCAAAACCGAATCACCAAGCCTTTGTTTGCGATTCCTGACTCGATCGAGACTGCCCGGCGACGCAGGCGCAATCTATCGGAGATTGCCCGCAACAGTCGTACGGTCACTAAAATGTAGCTTATCAACGTTAATATGGAGCGCTAAAACCTATTGATAAATTTAGGAGGCGAACTTTAAAGAAATATTTCAATTAGATGAGCTTCCTTTATATCTTAATTTATGTAATATTTATAAATAGTGTAATCTGATTTAATTAAAAAAAAATTATGTATGTAGGTCGGTAAAATATGTATGTGTAACGTTACACTTGAACTTCGTTACGTTAATAAAACCACAAGTTGAAAATAATTTGAGTTTTGAGTTTTCCATGACAAAGAATCAAAATTCATAATAATTACTTTAAACTTTTTTTCCTGAGTGCCTTTTAGCACGGTAATGTTATCTATTTTCGGCTCCCAGGAAAAAAATCAGCAACCGAAATACGAGGATTTATCGCTTCTGTGACTCTTGATTTTAAGAGGCACGTTACAGTTTATTATATAGCTTATCTCATGTCACGTCAACTCATAGACATTAAATTATTCTTGTTTTTTAGGTGCTAAGCATACATTTAAGGTTTTCCGGTTAGCAATGCTATAAAAATACATTGTGTGGTATACCGATCTAGCCGTTCTTGAGTAATGATAATAGGGCCGTAATGATGCGCAACTTACCAACTTACTACCAGACTTTCTTTATATTGATAGATATTACGGCTGAAAGCCGAAGTGCGGTTTTTTATACAACAGAAGAAATTGTTAGCTCTAGTAACTTTCCGTGAATTAGTTACATAAGTAACAGCTACTGGCTACAAAAAAGTAAGTTTAGTAGCACTTGGTTTTTAGTATAATACAGGCTGTAACATGAAGGGTACTTAAACATGGTACCCTACATGTTACAGCCTGCATTATATGTAATATTTGGGGTGTTTTAGGCCATCAATATAAACAACTTTTTGACGCCGTCATGGTGGTGTGGTCAGTATAGCTACCTACACATGAAGCCTTTCGGGTTTGAATGCTGGTGCCGGCAAATATTTGTGCGGCGAACACGAATATTTGTTTGCGAGTCACGGTTATTATATATTTATTTAAGTTTATTTATAAAAATATCTAAAGCTATTAATTTATATTGAAAAAATGACCGTTATCTACACTTACGTGCAATAAAATCGACCCAACTCGTCGGTTTCGATTCGACATTTATCGGTATATAAAAAGAAGATTAGGCAAACAAAACTTGTAAATATAATTCAAATCAAATCAAATAATTTAATGCATTCATGAATGTAAATAACAGATGTTCACAAACAACACCAGCACATCATGGTGCCCATTTGGGCATAGCATAATCAAGATAAAAGTGTAACGGACTAGATTAGAAATTATTCATACTATATTAACTTAATTCGAATGTATATTTCTTACGCTTTATTTAACCTACTCTAAACATCGATAAATGAAGTGTTGGTGACAATAGACTGTTGTGACCTCATTTGGTTTACCCATCATCTCTTTGAATGCATCTATAGAACAAGGCCGTGATAGATGTCAATAGTAATTGATTTGTCAATAAACTACAATTAATGCAATGAACGAATCTTTTAATCTTAATACATAATATTGGCGACGAGGAAAATGGAAAAGCTTAAACGAACAAGAACATGTATTAAAGGACAAATTACAAGACTACATGGTATATTTCAGAACTTGACAGAAATTTCACCAAACGAATTCAAGGTACGAGATTTTGCAATAGATAAATTATTCGATAAATTCAATGAAACACAGAAACAAATAGATGAGTTAGTTGATGATAATCATATTGAGGAGGAAAATGAAATCAGATTTTCAATAGAAGAAGATTTGTTAGCACTCAAACTAAAACTTCAAAATATTTACCAACCAACAAACCCTTCAACACCGTCTACTTCAACACCATCTACATCAAGTTTCGGAAACAATATCAATATTCCCTTCCATCCAATGCAAGAAGAGGAGTCACTTAAAAACTTCCGAAGACGTTTCGAAACATACATTTCATTAAAAAATATTACAGATAATAAAATGAAAATTGGAGTACTACTGACATTAATTAACCCCAGAATACATCAAAAATTATATGATATTTGTTACCCAGATGATCCAACCACCAAGGAATGTTCTGATATTTTTGATACGTTAGAAAACTTTTTAGAACCTAAGCCTAATATTTGGACACTTCAACATAAATTTATTAGTCGTACACAGCATCATGATGAAACCGTAGCACAATATGCATCAGAACTTAAACACATGACGGAAAACTGTGAATTCAAATGCAATTGTGGAAAATCAGTCGCGGATTTATTTTTGAACATGCAATTTCTCAGAGGAATAAAAGACATGGACATTCGGACAAAACTCTTACAAGAACGTGAACCATTATGTTTTAATTCAACAATTGAAAAGGCCCTAGCTATTGAATCTGCTAAGGAGGAGAACTTAGAATTCACGTCTAATAAAACTTACAAGATTTCTACACATGTTCAGAAAAATTTGAATTCTAATCGAACTGACCAGCAACGAAATTACCCTTTGAATATCACACATCTGAGAGGACGCTGTTACAGATGCGGTAATAACAATCACAGATCGAATACTTGTCCTCACATTAAAGCTGTATGTTCATGCTGCAATAAGAATGGACATCTTTCAAAGGTATGTTTGCAGAAAAAAAATATAATTCAAAACAATCAAATACGTAACAGTATTGATGACATGGAGTTAGAGCAAGATCCGGAAGAGAATCCATCTTGTGATATCAATGTCATTTCTACGGGTAAGCATGGAAAATTTACAATTTCTATTAAAATACAAGATACAGATTTACAAATGGAACTTGACACTGGAGCAGCCTTAAGTTCGATTTCACTACGACAATTTCAAGCACTCGGAATCAAAAAAAAAATTTACAGAACTTCTATAGAGATGCGGACTTACACTGGAGAACTTATTACGCCTGTCGGTGTCGTCTATGTCAAATGTATGTATGAAGGCCAATTATTTTATGGAAAGCTCTATATTATCAATGGAGATGTCGATCCTATATTTGGAAGAGAGTGGATACGTCAAATCAAGCTTGAGTTTCATGTCAACACTGTACAATCTAATTGCTGCATGGATATTAATAAATTATTAGAGACTTATTCTGACTTATTTGTTGATTCTATTGAACCAATTCCAAATTATAATTGCACCCTTTACCTAAAAGATAATATTAAACCAATATTTATTAAACCGAGAAGGTTACCTTATGCTCTCATAGATAAGGTTGAGAAGGAATTAGAGAGATTAGAAAAATTGAATATTATAACAAAAGTAGAAAACTCAGAATGGGGTACTCCTATCGTACCGATAATCAAGCCAAATGGTTCATTAAGGCTTTGTGCTGATTATAAGGTGACGCTCAATAAATGTATTAAGGATGACAATTACCCTATTCCTATAATAGATGACATATTTGCAAAGATGAAAGGAGGAAAGTTATTTTGCAAGTTAGATATTACGCAAGCATATCTTCACATGAAGATGGAAGAAACGAGTGCCATGCTGCAAACCATTAGTACGCATCAAGGCACATATAAAGTTAACAGGTTAATGTTTGGCGTAAAAATTGCACCAAATCAATGGCAAAGATTCATGGATTTTATATTACAGGGTATCGACGGTGTCATTTGTTTCTTTGATGACATTTTAGTAAAAGGATCTAATGTCAAGGACGTCATGGAAAGATTACAAATCGTGTTTGAGCGATTAAGAGAAAATAAGCTAACATTAAATAAAAACAAATGCGAGTTTTTGAAGAAAAGTATAACTTATTTAGGCCATACGATTGACGAAGAAGGGCTCCATAAATCTAAAGAAAAGGTTACTGCTATAATGGAGGCTTCGCAGCCAACCAATATAAGTGAACTGAGGACTTTATTAGGTTTGATTAATTACTACAACAAATTTATACCAAATCTTGCAGCTGTTTTGAATCCTTTAAATCGATTGCTTAGAAAAAATGTGAAATTTTTATGGGATGTCAATTGCCAACGAAGCTTAGAGACAATAAAAAAAGAGTTAACCAGCGACAGAGTACTGACACATTTTGACCCATCTTTGCCGTTAACACTAGCAACAGATGCTTCACCGGTTGGACTTGGCGCCGTACTTTCCCATAGAATGACAGATGGCTCTGAAAAACCAATTTGCTTTGCCTCAAGATCACTAACAATTAGCGAAAGACGTTATAGCCAGATAGATAAAGAAGCTACGGCTATATATTGGGGACTAAAAAAATTTTTCCAGTACTGTTACGGCAGAAGGTTTACACTTATTACAGACCATAAGCCCTTAATATCCATTTTACATCCCCATAAAACCTTACCTGGGTAAATTTTCGAACGTACTTTTTTGGGCGTCCTATGACCTTTATAAATAAACTATCATTCTTAACAGACTAAACACACGCGTTTTTGAAAATATACCTCGTAGCTTAACCGTATTAAAAAAAAACTAGATAAGAATTAATATAAAACTTACAAGAATTTCCACATTGAACATCCGACTTGTATGAGCGGCCTAGCCCTGGGAGGCTTGTCCCACTTTAAATCGCGCTCACAAAACCACTCACTATTAAACGAAATTTTAACGTATCTTTTATCAAACTATCTCATTTTAAAGATATTTACTGCATTTCACAATTTAAGGCACAAAAACTTTACTAACTATTAAATTAAAAAACTGTAACGCCAATATGTCTTTGTCCCGCGTAAAACTGCGCTTCCGATGCTTGCAGTTGACTACTTGTTTTCTATCAGTCAAGCGATGTCACGTCATATTTTTATTTCTGATCAGCCTGAGTGTTAATCGGGCCCCAACTTGTGTGTGGAAAGGACGACGCTTAAGCAAGTTTTAACTCGTTCCCGAGGTAAGTTTTTCGAGAAATGTGTTTTGGTTACCGTGAGTGGTCAGTTCGGTGGCAAGTTTTAGATTATGAACAGAATGATGTATTGTATTGTCAAGTTAGTATGTTGTAGATAATTGCCTCTATCTTACGTCCTGTAAATATCTACTAAATTAATTAGGTACTCGGGTAATTATAACGAAAAAATACATTTTGTCGTCATTACGGTGGCGTCATTGCGGTGGCGTAGTGAACCACCGGAATGACGCATGAGCCACCGTAATGATATATACCTGTATAATCGATACTATTTATATACTTTAAATACAATAATCTTTCATTATTTAATATTAATTTTATCCTAAAATACAATTATGTATATCTGACTTAGTTTGGGACTGGAATACTGGATAATGGTTTCATACTGCGTTCTTGTTTCTTCTCTTCTTAGTATTATTGAAGCAATGAATTTATTTCGTTCAGACCCATAATACTTAGTCCATAGAATTTATTAGTATATTCAGTTAAAAATAAAAATTAGTATTGTTAGTTATTACTAGGTAGATACTACAGATCCAAGTTAAAAATTACTCTAAATTATGTCTACAAAACAAGGCAGAGAAAAAGATTCTCCCTATAGCTCAATTGCCTTTTCAAAAAGGAAAATACTATGGGAAAGAAATAGAAAAATTCAATGAGGTATAAGGAGAGAAAGAAAAATACTGCACGTATTACTATGCTCAATTATTATTACATAACTTTAACTGAAAATGGACCTGGGAAAGTCCGGATGGTACCACAAAAAATGAGATTGATTTCATCATGTCAACCAAGGCTCGGATATTCAATGATATCTCTGTGATCAATTCGTTTAACACGGGGAGCGATCATCGAATGGTAAGAGGCACATTGAATCTCAACGTCAAATCCGAAAGGTATCGACTGATGAAGTCTACGCTCCGCCCTGAAGCTATCCAGATCCAAAACCCCGACCACTTTCAACTCGAAGTACAAAATTGCTTCGAATGCCTGGAGGACTGCATATTAGATGTGGACACATACAATGACAGGTTCGTGGAAGCTGTCTCTACGGTGGCAGCTCACTAAACCGTTCTCCAAGTGCCTTTATAGTGTTCGCAAGAGATCTGGCGCTTGGAGAGAGCTTGCTGTCGAAGCTGAAGACAGAGGATGGCAGAATCGTTTCATCGCGACCTGCGCTTTTGGCCGAGATTGAAGAAGCTCTTCAGAGGCTATTCAACTCCGTTATACTCGAGGGCAAAACGCCAAAGACGTGGCATGATGGCGTGCTGAGACTCTTCTTTTCGGGCGATAGGGCCCAAATGAAGAACTATAGACCATCACGCTCCTGAGTCATGTTTATAAGTTGTTTTCGAGGGTTATAACGAATCGTCTCGCGTGCAAGTTTGACGACTTCCAGCCTACCGAACAAGCTGGATTCCGAAAAGGCTTCAGTACCATAGTCACATACATACGCTGCGGCTGGTTATACAGAAGACCAAAGAGCGATAATCTGCCATTATGCTTAGCGTTTGTGGAAGCTTTCGATTCTGTCGAGACCGGGGCCGGACTCCAGTCACTCCAGAGGTGCCACATAGACTATCGATACATCCAAGTGTTGCTGTTACTGGTGGAGACCATTAGATTTACCTGGAACAAACAACCTGGGACGGTTGGTTTACCAACCTTGGTTTACCTGGGATGAATCCAACTCGGCTGGGCAGCGTTCGGGAATGTACGCGGCATATTCTAGGCCCATCTACCACAGTGTCTCAAGACGTAAGTTTTTAATTCGTGTGTGTTGCCAGTGATGACCTATTGAACCGAAACGTAGCCGCTTACAATGGGCCTCATAAGAAGGCTCAAGATCACCCAAAGGGCAAATGGAGAGGGCTATGCTCGGAGTTTCTCTGCCTGATCACGTAAGAAATGATGAGATCCGCAGGAGAACCAAGGTCACCGATATAGCCCAAAGAATTGCGAACCTTAAGTGGCAGTGGGCAGGCCACATTGCGAGGAGGACTGACGGCCGCTGGGGCGGAAAGGTCCTTGAGTGGCGACCACGTACCGGGAAACGCAGCGTTGGTATAGGCCCCCCACAAGGTGGACTGACGAACTGATAAAAGTCGCGGGAAGTCGCTGGATGCGGGCAGCGCAGGACCGACTGGTTTGGAGATCCTTGGGGGAGGCCTATGTCCAACAGTGGGCGTCTCTCGGCTAAAATGATGATGATGATGAACTTTAACTATAACGTAAGAATATGAAGCCTAGCTTAACCAAGATATATTTGTTTTATTTTCGTTACTGTGTTATCAATGTTTACTTGCCATCAGTGTACTAGAAAATCTGATTATAAAAAAAAATATCTTTAAGTATACATTACCGCATTTTTATATGAATATTTAAGAAAATTTGCTTAATTAATTAATTGAGTCATTTCAGTGGCTTTTATCATCATTTCGGTGGCACAAAATTTAAAAAATAATATTTCTCCGAAAGTACTGTGTTCTAAAGGGTGCCTCATAAATTATTAGATTCACAGCATCCTAATCTATAATCTAGCGTATTTGGTTCGGGTGATTGGTGAAAAAAAAAAATGCCACCGTAATGACGTAAAAAACTCCGCTTTGAAAATTTACCCACCTACTATGAGCGCAATGCGACTGTTCAATTATGCACATTTCCTGTCTGGCTTCAACTACGACATAGTATATAGAAGAACACAAGAACATTTCAATGCTGATTACTTGTCAAGATTTCCTACAGAAATGGTTTCTTTAAACAAGGTAGATCAAACATACCAATTTCAAAATAATCAGATTCGAACGCTACCATTTGAGAAGGGCATCATCGCCTCCGAGACTGCAAAGGATGAAGAACTACGAACAATCAAAGAAGCGTTAGAAAATGGAACTTCATTAGAATCAATGGGTTATCAAAATCACGAATATAGCTTACAAGACGGATGTTTAATAAAAGGAACAAGAGTAGTCATTCCGAAATCTTTACACATATGTGTGCTCAATGAACTACACACAGGACATACTGGAATGGTCAAAATGAAAATGCTGGCGCGCAACTTTTGTTATTGGAGGGGCATAGACCATGATATTGAGAACATAGTAAGAAACTGTAAAAGCTGTAAACAGAAACAAAAGTTACCCCCCAAAGTTGAACTTCATCACTGGGAAACGCCAAGGGGACCGTGGCAACGTTTACATATAGACTTTGCCGGCCCGGTCTCGGGAAAACAATTATTTATTATTGTCGATGCTTACAGCAAATGGGTAGAAGTTATTCCTACATTGAAAATGACTTCCGAATGGTGTATTAACCAACTCCAAAATTTATTTAGCACGTTTGGATTACCCTACACTATTGTTTCAGATAATGGACCTCAATTCACGTCAGCATCATTCAAAAACTTTTTAAATCTATTTAACATAACTCATCGCACATCAGCACCTTATCATCCGGCTACGAACGGTCAAGCAGAACGTACAGTCCAAACAGTGAAATATGCATTAAGAGCAATGGAATCGGAACAAGGAGATCTAGTATCTAAGATAAGGAAACTAATCGTACAACTGAGACGATTACCTTCCCCAGGGGGAGAGTGTCCATACCAATTGATGTTTAACAGAGAGTTAAGGACTAGTTTAGATGTCATGCGCCCTAATCCAGACCGTTGTTCAAATCCACCTAATTTGCCGGTCGTACGAAGATATCAAGAAGGTGATCAAGTACAGTTCTTAACTTATGCAAGGGGCATAAGGAGCTGGGACTTCGGGAAAATAGTAAGAAGGATTGGTCAATTACATTACATTATTGAGACATCGCCAGGAAACAGTTATCGAAGACATATTGATCAAATTAGAGGAGGAGGACTGTTGTGACCTCATTTGGTTTACCCATCATCTCTTTGAATGCATCTATAGAACAAGGCCGTGATAGATGTCAATAGTAATTGATTTGTCAATAAACTACAATTAATGCAATGAACGAATCTTTTAATCTTAATACATAATATAGACTAATTACTTCGGAAATCCTGGTTTCTCATTTTTGCGTCATACGGCATTTTGGTGACTATACAGAATGTTAAAATTCAATGAGTCATTGTATATTCAATAATTGATGATGCCTGATGCCCTTAAAATTATTTCCCCAAACATTTTAGCTCTCTGTATTAACTGTACCTATTGTCGCAACTACGGGTTGTGTTATAAAGAAAACAACCGGCTAGCGTACACAAATTTATTGGGGGGGTCAAAAGGCCCGACTGATAACTTGCCTACGCAGAGACAGACTCCCCTGGTTTGCCGAAGATGGAAGGCGGTCGGCTCGGTGACACTCCTCAGGCGGAGACCAGTCCCCAGCAGGCGTGACGGTGGCGTAGCAAAGCGGCAGCGAGTCAAAACGTGACCGCGCCGATGTTGGAAACCCAACCTTGATCCCTGGAATCACGTACAACGTTCCGGCATCAGTTACAATTCCGTGTAGTCCCGAGCCATTGTGATCACTAAGCCAAGCAAACCCTACAGAAAAGCCTGTATGTAAAAAGTAGTGGGTGAAGTGGCGGCGATCACAATCGGACGGAGTTTACAATGCAAAGCTTACATTACTACGACAATAGAAAAATACACACACTAAACCAACAAAATACTACAGCCTAAAACTACTATAATTATTATCGCAAAACGAAAGTAATAAAAATTAGGTCGATAGATAATATAAAAATATAGACGGTGGATTTGAAAACTTATTATTGCTTTAGTTAAATATATCTAATAAAAGCGTAATGAAATGATATGGCAAATGAAATATTTATGCTAAAACACACATATTCACAGCGGTAATCAATTATTAAGAAAAACTATTCTGACAAAGAAAACTATCGTTTTAAAATTATAATATTTGTTCATCACTTACCCTTTTCGGGGAGATAAATACACTCACAACAAAATGCACGCAACCAGCGTATTATAAAACTTGTGAATAATATAATATTGCAATTGATTTTGATAATCCAAATTATTATAAAATTCTCTAAGAGAGGAACGACGATGGACTTGCTCAATGGCTAGCTAATCGAGGTCTGCGGCGGCAGCGCCCGCGCAGCTACTCGGAGATCATCGTATCACGGCCGGTTCCGAAACAAAAGACATACGTACTGGTACAGAAGACCACACATCAAAATAGACAAGTCGTGTTGTATTTAAGAGCCATTTCACGTTTTTGCACGAATTTCGGAGATTTTGGAGTCCTATATCACAATCTTAAGGAATACCCAGATATTATTTAATAATTGATAAAAATAGGCCAATGTATGTTGTTGACGTTTAATGAAACAAAATTTCTAAAACTTATTTGATTAATTTGTAATGTTCGATCTCCCACAACCGTTTTGCTGAAAAACATTCGCAGACTCAATTTCAAAGTCCTTATTCTCTTAATAATGTTAAAATGATAAACGTTAAAAAATAAAGGAATCATCGGACATGTGTTCCAGTCGGTACTTAATGAAATAGATTCTTGAATTTCATTACCATTTATGAGTAAAAAAATAAATCATTTGGCATATTTCTAACATTAACATAATAATTTCATCGCCAATTTTGGTTAAAATACATCGTAATAACTAAAATAAAATTATCCCAAAATAAACAATATTCCTTCGACTTTTGATTTCTAAAGTTATTTGGTCAATATCAACAATAAATTTGTCAATATATTTATATGAAATGTGAAACAAATTAGTATAAATCACGATGCACAAGCGTGCTCCGATTAGTCTGACGCGAGCGTCCGTCCAGGTAGGACCTGTGCTATTTTTTCCCGCGTCCCGATATTCGTTCGCTCGTATCGAGTAGTCATAATCATACTGCGACAAATAGTTTTGATCTATTTTGAGTTTTGTTTTTGGATTTAAGTTTTGTTACTTATTAAATATGTTGGTATGAATTATACTAGTAGTTTGTATAATAATAACATTCTATTTATTAATTTATTTTTAGCTATGGGTCGCAAGGATAGTTATTACCGTTGCGTTAAAAAAAGGAAACGCGATAATTCTGCAGCCTTAAAAAAAGCAAATAATTTATTTTTCAACTTGGCCGAAATAACGATATACTTGAGCAATATTATGATGTCCTGAAGCTGATTTGATGACGAAGCTGGTTATAAACATACACATAAACATATCATCACGCTTTTATCCCCGAAGGCATAGGCAGAGGTGTTAACACCCACATTTCGCCAGATATGATTAGGTCCCCATGTAATAGGTGGCGAGCCTGTTGCCATGCACCAGGCACAATGTAAGGCAAGCAATATTCACAATCCTTACTTCCATATAATATTATAAATGCGAAAGTAACTCTGTCTGTCTGTCTGTTAAGCTTCCACGTCTAAACCACTGAACCGTTTTTGATGAAATTTAGTCCAAATATAGATTTGATCTCGGGAAAGGACATAGGCTACTTTTTATCTCGAAAAAAAGGTTGAATGGGTTGAAATAGGGGATGAAAGTATGTAGAAATAGCTAAGTGGTTTTCTTGTTACAATCGAAATCAAAAATATTGAACGAAGAAAAAGCGAAGCTATATGACACTGTGATTTTATATTATTATTTTATTTTACTGGTATTTGTTATGTTTGTACTAAAACTAATAAATGAACGTAACTCAAAAATATATATAATCCCGAAATCCTTGGCAATTTGTCTATTAAATTAAATCGTAAAACCACTAAAATATCACGGGATCGCAATGATATGCGTGGATGTATTATGGATAACGAAATTTAGTGAAAATTCCCTTGATACAAAACGCGACAACAAACTGATTTGAATATTAAATCACTGATATTTGCTTTATTTGTTGCACATATAAAACACAAATATATACTATCCCGAAATCGATGTATTGTGAAGTAGTTTGACGTGATAACGTCTTATAAATCAACGAAAGCCGACTGCACAAAAAGACATGATTCTTTGTCACGTTCCGCCTGAGGAGAGTATGCAATCGAGAACGCGGAATAGGCGATAGAGAAGCACGATCGGTATTTACATTAACACGTAAAATTATCGTCCGTAAACAGACTTTACAGACAACCATTTTTTTCAAAAATATTCATCATATCAAAGCCTTTCGTAATATCTGTTTAAGATTAAATCTTTAGAACACCAAAATATCTACAGATCAAGTAGATATCCGTGGATGTAGGTACGTGAAATCACAAACGTCATTTAATACTAAAGGGTAACGGCTTTTTTTTAAGCAAGTGGTTATTTTAAAAATACATATCATCTCACTTTTTTTTGTAATATAGCTTTATGAATAGAGCGATAAGTCATTGAAATATCTTGGGATCACCCCGATATCCATGGATGTAATATGGAATCAAAAAATTCATATTAGTTACCATAGCCATTTAACCAATAAAAAAAAGTATCGGAGGAATATATAAAAAAATATGGTTAGTTATACTGACCGCTCCACCAACGGCATCTTCGATGTGTGTCAATGTGTGTGACGCTGTATGATATTTTTTTATTCTTATTTTATTCAGAGTTCCCTACCCATAGGGAACTCTGAATAAAAAAGGATGCCAACGGGTCCCGATTAATATGCCTCCGCTATGTGTCTGTCTCTCTGTCATATGGTTATATCTCTTACCATAATAGGTAGGCACTTGAAATATTCACAGAATACCTTTATGCTTTTGTGGCCGCCATAACAATACCACCTTCACCCATCTCTCATTGATCAATAACTATTGTGCTGTAATACGTTCTTTAGTATGAGTATCATGAAACACGGACAGTAGATAGGTATCTATAAAAAATATCTTTAAAACACATTAAATATGTACTAACCAATACAAAAAAATACATTAAGGATCAAGATTATTTCGCAGAATATAGTTCTACTCACGCTGCCAAGTACGCGCACACAAGCGTACAGCGCGTAAAAAACCTAAAGTCGAGCGCTTACGATCGGTGAAAGGGCTCTTAAGTTTGTTAAGAAAGTTTGAATAAGTTTTGGCTCGCGCGTACTTTAGTAATAGACAATTAGAATATTTAGTATAGGTTTAGTTATAGTTTAATTATATTATAAGGTTAATTAGTGTGTATTTTATTGATAATTGTGTAAAATTTATAAATAATTCTATTATTATGAATATGTAATTAAAATAATACTTGCAACGTTACATTACCCCCTCGCGTCACCAAGGATTTTATTCCTTCAATAAAATCCGCATTATTAGTCTTAATTTGTATTTTCACATTCACAATTCATCTTTCAATTCATTCATACCTCACTCAATCAAACAGCAACAATATCTAACATAAAGTAAAAATATTGACGCCTTCTAACAATAAAAGGGTGCCTGTTTTACGTTTATGAACAGACAACCTATAACAAATTATATAAATGCCAAAGATAAAATTAACAAGTAAGTACTAAATGTAACGATGAGTATCAAAATAAAAAAATACTAATATTACTTATTTAAGCCAATTAGTTTCAAGTCTTTGATATGCCATGTGCCTAAATCCTTGCCTGACATATCTTCCAAAACGTAAACAAGTGGTGATTTTTTAACAGTCACACGACATTTAATGTATTTCGGTGCTAACTTTCGGCAAAATTTTTTATCCTTGTCGCTCAGAACGTAAGTTTTTTTTAAAACAATATCACCAACTTTAAATTCTGCTGGTTTACGGCGTAAATTATAATGTTCTGTGTTTTTTATATGTGCTTGCCACAACTTTGACTGCACATCGTTAAAAATTGCTGAAAGGCATCCTAAATTTTCTGCGTAAATATCTCTTGGCAGAAACAAAATTTCATCTCCTAACTCCGTATCCAAATAATGTGTACCACAGGAAACAAGCTCTCTTCCATACACTAAGAAGGATGGAGTAAAACCAGTTGCTTCGTTGACTGAATTATTAATAGCAAACTGTACTTTTGGAATAAAAGTGTCCCAAGTTCTATGGTCGTTTTCAACGAAGGTCGATATGCAGGTGATAATAGTCCTGTTATAACGCTCTACGGTGTTAACCTGTGGCGTATATTTTGGTGTATAAAATATGTTAGGGATATTATAATTTTTAAATAATGTTGTAATATTGTTACTAATAAACTGGGTGCCGTTGTCAAGAAAAATAGTTTGAGGCACACCATGGACCAAAAACACAGATTCTTCTAATATTTTAATTATGACTTCAGATGTAGCTTTTTTAATTGGATATATTAAACAAAATTTTGAGAAACAGCAAGTTATAACTAAAATGTAGCTATTTTGCTTACGACTGATAGGCAATGGCCCCATAAGGTCAATCGACAACATTTGAAAAGGTCGTGAGCACTGCTTAGGACGACCCATTACACCTAAAGTTTGATGGTTTTGTGTTTTGTACTCAAGACACTTTTGACAAGTACCAACAAACTTCACCACATCCTTATGCATACCTGGCCAAAAGTAGCGCAGAGCAAGGCGGTTATATGTCTTAAAGACACCTAAATGAGCTGCAGTAGGCTCAGAGTGGTTTTCTTTAATAATTTGGTCACGGCATTCATAAGGAACTACCAATTTCCAAGAAAATTCATCCATTAAGTGGTTCTTTGACTTAGCTAATCTATATAATTTATCATTTTTTATTAAAAAATTTGGAAAATTTTGTGACTTACTTAAACAACCATTATAAATATTTCGAAACCATTCGTCCTTAGTATTTAAACAATCTGAGCTAGAAATAGCGCTAACTGGTACAGCCCTAGAAAGTGCGTCGGGAATAACATTATCTGTACCGCGACGATGCTTAATCTCAAAGTTGAATGATGACAACCTAACTCCCCAACGAGCCAATCGACCAGTTGGATTACTTAACGAGAGAAACCATTTTAAAGCACTGTGATCCGTGTATACGATAAAAGTCTTTCCGTTCTCCAAGTAACATCGCCAATGTTCTAACGCGGTAATTACAGCTAGGGTTTCACGCTCTGTTATACTATAATTTTTCTCAGCCGATGACAATGACCTACTCATGTATGCGATGGGATGTTCTTTGCCATCTATGGTCTGTGTGAGCATTGCACCAACCCCATAGTTACTAGCGTCTGTGTGGACCTCAAAAGACTCGTTATAATTAGGACACGATAGAACAGGCGCAGAAACTAAACATTCCTTGAGTTTTTGGAATGCCGCATCTGCCTCAGGACTCCATTTGAATGCTGGTGCGTTCTTTTTGCCGGAAGTCAACTTATTGAGGGGGCCAGCGATCGTACTGAAGTTGGGGACAAAACGACGATACCATGTAGCGGTCCCGAGAAAGCGCTTAAGGTCCTTTTTGCTAGAAGGCGTAGGATAACTTAAGATGGCTTCGACTTTCTCCGGATCGGTACGTAATCCACAATTGTCGACTACATAGCCCAAGTACTTTAGTTGACTTCGAAAGAACTTACACTTTTCTAAGTTCACTGTAAGGTTTGCCTGCTTAAGTTTCTCTAGGACACGAATTAAGAGCGTCATGTGGCTCTGGAAGTCCTGCGTCACGATGATTACGTCATCGAGATAGGCGAAAACGTTAGAACCGAACTCCCCAAACAACAGATCAACTAAACGCTGCTGGGTAGCCGGCGCATTGGTTAAACCGAACGCGGTTCTCTTAAATCTAAGTGTTCCTCGACTGGGAACGTAAAAAGCTGTCTTATTTCTGTCTTCTGGAGCGATTTCGATCTGCCAGAAAGATTTAGACAAATCGATACTACTGAGATATCTAGCATCTCTAAGACTGTCAAGTATCTCAGATATGTATGGCAGGTTATAGGCATCACGCTTCGTTACGGAATTTAACTTCCTGCTATCGAGACAAAAACGTGGCTCACCGTTTTTCTTGGTAACTAGCAATACAGGCGACGACCAGGCACTTTCGCAGGGTTCAACTACATCTAGAGACAACATCTCATCTACCTGCTCAACCAATATTCGTTGTTTTTCCGGCGACATACGATAATACCTTTGACGGATTGGTTGAGCATCACCGGTATCAATATGATGCGTTATTAAAGTTGTTTTACCTAGACCCTTGCGTTCAAAAGAAATGTCTTTATATTGTTCTACAATATTGTCTGTAATTAACCTTTCTGAAGGACTTAACTCTTCATAACCATGAATAAATTTGTCACTCTCAGGAACCAAAACAGAATTAACCGTGCCGAAAGAAATACTACCTAAATACTTAGGACATAAACTAAATTTCCTCCAAAAATCTATACCTAAGATTAAACTATTTTCTACACCTGGTACTACGTATATCTTCATAATGTGAAACTGATTTTCAAAAGTAATTTGTATATCAATATAACCTATACTATGTAAACACTGGCCTCCCGCTGCAGTAACAGATATACATTGGTCTTTGACCAATTTGTAACCTCGCTTAACCAATACTTCATGAGCATTGTTACCTAAAATAGTAACTGCGGAACCAGAGTCTAAAAGGCCAGAGAAATCAACATCACCAATTTTAATTGTGACATAAGGTCGTGTATCATTGAGTGGTTTGTTATGAATTGTGGCAGTTTTATAAGACTTAAAGAAAACACTAATTGTTTGTAACCAATTAAGCCAATCAGTTTTATCAAAATTATTTGTTGTTGAACTCCCACAATTCAAGCTGTCTAGTTTTTTGAATTACTAGATTTATTTTTATTACAATCTGGGCATTGAGGAGTTTTTACATCCTTATGTCCACAAACAAAACAAAAAATTTCACTTTTATTTGCTGTACATTGTCGCAAATTATGAGTATTTACACGACACCGAGGACAATAAAGTGTTTTAAGAACACCCATAGCATGTAAATAATTTTGATTACTGTTTGTTTTATTAGGATAAGTGTTATTATAATTTTTATTAGTAGTATAGTTATTAGATTTAGTAAATTTTGTATATGTATGACGTTGATTAAAATTATTCCTATTATTATTAAATAAAGATTTATTAAATGTATTTTTATTATTATTATAATACGCAAACTCAGGAGCCAAGGTATCTGGTGTCGGACCATAAGGTTCATGGAAATTTGATAGACGTGCTTGAATATTTTCATAATTACGACATAATGTGCGCAAGCCGTCAATTGTATTTATTTCAGTTGCTGAAGCCAAAGTACTAGCGTAGCAAGGACGGATGTTGTGTAAAATAATTTCTAGTTTGTCATCCTCAGATAAAGTTTTCGACAACCGTGAAAACAACCCAGACATGACTGACAGATAAATTGTAATATTCTCTGATTCTCCTTGCGTCCTTGCACGAATCTCGGAAAGCAGTCTATAATCATAATCAGACTGGTCGAAATCCTGCTTTAAGAGCACTACAAGTTCGCTCCAGTCAGACACCAAACCCCTCACGCCTCTGAACCAGTGCAACGCATCTCCTGTGAACATCTCAGTAGCGTAAGAAAGTACCTTGTGGCCGGCAATATTTCTAGCTTCGCAAAATTCTGTAACACGCTGTATAAAAGATCGGACACAAGACTTGCCGTCATATTTCAGCTTACTTAATTCGCTAGAACCGCCACGGTCACATGTAACTGAAATGTTCATAGGTAATGCTGAAGCAGGAACATCACTAATACACGCGGAAACCAAAGGATCCACTCCCTTATCCTTAACAGACTTAAACAATTCGGAGCATGTTCGAAATTGTACCACGTAAGCATCGTATTGGTATTTTGTTTCTTTATTGCAAACAATACGATTGATTCTATGATATAAATGATTTAACAAGTTTTGTGTTCGCAATAACGTATTTCTATCAATATCAGAACGTAAAAATGAATCTATCTTAGAAAGAACTTCTCCGACACCTTTTAAATCTTCGGAAGGCTCTAATGGACTTTCTAAAATATCCTCTGATGGAAAAACGGGTCCTAATTTAGAAATTTGCTTACGCAAGTCCTGTACGGTTGAAGTAGGAACTGCACCTCTAATTAGTACCTCATATTCTAATTCGGACTTTTGAAGCGATAAAAACTTTACGGGAAAAGCCATCTCTTTATAATTAAAAAAAAAAATGTGATGAACAAATATTTTACAACGAAAGAAAAATACTAAAAAAAAAATGTGGGTATATAGAAAAAAAAATACTCCGTCCGTTACAATTGCAATGAATATGTGAAAGTGAGTGATATGCACAATTACAAAATATAAAGCATAGAATGATGCTATGATATGATGCTAACAATAGTGAAAAAAGCACTAAATAAATACAAAAAATATATAAAGCATCTACGAAAAAACAAAGAAAATTAAAATAAAAAAACGCACACAACACACAACTACTTACTACGAAAGCAAATTATCAGCCCATACAATACCACGTTAAGGCGCCAGTGTCGCAACTACGGGTTGTGTTATAAAGAAAACAACCGGCTAGCGTACACAAATTTATTGGGGGGGTCAAAAGGCCCGACTGATAACTTGCCTACGCAGAGACAGACTCCCCTGGTTTGCCGAAGATGGAAGGCGGTCGGCTCGGTGACACTCCTCAGGCGGAGACCAGTCCCCAGCAGGCGTGACGGTGGCGTAGCAAAGCGGCAGCGAGTCAAAACGTGACCGCGCCGATGTTGGAAACCCAACCTTGATCCCTGGAATCACGTACAACGTTCCGGCATCAGTTACAATTCCGTGTAGTCCCGAGCCATTGTGATCACTAAGCCAAGCAAACCCTACAGAAAAGCCTGTATGTAAAAAGTAGTGGGTGAAGTGGCGGCGATCACAATCGGACGGAGTTTACAATGCAAAGCTTACATTACTACGACAATAGAAAAATACACACACTAAACCAACAAAATACTACAGCCTAAAACTACTATAATTATTATCGCAAAACGAAAGTAATAAAAATTAGGTCGATAGATAATATAAAAATATAGACGGTGGATTTGAAAACTTATTATTGCTTTAGTTAAATATATCTAATAAAAGCGTAATGAAATGATATGGCAAATGAAATATTTATGCTAAAACACACATATTCACAGCGGTAATCAATTATTAAGAAAAACTATTCTGACAAAGAAAACTATCGTTTTAAAATTATAATATTTGTTCATCACTTACCCTTTTCGGGGAGATAAATACACTCACAACAAAATGCACGCAACCAGCGTATTATAAAACTTGTGAATAATATAATATTGCAATTGATTTTGATAATCCAAATTATTATAAAATTCTCTAAGAGAGGAACGACGATGGACTTGCTCAATGGCTAGCTAATCGAGGTCTGCGGCGGCAGCGCCCGCGCAGCTACTCGGAGATCATCGTATCACGGCCGGTTCCGAAACAAAAGACATACGTACTGGTACAGAAGACCACACATCAAAATAGACAAGTCGTGTTGTATTTAAGTTTGTTAAGAAAGTTTGAATAAGTTTTGGCTCGCGCGTACTTTAGTAATAGACAATTAGAATATTTAGTATAGGTTTAGTTATAGTTTAATTATATTATAAGGTTAATTAGTGTGTATTTTATTGATAATTGTGTAAAATTTATAAATAATTCTATTATTATGAATATGTAATTAAAATAATACTTGCAACGTTACACTATATTATCAAGAAAATTTGTACTAACCAATTCAAGGGTTGCCTTTGAAAAGTGATTGAGTAGTGGTTTTATTGAAAAAAGGGCTTGAAGTTTGACATAAGCAGTTGCCTTGAAAGTGTCGGTGTCTTGAAAGTGGAAGCTACATATTTTCAAATTCATTAAAATTTTGTTTTTAAAGACACAATAGACAACCATATGGTCCGTCGCTTCGGAAATCTAAAAAGAAAAGAAAATTTTATGTATACAAGTTAAAAGTGTATATAAATATTTATGTACACTTTTAACTTGTAATCAAATAGCATATTAAAAACTATCATTTGATAGATTTTAATATGCTATTTGATTACAAGTGCAGAAGAGCGCAGCCACAATTTTATTAATACTGTCTGTCTGTGTGCAATGTATCTGCGTTGCATGTTAGTACATGCAAATGTGAATAATAAACATTATTACACTAGTACAATCCAATCAATACTCTCATTATCTTTTTCTCAAATAAAATAATTTACATTACACAAATTACATATTTTATTTGTAAATAAACATTTCGAACTAAAAATGGGTAAAACTATTTATGTATTTTATCTATGTAATAGTTATTTCAAAGAATTAAATAAAATAATCTATCAATTTTGATTACCATTTATAAAAGGAATGGATAGAAAGGGATATTATTTCCTTATAATTCCGGAAATCCTAGTCACCCTAGTCATTTGTTTACAAATATTTGAATAAGTAAATTATGTACAAAAATTCATTAAATTCTAAGATAGGATTAAATACGAGTATCAGAAATTTCTCCCTCTTATGGAGTTTTGCAAAATAATGCTAATAATCTGGAATTACGGGGGAAAAATGAAATTTATAGATTGAACAATATTATATGCAATTATGACACTTACAAGTGAAATTCACACTGCATCCTCAATACTACTCACTTCTACCAGCACGAAATAACTATATATGTATAATTTTGCACTATTTATCCTTATTTTAAACTAAAAAGCCGTACCAAAATCGCGAGTCGATATTTATGAATACGTCAATTTCGACAATTTATGTCATGTTGAGATTTCGGGACATTGACACATGAAGAAAGTGCTGCCATTACATAAATCCTTTCATTTCCCATAAGTTATAGAAAGAATCACAGTGAAGATTTTCAAAATAAAATACAAACCTAAACATTAAAAGTAAATATATTATTTTTATTTCTTTCATTGATAATAAATACTGATAATTGAATACAATATGTTAAGTTTTTAGCTACTTTTCTACTTTTGTTTTAGAAAGATGGCGAAATACTGGGGAAATCTTGTTTCTATGTAGTCGTGTTTAGAAAGAGATGACGACAATTTCTAGAAAGAGAGATGTGTAATTTGAAATGTCAAGTATTGTCAAAATTTTTGCCCTCACTTTGTTATTTTGACTAATGACTCCATTCTTAGTATAAGCTCCTTGGTGTTTGGCGGGTAATCATGGCGTCTGGATGTCGATCTTTATTTCGATAATTCAAAATTGCTTCGGAGTGGATTTTGTGCAGTGAAAGTGGTGTCGTTTTGTTGCATAAGCATCCGTGTTGACGAACAGTTATGAGGAATCATTGAAATAAAGGTTTTGTGTATGTGGCGTTGAGAATTGTATAGTGGTTGGAAATCCCACTATACAATTCTCATCAGTCACCATCATGAGGTCTGTACCATGCATTTCTTGCCAAGCACTCCTTAGATGCATTAAAAAGTGTGGCAGCCCTGTGGCACCCACATTTTAATGCAAAAAAATCAAGAAAGAAGATGAAACTAAAGACTTGGCTGTATGGGCTAGATCCCTTTGCTGTCCCGTAACAGGGAAAATATAACCAAAAAAAAAAAATAAGAGTGTTTGGCGGGAAAACATGGCGTCTGGATGTCGATCTTTATTTCGATAATTCAAAATTGCTTCGGAGTGGATTTTGTGCAGTGAAAGTGGTGTCGTTTTGTTGCATAAGCATCCGTGTTGACGAACAGTTATGAGGAATCATTGAAATAAAGGTTTTGTAAATGTGGCGTTGAGAATTGTATAGTGGTTGGAAATCCCACTATACACTTCTCATCAGTCACCATCATGAGGTCTGTAGCATGCATTTCTCGCCAAGCACTCCCTAGATGCATTAAAAAGTGTGGCACCCACTTTTTAATGCAAAAATCAAGAAAGAAGATGAAACTAAAGACTTGGCTGTATGGGCTAGATCCCTTTGCCGTCCCGTAACAGGGAAAATTTAACCAAAAAAAAAAAATAAAAAAAAAAATAATATGAAATGTCACTGTCAACGTCATATTCGTGTCTGTCACTGTCAAATTTTAGCGTAGGTAGGTTACCGTGTTGTTTTGGTAGGTACCTGAAGTAAATTAATAACAAAACTAACGGACTGGCTTATCATGAAAGAACCTAAGCAAACACCAATAGAGGATTTGACGGAGCTGCGTAATTATTTTCAATCGCACAACAGTATTCGGGAGTATATAGCTCACAGTTCGAAGGTACATTCTGTCGGTTGGTCTTGCGATGGAAGAAAACTGGCGTCGGGTTCTTACGATAAAAATGTGGCTATATTTACGCTGGATAGGAGTAGACTGGTAAGTTTATTTTACTTTACACAGGTTGCAAGATAGTTCTATAGTGAGAGAATTATTTTTGGTTATACACTCCAAATAACTTTTTATTATTTGGTCTGAGGTTATACATAACCGGCAATTTATGTAAGTATAAAAACAAATTAACATTTACAATAGTATACGTGTTTTTTTAAACATTACTCAGATGAACTGAACCTAAGGATAATGCCATTAAAATATCTTTGGTATCATAATGTTTTTTAATTATTTTCAGAGTCAAGACTTTATATTCCGTGGTCACACAGGCTCCGTGGATCAACTGTGCTGGCATGCATCACACCCAGAGCTACTTAGTACAGCCAGTGGAGATAAATCAGTCAGAATATGGGATACAAGGTACTACAAATACAAATGATAATATCTGGTTTCTTACACAGCGTTTGTTACATACATACTTACTATCACTCTCGTAATCCTATCAGGGGTTGAGCAGAGCCTTAGGTAACATATTTTTATACATAGAGCCGCATCTGGCAGTATGGCTCATGCAAATCTATCATATAAACAATTATAATCTTTTTGTTTTCTGAAAATTTACTTAACTAATGTTATAAATTAAGCTTGTTTGATTTGGGTGTTGTTACATTTGAACTAATTTAAATAAACTGTGTTCCTGAGGATCAGTGGCTATTCCTCTAAGTTGGCGTGTTTGATGCAGCCAAACCAAATATGTAGAAAATAGTTAAATAATAATCATGTCATGCGCGGCCTCGCCTTGCACTCAGGATATTCTTTTTTTTTTTTGGTTTTTTAATAGGCACCAGGAAGAAAATAAAAAGATAGTCTAGTAGTCCATCAATAACATTGTAAATCATAAACAGGAACTAGATCATTTAGTAACTGCGAATCCCTGTTTCTTAGTATGTACATACAATACATTAAATACATATGATACAGATGTTTTGGTTCAATAATATTTTTATGTGAGCTACATTAATCAAATAATGTAATGAAACATACGATTAGTAAGAGTGAATAATAAGTTGTAGAGCTAATAAGGACCAAGTATTTCAAACTAGAAAAGTTGTTAACCTAATTTAACTATTCAAGTCAGTAGTTCTGTTTGTCACCAATTTCTCTGCGTGTAGGGGACGGTAACCACTTAATACCAGGTGTACCGCAAGCTTGTTTGCCATCTCATACCTAACTCTCGATCATTAATATGAAAAAAGTATTTACTAAGCTATGGAAACATTTGAAAAATTTTATGCGTATCTCAAAGACTGCAGTGTATGAATATATATAATAATAATAATAAAGCCTTTCATTTCTCAAATTTATAAGTTTACAGAGTTTTTTGTTAGTTTTGTTAGTGTGTATCTTAAAAAAGAAATAATTCATAATATTCTCTAAGGTTAGTTGTTTTAGATTTTTGTTATGTTATTAAGCCTAAATAATGCACTTTATATTCACAGAACACATAAATGTGCAGCCACAATTGCCACGAAAGGAGAAAATATCAACATAGCGTGGTCGCCGAATGGGAGCACGATCGCCGTCGGCAACAAAGAGGATTTAGTCTCTTTTATAGACACAAAAACTTATAAAGTGGTAAAGTTATTACTCTTATATAATTTTAGCCCTAGCTCTTTATGATGGAAGCTCTTGTGACCTTCATTTGTCACCTGATGGTTATTCACACCGCGTTTCTAAAACTCGGTCGCGGCTTAGGGTAGGAACATGCCGAAGCTGCTCGCGGTCGATATCTCGATACCTCGATGTCGATACTCGCTGTTCCTACATGGATGGCGGTGCCAACATGCCGATTCAGTCGCACCTGACAGCTCAGTTGGTCAGTGTTGTATTTATTGTAAAAATTAAATCAATTTAACACCTCCTTATCCATAATTCAATTCACCAAAAAACAATTGAATAGTCAATAGTCGGTCAATTTTCGCGACGATAGAAGAGGGACGAGAGTGAAATAGATATCTACAACCTGAGACGAACCGATTTGACCAATCACGAACCAGGGGGTCTACTCTGGATGTCAGTTTACGAAGTTTCGGCCGATATATCGGGGCATTTCCTACTCCGAAATACATCGTTCCGAAGTTCGGCCCGACCGAACTATCAATGACATGACATTACTCGTATCGGAGCTTACTCCGAACCAGGGTTGCCAGGTGTTCGGTATTTTACCGAACCGTTCGGTATTTTAGCACTGTGTTCGGTGTTCGGTATGACAAAAATACCGAAGTATGGGATGTTCGGTATTTTTTTTCTGATTAATTTTTCTCCTTGATAAACGAATCGTGGCCTCGTTATCAGGGCCCATCTAGCCATTTGCACCGCTCTCTGGGCAAAAGCACCCCCCCCCCTAGTAATAAAATCCGGAGATTCGACAAAATGAAGCTATTTTCATACACCCTAGGATAGGCGCGAGGCAATAAGTACGGCAAGTGAGGAGCTTTTTTTTTTTTTTGCTCACTGTTCGGTATTTTTTTGAAAAAGACCTGGCAACCCTGCTCCGAACACGCAAAATGTTTAAAAAGTCCCTAAAAACATTTTAATTTACGGCTTGCTCTCTACTTTGCCTCTCCACAAATGTCATAAATCAGTCAAGTAATCAATTGACACATGTACTTCTTAATAAAGACCAAGGCAAGCAGTAGACAGCCATATACGTACGACTTTTATTAATTTACGAGATTATGTTATTATTCTTATTACTTAAATGTAAATACTATTTCACATTTGAACTAAATAACATAGTTTTTTAAACTCTAAAACGCATAAACGATTAGAAAATTTAATATAACAACATATCCGTAATCAAGATCCAAATATCCGCTACGAATAACTCTATCGTTCTTTTATTGTTCGTTCACGATAGTGGTCACGTGACTCCGATATAACCTCTTGAGCCCGATATAGTTTCGGAGTAAGGTCACGGCATAAACTTCGATCGGCTATCGTTCGGATCTGAAGATTTGAATGCGCGGTTTCGGAGTAGACCTCCAGATCACATCGATGCCTGCCGTCGACCGCGATGTAAAAACAAAATATTTTGTTTGCACGTCGTCGGCATCGAGCTAAACCGCGAAGCTGACCGCGATGTATCGCAGTGAGGTATCCTTCGGCATGTGCGTGCGTGTTTATTAGCATGCATTTGTTTTACATGGAGGGGACATCGATGTAGCGAGCTAAACAGCGACAGCGAGGTATCGTAGTGAGGCATCTTCGGCATGTTCCTACCCTTAGGTACGCTTATCGACAGCACGTTTTTCATTCCACATAGCAGAATAGACAAAATACACCAAAATGTTACAAGAAGACTGACCTATAACATTTTAGTGTATCGATTTTTATCATTCGCGGCGAGCACCGCGTGCTCCACTCGACTGTCGGTTTGTTCGCGAATCATCACTTTGAGTGTTATATTTATATTACGAGTCAGTCAGTGCAGATCGCTATTACCTACTGATATAGCTTATCTTATTATTCTGCTTTCCCACTAAATGTCCCAATTTAATTAATGAGTCGGTCAAAATCAGTCGTCGACATTCTTACAAAATTTCTGTATTGACAGTAGGTAAACTGCCACTGCACACACTCAAAAGAACGAAACCGTACTACGCAATCACGCCCACAATTTACAAGTATGAACCTTACGTTAAGAGACAGCGTTGAGTAACACTCACCATAAGTCACACTCACACTTACACAACGTCGCTTTCATTGGTCGCGTCGGCATTATGGCTGTTATCATGTCCGTCCGTATAGGTAGTGTCTGTACCATGAAATTTTGTGCTAGAGAGAAGGGATATCCAAAATCACAATACATTGCTGCGTATACTTTGAAACTCTCTGCGTTTTTAAAGGTATGAGCAGCAATGGTTATGAAGTTTTATGTCAATAATGTATAAACCAATATTTCATAGTGAAAGGTTTTATTAAGGTGTATTTTGATAAAAACAGCATTATTACATTAAAATAATACATTCGAATGAAATGTGATCCCCTTATTAGTGTAATTGCACATTCTGGATGAGATTCCGCAATGACCAATGCCTGCAAAACACCATTTTTATCACACCGACGGTTCGAGCAGCACACCCACAAGTGCTGCACCAAGGTCACGCGACGACTTCTATCCTCTTTATTATTATTTCTGTGACTGTGTCCTAGGTAGCTCTACACTAAAATTTTCCCAAAGGCTGTTCCCTTACAATTTCAAAGTGTCACTCGTGTAAACTTTACCTAACCCTCTTTGTGAACTTTTTTCAATAACGAGCCAGAAAATAACCTCGTTATTTTCTATTGTTGCAGGTCACAGAAGAACAGTTTAATTTTGAAGTCAACGAAATATCGTGGAATCTCGCGTCGGATTTGTTTTATTTAACAAATGGGCTTGGATGTGTACACATTCTAACGTTAGTGTATTATTTTAATATGTATGTTATATTAATGAAATTAAAATCTGAGTTAGCACCTTCCAAAAGTCAGATAATGTAGTTTTCCCAGATTTAGAATAGAATATATCTTTATTGTACAGACAACAGCACGTTGGGTTACCACAAACTGTCAAATTTTCTCAATCGATCATGGACTTTGTATCCAAAACTTTAAGGTTGAAAATCTTTTGCAGAAACTTGACAGTTTTGTATAGGCTGACGTGCTGTTGACTGTACAACCAATTCAAAGACAAATACAAAGTAGGCAAAACAAAATTATTTGTACCAAGGGCGAACTTGTCGCTGAGTGATTTCTTCCAGGTAACCTTAATCCTGATTTCACAGGCCCAGTTCCTGACCACCCAGTAGTTAGTATCTGTTTATTCTGCTGTCTACAGTACTGCCATATTCCCGACGTGTTCTGATTGCATAGGTGTTTAGGCCTTGGTGTTTCTGACCCACGCGTTTTCACAAGGCTTGTAAAATGCCTGATCAGCGCAATAATCAGCCTAATTAGAACAAATATACGACAGAAAGCGTTGGTGGCGTAGTGCGTAAGAGTACGCACCAATGTGTTTTCAAATTTTGAAATCATGTGTACGTTTATTCGACGCTTTTACGGTGAAGGAAAACATCGTGAGGAAACCTGCACACACCTATGAAGAAATTCTTAGGTTGTGTGTGAAGTTGACCAACCCGCACTTGGCCAGCGTGGTTGACTAAGGCCTAATCGCCCCTAATGTGGGGTAGGCTCGAGCCCCTCGGTGGGGATATTATATGAGCTGTTGATGATGGTGATGAAATATACGACTATTAGCCTTACTTCTTGGTGATCATTTGATGGAAAATCTCAAAAGCCAGAAGAGGAAGAAAAAATATCACTCCCAACGCCTTGCCACCACCATGTTAAACGTGAACTAAGAACAAAATTTACTGTCCAGGCGTCCACTGACTAGTTGCGTTTGTATGGAGTGACGATCCAGTAGCTGATCTTGCGGGAGTGGGGTAAGGTCAGTGGACAATAGAATCAGAAAATGTTCAAGGTGCTGACCTACAGCAACTGACCAGTCAGTACTGGCTCGCCTTTGTTTTCTGGACCTGTGGGCTTTTGGAAGGACAGGATTTGAAAATATTGTACTTGAGGGAAGTTTTCTTTTTTACTTTATTTTATTGATATTAGATACCCGACCCTGGAACTGCAGACGGTTCTGAAGGCTCACCCGGGCACTTGTATCTGCATCGAGCACGACCCCACGGGCCGGTACTTCGCCACGGGCTCCGCTGACGCGTTAGTCTCGCTGTGGGATGTCAACGAGCTGGCTTGCTTAAGGGTCTTCTCCAGGTATTGTTTATTGGCTTATTTTCGAGGCGACTAATAACTTAAAGAGCGCCTAACTATTTTGTTACTAAAAAATACTTGACAGCGATTAAATTTTACCTTGTTTGATTTCCCATTGCAGGTTAGAGTGGCCCGTGAGAACGCTGTCGTTCAGCTTCGACGGGCGGCTGCTGGCATCGGCCAGTGAGGACCACATAATTGACATTGGAGACACCGAGACAGGTAGCTACCATTCTTGACATTAAAGACACCGAGACAAGTAGCTATCATTCTTGATATTGGAGACACCGAGACAGGTAGCTACCATTCTTGACATTACAGACACCGAGACAAGTAGCTATCATTCTTGATATTGGAGACACCGAGACAGGTAGCTACCATTCTTGACATTAAAGACACCGAGACAAGAAGCTATCATTCTTGATATAGGAGACACCGAGACAGGTAGCTATCTTGACATTGGAGACACCGAGACAGGTAGCTATCATTCTTGACATTGGAGACACCGAGACAGGTAGCTATCATTCTTGATATTGGAGACACCGAGGCAGGTGGCTATCATTCTTGATATAGGAGACACCGAGACAGGTAGCTATCATTCTTGACATTGGAGACACCGAGACAGGTAGCTATCATTCTTGATATTGGAGACACCGAGACAGGTAGCTATCATTCTTGACATTGGAGACACCGAGACAGGTAGCTATCATTCTTGATATTGGAGACACCGAGGCAGGTGGCTATCATTCTTGACATTGGAGACACCGAGACAGGTAGCTATCATTCTTGACATTGGAGACACCGAGACAGGTAGCATCATTCTTGATATAGGAGACACCGAGACAGGTAGCTATCATTCTTGACATTGGAGACACCGAGACAGGTAGCTATCATTCTTGATATTGGAGACACCGAGGCAGGTGGCTATCATTCTTGACATTGGAGAAACCGAGACAGATAGCTATCGTTCTTGACATTGGATACACCGAGACAGGTAGCTATCTTTCTTGATATTGGAGACACCGAGACATGTAGCTATCATTCTTGACATTGGAGACACCGAGACAGGTAGCTATCATTCTTGATATTGGAGACACCGAGACAGGTAGCTATCATTCTTGACATTGGAGACACCGAGACAGGTAGCTATCATTCTTGATATTGGAGACACCGAGGCAGGTGGCTATCATTCTTGACATTGGAGACACCGAGACAGGTAGCTATCATTCTTGACATTGGAGACACCGAGACAGGTAGCTATCATTCTTGATATAGGAGACACCGAGACAGGTAGCTATCATTCTTGACATTGGAGACACCGAGACAGGTAGCTATCATTCTTGATATTGGAGACACCGAGGCAGGTGGCTATCATTCTTGACATTGGAGAAACCGAGACAGATAGCTATCGTTCTTGACATTGGATACACCGAGACAGGTAGCTATCTTTCTTGATATTGGAGACACCGAGACATGTAGCTATCATTCTTGACATTGGAGACACCGAGACAGGTAGCTATCATTCTTGACATTGGAGACACCGAGACAGGTAGCTATCATTCTTGACATTAGAGACTCCGAGACAGGTCGCTATCTTTCTTAGTAATAGTAACACAGTCTGACAGTTACTGTCGTTTCTACATGACTGACAGGCCGACTTAGGCCGCCTACGTGTACGTGAAATAGTCTTCTATCTATCTCGCTTTAATATACGCTTTAGTATACTCTTTCTCTTTCACATTGCCCATCTACAGTTTCCTATATCTATAGTACGAACTAACTTGGCCGACCTATTTCCGATATCTGTGGTGCGTTTGTATGAAGATAACTTACTTGTTTACATACACTATGGTTTTGGGTAGTTTGCCCCCTAATCGCGCTATTTTTTCTTCTTTTATACGCATGGCGATCGCGACACATAAAGATTACGCATTGCGCCAATATCAAGTGACAATTTTATTAAAGTAACCGACAATTGTACGGTAGATTGAGGTTAAAATGGAGTCTCTCAACAAGAACTCGGGAGAAACTCTCATCGCGCTATTTACAGACGTTAAAACCAAAACCAAATCGTTGTCAAACTGTTGTCAAAATTTATGAAAACGATAATGGTTTGACGCCGTCTTGGTGGAGTGGTCAGTATAGCTGCCTACACACCAAGCGGTCCGGGTTCGAGTCCTGGTAGCGACAAATGTTTGTGTGATGAACACGAGTATTTGTTGACGAGTCATGGTTGTTTATATATTTATTTATAAAAATATCTAAAAAATATTATGTATATAAAAATTGTTCGTTATCTAGTATCCATAACACAAGTTCTTAATGATACTTAATTTGGGCTAGATAATTGGTGTGAGCATAGAAATATATTATTATTATATACTAGCTGACCCGGCGAACTTCGTACCGCCTATTTTCTTTTCTGTTGAAATTTTTCCTGAATTTTCTTTGCTATAAACCTCACGGAGCCCGAGACCAACGAATGCAAAACCGTGGAAATCGGTTCGTGCGTTCTGGAGTTATAGCGTCAGGAAGGAAAACCCGACTTATTTTTATATAGTAGATTATTTGGTTTTGGTACAAACGTTGTACCTAAATAGCGTAATAAGGCCCCATATCGGCTGTCGTCCGCAGCAAACACACTAGACATGTGATCGTGTGTGCGCAGGTGAGAAGGTGGCCGAGATCCCCGTGCAAGCGTCGACGTTCACGGTGGCGTGGCACCCGCGCCGGTACCTGGCCGCCTTCGCCTGCGAGGACAAGGAGCCGCCCGAGCGCAAGAGGGACTCCGGCAGCCTCAAGCTCTGGGGGCTGCCCAACAACTGACACATTAAACCAATTTCATCGATACAACGCCTTTTATTGACCGCAGATGAAAGACCAATAATTTTCGTAGCCAATCATCAAATCCGTAGATTTGGCATCGATCTTACAAATGTAATGTTTCTGTGCTCGCGTTGATTTGCAGGCTCAATCAGCCCCCCGATCGTGCTATTTAAGTTTTTACCAAAATCAAATCGTTATCGTTTTCATACGTTTTGACAGCTGACGTCTGTCAATCTGTTGTCAAAATGTATGAAAACGATAATGATTTGGTCTCATGCTGGGGCCGCACCTGCGCCTATCGTCACGAAGCTTCGTGCTAGGACACGATACGCGCAGATGTGACCGGCCGTTATCGGCTATCGTCGCGAATATTCGGGTTGCTTGTGCGTTAACGGCCGGGAGGCGGTACGTCAAGGTTTTAGCGCGCTAACCTATCGCACTGCGTGGTCAGACATGCGTTGTTCATTCCGGAGGTTGTTCTCCATTAGTTCAGACGCGTACGGGTGACTAAGTATACGATACGGCTGAGTTATTTTTTTTAATAAATGTATTACGTAATTATTAGCACACAATTTAGAAGTAAAGAAAGTGATTATCCATAGTTAAACGCAAAGAGGATAATAATACTACGCAATTTACACGTCTGGAAGAGATTTCGGCCATCTTGGATTATTGCACGATAGTTCGTGCAAATGAAGAAATGCCACATGCTTTATCGCGATAACTTTGCTAGGGCCGCACTTGCGTGTATCGTACGAAGTATCGCCACGCATTACTTCGAGACGATAGGCGCAGGTGCGGCCAAAGCATCAGAGGAAGGACAAAAGCAGATTTGGTTTTGGTAAAAACGTAAATAGTGCGTGCGACAACGTTTTTACCAAAACTAAATCGTTTTCGTTTTCATACATTTTGACAGCTGTCAAAACGTATGAAACGAAGGTACGATAACGATATGGTTTTGGTTTTAACGTTCGTAAATAGCGCGATCGGGGGCAGGACAACAATGAAATCTTTTATGTTAAATTCATCGTGCCATGAGAAAGCATCGTAGAGATAAACTACGATAACATGGCGCGCCCCTCCATTACTGTTTCAATGTGTGCAGACACATTTTGTAAGTAATCCTCTTCAGTAGCAGGCCGGCAGCGGTCTGAGACAGTCATGTTATTGATACTACGGCGCTCAGTGGCTTGAGTGAGGGCGCTTTGGTTACTTTCAAGTTTTGAATTATGAAGGGGCGCGCCATGTTATCGTAGTTTATCTCTACGATAGTTTGACGATTAGGATAACGCCAGAGTACCCGGACTGTAGAGATGTTTTAGAGTGGAATATGTCCTGGTTGTTGGTAGATATTTGTTTGTTCGATTAATGAAAGATTGTTAGTTTTTGGGTTGGGTGTCCCATTTGTTTGTGACAGGCTGGCAACCTGTCACTATATCCCATACTGCCAAATGTGACTACCGAGAAGGCGGTGGGGCGAGGAGCGGAGGTTTCTGCAAGTACATAGGGAGGATGAGCAAAATAAAAAGCGAAAGATATTTAGGATATGCTGGGTTGAATCGTTCTGGCTTGGATACAATCACGTATTAGAATTCTGACATACAATTTGGTGTACCAAATTTTAGACGCTATTTAGTCAAAATTTTATGCAATGATATTATAGCATGGCGGACCCACCGTACCACTGACCATAGCCCTGGTGGTACGGTGGGTCTAAAACCGTACCCCTGAGAAAATAGTGTCGTGCCCCTCCACATCAGAAGATTTATCAAGTAAAATTACATTGCGAAGTATTAGATACGTTATACGCTCACCAAACAGAAGATGTATTTTATAGTATATTCGTTGTGTGATACGCTAGGCGAGAAATCTTGACTTAATAAAATCTAAAACTTGGTGTAGTCAGAATTCAAATCCGTGACAGTGGCAGAGCCAGTACCCGTAGTGTAAAGTTTTTTTGTTTAAAATACGTTACTACTGTAGTTGCGTTAAGAGCTCGATTTGTATAGGAAACTTAACTTGTATAGGAATAGCGACTCTAGCGGAACGAAGCGCAAATCATTTTTCCCATATAAATAGAGCTCTTAGTGTGCTACGATAGTTGCGTATTTAATACTAAAAAACTTACACTACGGGTACAGGACGATTCACACAAATTGAGCTCATAACGCAACTACAATAGTTACGTTTTTTTATGTGAAAAAACTTATGCGTGTCTGTCAATAGTTGAAATAAAACACCAGTTAAAAAAAATTACATTTATTGATCACATAACATTTGGCGATACAAATTATAACACAATTTTTTTCTACACAATTTTCTCATAGGTGCCTATAGATAAAAAAATCACAAGAAATAATGTTCAAGATGGTTACAATTGGTATCTTTCCTCCTTTTTAGCTTGGGTCAGGAAGGAGGATAGAAATGTCATAACGTTTAACTTAAGAAAACTAAACAAAACACTTAAACAATAATTACATCAAAGCCTTTTTTAAAATCAGAACTAAGCGTTTATGGCAGTCGCCATACATCCATTTTACGAAATGGCCAATGTTTAGTACGCAGCCGGTCGCATGTAGGGCAGAAACTACGTTGCCCTAACCGCAAGCAAACACGCCGTGGCGTACCTACTAGGGTGGCACGTTGAATATTTATTACCAATTACATATAAAAAAGAAAATCTGCTATTTGTGCGAGTGCTCCTATGTTATCTTTAATAGTTTTTACAAGCATCTTGGGGCTCTGACAAAATATCACCAAGGTCACCGACATAGCCCAAACAATTGTGAACCTTAAGTGGCAGTAGGCAGGGCACATTGCGAGAACTAGCGGCCGTTGGGGCGGAAAGGTCCTCGAATGGCGACCGTGTACCGGGAGACGCAGCATTGGTAGACCCCCACAAGGTGGACCGACGATCTGGTAAAGGTAGTGGCAAGCCGCTGGATGCGGGCAGCGCAGGACCCATCGAGTTCGAGATCCTTGTTGGGCTTATGTCCAACAGTGTCTCATGACCATACAAAACAGACTACGGCAATCTACTCGTACACGAGTTAGTAACTATCCGGGACCGACTCCACGAAGATAGTCAACGTTGCAGAATGCGTGTTTAAGGTTTAAAATTGGCAATGGCTCGTCGAGCAGCACGTGGAGCGCGTAGACTGGACCATGGATAACTAGAGGAATGTTCTATTTGCAGACGAGTGTAAGGTAAAGGTTTATAGCGACGACAGGCGAGTACTCGTATGGAGAAGAAAAGGAGAACGTTTTACTGAACCATGCATAAACGGAACAGATGGTTTTGGGCGCCCTGGTGTGATGATATGGGGTGGAATAAGCTTCTTAGGCAAAACAGAGCTGGTAATTCTGAATGAAGGTCTGTTTCCAGCTACATCGAGCGGATTAAGAATCCGACCTCATGTCATCCCATTTTCACAGAAAGTTGGCGACAATTTCGTCTTTATGCGTGATAATGCTCGCGCGCTTACAGCTTGTGTTACAGGGAGGGCAGTCTCCGATGCCAATATCTCGGTTATACCCTGGCCAGCGATGAGAGCCGACCTCCATCGTATCGAACGTTTATGGGATCAGCTCAAAAGAAGTCTCAAAGAGAAATACAGCCATGTCAATAGTCAGCAAGACCTCATAAATGTCCTTAAAGTCTGTTGGCAAGCAATACCCGACCAAAATGTTACTCATCTGATCGAAAGTGTACCAGATAGGCTAAGAGTGTATGTATACGATGTAGACTGTAGAGGAAGACCTACTCGCTATGAACTAGACAACAAGCCTTCATCAAGTTGCATTCAAAAAATAGTGATAACAAGAGTAATTTGGCAGTACTTTTTGTGTTTATTTCGCTAAAACATGTTTTTTTGTGCAATTAAAACAATATAAACAGTTTTAACAAGCGTCGGTGGCGTAGTGCGTAAGAGCGTCGTCTCCCACACGGGGGGCACTGGTTCGATCCCTGCCACGTACCAGTGTGTTTTCAAATTTTGAATTAATATGTACGTTTAATCGTGAGGAAACCTGCACATACCTATGAAGAAATTCTTAGGTTGTGTGTGAAGTCGACCAACCCGCACTTGGCCAGAGTGGTTGACTAAGGCCTAATCGCCCCTAATGTGGGGTAGGCTCGAGCCCCTCGGTGGGGACATTATATGAGCTGTTGATGATGATGAAACAGTTTTAATTTTTTTTAAATAAATAAGGAGGGACCTAGTTTAGTATTATTTATATTATCTGTGGTATTATTTATGGCACCCCAAGATGACGACGAGATCTTAAATTTTACTACTGTTAAGGACTACTGTTAAATCATAATCCGTTCTTCTAGGCACATAACAAGTGCATTAAGTTTATATAAACTGCACTGAATTATTAAGCCACATTCTTTCAGCACGAAACTGTAACTCTTTGGATAATTTTTTAACAATTCCTTGTGGAATTTTCCGGTATTTTTTCCTAAACTCTTTCTCCAACTTGATGGATAATGTCTAATCCAATATTTAAAATCTTTGATTTTACTCCTCACTAATGGAGGAAAGATCGTGTCCTCTAATATTTTCTTGTCCTTTTCCTTAAATATACTGAGTTTTTCTTGTCTTATAACACTTAACGGTATGTCATCGTCAGAGTCCCATTCTGGTGGTGGCTTGCGCCGGTCGCGGGGCTTACGAGGAGGAAAAGTTACACTTCCGCTTTTAACTATTTCTTGTATCTTCTTGTCTATTATTTCAGCTACATCTGGATCATCCAATACATCGAATGCGTCATCAGAGCCACTTTCTCTATCAACTTCAACGTAAAGTTGTTTAATATCGTAGTGCTTTTCGTCAAATTTTGGATTCACGACTTCTTCGTCATCCTGATCAACGTCTGCATCATCTACACATTGCACACTAGCACCTTCGTCATCCCTAACGTCAGTGTCATCTAGACATTGTACACTAGCACTTTGGTTTAAAACACGATCATTATTCTTATTACTTTCATTTTGTTCGATATTTCTATGACTTCCGTCAACTGTATTGTTTTGCATCAAAGCTGTATCATTTTCAACGATCAAGTTTGTTCTATTCATATTATTTATAACTGATTTAACATGTGTCGACAGTTCATGAAGTACATCTTTTTGCATGTTATCGAAATAAGCCTCTACTAAATTATTAATTTCGTCTTTCGCTGACACAGGTTTAATTTTGTTTTTATTTGGAGCTTCGTTCCGTTTTCGCCTCTTGGCTTTGCTTCTCTCACGAGCTTCGTCACTTATAGGCTTCCTCTTTCTCGGTTCCTTTGGTTTATATTCATCTGGTATTCTCGCTTTGTACTTTTTACAAGCTGCTAATACTAATTCACGTATTGTTTTTTGTCTATCAAATTTTTGTGGGTCAAAAAGTGTATCGAAATCAGTATCAAAGCTTTGACTTTCTAGATCATCATTGATGTTTTCACATATAGATTCAGGAATAACGGGCATTTCTGTATTGTTTACTTCCTCATCTACTTCTTCCTTAATATCTAATTCCTTCAAATCTTGAAAATCGTCATCGAAAATATTGACATAGTCATCTTCTTCTTTTAATATATGTGATTTTTTATCTAGCTCTTCGTTTACTTTAACAGTCAAATTTAATTTCGTATTTTCACCGACTTCTGATTCATTTGTAACAATTTCTGTATTAGAATCGTAACCGCGGTCACTTTCTTTGTCACTACTACTACTTGCATCAATTTTCTTTATGTGTTCTGTTTTGGGCTGGCTGGTTTTTACCCAGTTTTTGTTGTCACAATTTCTCACATAAACTATTTCATGATTAACAGGGTATCCTTTGAAAATGCCTGTAATTTCTGATTTTATTTCTTTTTTTGTTTCTTTTACACCCACAACTACATTTTCATCTCTATCAAGCAAATGAAGATTTTCTGTTGCATATTTTAAAGAATATTTGGTAAAATCCTCACTCAGCTGCAATCTTAAGTCAGGCTCATTTAAGTAATCTAGAACTAATTCAGTGTACGTAGTGAATGGCGTTGTTGTTGGCTTAAATTCGCTTTTTGGAATAACTTCTTTTGTGTTTATTTGTGGTATTTTTTCCAATAATTTCATAACAATTTCGTCACTAATTTTTATTTTCTTCGGAGGAACATTATTTATATAATTTTGTTCCATAAAAACATAATCATCAACATCGAGAAAAAACGCTTCAGCAAAAGGAATATAATATTTACTAAGTATCATTTTTCTCAGTTGTATGAAATAACACCATTCTCTGAATGAAAAAAGTCTCTCACTATCTCCAGAATTTCCATATTTGAAATATTTTAAGTAGCAATTCTCTTCATTGACTTTTTCTACGGCTTCAGAGAGTCTTACATCATAATCATCATCTAAGCCAAAACACATTTTAAAAGCAACAACAATATACGACATAACTACTAATTCGTATTCAGGCAATTTAGCTGAATGCATTTGACAGTTCTCGTCTAATTCAAGATTGTGTGGTGCTAGTTGCATTAGGGAGAACACCAATGTTTTAAAATCATTTGGGAGACATAATTCTTTGATGTATCTATCTACCAAGAGGCGGATGTCTGGCACCCGAGGCCGGAGAGAGCAGCATCTAAATAGTGGCATTACACCTCTGATTGTGTCCCTCCAGCATCCAACACTTCGGTGAAACTTCAGCCAATTTGGAATCAATTCTACCTTTATTTCTTTGGGCAGAAATTTCTCACAATTACTAATACTTAAGCGATCTTCTGCTATGTATCTAGATAGATCAGACAACTGAATGTCACTACCATCCAAATTTAGTGCTGTATACAATATACTAAATAGCAAAGATTTTTTCATGATTCCAATATTAAGACTTCCTTTTATTGTTTTACATTTGTCAGATGAATCTAATGTACCATTAATTTGTGGTAACCTGAAATTTAAAAAAAAATCTTATTAATCGCAAAATAAAAAAAAACTAATAAACGATTAATAAAATGGTCGAAATGCGTAAAATCTGCCCAAAATTATTTATTAATTAAAAATAATAATAAACTCTTTATTGTACACACGATAAGTAAAACATACAATAAAAAAGAAACAAAGAAAATGTACAAGGTAGGCGACCTTATTGCTATAAAGCAATTTCTTCCAGGCAACCTTGGGTGGAAGGATATTGCCGTAATAACAGGATAGAAAGTTTACTTACGTTAGAAATTAAAAATTAATAAATACAACACTAATGTTTATGTAATACTAACCTAAACTTAAACTACTGTTTGTTTAGCTTGTTAAGCTAAACAAACAGTAGTTTAAGTTGACTCAACTTGAACCATGCCTAAAGGAAAGGAAATGACTCCGAACTTGATTTTTAAAGGATTCCAACGTGCGAGCACTCCCAGGGCCGGATTTAAAGGCCTGGAGGCCTCGGGGCAACAAAGTAGTGGAGGCCCCTTAGCCCCAAATTATTTTCGAAATAAAATGAACAATTTTTTTCAATCGAGTTTTCGGTTAAAAAATAGGCATACTTCTTTACGACCTTTAATCAACGAACAAAATAGAAAGATATTATTATTATTATTCATGTAAGCATGTTTGTACAGTCAACAGCACGTCGGGCTATACAAAACTGTCAAATTTCTCCAAACGATTTTCAACCTAAGGTTATACAATATAAAGTGCATAATCGATTGGGAAAATTTGACAGTTTGTGGTAACCCAACGTGCTGTTGTCTGTACAAAGTACCGTAGGTAAAGGTAAAACGCGAAATAAAATATGAAAGGAAAAGTTGTTTACTGGTGTTTACTAGTCTGAATTTGATTTTTTTTTCCGAAGTCTCTATTGTGGGGGCCCCTCTTTTGTGGAGGCCCTGGGCTGTAGCCCCGCTTACCCTCCCCTAAATCCGGCCCTGAGCACTCCTAATACTCTCCGGTAGAGCATTCCACAGCCGGACTGCATGAATGGAAAAAGAATAGGTAAGGAAGTCAGAATGATGAAGTGGAATATCAAGGATTCAAATATTGATATATTAGGTATCTATTGACCTGTAAAAATGTTTTGAAATCATTACGAAATTGTAAGATGTGGAGTTTTTTTGTTGAATTTCATTTTCTTGTATTAAAAGATCTTGTTTTTCTATTAGAGATAAACATCCAGATATTTGGCCCATTGTATCGTTGCATGTCGTGACGAGTTTAGCGCCGCAAACGCAATCAGATCAATTCGGGCGGTTTCGCTAAGTTTTTACTAAAAAAAATCAGTTTAGTTAGATATTTACTTAATGTATGACATGCATAATTGTGTGACACATGCAATTAATAGGATAATTTTGTTTGTGTTATGATATTGTGTAAATAACTAATGTATTAGGTATTGGATTTTTTTTTGGTATGCCACACATTGTATTCTTATATATTTATTAACCAGAGGATCGTAAAACCTAAATTGAGAGAAATCTATCTATCATTAACACGAAATGGTGGTGGGTATCGAGAGTTAAATTAAATTAATTATTTCATTAATGTGAATAATTGAATTATATAGAAAAGCTTTTACAACATAAATTATTATTATAAATAAACCAAATGCGTGGGAGTAATAACTGCAAAAAATTTACGCATGTAAAACTGCTTATATTGTTATTATCTATTGACCTGTAATGATGTTTTGAAATCATTACCAAATTGTAAGCTGTGGAGTTTCTTTCGCCATTTCTTCTCCATCTCAGCATAATAATAATTATTTCGTCCTGAAATGGTGGGTAGTGTTTTGACGATTTAAAAGTACTTAGTCCATTAAAATAAAGAGCTTTTTCATTTCATTTCATTTCATCTCTTTTTATTTATTTGAGGGAATATCTCAGAAGAAAATTTTGGTTTTTTAAAAAGCTTTTTTGTAACTTTTTCGACTTTAAATAAAAGTCGTTATAATTATAAGCCATTCTATTGATATTTATTATTTACCTCACAAAGATTAATGTATTGTATTTTATTATAGAAAATCGTAGTTTTTTAATATCCGGTACCCGGCCGAATATTGAGTTACTATACGGTATCCGGCCGGATAGTACATTTTTGTCGGATAGGCCGGATACCGGATAGTTACAGGTATCATCCCAACCAGCTATCCGTTTCATCTCTAGTTTCCATCATAAGCCTAAATTCAGTCCACACTCACTCGGTAACTCTCATTCACCACAATTGGTAAAACCTGTGTATAAATCTGTGTTAGAATCGATATATACAACTTTCCATACTACTATATTGTTATAAGTGGAATAAATAGATTTTTAAGTGTCAAAATTTTGTTTATCGATAATGGCAGTGGTGATTCATTGCAATTTCAGTTAATTTGAAAAAAAAAAAAACCTACTGGAGCTGGAGCCAATCCAAGACTATACAAGGAATCGCTACCAGTTAATAGAACTATTAATAAAAAAAATCCGATTGTATTCTCTTGCATGGATAGAAGTGAAACATTAAAGTTATGACAGGTAATATGCATAAAAGGAAAGTTTATGGCAGGAAGAATAGATGACCGTTTATTTTATAAACATTTATAAATTTAATTAATAATTGATTTAAAAATATTATATGCTATGAAAATTGTGTAGTTACTAGATCTAAGAGCTAAGAGATCTAAGAGACCCAGATAACATAGGGTTTTTTTTTAACCACTGAGGTGGCCACAGCACGGGGGAAGGTGGTGGTCGCGGTGTCTCTGGACATCGCAAATGCGTTCAACACTATCGCCCACGAGTGCATAGACGCATCACTCGAGTTTCACCGAGTGCCCCTCTATCTCCGTGCCCTCGTCCAGGACTACCTGCGTAATAGGGTACGCAGGGGGGTACCTGCGTAATAAGGTACGGTAGGGGACGCGCCCACCGCATCCTCTACGAGGATGTGGTGGGCGCGTCCAATCGTGGACAGTGGTGGTAGGTCTACCCCAGGGTTCCGTACTGGGCCCTCTCCTATGAAATGTGTGGTACAAATGGGTTCTGCGCGGCTCGCTCTTGCCGCGGATGGATGTCGTCTGCTTTGCGGACGATACTCTAGTCGCGGAAAGAGCGAAGGAATGGCAGGACGCAGTCCACCTTGCGTCGGTCAGCACTTCTATCACATGGTCGTCCGGCGCATCCACCTCCTGGGGCTGGAGGTGGCCCTCGATAAAACGAGGGCCATGACCTTCCTTGCCCCACGGCGCAGAACTCTACCGGGGCTCCGAGTACGGGTAAAGGGGGTCCAGGTTCCCGTCGAGGTGCACATGAAGTAGCTCGGCCTGATCCTGGATCCCCGGTGGAGCGGAGAGGGAGCGAGAGAAAGATCCTCTAGCCGCTCCCATCCAGCGTAGACGGACTGGTCGGTGAAGGCTATGACCGCCGCTCTTGTCCAACCCTAAGGTGTGGCCTGCACACGGGTTGGTCCCCGTGTGCAGGCCACACCTTAGGGTGTGGTGGTGCAGTGCAAAGGCCACCTCGTCCGGGGATTGCCTAGTACCCTAGCGCACTTCCCCAGTGGCGCGTCGCCCGGCTCACTGTTGGGCCGGGCCAGCCCGGGGACGTTTTGGTGAAATGGCGTACGTAAAGTATGCTGACCTCAAAATCCCACACACGCCGTACGCCTAGCCAGCGTGCGGTATGGTCCGCCAATGGATTTTCCATCGTCATAAAAAAAAAGTTTGTTTGACAAATTTAACAATAGGAGGATTCGATTGTCTGGACAAATCTTCAAAATAGCTTACATTTAAGTAGGTCAATAGGGCATTTTATGTGACGGCTAAACACCCTTATTTCAGATTAGGTGACGCTACAGAATCTTAGATAATCGATCGAAAACGTGTCCAGCCAGCTGGAAAACCACTTTTCGCTGGTCTCTCAATCTCGGTAACGGAAGTGATTTTGACGACGTTTAACGAAAATCCGTGTATTGGTGATATTAATACCTACCTACTAACCTACATTTACAGTACCTAGGTATTTTTATCGATAGATGACAAAAGCGTAGAGGTGTTGAAAGGGGGTCATTTTTGTGTTATTGATTATTTACGTACAGACGACACAGATTTTTGCATTTTTCTAGTAAACCGCTGTACGTATCAAAAAACTTTTTAGCTCGATGCCCGTCACAAATTTATGTGACACCCGTTGATATGCAAAAAGTCGTCAAAATCACTTCCGTTACCGAGATTGAGAGACCAGCGAAAAGTGGTTTTTCAAGCTGGCTGGACACGTTTTCGATCGATTATCTAAGATTCTGTAGAGTCACTTATTCTGAAATAAGGGTGTTTAGCCGTCACATAAAATGCCCTATTGACCTACTTAAATGTAAGCTATTTTGAAGATTTGTCCAGACAGCCTGAGCCACATTTCGAATTTGCCTTGTAAACCTAGATTTTAACAGATTTCATTCCTTTGAAAACACACAGACTACTGTGATGATTTTAACATTGTAACATCTGTCGTGGTTGTTGACTTTTGCGTTAGATTATTTACTGCGTGGCTCATATGTATGTGTACCTTTGAAGTTTGTACACAAAGTCTTGTTGTAGTTGCTAAGCAACGAGAAAATGAAAAGATAGATATTGTTACGAATGCGTAAATTTTTTTTTTTTTTTTTTTTTATTTTTTTTTTTATTTTATTCAGAATAACAAACAATTACAAAATGAGGCTTAAGTAACTAAATACATAGAAATTTACTAATTTTGTAACCAAACACGTTATTCACAAAATAATTTTATAAGTGCAGATAATATTATATAATAAAATTGGCTTACAATGATTTACATTGTCTCTAAAATACACATTTATAGTTACTTCAATTATTAAATAATTACACATCAGTATCTGTTTGTATGTCTCTTAAGCGTAAAAAGATTTCTTTCTTGAACTCAACAGGAGAAAGCTTAAAAAGATCTAAATCGCAAAAATGATCATTGTAATTTTTCATAGCACGATGCAAAGGCGCGCGTTCACCTGCATTAGTTTTACATAATTTAGGTGCAAAAAGTTTATGTTCTCGAGTATCTCTTATACGGTGAGATTTACTAGGGATACGAAAGAATATATTATTGATCAAATGGGTACAGTCAAATTCATTCTTAATCACTTTATACAAAAATGTTTGATCAAGGAGCAGTCTTCTTGAGTTTAGGGAAAGCAGAGAAAATTTATCTAAAAGATTTACATAAGACGACTTGGAATGAAAACATTTAAAATTTACAGAGCGAATGAACTTCTTTTGAATCCTTTCAATTTGATCGTTATATTTAAGGTAATAGGGATTCCACACCATTGTAGCATATTCCAACTGAGATCTAACAAGCGACTTATAAAGAGCTAGGTACGAAGCATAATTTTTGAAATCGTTGCATGTTCGCATGACGAAACCGTAGAATTGGTAAGCTTTGCTTACAATATTGTCAATGTGCGTATCTAAATGGAGCTTACTGTCAAATAGAATACCCAGGTCGCGAACTACAGCTACTTTTTCAAGTGGAGTATTACACAGAAGAGAATATTGAAAATCCACTTTATTGTAATTTTTCGTAAAGGTTATACTCTTACACTTGGAAATGCTAAGTTGTAATTTGTTTTCAATACAATATTCAGAAAGGCGATCCAGATCCCTCTGCAGTTGCATACACTCACTGACACTATTAACCGTACGAAAAATTTTAAGGTCGTCTGCATACAAAAGATAGTTTGTATTCTTGAAACAATTGTTAATATCATTTATAAACAATACAAAAAGCAGAGGGCCTAGTATTGAGCCTTGAGCAACGCCTGAGGTGACACGAATGGTGTTACGTGAAGAAAATCCGTTCAATATGACTTTCTGGGTTCTATTTGTAATATAGGAGGAGAACCAGCGCCACAAATTGCCATGAATGCCATTGAAGGCGATTTTCTGTAAAAGTATAGCGTGATCCACCTTATCGAACGCTTTACAAAAGTCTGTATACACCGCATCTATCTGGCAACGTTGGTCCATATTCTCAAATAAATAAGTGGTATATATCACTAAGTTGCTGACGGTAGAACGATTTTGTACAAAGCCATGTTGTTCAGGGATTATAAGATTGTGCAAGGTGGGGTAAATTGTATTGTGAACTAATCGCTCTAAAACTTTTGGTATAATCGACAGCAAGGATATAGGGCGATAATTGGAGACATTGTTCTTTGAGCCACTTTTATATACAGGCGTAATATTTGCAGTTTTCCATCTACAAGGTAGGACACCTTCTCGAAGACTACGATTGAATAAATAAAGCAGAGGTATTGATATTGAATTAGCAGTATGTTTAAGAAACAAGGGAGGGATATTATCAGGTCCAGGACCTTTTGTGATGTCTAAAGTTTTAAGTGAAGTGACCAACTGTTCTAGAGAAAATTCCAGTTCAGATAATATAGAGCTACGTCTGTGAGACAAAGCAGAGTTTGGGTACTGTGTATTAAGGTTAGGATCAGACTTTTCATAAACAGAACAAAAGAAATTCGAAAAAACATCACAAATTTTTTGTGGATCTGAAAATTTCTCATTTTCGAAACACATTACATCAGGCAAACCAGATTTTCTTCTATTTCTATTAACATACGCCCAGAATATCTTAATATCCCTTCGCAACCCCACTTCAACCCTTTCCATATAAAATTTAAAACATTTGGAAGCAAGCGACTTAAATCTCTTTCTGTACATGGAAAACTCTTCGTAGTTTGATATATTTCTATATTTTTTCCATTTAATCCAAGCACGCTGTTTACTTTTAAAAATGTGAATAAGTGGACGAGAGAACCACACTGGAAATGCATTCGATTTGGTAGGTTGTAAAGGGACATACTCTGAAACAATATTATATATTCTACTGTAAAAAATATCTGTCGCCGACTCGAGAGTATGACCCTCAAATAATTCCGCCCAGTTAGTTTCATTAATAGCATTGTTAATATCAGTATAGTTACCCTGAACAAAGCAATACCTAGGTTCGGTGGAGCGCATTAGGGGTTTAAAGTCAGCATTACAAAATATTAATGTACTTAGAGGGGGATGAAGAGTATCAACCGGTACTAATGAATTAACAGAGGGCTCACATACAGAAGTACAATCATTTGATATAAAAAGATCCAATATTCGGTTCATGCTATTGCGTATTAAATTGTATTGTTTAGAATCAGTTACAGATAAGAAATTGAATACTATAGAGCGAGTACGTTTACACAAAGTAAAGTTATCAGGTGTGGTTAATGAATCAAAATTGTCTCTGTTCCTATCCCATTCAATATGAGGTAAATTAAAATCGCCGTATATGTATACACTACTTACCGTGGGCAATAATACTTCGTCTTGGAGGGCATCAAATAAAATCTCATAAGCTTCGGCGGGTTGGTTTGGAGGCACATAGATACCACATATAAGGTAGTATGTGTCTTCAATACTACAATATAGTCTTAATAAAACATAATCAACACATATTGGTAATAGATTTGAACAGTTGCCGTTAGTGCCGGAATTCAGAAGACAACGAACGACACGCAACTCGCGACGAACCGCTATCAAGACACCACCACCATCAGACTTACCACAAGCTTCAAGGTTTCTATCGCAACGATACACTAAATAGCGGGAATCCACAAGTTCGTTGTCAAGAATATTAGATTTTAACCAAGTTTCAGATAAAATTATTATATCGTAACACTCGGCCAGAATATTATTAAACAAAGTATTTATTTTTGTTCTCAAACCCCTACAATTTTGATAATATATACTTAATTTATTAAATTTAATGATTTAAAGAAATAGGATGATTTACCTAAGTAGTACAGAAATGATTCAAAAGAAGTCACTCGACCTAATACTAACAACCCTATATAATTACATAAACTACACATCGGAGCACTCATTCTTAGGTATGCATCGTTAAAAATACACCACATTATTATTATTCTATTTTTTGCCACGTAAATATTACAATTAAATTTGTATTTTAGATACAAAAACCAAACAAACATGTAATAACTTAAACCGTCGGTATCGGGAGAAAAATTATACAGTATTCGTAAACACACAGTGTAATGTGCGAAACAGAGACTACGTACATTGTTGTTAAAGTGAGTATATAAGAACTTTATTGTTTTCGTAATGAGTGCTGAGACACTAAACTTAGCTAAAATGTAAATTAATATAAAACTACATTTAGATTTATAAATAAAAAATACAAGAAAGCGACTATTGTGAAAGTAAATGTATGTGTATGCCAATTTATGTATCCTGTACAAGCGACTTAATCTTAAGCAAATCTTTCTCTGTACGTATAGCAAATGCTGGAGTTGTTTCTTTTGCCCTGACAAGTATGATGCCATGTTTGATCCATACATATTTATATCCCTTGTCCCGTGCTGCATCCCGAACTTGACGAAATAACCTTTTATTTTGAACCGTTAAATGTTCATTAACATATATATTCCAAGACGCCCCAGGTATCTTCAATTTATCCGTAGTAATTCCTTTTACCAGGCGTACACTAGAAATTATATTATCGCGTTTTATTTGACTGTTGAATTTTACAACAATGTTTCTAGGTGCTGTACTTTTGGGATTCATCTGGGGAACACGGTGAATAGCGATGATGTCTTGGCTTGTTATGGGATGTTTTATGGCATTCCCAATGTCTGCTATCAGAGTGATCAAGTTTTCACCTCGCTTCTCTGGCATATTACTAATTTCGATGTTACAATTCCGTGACCTTTGATCGAAATCATTTATTCTTTCTTGCAGTTCATCATAATGTTGTTCACATTGAGCAGACATTAACTTTTGTTCTATCTGAGTAACACGAGCACAGATGTTTTGTGTCTTACTATCTAGGTCGTCATATTTATCACTTAAAAATTGTACACTTTGTTTCACATCTCTGAACTCATCCAGTAATTTATTCAAGCTTTCATTTTGCTTCAGAAACCATGACTCACACATTTTAAGCATTTTGTCCTGGAACATTGCAAACTCTTTTCTTATGTCATAATCATCATCCTTTGAGATACCTTTTCGATGTGTCACGTAAGTTGGTGGTGATTCCATTTCTATTAACGAAGAATCAATACTCATATCTCCTCGCTCAGGTTTATTCTCAGGTTGACTTATAAACGTACGATCCAATTCGCTCATAGTAACGATTTTCTCTGTGCTGAAATTAGTCTGCACCCAGTTGGACGGTACTTAGCGCGAACACTTGCTTACCCACTTTAAAATCGTAAGCGCACTACACACGTACAACTTGGAACGAAAACGAACGACGAATGAATGAGAAGAAACGAACGACGAGTAAATTGCGACTAAGTTAGCATTGTGATTGGATTTTGTTGTTTGGTTATTGTAAATTTTAGAGTGGTATACGGAATAAAGTCTCGTTAGTGTCACCAGATGTGTTTGTATCCAAATTAACGAACCCCTAGCTCGTAACAATATTTTCCCATTGCTTAGCAATTACAACAAAGCGTGGTGACGCATGCCGTGGCGAAGTGTCGCCACGTATCAGTCTGTCTGACCTATAATAGATGTAGATGCTATAGATTTTTCACATCTCAAATTATTTAAAAAACGTACCCTAATTCTTCCTTGTTTTGAAACTCCTTAACATACATAGTCCAAATCCAAAGGACTTTCAATTTGACACTTTCTTTAGCTCCAGCAGCTATCAGGTCATTGGACAAACCCTCCAGTATGAAATTATATGCATGCCATTTGTACCATTCTGGAGACACTGAAATGGGAAACTTTATTTTAGTATTACAATACTAGTATTCATTAAGTACACATTCATTTGGAGTGCGATGATGATACCACCACTAAGCAAAATTAAAAAATGGGTGTGATTCTTTGTAACGCAATCACAGAGGTCAATTAATTTTTTTGTGGTACTAATTCATTAAACATGATGTTATTCCAAAGGAAATCTTAATAAAAAACAAAGAACCGAAAGTAAAAATGGAAGAAGAGATTAGAAAAGGCAACATAGCTTAAATAAAACACGACCAACTTATTGTTAAAGGAAAAAACCAGGATAAAAGGAAAAGATCACTGACAAGCTCACCCAAAAGTACTTCAAATATCCTAGTAATATAATAAAAGTCCACAAGAATGACATAACAGATTTTCTTCTCCTGCACACCAAAAAATTACAAAACAAACCAATCTTTCTCTGCTAAAGCAGACCAATCAAACTTGTAACAACCATGAGCAGCACCTGGAAACATAAATACGAATTAATTGAACAACAAAAGTCGACCCCACTCTGCGTCGTTTTGGGATGTCAGACCGCTACCCTCCAGCAACATTAAGAACAGGATCACTAACGAAGAACCACAGAATGGAACCAAATGCATTCAAATTCATAAACAAAGGGAGGTTATGTATACGTACATTATGTATACGTGTGTCTGGTCATGGACTAGCGATACAAAACGTGCAAAAAAATAGTTATTTATTATACAAGAGTGGAAAGTTCCTTTTTAACCGCGTGCTCGATTTGGATGACCGAGCAAGCGAAGGATTCTAAAGTTGAATCACGAGCGCAGCGAGTGATTCTAAATTAGAATCCTGAGCGTCAGCGAGGGAAACAAACGAGCACAAGGTGAAAAATCTTTCCACTCGAGTGCAATACGTAACTTTTCATCCCACCTCAGCGAGGAAATGACAAAATAATCTTCATTCTAATCATAAATTTGGCACCATAGAGGTTACATTAAATAGGTTTAATGACGTTTTGAATTTACAATTATATTGAGTACTCATTATATGTGATGTTCTAAATTCAAATCTACTTTGCCGCTCAAGCGAATAAAATAGAATTTTCCAGCCAGATTTCGAAGCGCAAAATTACACTTTCCGAGGTGGTGGGATGAAAATGTTTATTACTGTTTATAGGCAAAAAAAATACTGTTTTTTACAATTATTCTACCATACCATTAAAACTAGCACATTAACGTGAGTATTTTTTGTAATATTCTAATAAACAAGGATATTATCTAAAAAATGACATCAAAATCATTTCTCTAAGTTGCATACTTTGAAAATTATGGTTTATCGAATATTGCCCTACATAAGTGCCAAACCTCAAACCTTTGATATTAATTAAAAAAACACAAGTGTGGTTTGTCATAATTTTTATTTTCACAAAACTTAATTTAAATACTGTTCAAAATGACCACCTCTGTTTTGAAGACAGGCTATGGCCCTTATTGCTACTTGTCTTGTGGCTCTTGAGATAATTTCTGTATTTGCTCTAATCTCGTCTGCAACCGTCATAATTCTTTGCACTAGCTCTTCTCTGCTATTTGGAACTGTAGCATAAACTCTTTGTTTCATCCATCCCCATAAAAAATCATCCAGCGGTGTTAAATCTGGAGAACGTGGTGGCCACGCTACGATTCCACCACGCCCTATCCACGGCGAATAATTTTCATTCAAATGCTCTCTCACAGCCCGAGCATAGTGTGCTGGTGCACCATCCAATTGCAGCCACATACGCCTTCGATAGAGTAATGGTAGCTCTTCTATCATGTCCCTGGTTTTCCAAAAAGTGTAAAAATCTTTGACCATTCATGGTGTTTGGCAATTCGATAGGTCCAATCAATTTGTGATTAATAATGGCTGCCCACACATTTACTGAGAACTCGTGCTGGAATTTACTGGGATGTACAGCGTGTGGATTTTCCTGCATCCATAAATGTTGGTTTCTGTGGTTTGTGATGCCAGCTCTCGTAAATGTCGCCTCGTCTGTCCACATAATTGTTTTGTAAAACATCGGATTACGTCGTATACGACCGCCAAGCCACGAGCAATAAGTCTATGTGTATAAAAAGTTAAAATCATATGTGTCAGAAAGAATTTTCCAGGTCAAGGAGGATGGTGCTACATCCGTATTCCATAACAGCTGGAGTGCCACAGGGCTCGGTGCTTGGGTCTGTACTATACACATTATACACATCCGACTTTCCTAAGATCCCAGACGTGACCATTGTAACTTATGCAGATGATACAGCAATTCTAGCATCTAGTGGGTGTCCTGTGCAAGCCTCCAAAATCCTACAAAACGGCCTCAACAGGATAGACAAATGGCTCAAACAATGGAGAATAAGAACTAGTGCATCTAAGTCAGTCCAGATAACATTTACCTTAAGAAGTACGAACTTCCTCACCAAGATTCAGTGAAATACCTAGGAATGCACTTGGATCGAAGGCTGACTTGGAGGAAGCACATACAGACCAAGAGAGATGAGATCAACCTAAAACATAGGGGGCTATACTGGCTACTTGGTTGAAACTCAAAACTATCAGTGGATAACAAGCTCCTGATCTACAAGACAGTACTTAAACCAATATGGACCTATGGCATTCAATTGTGGGGTTCTGCTTCTGACTCAAACATAATGATGATACAGAGAGTTCAAAACTGTATTTTAAAGCACTCCGCAAATTCACCCTGGTTTATAAAAATTGATGAGCTCCATAAGTACCTAAATATAAACACAGTCAAGGATGAAATTAGACGCCACAGCTCCAAATATAAATCAAGGCTAAAAAACAATCCTAACCATCTAGCAGTGCAACTCACAATCCCTAAGAGCATGGGACGATTAAAGAGGCGCAAAATTATGGAACTTGATAGTCAACTGTAGCTGACTGTAGTAACTTTAGGAGTGGAGTCCTAATGAGGACTTGAACTCTACACGCCATATTCTCGCCACAAATCTGCTCATAGACTCAATTCAATTCAATTCAATATGTTTATTGCAAGTCACACGTTACAAAGATGTTATTACATTAAATTAAATTAGACCGATATGTGACACCCTGTCAGGGCACCGCAACATTAGTAGAGCGCTAGAGCTATTGCAAGTTATTTCAATTACTGACTACATTACAAAATCGCAGATTACAAATCATTCATATTTTAAAATAATATAACTAATGTAAATTCAAATTAAATTTAAGTTAAACATAAATTACAAGAGTTGACAATGAAATTAAATTACAAAAATTAATTACATTATTATTTCTTAGGTATGTACATTGGCATATTCAAAATTATCGTTGAAGAATTCTTCAATACTGTAATAACTTTTATCTATCAAAAGCATCTTTAGTTGCTTAATAAATATTGTTTCCTTCTCTATACTTCTTATATAGAGTGGTAAATGATTATAGATTTTTACTACCATTACATGAGGACCCGAGGAAAATATTTTTAGCTGTGAAAAGGGAACCTTAAATTTATTTAAGTACCGGTCATTTCGTCTGTTAATATTGATTGGAGTGTATAATTTGGGGTATTTTCTTATAAATTTGCATGACTCTAATATGTAAATTGAAGTTACAGTTAATAAGTTATGTTTTTTGAAATAAGATTTGCAAGATTCCATATGATCAATATTCATCAGTATTCGAATACATTTCTTTTGCAGAGTAAATATAACATTAATATTTGCACTGTTGCCCCACAGAATTATGCCGTAAGATAGTCTGGAGTGGGCGTACGCGTAGTAAGCTGTGAGGGCTGATTTGAAGTCAGTTTCGCGTTTCAGGTGTCGGAGTGCATATATAAATGATGATAATTTACCCGCTAATTTTTGTATGTGCGTTTTCCAATTCATGTTTGTATCAAGGTCTATTCCTAACAATGTTGCAGAGTTTACAAATTTTAATTTAGTATTTAGATATTGGTATTCTAGAGTCAATGGATTTTTTTGATATGGTTTGAATTGAATCAATTTGGTTTTTTCTAGATTTAATTTTAAATTATGTTGGTCTAGCCACTGAATAATAGCATTTAAGTTTTGATTTAGTTTAGTTTCTAATTCGGTATTACTTATACAAGGAATCACCATTGACACATCATCGGCAAATAGTACACAGGTTTCATCCAAAAAAGCAGGCAGGTCATTTATGTAAATTAAGAAAAAAAGACACCCCAAAACACTTCCCTGTGGGATAGAGCCTTTCATAACTGTTTTCTGAGATCGAAAGCATTGTATTTTTCCAGTGTTAAAGTCGGTATGATCTATTTCTACATATTGCGAGCGATTTTTGAGGTAAGATTCGAACCATTTATGTGCAGGTCCTCTTATACCAGTTATGTAAAGTTTATGTAGTAGTATGTGGTAGGAAATTCGGTCGTAGGCCTTACTCATATCGAGTAAGAGCCCAATAGCGTACTTTTTATTTTTAATAGATTCTAAAATAGTTTGAGTGTATTTATAAATAGCTAATGTAGTTGAATGATGCTTTCTAAAACCACATTGGCTGTTATGGAATATCTTATATTTTTCATAAAAAGCATGGACTCGGTTTGCCATCGCAGTTTCAAATATTTTTGATGCCGTAGGTAGCAATGCAATAGGTCGATAGTTGTTTGGGTCAGTAGTGGTTCCTTTTTTTGTAAATAGGCTTTATAATAGAGTGTTTTAATGAATCTGGGAAAGTGCATTCGCTAAATGATTGGTTTATTAGTCTTGAAAATGGATATGCTAATTCTTCTGCACAGTATTTTATTAATGTGGGTGGAATTTCATCTAGTCCGAACGATCTTTTACTCTTTAGGTTTTTTATTATTTTTAATATTTCTTTAGTGTCAGTTTGACCCAGAAACAATGAGTTTTCGACATTTTTAGTAGCAGTTTTTTGTAATGTGTGGTTTTGCTGTGTTTGTGGGCTTCCTACCGAGCCAAAAAATTCGTTAAATGTATCTGCAATTAATTTTGGATTTTTTATTTTGGAGTTATTTACGTGTAGTATTATATTGTTTTTATTTTTACATGGCTTTTTATTTGTTATATTATGTATTATTTGCCACATGGATCGTGTTTTATTGGATGCATTCTGGAACAAACGTGTATTTGTTATTTTTTTCGATTTATGTATTGCTTTTTTAAGTATATTACAGTATTTTTTATAATAGTTAATTAAAATTGTATTTTTTGTTTTTGTGGTTAATATTCTTAATAATCGTTTGTTTCTACATGACATTTTTAAGGCGGGTGTTAAGTATGTTTTACTATTAATTGATTGGGGGTTAGTTTTTATAACTTTTTTAGGTATACAGTTATCTAGAACGTATTTTAGATATTCGTAGAAGATATTATAGTTGTCGTTTATGTTATTTGTTTTTAAAATTATATTGTCCCAATTAACATTTAATAATTGTGATTTAAATGCATACATACCTTTTTCATTGAATATTCTTTTTTCTATAATAAAACAAAAAGAAGGCTTGCTGGATGTAGGAATATTTAGTATTAACCCTTTATGGTCTGAAAACCCTAATTCCTTTACTTCAACACCTGAATGAGTTTTAAATTTGACAAATATTAGGTCTAGGCATGACGAGCTCGTAGGGGTAATTCTTGTAGGGTCTCTAACCAACTGTCGAAAATTATATGTAAGCATTAGATTCATAAGTGTCGTTTTTTCATTATTACTTGTTAAGAAATTTACGTTTAAATCTCCCCCAATAATTATATCCTTGGTAGTATCTTTTACTGACAGTAACATCAAAAGTTCGTTCAAGCTATTGTAGAAAACTTCAACTTGTCTCTTGCTATTAGGCCAATATAAAGTAATAACTATCAATTTAGGTTTTATCAATTCTATTGCACAGATTTCAAATATTTTTTCTATAGACAATATACTTATATCTAGTCTATTTATATATTCCAAATTATTTTTAATAAATGTACATACTCCTCCTCCTTCATGCTTCTCCCGGTTAAAGTATGACCCCAAGATATAATTATTTAAATATATTAAATTAATCTTTTCCTTACTAAGCCATGTTTCGGTTATGCATATTATATTTATATTTTTATCTTCTTGAACGAAGTCTTCAAGTAGGTGTATTTTATTGTTAACACTTTGCATATTCTGGAATAAAATTAGGAAATCATTCTCGAATAGACAATGACTGATTGTACAAAAAAAAAAAGAAAAAAAAAGTTTTATGCATGCACTAATTTCATTTTTGCGAAATTACTGTGATTTTAGCGTCATAAAAATTGTTTAAAAGCATGATTGTATCTGCTTCCCAGGAGAATACATTGTTTTGGTTGGAACTCCGACACCAGATATTATGATATACCAAACCTTCAAAAGACTATTGGTCTTAGGAATATGCTTTTCAGATCTGGAATTCATATTTTATTAAAGATACCGAACTTCTGGAGAAGGTACAGAGAAATTATATGCATATTATATTTATATTTTTATCTTCTTGAACGAAGTCTTCAAGTAGGTGTATTTTATTGTTAACACTTTGCATATTCTGGAATAATATTAGGAAATCATTCTCGAATAGACAATGACTGATTGTACAAAAAAAAAAAAAGAAAAAAAAAAGTTTTATGCATGCACTAATTTCATTTTTGCGAAATTACTGTGATTTTAGCGTCATAAAAATTGTTTAAAAGCATGATTGTATCTGCTTCCCAGGAGAATACATTGTTTTGGTTGGAACTCCGACACCAGATATTATGATATACCAAACCTTCAAAAGACTATTGGTCTTAGGAATATGCTTTTCAGATCTGGAATCCATACTTTATTAAAGATACCGAACTTCTGGAGAAGGTACAGAGAAATTATCCAGAGTTCTAGAGTCCATGACATGTGAAGAACTTCTGAAAACATTAAAGATAGAGGATTGCAGAAGTCATGGAGATTTAATAGAAACTTATAAAATTTTAAATGGGCATTACAACTTTGAAGATTTTTAAAATATATTAACAAGAAACCATAACAAGGCCACCACTCAAAATTGTATACCAGAATTTCAAAATATAACCACAAGAATTGTTTTACAAATCGAGCAGTCAAATCATTGAATAAACTTTTGTAGTACCAGCCCAAAATGTTAACCAATTCAAGAACCGACTAGACAAATTCTTATTTTATAAATGAGAGAAAAGTAATCAAAATAACAGGATATGCACCAATCAGTTGTCTACAAATGTCTGGATGATAACTTTTAATAGTAATAATAATATCCTAAAATCACACGTGGTTGTGCCAGAAACACTACTGGTAAGCCAGAATGTCAAAACCATAAGAGTACTTTTCTTCCAGAGTACAATAAAGTACTCTTGTTTTCATGAAGTAGTACCACTAAAAATATTTCGTCAAAAAGTCCTCAATAAAAATTGTAGGAATTGAACATGTTGCACAAAAACTTTATTTGTTGCAAACAAAAAAAGTTTTTATTATTATTTCCTTTATTTCATTTCAAACAAAAATTTTTACAATGTATAAACACTAAAAAATATAACATTTAAAAATACAAAAATGCAGTTCTCCATTGATAGCAAGATCAGGGTCCCGGCTACCGGTGGTTAAGGATCCAGAGAAAGGAACCTCCTCACTATACGAGCCGTGTCCAGAAGTACTGCCTTCTGTACCTGACTCTTGATACAACCACCTAACGCAAGCCTCTTAAGGTGTTTGAGTAAATATCAAAAAAATTGTACATAATAAAAATTTATGTGTCCTCACTACTAACTCGGGTTTAAAAAATCCTGTAGTGAATAAAAAAGCCGTTTTTTTTTATAAGGCACTAAAATATATATGCTTTTGTATAAAAATACCAGAATAACTGAATAAGCCTTAAAGAAATAAAATAAAAAACCACATCTAATAAAGTGGATTTTTCTTTTGCCATATAAAAAACAGATGTCTCCACGTGCCAATTTTAAAAGAAAAAAATTATACTTTTTTTTTATCGAACTACGACAGATGTCTTTTATACCACATACTTGTAAAATGATCACGGTGCATAAGAAACCTTTTTAATTATTTATAAACCTAGTAATAAATGAAAAAAAATAAGTAAAAGGTATGTCTCCGTATTCCATTACTTTGTGTGACGAGCCTTGTGTGACGAATTATTGTGTCTTAATTATACAGTTTCCGAACTTATCCGTACTTTTCACATCTAGCAACATTCAATTTACTACCAACCTTGCAAAATAAAACGTCAGCCATCATAATTTTGAAGTTAATGATAGCGAGACTTGTGTTATCGGTTTTGTCGCTATAAAAAAATATACTTGTGTGACATAAAATTTCGAATAAGTTTATTGATATTATTACAGATATATTATCATAAGACCCTATTTGCATTAAGTAAATCGTGCAATAGACAATAATTGTAAATATCTTTTTACTTTGTTTGTTGTGCGTGGTTTCTTGCTCTGACAGGTTATATTTTGCCTCCACTGTGTGACATTGGATGACGTCACACAAAAGAAAAGGGTGCATTCTCATTGGCTATTATTTTATTTGTTTCAAAATGTTCGTTATGCTTACTTAGTCCAAATTATATTTCCTGGAATGGAAATAAACATTGGAAATTTGGAACGTTTCCGAAAAATGTGTTGTTGAGGTAATAAATTAAAATTAATTTTCCAAGTGGATTTTTGTACCTATGTACAGGCAACAGCACGTCGGGCTATACAAAACTGTCAAAATTTCTCCAAACGATTTTCAACCTAAGACTATTCAATATAAAGTGCATAATCGATTGGGAAAATTTGACAGCTTTTGGTAACCCAACGTGCTGTTGTCTGTACTAAAAGCTAATGTCGTATTTTCTGATGCCCCCAAACAAATTAACCAACCGTATCAATGTGCCCATCATTATAATAGTAGTCAATATTTCCTATTCTTTACATGTTATTTACAATTACTTTTGTGTTTATTTGAAATCAAAAATCCAGATAGTTTGCAAGTTATTGCCAATAAATTGAGAAATAAAAATAACTTTAAAAGAAACAAATATTCTTTCTGATTTTGTTTCACAATAATATTGAGCTTTATCTAGGCAACCGGTATAATCGGGAATGTTACGTAAACTTATCCAATAGGGTGCTTGCTACTCTGTTTTTACGCTAAACAATTTTTTTTCTGGTTTTTAATAAAGTTATTTGTGGGCTAAAAATAATAATATTTATTTTTAGGAAACATTTAACATTGTGTCTGCAGGTGCATTTACATGGTACACCTATAGTTATAATGTGTACTTTCAGACAATGGTACAAAATTGTTATTTATTTATTATTTAATTAAGTTATACTTCATAGTTTTGCATTTAAAGTTAATTTGTATAAATGCACCTTTATATTCTTTTGTGTGACACATATTCCTTTGTGTTACAGATAATATATTATTCCTTTGTGTTTATATTGTGTGATGTACAATTTTTTTGATATTCACTCTTATGGAGGCTCTTGGCTATCAGTCCATGTGCAGATATGACTATCGGAACAATAATTGCTGAATCAATGTCCCACATGTCAACAATCTCGTGAGCTAAATCAAGATATTTGTTTTATTTACCTTTTTCAGCTTATTATTATTATTATTAACATGCGCTGTGAAACCAGAGCCTCCAGCAATTGAAGCGCACTCTCCAAGATTTCGGCCTGTATAACCGAAAATTGGTGCCAGGCCATGGGTTGCTGGTGGAGGGTTTGGCAGAAGGGGTAGCATTAACTTTACGGAGGCCGAACTACGACTCCGAGCAGTAATTATTAATACACATAAATGGTGTTGTAAAAGCTCAAATAAAAGACAACTTACTCTCCTTCTTCTCTTTGAGGACAGTACGAATTTTCTTCTTTCGCCTAACGATAAATTGACCATCGGCCAGTTGGCCGATGCCCCCATCTTCGACTACAATCTCTCTTACATTTTCATCCTGGGTTCCACATTCAACGCAGTAATAATAACCATCAATTAGTTTTACTTCGGTATTACCGCACACAGTACAAGGGTCTACTGTTGTGGTATCCATAGCTTTTAGCTGATTACAAAGAGTATTTAATCACTACGTTTTAGCTGATTAAATTAATAACTAGTTAAGTACAGTTTCCTGATAGTAGGGCCAATAAAAACACGTGCGTAAAAACAGCAGTTGAAAAATATGTATCACAGATTAGAAAGAATATGTCTTGTAATTTTTTTGCTTCACGCGCCGCACCGCGGCACAGAGAAGGTAATCACTACGTTTTACACCGCGGGCACAGATTAGAAAGAATATATTATTTTTAAACGTCGCGGGTGGATCACAGATTATTGTTGTTAGGGTTTTTGGCTTTTATTTATCTCTTCTTACATTTATTTATCTCTTCTTTCTTGATGTTTGCTTTAAAATATGGGCGTCAGATATTTTAATGCATCTAAGCAGTGCTTGGAAAGAAATGCATGGCAACAGGGACCTTATGATTGTGACTGATGAGTTTCCAACCACTATACAATTCTAAACGCCACATACACAAAACCTTTATTTCAATGATTCCTCATAACTGTTCGTCAACACGGATGCTTATGCAACAAAAAGACACCACTTTCATTGCACAAAATCCATTCCGAAGCAATTTTGAACTATCAAAATAAAGATCGACATCCAGACGCCATGGTTTCCCGCCAAACCTTAGATTAGATTATATACCTGTAGATGGAGCCATATGACGTCATCAAACTGTTAAAGTGAGATAGCTAGATATAAAACCTATGCAAAGAATAAAGAGAGAAGATTAATTTTTTGTCCCTGTCACCGTGGCCTGTTTTTTTGTTTGTCACAATCAACATTGTGACAAACAATGAAATGTTTGTGTTAGTCAATCTCTCGCGTTAGTAGTTTTATCATTTTTTTGTGTACTTATATGTGTTTTTGGTGATCAAATTAAATAAAAAATATAAGTGCGATGGTGGGCTGTGCTATTTTGGGGTGTAACAGTCGAAGTGAGCGAAATATTGTCGGAATAACATTTCACGCGTGAGTATGTAAAATTTTCTTTCATTTGGATAGAAAACCCTTTAAAACAATGAGTTTTTAGTTTTTCCAGGTGTGATCCAACGTATTTAGCTCATTGAATTCTTAAATAATGGGCGATTTTTCATATTAATTTAAAAATAGCTTGATGATGATAAGAATTTTGGGCTGTCATATAGCGAATTTCATTTACCCCATTTTGCAATTTGTGGTGCGTTCCAAAATGATTTCAATTTACTCGGGGTAGAGTGAATTTTACTCTAAGCCGTTCCAAAACAAACCCGAGTGAAACCGAAGGTAAACGAACATTTACTGTGACAGTTGCTCGAGTATTTTGGAACGACTTTGGGGAGAGTAAAATTTACCCCGCTGGGGCGATTTTTATCGGTGTTTGGAGACCGGTAAAATTTACCTGACAGCTGTCAATCTGTTGAGCATCATCTACGTTTTTATATTCATGATCAAATTCTTAATTATTATTTTTGTAATTACACAAAAACGATGGTTACTGTAAAATAGTATTTTATTTACATAAAGTAAAAAGTTAGTTTATTAAATTCGTGCGCAGAGTTGTCCAATATATGATAATAAACAAATTAAAATGGCGACATGTCATGTTTTCATATTTTTACTCGAGATTTCCTCGTTAGCGTTCTAAAACAATGTTTTTTCTCTTTCGAGCGTCATGCTCTGACTCTTTCTTATTCACGAAGTAAATTTTACCCTGGCGTCACTGGTTTTGGAACGCACCCTTGGTGATTATTATTTAAACATTTTAGATTTCCTAATAATAGTAAAAGTAATGTCAATACGAATTGGGCGGATGGTACTGGATGATAAAATTGGGAACCAACCAAAATACTCCAGGATTTCTTCAATACATTTTGAAAAGGAATCATTCATATTATAAAAAAAAGTACAACTTATGTAAGTAGGTACGTGTTATGTAGGTTACCTGTCTAAATGGTTTTTAAAATTTGCAGTTTTCGAGTTCATCCCAAGAAAATATATTGACAGAGTCCACAAGGACACTGGTGAAAGTCCAAAAACCAGTGACACCTCCCACAAAAAGGGTGAAGATTATTTTACAAGAAGTGCAAAATATTCAACCAATGCAACAATGTGTATACCGTTTTACCCATAATTTGGGAAAATATTGCGTAATAGTAACACTGGCATTTTAAAAAAAAATATAGCTGTTTCACGAGTGGCCACGCGATGGCTCCATCTACAGGTATATAATCTAAGCGCCAAACACTCCGGATCACAGATTAGAAAGAATATGTCTAAAGACTAAGTATCTACGCTAAGTATAGAAAGCTTAGAGTACTTACCTTCATTTTTTAGTAGCAAGTATGGCCTCCAGTAGGCCTATTCCCTAACTTTTTTTGACAGTTGAAAGTGATCATCACTGAGTGAATTTCATATTCATTGCTGTTTTACACGTCACGCTACTAAGGCACTTGTCGTGTAAAAACAGCAATGGATATGTAATTCACTCAGTGATGATCACTTTCAACTGTCAAAAAAAGTTAGCGAATAGGCCTACAAATTTCTCTATAGCTTCATGTTCTAATCTGTGTCACAGAGTAGAGTAAAAGTACATTTGTATAATATACTCTGTGCATATACGTAGTATCTGAGACAAAGAATCCTGTAGACTGGGCATCCGCGTACACCCTGTAAGGGATAGACTGAGAGTTGACATGACAGTGACAGAAGTGACTGACGTCAACAGAAGAGGCCAGGTTTTTAAAAAAAATTACCCCATTAAATGTTTAAAATATTTTGATTTGCCTTATTTTGAAATGTTTGAAAAATGTGTGTACTCTCGAGTTCATCTCCCTTCTCATGACTGGATGGACGACAATAGGATTTTTGAAGTGCGCCGTGCGTCGTGGTGGAGTGGTCTGTAAAGCTAGCTAGCACAGTAAGCAGTCCGAGTTCAAATCCCTGGTAGTAGCAATCTCTCTAGCATCTCTCATATTATGGTCTGGACAATATAGGCTACATTATAACCGACTTTAATGATAGAAGGAGTCATATTTTCCTTGTAAAATATTAATTTTAGACGATTTCATTCCTTTTAAGTTTTTACACAAAATCATGTTGTGGTTGCTAAGCAACGAGAAAATAATTAGATTAATATTTCCTCGTATCTTATAGCAACAACAACAAATGTTAAACACCATGGGGTAGGTAATATTGCCTATCCCTGGTGTTTAACATTAGTTGTTTACGTAGTGAGATTTCAGTTTTTAAACTTACTTTATAATTTTGAATATCCTCGTGGCGCCCACGAGTTCAAAGAAATAAACAATCATAAAAAGATATTAAAAAAATTTAAAACCAAAAGATCGACGTCGAGACGCCATGGTATCCCGCCTAACACTCAATTCAAAGTATTTATTGGTTTATAGCGTGGTAAAACGTAAATACAAAGTATAATACGATTTTAGTGGTACTCCTTTTCATGGTATGTATTTACAGCTCGACCAGCAGTACGTGCTTGAATATCCGTGAATGTAAATAATTAACGACAACGATAATTCCAAGAATTTATTGGTTTTTATAGCGCGGTAAAACGTAAATGCCTAGTATGATACGTTTTTGGCGATGTCCTTTTCATGGTATTTACAGATTGACCAGCAGTACTTGCTTGAATATCCATGAATATTATGTCCTAGAAATCTGAAACATTAAGATAACTTAAATCTTTGTATTTACCCAACAACAAGGACAGCTTCAAATTATATTACTGGTATCCCTAAACTGCAGTATAATCCAGAAAAATAAGAAATCTACAAAATGACGCTCCGACAGTCAAATTATATAGCAATTGACAACTACAACTAAACTACTAAATTTGGTCGGATTTCTATGACAATTATTGGACAATAACAATATTTTCGTAAGCAAATTTTCATGATTTTTTTAGTTTTCTATCAAGCTTGAGATCCTATATTATTCGATTTTAATCTAAACTTTATTGTATAATGCCAATAAAATACTAATTTAAAGTAGTTTTCGTACTTACGAGTAATAACTTATTTTCTCACAATTTCGGTAGCTACGGCTTTTACAGCCGATTACACAACAATGCATTGTAACAATCACAAGCAGGATATAGTTTCCAACACTTGTACGTTTTACACACTGATAACAACACTTTGTAAACACAAATATTTTGAATATTTACTATCATCAACAGTTTGTTGTGTCGTTGCTTTGACACCAAAATTTTGTGTCAAATAAGCGAAAAGTGAAACTCTGACAAGGACAAAAATTATAATGAGTACTCTTTCACTCTTATGGGTATCTGTATACACTTATCCTTCTTACACTTAGCTGTCAAAACTCATGCCAAGTCTACAGGATTCTTTGTCTAAGCGTAGTATAGACATATACTCTCTAACCTGTGCGTAGTATCTCTAACTAGTCTGTGGTGTCGTACTGCCGCAAATTGGTAATTTTTGTAGCGTTTTGGTTTGGTTGTCCGTCATCGATAACTCTCTTATTTCGGGCGTGTGCTCTTTTTTCCAGATAAACTGAAAGAAAGTAGCAGTCTATCGTAGACATTTAAGTTCAATATTATCACCGCGTCATCTCTTGCCAGCGAATGATGATAAAGCTTTTTCTACCACACCCTTGAAATTTGTTAGCGTTTTCGTGTTTATTAGTTGAGCCGCATTGGGCTGTTCGGTCGGTGGTCAGGCGAGAGTCTTTTCGTGAAGAAGTTCTGTGCGTGTACCGTGTTGATATGTGTGATAGTTACCGAGAGTTTAAGGTGAGCAGTGCTTGATTCGGGGCTAGCGGGACGTATAAATATTGATGGGCTGTGTGACCGCGCGGAAGGCGGCGAAGCGGCCGCATCGGCGGATTCTTGCTTCCTGGAGGGTCGACAATATAATCCGCCACACTGGAACTGATGGAATTAGAGAACATTGTCGCCAACACTGTCTACTTGAAAGCGAGAGAGGGTATGTACCAAATTTACAATTGAAATTGGTTCTTCGTTTAGAATTATTCATGAATAGTAGCGGCCGCTGAGAGTGAATATTCAAATCAGATTCGTATGTAGGAACTTGTTTTTTATTATTTCAAATCTATAAATTAGTACTGTGCTAAATGGATGCTTCTAAATGTTTTTGTTTAACTAGAACATACTTACTAGTACAAACTCCCGTCATATCTCTTTACTTTTGTTATCTTTAACGACATTGGATACTTAAACAGGCTCTGAACTTGATATAAATTCTTTACTTAGTTCTTTTAGAATCGTTTCTATAATTTTTATTCATTTTAATATAAAGGCACTTATAATTCAGTTGGGAAGCACTTTAGAAAGAAGTACCAAATTTATCGCTTTTTTGGGGTGGTGGGTAAAAGAAGGGGGAGGCTGCTAACCCCCTCCTACACATTTTTTTTGATATAAATTGCATAGATTAAAAAAAAACTAAATATGAAAATTCAAAATACTATTTAATCATCAAGAAACACAGAACTGTTTTTACCTCCCAACTTCTGCAAAATTGATAAAAAATGAGAAAAAAATCCTAATTGCATCATAAAACCCAAAAGACATCTAAAAGTCCTTAAGTAAAATGTGAAAAAGTCGTTTCTGGCGCTTTGCCGGCCTCCGCTCGCTCGGCTCGCACGTAATTATTGCTTTGTTGTGGCTGAATGAAATAAGGTCCTTTACTTTACTATTATCGATATAATTTTAAAACAACAACAACTGTCAAACTATTTGATAAAATATTTTCGAAGTAAATTTGTATGTAATTTCGAAATATTTTATTTGAGCATTTATATAAATGAAATTGCAATTAATGTGTTAGTCTACAGTGTGTCTATCGACACAATAAGTATGAAGCTATTCTATAAGGTACCTCTTTCTAAAGCTGAGCCTTCAGTTGTTCAGAATATGTATGGAACTTTGTTTGCATGCACACTGGACAGCATCAAATTGTACTCTTGAAATAATTTTATCATCAATATTGATTACGTTTACGCGGACCCATAATACCCAATCTGCTGAGAAGATTTAGAGTGCAAAATTTGTCCTGGTCGTTGGCTTTTATTTGTTTGTTTACTAAGGATTATTACTTTTTTGGTTTGGTACCCCTTATAAGTAGGCAAACTGTCACTATTTGTTTGCACTGCATGGGAGTTTCATCTGAGTTCTTGATATTAGAAATAAAAGATTTATCTGTTTCTATGATAAACATTATGTATTTTTTTATTGTATTTCAATTTGATTCATAAATAATGATAATGTTTTATATTCACTTATACCTGCAACATTTTTGAAAGCAACTTTTGAAAAGTCCGTAAACTCTAAGTCCAGATTGGCTTAGAATTTATTTATGGACTTTTGATTGATAAATTGTCCTGTGGGGCCGTGCGGGTCATTTGCCATAGTAAAAAGATGGACATGCTGTTTGACGGCAGTCTAGAGACATCTAAAGTGATGGAAGGCATTCGGACACATGGTGTCCACAGCGGCCCCTGGGTCCCAATATGGTGGCAGTCATTGTTTTCAGATGATTTGAAATTTTTTAGAGTTGTGGATATGGCTGTCAATGCCAGTCTTTTACAAGCTGATTTACGTACACTTATCGAATGGTGTGTGAAAAACTGAATGAATCTAAACGCTTATAAATGCTCATGTATACACTTTTCTAGAAAACAAAATAACACAAATTACCATTAAAGCGCATCAATGGAGAAACTGATGTTGACACTGTCAAGGATAGTGGAGTGTGGCTTGATAATAAATTAAGATTAAATACAGACATTGACAAAATATATTTCAAGGGTTTCAAAAATTTTGGGTTTGTGTTACGAAACTGCAAAGATTTTAATTCTAAAACGAAGATTATTTTATTCAATACATTTTTGCTTAGTGGATTGGAATACTGAAGTTTGTCTGAAATCCTTTTTACGACATATTATTAAAGAATACTGGAAAGTATCCAAAACTTTTTTTGTGGCATCTTACATACTCTTGTAAATTGGGCAAGACAATTCCAAAATATGACGAAATGCTGAATTATATTTCTAAATCCTACCCCTTTTGGATTGAAGACGCTTGCATGACTTATTGTTTCTGCACATGCTAGCGAATGCCATCCTTGTGGCTCCTGAATTAGTCTAGTCTAGTCATTTTCAACATCATTAAAACTCCCTCGCACTTCGAGATATAAACTTCTGGTGCACTTTGTCTTATAAGATAGTTCAACAGCTTGGCTAAGATCAAAGACTTGGATCTCTTCACACACGTCTTTCGTAATTTCAGAAATTCACTTGTCTGATTTTGTTTTTTTTTATCATTAGGGAAAAGGTGTAATATCTATTTTTTGTTTTTGTATCGGTATTTTTTGTTTTGCATTTTAGAGAGTACAAACTTATAATTCTTACTGGACACGTGCGTGCTCACGTTAACACAGTATTACTATGTTCAAAATGTTTAGAATTTCTCGAAAGGGGCTGTTACTGTGCAAGCGTGACAACAACATACGTAACGTGGCGTCATGTACGCAATTATCTCTTTTCGGCACTTTATATAAAATCTATTATTACACCATTGGGCTTTTAAACACCATGCGTCTTTAACTGTTTAAAGTATAAGCCAAAATATACTTAAAAAAATTGTTTATTCGGTTATAAAATAATTAATAAATAATAACATCCTAAAGGGGCCATCCATAAATAACGTCACACGAATTTTAGGACTTTTTAACCCCTCCCCCCGTCCTTGTCACAGGTTGTCACATTTTTAGAACCCCTCCCCCCTGATGTGACGTCACACATTTTTTATTTTATGCATGTATTTAGAAATAATAAAAAAAACCAGTTATTTTAATTTTTTCTTTTTTTTTCTTAAACCTACTCAAACCCTTACCAGAACTCTCGTGAATTTAGTGTCTAACTTGCATTACAACGCCGCTCTAGAAGTTGATTGTTATTGCAAGAGAGATAATCTCATAGCGAGAGTGCTAAAGTATTAAAAATATAGATCGAGTTCGAAAATGTTTAGATTTTTTTATTCACATATAAAATTCGCGTTTTAGTACTTTAAATTTTAACATGTAACGTCACAAAACTCGTGATCTGGTGATACCCTCCCCCCCCCTTTAACGTGTGACGTAATTTATGGATGACCCCAAAACATGCCATTTTAGTACTATATTAGCCATTTTAGTATAATTTAAATATAAATGCCTTATTTAGAAATTGTAATGAAATATTAATGATGATGTAGTACAACAATGGCCGAAGTAGACTTAGGTCAGTTCTATTTTTTTTTTTTTTTTTTTTTTTTTTTTTTTTTTTTTTCTGAGGTTTTTGTTGTTTTGGCAGTTTTTTATTTTATTGGTCAGTTCTATTAGCTTCACTTATAGTCTGAAACTGTCCTTATACAAACATTGGTCATTTTAAGATTAGGATTTTATTTAAATGTATAGCTTACTTTTGTGTAAAATAACGATGCATTGAGCCTTAGGTCATTTTAATGACAACAAAATAACGTCCCGCCGCAGACGAAACTGTGAATCGGGCACTGTTGTTCCGGGGAAAGGGTGGGTAATAAAGAGTCACAATATGTCTGTTTATCCTGTTCTAACACGAATTCGTCAGTATTTGAAAGACTAGCCGATAGATCAGATTTTTGTGAGTCAGTTCGTGTTTTTAACTCAATTCACCAAAATTTTGAGTTGATTCACTTTCGTTCTGGGGGTGCGATATATCGTCGACAGCAAGTATCCCACTGATGTCGGCCGGCATCGCTATGTATGTGTTGTGCAGTTACACATGTTTCTAGGTGTGGGTGTCGGCTCGATGTAGAATTATAAAAAGCCAGCTTATCGTGTCGGTCTATGAAGAGCATAGTTTGTCGATGTCGTGGCGTTGAGTACTGTCGGTGCGGGGTCGAGCTGAATAACGAAGAAACGCCCATTGGCGTTACTTACTACGTTTGCGGCGGCGATACGCTGCAAATTTTCCCCCAGATTTGTGTCTCCCATAGTCCGATGAATTTAGCTCCATTTTTAAATTAAAAACATTATGATACCGAGTTTTCAGGCTTAGATTTAATTTGATAATGAAAATGGTATTTCCTCTTATAGGTCTCACTGATCCCTACCCACATACTGTCGGTATTACAATCGATTGTTTCATTTCATTTAATGTCTATTGTTTGTCGCTGTTCGTTATTATTTTAGTTACAACTATACAAATGATTTTGATTATATGTATACAATTTGTACATGGATTTCAACTTTCCGAAAGGCCAAATGAATAGCCGTCGCGATAATAATTGTAGCAATATCCGAATTGCTGGGTCTGCGGAAATTCTTTAGAGTGTAAAAACTTTCTGTCCTGGTTGTCTGCTTGTTTGTTGGATCATTGATTTAGTTAGTTTTGGGTTTATTGACCCTTTTATGTAGACAGGCTGGCCGCCTGTCACTTTTGGGTCACTCCATGGCCCATAAGGGCTATGCTGGGAGTTTCTCTGCGTGATCATATCAGAAATGATGAGATCCGCTGGATAACTTAAGTCACCAATATAGCCCAAAGAATCGAGAACCTTAAGTGGCAGTGGGCAGGCACATTGCGAGGAGGACTGACGGCCGTTGGGGCGGAAAGGTCTTCGAGTGGCAACCGCGTACTGGAAGACGCAGCGTTGGTAGGCTCGCCCTAGGTGTACTGACGATCTAGCAAAGATCGCGGAAGTCGCTGGATGCGCGCTGCGCAGGATCGATCGGGTTGGAGGTCCTTGGAGGCTTATGCCCAACAGTGATGGCCCATATCATGTGTATCAATGAAGCATCAAATGTTACCTAAAACTTTGCTCAATTCTTTTGAGATAGCGTGATAGTGTATTGTAGCGGTACAATACATTATTCTTCTTTTTCTCTTAAGTTTATTCCATTCTATTCTCGGGTGTTATCTAGTACGTACGGGTTAGCCTAATGTCATTTTTGCCAGTCCCCTTTTCAGGCGTTTGACATGACTTGTTTTTTACGACTACCTTCTCCAGGGACAGTCAACTTCAACGTTTCAATCAAATGGAAATCGAAGGGACAGGTAAAAAGGTCTTGTAACCGCCGACCATGTATGAGAACAGTCACGAGAGTGGATGGAGCGAAGAAATATGTAAGGATCGTAGCAAGTGGAAAGAAGTTATCTCTGACTACTATACATATAGACACGAGATATGCAGAGAGAAAGGCGTGACTTTATGTAATGTATGTTGAAAACGGTTAAATACAAATTTAAGCATTTCGATTCACGTCAGGTCTTACTCATTTTTTCTTACTTATTTTTTATTTATTTTGGTATGCACACATTGTATTCTTATAGATATATTTATTAACCAAAGGATCATAAATGTATGCTTAGCACCTAAATTGAGCGAAATCTATCTAACAATAACAAAAATGGTGGTGGGTATCAAGACTTAAATTAATTAGTTCATTAATGTGATTAGTTGAATTATATAGAAAAGCTTTTACAACATAAATTATTATTATAAATGAACCAAATGCGTGGGTGTAATAACTGCCCAAAATTTACGCATGTAAAACTGTAATTTTAATTATATTATTATTATCTGTAATGATGTTTTGAAATCATTACCAAATTGTAAGCTGTGGAGTTTTTTTCGCCATTTCTTCTCCATCTCAGCATAATAATAATTATTTCGTCCCGAAATGGTGGTAGGGTTTTGACGATTTAAAAGTACTTAGCAAAGTCCATTTAAATAAAGAGCTTTTCATTTCATTTCATTTCACTACACACAGCCCACAGTACAGCATAGCCATTAGTCGCGTCTCTATTCAGAACTAAAGGGTTGTGTAATGTTAATTGCCATTAAACCAACGGTATTAACCGGCTTGCATATGAGATGGAACTGGCGTCTCCCGAGACGCGATACCTTGACTGCTCCGATTCATGGTCCAGCGAAACTGGAATACTGGTAGCTATGCTGGCTTTAATGCACTAACTGCATTTTTAATAGCTGTTCGGTTGGAGTACGCTTGTAGAGAAGGCAATTAAACATAGACGATGAAGTAGGTATTATCACGAACTCGTGTGAGCCGTGGCTCTTTATTTAGCTATCTAGTTCTAGTGAACGAATCACTCGAAATTAGATCCAAAGGGGGGCTCCATCCCCACGGGAGTACATGTACTCGTTCTGGTTTGTTGGTAGGACTTTCTAGCTAGCACAGCTACACCACTATAGTCTAAGATCCGAACCTAAAACGACCTTCACCGAGCTGATAATAGAATGAAACATGAAAAAATTGAAATCAACTCGGAAGCCGATCCCAAACCACCTGTATTCAGGGTGTTGGTTATTTAGTTTACATGTTGTATATATAAAAATTAATACTGACTGAATGAATGAATGACAGACTGACATATCAACGTACAGCCCAAACCGCTGGGCCTAGAGATTCCAAATTTGGTACGTAGGTTCCTTAGGAGGTCCAGGGATGCACTACGAAAAAACGAAAATTCACCCTCGAAGGTGGTGAAAAGTATTACTAGTATTTTTATAAACGTAATATAATGATTTTGTAGCAGGACCTCTTAAAACCTAAGTCAAATAATACTGGGTTTTGTAGTGTGCGGTTATTATAGCTAGTGGTGTTGGTGCGCGCAAGTGACGACACTCTGATTTCGCTACCATCTATTGTGTTATCGCATAATAGATCGGTTACCAAAGATAAGCTGTTGAAGTGTACACTTATAGGAATTTAAATAGTAATAGGTTAGGTACGTGTGTGTAAAAGTAAAATTAACAGTCTTCTCGATCCGTCTCAAAACCATCTGAAAAACGCTCCAAATATCGCTATATAACATAAGTATAAGCAACCGCCCTAATGTTAACATTGTTGAGTCGTCAATATGTATTAGCACGCTTTCCTTTACGCATAGGTACACTGCTGGTGTTAGCTAATCGTTCGAGTAAAGACGGTAGCGCTTTTGTTATTTTAAAACAACACGAATTTAAACTCGTAAATGTCCTTATTAAAATTTGGAAGATAGTCATAGTAACTGCAATAGTATCATATTCATGATTTTAATTTATTTTAGATCGGCCGACTATTATGTTTATTAAACAACCCACAAGCCGTTTGGTTTTTAGCTTTGAGAGGGAAGATCTTTGTGTTCATCTCAGCTGATGGTAAGTTAATGATAAGTCCGTTCCGTGGACGCAAGTTTCACCTGGACTGGAACCAAGGATGTCGCCAGCCTGTGGCTTAGAGGGGGGCAAGTTGATACTATGGAGGATGAGAAAAATATGAATTACAGACACTACACTGACCACTAATTAAAATAATGTTTTATATATTTTTGTCGCAATTATAGATTTTAATTAAGTACTTTGACAGCAAACGCATTATTCGGGAAAATTTTAATTTTGCCACGCCACTGCGCCACGGCTGCCGCCTTCGTGTTTTTCGCCATAATATTAGGTTGGGGAAAAAGTCTTTTCGCATTATAGTATGTTTAAACTTGTAATAAAATCTCTTTGGCTATACTATTTGTATCTGGCTGGTTTTGGTATCATTGAAAGTTTAAATTTTAAAGAACATAATTCCAAATTCAAATTAGGAAAATGTGTGATTTTCATTTGTTTTTCGTACCGCCAAGATGAGTGAATCTAATGAAGAAATTCGATACATTTTAAAATTTTACTACAAAAAAGGTAAAAATGCAACGCAAGCCGCGAAAAAAATTTGCGTTGTTTATGGACCTAGTGCAGTGTCTGTGAGAGTAGCACAAATTTGGTTTAAGCGTTTTCAATCCGGAAATTTTGATGTCAAAGATGCACGTCGCTCTGGTCGCCCTATTACAGATAAAATGGATGCCATTTTTGAAAAAGTGGAGCAAGATCGGCATGTCAGTAGTTACGACGTAGCTGAAGAACTGGGAATTGACCACAAAACAGTTTTGGCGCATTTGAAAAAAACTGGGTACACAAAAAAGCTCTACACTGAAAAAAATTTTTGATTGCTTTAATAAACATCTTGTTTGATATGATTACCATCTTGACTGTATATGAGCCTACATAGATCTTGACTGTTGCAACTAAGACAACTCTGTTGAATTATTATAGTTTCGTCAACTAAGTAATGTATTGGTTTATTCACCGATAGATTATTTACTTCAACTAAGATCTTGCTCAGTGTAATAAACAAAAAGTATCACATTACCTAAATTTACCGTTGGTTCAACTAAAATCTTGATCGATACGTTTGTCAAACTTTGTCAGATTAATCAATGTCATATGTTATTACAACTAAGATCTTGCGTCAAGTAACATAAAAAAACTGATTAATTCAACTAAACTCATAATGGAAATAAACAAGAAACATTATCATAATTACGAAAGTGAATGGTTGTCACAACTAAGATCGTGCTTCAAATAACTAAAAGTAACTGATAATTTCAACTAACCTTTTATTTGAAATAAACTTAAAGAATTATCAGATCAATGAAATTCATTTGTTGTCACAACTAAGATGTTGCATCAAATAATTAAAAGTTACTGATTGATTCAACTAACCTGTTATTTGAAATAAACAAGACATATTATCAGATCTATGAAAGTAAATTATTGCCACAACTAAGGTCTTGCATCAAATAACTAAAAGTTACTGATTAATTCACCTAACCTTATAATTGAAATAAACAAGAAGCATTATCAAAACAATGAAAGTAATTTGTTGTCACAACTAAGATCTTGCATCAAATAACTAATTAATTTGACTATCCTCGTATTCAAAATAGTCAAAAAATGTTGTCCTGTTAACTACCAGTGTTCTTCAATTCACTTTATTTTCTTTTGCATAGTAACAAAGTGACTTGGTTATTATAAAGATTGTCAATCATCTCCTGATTTTTGTTTGCACTAAGATCTTAACTATCTTCGTATATGGTGAATGTGGCGCCTTCAGTGATTTTTACAAAAAATTATCTGATAAGATAAAATTAGCATCAAATAATTGATAAGATAAGATTAATCTCTGATATTATTAATGATTTTTTATTTAGTAAAAATCACTGAGGGCGCCTCTTTCACCGAATACGAAGATAGTTAAGATCTTAGTGGAAACAAAAATCAAGTGATGATTGACAATCTTTATAAAAGACAAGTCACTTTGTTAATGTGCAAAAGACAATAAAGTGAATTGAAGAGCACGGATAGTTAACAGGAAATTCGTGACTATTTCGAATACGAGGATAATCAAATTAATTAGATATTTTTAAGTTTTTTTTATTAAATCCTATGCACCAATTTTGTGTATAAGGCATAGTCTCGTATTTTTAGAAGGTATCTACATTTATCTATAGCTTATGTTAGAAGTTGATATCAAAACTGCTGCCAGGGGCAATTTTTAACACTTGTTATATACCTACTACTTGGAATGATTACGTAAAAATGTAATGATACCTTCTGAAATACTAAACCGGCGTGCCTTAAAACATTGGTACACGAAATTATATAAAAATCCTTAACAAATATTCTTTATTTAGCGCAGAAGAAATAAAACTCGTCTATATAAAATAGAATATATTTATTTGCTCAATTATAGGTTCACAGTATATGATGTTACAAAAATTCTGAAATCCCTTGTACATTTCACCTTAATAACGTAGTAAGTAATAAGCTGCATTGAAGTGTTAACATCCTTAATAAATTATTAACATTGTGGTAAGTATTAGTTTATTATTAATGAACCACTATAAAAAATATGTTACTTTAAGATGTGGTGCACTTTAAGAATTCTTTCGTTCGCTAGAATAAATAAAGATTATTTATGAATATTATCATTAACATTCTTAATTAATTCTAACAAATAAACGATGAAGTATATTAACATTATTAATGATTATAATCATTTATGATCTTCATTTAGTTATAATGCACATCTTAAAGTAACACATTTTTTTTCCACTGCTAAGAATATTTTTATTACATGGTAAGGAAACCGCAAACATTTATGAAAAATTACAACATTTTCCTTTACTTTTAGTTCTTTAACTTCATAAACAAAAAATGATCGTCCGTTGTTTGCAATAATTGTCCAATTTGTATCAAACTATTTAAATCATACAACAAAACATTTTGCACTATAAAAAAGTAGGCAGTGAATCCTCAGAGCTGGTGGTATAAACTAAAATGGTACCTTTTAAATTCCGTGTAGTAGATACGGTGGCCCAAGTAACATTTTTAAGTGACTTATTTTGACACAATGTATGCATAGTTCTTCAGATTTATTAAGAGTTGCACAAGAAATAGGAACTGTTCTAAGAGTATCAGGCAATTCACCTTTTTAAAAACTTCGTTTAATTGTAGCTGATGTTTAATAAATGTTAAATAGCTAAAGTTAATGTAACGTTCCTTCTGTTAAATGAAGCATTAGAAACTAATTTAAAAAACGATGTTTAGCTTCAAATCGCATTGACCATGAAGAAACGATAAGACCAATTTTTTAGAACAGTAGGTAGGTATGCTAGTGTATTCATTATAGAATTTTGGTTGTAATAAATCATTGGTAAGTAACAAATATGATGTGTTCAGTTCTAATACTGCAGTTTGTAATAATTCTGCAGTTCCTACCGAAATACCGCAAAAAGTTCTGAAGCTGTCATACGCACATTGCCGTGAAGTATATGATCCATAGCTAAGGTACATGGCTGATTCCTATAGTCAGGACCGTACTCAAAGGTTATTGAGTTCAGTCAATGAAAAGAGCTTAAAATGTCTTAAATACTGAAGAAGTACAAATTGCATAACGTATTTAGCAACACCTTGTAGAATGTCATGCATACAGTCGACACCTATTTGATTGAATAAGTCGAAATCTTGTACATCAAACCAAACACATTTTTCTTTTATACCTGTTACCGATGGATTACCTCGATGAAGATCAGATTCGTAATCGGATAAAGTGCGTAATATATCCTGGTCTTCCAAACATTACGTTTTCTTAACATGCTTTTTTAAATACGCCACTATGGTACCTTCCTTCCTGTTCTGATTGAAGCATTTGAAGTGCGACCTCTCCTCTAAGGAAACAACTACAATGCTTGGGTCTTGTTGAATTTCAAAGTTTGTTAAATTCAGGTCCTGTAAAAAAAAATAAGGTCAGTGCATCACTTTAATGTAGGCTAATATTTTTTTTGAATCTGCGTAGGCAAACTTCGCTCATATTTTAGGGTTTCAATATTTAAATATTGTTACTAATTCGATAGGTGTCGTGTTTTTAGTTTTTCAATATTTAAATATTGTTACTCATTAAATAGGTAAGTATATTTACATACACAAAAACTTACCGATATAGGTATATCATTATATCATTATTATGAAATTCATTCTTTCAATTCCTCTAACATCTCAGGGGTCAGCGCTGGCACTTTTATATTGATTTCCTGGTCTAGATCAATTAATCATTAAAATTTTACGTAAACTCGGGAAACTTTTAAGTTTATTATTATAATTACAAGGACGAGTTATTAGTAACCAAATATTGTTTGACCTCATGGCTTCATGTTAAATTAGTTCCTCGTCCACAACTCAAACCTAAAACTGTTTTAAGTTTAATTAAAATTTAAAAGCGACGTCAACACTTCACTTGTCTATTAGGTACCTAGCTTTTTAAGCTTTATTACGTTACAATATACCACTTATTACGCGATGAGATCCACTGATTAGAGAGATTATTAATGACGAATGACTATTATAGAGAGTAGAGGTACTGAGTGATTGCAGTGAAAAAAAATGTACCGCTGACTATTACGTCGCCTAGACTTATGGAAAACTAAGGTAGTGAGCGGAGCGCGAATGGTGCGTGGGGGAAGTTTGTTCGATTGGTGGACACTGCAAAGTGTTATTCAATTAGATCACTTCTCTTGTTTAACTCAAATAACCACATATTTTAATCAACCGAGATCTTTATTGAAACTTATAATATAAATTATGTGACGCTAACAAGTTGCTTTGTTACCAGGAGCGTACCTAATTATTTTATTTCTATATAACATTGAAAACAATAAATATAACATTGTAAAACTTGTGGCCTACATGTTGTCATAAGGTGTAGTCATTAGCCCTGAGACGCATGTAGGCCACAGACATTAGGAAAGCTGTAATAGACCCTAAGTCCAAAAAAACATTAAAAACTGACAAAACAACAAAAACCTCAAAAAAAAAAAAAAAAAAAAATATTTTATTTGATCAACTCTTTTTAACTTAAATAAGTACACATTTAAATGAACCATGATCGTTTTTAAAATCAATAATATAAAGTATGTGATCCTAACAAGTTGCTTGTTACCACGAAGATACCTAAATATTTAATTTGATCACTTCTCTTATTTAATGCAAATAGGCATATGTTTTAATCAACCATGATCTTTGTTAAAATCAATAATATAAAGTATGTGCTCCTAACAAGTTGCTTGTTACCACGAAGATACCTACCTGAATATTTAATTTGAACACTTCTCTTGTTTAATGTAAATAGGCACATATTTTAATCAACCATGATCTTTTTTAAAGTCAATAATATAAAGTATGTGATGCTAACAAGTTGCTTGTTACCACGAAGATACCTAAATATTTAATTTGATCACTTCTCTTAATTAATGCAAATAGGCATATGTTTTAATCAACCATGATCTTTGTTAAAATTAATAATATAAAGTATGTGCTTCTAACAAGTTGCTTGTTACCACGAAGATACATGAATATTTAATCTGAACCCTTCTCTTGTTTAATGTAAATAGGCACATATTTTAATCAACCATGATCTTTTTTAAAGTCAATAATATAAAGTATGTGATGCTAACAAGTTGCTTGTTACCACGAAGATACCTAAATATTTAATTTGATCACTTCTCTTAATTAATGCAAATAGGCATATGTTTTAATCAACCATGATCTTTGTTAAAATCAATAATATAAAGTATGTGCTCCTAACAAGTTGCTTGTTACCACGAAGATACCTGAATATTTAATTTGAACACTTCTCTTGTTTAATGTAAATAGGCACATATTTTAATCAACCATGATCTTTGTTAAAATCAATAATATAAAGTATGTGATCCTAACAAGTTGCTTGTTACCACGAAGATACCTAAATATTTAATTTGATCACTTTTCTTATTTAATGCAAATAGGCACATATTTTAATCTACCAAGATCTTTGTTAAAATCAATAATATAAAGTATGTGCTCCTAACAAGTTGCTTGTTACCACGAAGATAACTGAATATTTAATTTGAACACTTCTCTAGTTTAATGTAAATAGGCACATATTTTAATCAACCATGATCTTTGTTAAAATCAATAATATAAAGTATGTGAACCTAACAAGTTGCTTGTTACCACGAAGATACCTAAATATTTAATTTGATCACTTCTCGTAATTAATGCAAATAGGCACATATTTTAATCAACCATGATCTTTGTTAAAATCAATAATATAAAGAATGTGCTCCTAACAAGTTGCTTGTTACCACGAAGATACCTGAATATTTAATTTGAACACTTCTCTTGATTAATTTAAATAGGCACATATTTTAAACAACCATGATCTTTGTTAAAATCAATAATACAAATTGTGCAATGCTAACAAGTTTTCTTGTTACCTGAACACATCTAATTATTTAGTTTTAAAAAGTGGAGGTGGTAAAATTAAACAAAAACATGAAACGATGCTCAATGTAACAAAGATCTTTGATTACATTAAGGAAGTCCATAATTGTCGAAATGAATAAAATGTATTTGTTCTGGCAATTATGGTACCTTGTTTATAGCAAACATATTAATAATTATTACACACATTTTGATGCCAACTAAGAGAAATCGTATCTTAGTTGGACTACATTTTTTTCAGTGTACATTTGGGTACCTCACGAGCTCACTGAAAGAAACCTAATGAACCGTGTACTCATTTGTGATTCTTTATTACAACGTAATGAAACCGAACCATTTTTGAAGAAGCTGATAACTGGTGATGAAAAGTGGATCAAAGTACGACAAGAACGTGCAAAAAAGGTCGTGGTCAAAGGCCGGTCAGGCTTCACAGACTGTGGCGAAAGCCGGGTTAACTCGCAACAAGGTGATGCTGTGTGTGTGGTGGGATTGGAAGGGCATTATTCATTATGAGCTGTTACCACCAGGCAGGACCATCGATTCTGAACTCTACTGCGAACAACTGATGAGATTAAAGCAAGAAGTTGAGAGAAAGCGGCCGGAATTAATCAACAGAAGGGGTGTGGTTTTTCATCATGGTAACGCTAGACCTCACACATCTTTAGCCACTCAGCAAAAATTAAGAGAGTTTGGCTGGGAGGTGTTAATGCATCCGCCGTATAGTCCTGACCTTGCACCTTCAGATTTCCACCTGTTTCGGTCTCTTCAGAATTCTTTAGGCAGTGTCAGGTTAACATCACGAGAGGACTGCCAAAACCACTTGTCGCGGTATTTTGACCAGAAGTCCCAAAATTTCATTAGCAATGGGATCATGTCCCTACCTACAAGATGGCAAAAAGTTAACAAACAAAATGGTACCTACATACTTTAGTTAAATGTAAATAAACTATATTAAAAAAAGTTTTGAATTTTCTTAAAAAATGCGAAGAAACTTTTTCCCCAACCTATTATGTCGCGTTTCGTATGACACTTGCGCGCGCTCTGAGGCCTTAGTATGAGTTTTGATAGTTTTCGAGCTCGATCAAACGTATCGTCTTTCTTCATACATTGCCCACTGTTTCTGATAGTTTACGCTAGGGGCGCTAGTGGGCAATGTATGAAAAGAGACGATACGTTTGATCGAGCTCGAAAACTAACAAACTCGTACTAAGGCCTCTGTTTCTACAAGGTTTCGACTAGAATTATTGGTCTGGTGTTTCGACTAAGTACCGGTACGACTAAACCTTTAGTAATAAAGTACTAAGTTAATAAAGTAATAAATGTTTTCTTTCTTTCTTTAAGTTAAAAAACTTTAAAATTCCTATAGGTGTCAGTAGGTATTAGGTGTTCTTAAAAATTGTTGCTGGAAATGCACGTGTTATCGTTTTCCATCCATCCGCTTTAATGGCAAACTTTCTGATCTTATCATTAGCTTACCATCTGTTTTTGAATCTTACTTTTTACCTATAGGACTAATCTAAAATAGGAAGGCAAGGTAGAACTCTTGCCATCATATTTTTAGATTTGTCCATGTATTTTCAAACCAAACATCCGCAAGCGTCCAACTGTTTACAAGTCATACAAAACCTTTCCTTCCTTTTAAATCGCTCCATAATTGCTTGCTGCCAATTCCGAGGCTATTCTGATCCAGTCGACACCGGTTTCCCCGTTTTCTATTCCCCCCTTCGTTCCTCTGTGACGCAACGGGAACAAGTGCTTGAACGCCGCTCATAACAATCCCTTTATAGATGTTTAAAAGTTGAATCAGGACCGTCTTTTGTCTTTACGGTATAATGCCTCTGCACAAATGACTTGATTCGCGTTCTATTTTGCTCTGTTCTTGAAGTTAGATTGGCAGTTGTTTTTGTTATGAATCGAGGTGACCTGACCCCTTGTGTCTTTTCTTTATGTGTTTGACATTTGAACCCACTGAATTGTGAGTAGGGTTAGTGATGGCTTATGTCAATATTTTATATATTTCAAAACTTTTTTTGTCGATAGCGTTAGCCTAAATATGGCTTTTAATAATTTTTGACCTCGCTTTGTTTTTTTTTTGTTTTATATACTTACATTCGGCGGCATTGAACTCCTCAAGGATGTTTGCTCACACATTAAAATTATGTCATTTTGTGTTATTGATTGTATGTTTAAACTAATTGAAACTTTATTTATGATTTCGATATGATGACAAACCGATTCTCTATATCTCTCTGAAAAAAATTATCCCTGGAGTGAACATTAGTCCACGTTTGTTTCTAGATTTCTTTTTTATGCTTGACACCCAGCTCTTGTCCTTCATCTGACCTGATGGTAAGTGACGATAAGTCCGAAGATGAATCGAGCTTCACCTCAAACCCTCAACCACAGAGAATGGATATGGAGACGAGAGATTTCTTAGTAAAACATTGCAAACCTCACTTGATTGTCATATTTAAAATTTGAAGTTTTGTTAATTGGGGACTCTTTATTTAGAAAGAAATAGGCAATATTCTGACTAGCTTGCTATCGTGAATGATCTTCTTATCTGTCTAGTTTACTTTACTCCAATTTCAGGCGCTATCGTATTGGGCCAATAGGCTTTAGATTGCGAATCACAGAATGCAGTAATTTTCATAAGATATTTTATACATAAATAAATGATTTGGTTTTTGGTGTCGATCGGCCATAAGACTCCGCCTGTAACTATCCTTGTGGCAGATATGTCCACCTCATTGTCGTTTCGTTGCTTCTGCACGAAAATCGGTGATTTTAGTGCGTTTATGTATGTTCTCATTCCCAATATTTAACAACCATTAATTACTAGTGTCAGTCTAATCGAACCACTCAGTTACTCACGTAACACCGATTAAAACAAACACGTTAGAGATTGTGTTGAAAAATACCACCCATTACAAAGAGATAGCGTTTGAGGTCTCAATTGGAGATCGAAGGCCTTTTATCGACACTCAGAGCTTTTGGATCGACATTGATTAATTTAATGGGAAATTAACCTCTTGAGATCGTATCGGCTTCAAGTTACGTAGGAGTAACGAGCGTCATTAATTTTGGAAGTTTCCGTGGGATATAAGTTCTGTTGGCGCTGTCCTTATCCACTTCAGATTGCGATAAAAGCAAGACATTGAAATTATTTGTCGGCATTATTGTAAGGTTGAAATATTTCTCCAGTACAGGATAACCTATGCATCTAATTCTCTGTACCATTTATTAAAATGTGAATATGAACAAGTGAAAAGGTAAAAAATATTTATAAGTTGAAACTAGCTCTAATGTTGTAATGAGCATCAAAATTGCACAGCACTTGAATTTCCTATTCGAACGCCAAACCAAAATAAAGGACACAGACCTGCAGATAATAATAATCAATATTATTTAAATTATTTATATTATAAAGAGACTTCTAGGTAGACGTTACCTAAGTCACATGTGGAGTTTAGTTAGGTGCTGGCTATCTAGAAGTTTACATATGTCGTCCCAGTAAATATAGGCACTCTTACATGGTAGACACACAAGGACACACTGTGGTTACCATTCCAACGTGAACTAAGAAATGTGGCAACTCTTTTCTTTGTCGCACAAAGAACACATGTTCCCTCCGTCGCAATCTGGGATATTCAAGAGGTGTGATAAGAAGGATCTTGCAGGTCGGCAAGGCAAGGGTGGCTAGCGCGACGGTTTATCTCTCGCACTAGCTATCTTCGTATTTGGACTCCACTTCTGCTTACCCTCAAATGGAATGGAGTCATTTGCTTAACCTTCTTATAAGTGCAAACTGTAATACCAATAAGCATACGGGCGCGCCTCAATGGGTTGTAAACCTTATAGCAAAAGAATGCTGAACACTACCTATGACCAGAACTAATTCTATACCCTTCCCCGACAAAAACGCAACCAACACCAAGAAGTTGTGTTATTTGACTTTGGTTAGGGCGAGGTACGCCAGTTAGGTGTTCCTTATTTGACCGGTTAATCGTCTGTGACCTACCCCTCACAAAATTCATTTGAACGGATGCTTGTTAATGTGACAATACCCGCACCCTACCCATTATAATTGTTATTGTTATAGCTTATAATATTGGAGTAGCAAAAAGCATTTTGTAGTTCGTAGCAATTATCGTTACTGCTAATGTTTTATTAATAGGACTTCCGGAATAAATCGAATACTTATCTGCTAATGAATATTGACAGTTGACCCATTTCCACCTCACCGGTTATCTATGCTCACTGCCGGCTGAGTCTAATATAGGATAGTGATTCCAGGTTGGTATTGTAACAAGAAACTATAGTCCCTATTTGAAAGGGCGATTGTCTTTTTTTGTTTGTACGTTTCAATAACTTATCTACTAACGGCGTTGTTTACTATAAATAAAATATACATATTAATTCGACACAGGAACATAGGACACAAATAAACATTGAATGAAAATTACTTGGAAAATCCTCGTAAGTGACTTTATCTTGCCTTTCTTTCATGTTTTATTAGACGTTTTGAGTTTACTTCTCACGCTCCTCACGAGGGAATTAGCTTTACTATATCTGACGGCTTTGAAAAACGTATACTCTTTTGGCATTTGATATGTCTTTACAATACTACACTAGGGTACTTTGCCTTTTGAAAGATGCCTCTTTCTGAAATTATTTGCTTTCAAGATTTACTTCTTCTTAATGTAAAAGTATTCGCTTAAGACTAAGACAAGTTTCCATCCATAACATCCCGGAAAACCCATCCTAAGCACGTATACCTATTTCATTCACATACATACTTGTATATTACAAATCTAACAATGTGACAGGGAAAGCTCTGTTCCGTAATCGAATATTAAATTGTGTTTTGTTTTGTTAGTGTTTTACTCAATATCTGAATATGGATTGGCAGAATGGGCACAAGATATATTTCTTGGCAATACCCTCGTTGCTATGCGTATAAATCAGTAAGAAAAAATAAATACAAATAATGTTTTATAAAAACTAACCAATCTCACTAAGTTGAAAGAAGAATTAAGAGGTAATCATGTAGAGTTAGATCATGACAAAGCAACAATTATCATAAAACGCCAAAAATATTAAACTGGGGTTCAAAAGTGGGATCCAACGAAAATAAATCAAAGCATACGGCCTACCTGGTGGTAAGCAGTCACCGTACGTAGCCTATAAACGCTTGTAACACTGACGTGACACTAGCGCTCTCCCAAATCTAGTGCCCTTCCCTACCCCGTGGAGCTCTGACAAACTTACTCACCAACAGAAGCATAAAACCATAAAAATGTAGTGTTACATATTTTACTGTAGTCTTCTGTAAGATGAAGGTACTGCCAAAGTTAAGCGGCTAGTCCGCTGTTCCTCGACCAAAGGCATTTTGTTAAAGATCATTGTAACTCTCAAATTTTTGATTGGACTGGATTTTTGCTCAAGGCTTCTGAAAGCTTGTAATTTTCCCAGTGTTAGATTGCATCAAAGATGTTCATATTATAATGTTGATGGTGCCAAAGCTCGAAAACTATTCTTCGTTATTTCTATTCATTTCACAGACTCGCTATACTTAGCTTATCATAATGCTGTGCAGCGTAATGTCATTCTTAAAATGTATTCTCTTGTGATTTCTATTCACTGTTGTAAATAGCCCTACTGTAATACCCTGACATGTTTTAATGACAATTGAGATTATTAAAATTACCCTGCTAAATATCCTGACTGCTGAGTAACTTAGAGAGTAACATTTGTCCTGGTAGCTGCTTTTTGTTTTTTAATTCACTGGAGGTTTGTTACTTTTTCGTTTTGATGTCTCTTTTACGTAGGCGACAGGCTGGCAACCCTGTCACTATTTTGAGGTACTGATTGACTATGTTGGCGACTGGCTGGTGACGCCAGATCTCTTTTTAGAAGTATATTTTGTATTTTATATTCTTTTCTATGGCGTATTAATGTCTTGGTTTTTTGATACTACTTTATTGTCAGTGCTCGCCCTCGAAACGTGTAATAAACTCTTGGCATCGAAGTTGTCGTGTTTCCATCATCACACTTCAGAGAACCACATACCATTACAGTCTACTCTCTCATAGTTATCATTTGGTCCTTCGAGCCGGATGTGAATGTGTAATAAACTCTTGGCTGCGAAGTTGTCGTGTTTCCATCATCACACACCAGAGAACCACATACCATTACAGTCCACTCTCTCATAGTTATCAGACCCATACTGTCATATGTAGCTTTATTTTGTTACTAAATGTTACCTAAGGCTTAAATCAACCTCTTTAATGAGCGTGATTGTGTTTTGATATGCAATGTAATATCGAACTGCAAAGATATAGTGTGAAGTCGATAGTACCTCTGATTGTATTCCCGCTGCACTGCATGTGGTCTGGCCTTCGCCGACTACGCTTGGTGTTAAGCTTTGTAGGTCGCCAGTCTTCGAATGCCGACACCTTACGTGTTCATGGCGAGATTCCATTCACATATCAGTGGGAATGCTTAGAATATCATTAAAAGTTATTTTGTTTTCTTAAAAGTAAACTTGATATTTTACCTCAGTATCAGATATTTTTCCGAAGATTTTGAATCTAACGTTTACTGTTTCTTCCTTCTTACATATATTTCTCTTCGTGTTATTCCTATTATTTCAATTATATTTCTGTCTCGGTTTACTTTTTCCTTATCATTGCTTTCTTTGATTACTGCTTCTTTATTTTATTAACATAGAAAAGGAGCCCATTCTTAGCACATCTACTTTTTGTGGAGTCAGCAGAATGTATGTTTTGTTTTATGCTTACCTACACATAAGGTATTTTTTTCAATTGATAGGAGGATGTCTTTGATAATTTATATATTCGATTTGACCGTTCCACTTTCACATCGAGCAAATCCAATATCTATTACTATATTGAGAAAGAGCATTACACTCTTCGTCATCTTCCACTATATCGGTGCTATATTTAAATATTGTAAATGACTATCGTTATTCTAAATATCGTCCGCGATTATTTAAATTGATCTCCTCGTCTCGGTCCACGGTCTCTTGCGTGCCCACGCCGTTACAAACCTCAATCAATGAACGGGACTAATTAACGAGCGAGGGCTAGCTTTGATAACAAGTTTATCGGGTATTTAGACTATTTCATTACAAAGTAGATAATTCATTTGAGTTACATGGGGAATTGACTTTTGCTTCGAGGTGTATTTAGTTCAATGAACAGTCGATCCAATTGTTGGATAGGCTTGATTTTTTTATTCCACAAACGTGACAAACAAGATACGTGGTTAAAGGATGCTTGCAAGATCAAGGAACCTGACAAAACACAATATTATGAAAATGTTTAAACATGCGGTGTTCTAAATCTGAACGCCTAATCCGTTGTGTTGTGTCCTACAACTTTTAATAAAACGATCTTATTTCTGATGAATGATAGAAAATATAATACCTATAACTACGCGAAGCGTATGCCAATTTATAATTTTCAATTGTAAGAGAATCTGTTTGTGCGGGCTGATATTCCGAACACAATCGTGATTATATTTATTAGTTATTTATTTATTTGCAACACTAACATCATGCTTGTAACTATTTTCATCTAACAATATAAGCAGCATCCTTTTTATAAACATGACAATTATAAGTGCCGACAGAATTCACTTTTATAATGCCGATAAATATAGTCCTTCCTTATTTAATAGACGAAACTGTCTCAGACCCGACAAAAATAATTGTCAGCAAACAATCAATATACCCTACGCAATTTCTTGTTTGTTATTTAACTCTAACCAACGTTGGGGTTGCATTTTTGCGAATATAGGGCGCAGTCCAATATTGAACTTTGTTGACCTAAATCACGAAATCCGCAGATTTATACCAGCTCGACTAGGTTACGAAATTCTATAATTTTGAAGGTAGTTGCACATTTATAGTAACGAATGTTTATTCAACTTATCAGTTTAAATATCGCCCACTGCTGAACATAAACTCTAAAGGGGCTAATCTTGGATTACAAGGATCGTCGGTATTTTTCTCCTGCGAACTCCTGAGTAAATCAGCGTGTGGATTATATTCGTCATCATTTAAAAAATTCTATTCTATAAATATGTTGTGTTCCCATTCATCAACAGCTCATATAATGTCCCCACCTCGGGCTCGAGCCTACCCCACATTAGGGGCGATTAGGCCTTAGTCAACCACGCTGGCCAAGTGCGGGTTGGTCGACTTCACACACAATCTAAGAATTTCTTCATAGGTGTGTGCAGGTTTCCTCACGATGTTTTCCTTCACCGTAAAAGTGTTCCCATACCAAATCCCAATCCTATATTTTACATCATTTGCACGAGTGTTTTGGACTACAATAGGCAATTTTAATGTAGCACCACCCACTGTTAGTCACGGAATGTCAGGAGGCGGCCGTTATCTCTCCCAGTTATCTGTGTCACTATCATCCTTGGAACCAGTTTCCGAGTTGGAGCGATTGTGTCTGGCTTTGTTTGTATTGTTTATGTCGTTTCTAAGTTTTGAATTATCTTGCAATTCTATGATTATTTTAGTTTATGAATTTTCTAATCTTTTGTAATGAATGTCTTAAATATTTGGAAAATGTCTGCTAGATAAAGCTGGGGATGTTTATTGGATGACTTTCTGAATTGCTTCTGGATATATTTAATGTTTTTCTCTATAACGATGGCAGTATCGGATACGTTGATTTAGTAGTTGAAGATTGTCTAATTAATTGATATTATGAATTTCATCCTTAACATTTTTAGATTGGTTGATATTATATAAAAAAATTGTAGGATCGACGACTAAACCGATAATACTCGAAACTTCATGCATGCATTTTCTATCACCATAAAATAAAGGTAGTTAGTAAGTTATTTTTTCCTCCCATATGTTTATTCAAATATTGAATTGATTTAAAGGTATTCAGATATACTGTGATTAGTTGCCATTCACTAGTTATGTACTAAATCATTTTAAATGTTTAACAGGAATGCATAAGTACCTCGCGTTGCATGATCTTATATGGTAATACAATTTCTGTTTGTAACGGTTAATGATGGTAAATACCTTGTGCATGATTTGCTATTTTATTATGGCTGTGTTCAGTGATTTCAATGGGCCATCAAGCCGTAAAAGCTTAGGCCTTTAGCGGAGTACGGGAATTGTTCTAATTATAGTAGTATATTTTTATGCCACCAAGTTGGTTAATAAGCGTATAAGATTATCAGTTATCACATGCATATACCTTACAGAAGCCAGCAGTCCAATAAAACTATCCATTGTATTGCAGTGTTGTATTTATGTTGACTTCAATTGCTGAGAGACTATCTTGTATTTTTCGTAATAATATTATGTATATTGAGAACGTTTTGGGTACATATTGTAACAGTGAGGGAAGATGGCCATGTAGCAATTTGCTACATGGCCATCTTCCCTCACTGTTTTTGATATCTAATTCCTATCCGTTCTCTCTCAGCGATAAGGCCGCTCATTGGACAATTTTACGTAAACATGTTCCTCTAAATCTACTACGACGATGTGTACAATACAGTTTATTTCTATTCTATTCTGTTCTTATCACTTCCTGTCGGAAATCGAAATTCCTGGATTAACCTTCTACGGCGAATGTATATGATAAGACGGCGGTAGATAACCAGGATACATAACGGGCACAGTATCCCGGATATAGAGATCCCTGATTCGATGACCAGGGAAGATGCAGATCTTGCAAGATGCAGATCTTCCCTGGTCATCGAATCAGGAATCTCTTGATCTATACCGGAAGGCAATCCACTAGACGACCGTGGAGCTAACATAATCACCGTATCTGCTGAAAGCTTCGCTGACCACCTCCTTTTATGCTGGACTTATGCTCGCTTCAATGCTATATTGGAGTGTATGGCAATAATTCCTCATCCCGTCGGGTCGTAGAAGGCGATGATTTGCTGCACAGGATTCAGAATTTCCCTCAATCGACGTTTACGTCAACCACGGAAAGAGTATAGGTAGTCCTATTGTGACCGGCAATACGCTGGGTTTCTATTTGATTTACAAATGTTATAAATAGGTTGAGTCGTGTGTTGCCGGCAGAGTAGAATAGCATCACCCCATATCCTCCAATGGGTGTCGTAGAAGGCGACTAATGGACCAGCAAAAGGGTATTGATCACCTTATACTCCGTCCACCAATCCGCATTGGGCAAGCGTGGTGGACTACTGCCTAAACCTCCTTCGATGACAAGGAGAGGCCTTGTGTCCCAGCAGTGGATCGAATTATAAAGGCTGTTATGATGATAAATAGGCTGGTAGGAAATTGAGTGACATGATGTGAAAAGAGAGAGAGATGTGGTTTGAAAGAAGATATAGTGACAAGAATAGAAAAGGGATTCTCAAATGGTTCGGTCATGTCGAAAGGATGTGTGAAAGTAGATTGACGGAAGTGAACGGAGATGCGGACGGAGAAGACCTAGGCGAACGTTTATCGATCAAATCGATGACGTCATCAAAAAGGACCGGGTCAAAAGTACTTGAAGCCGTCGAGCATGAAGAGGAATGTAATGAGACTAGTCTCTAGTCTCATGAAATCATCAAAGATCTAGATGTGCGAGTATATAAGGATCGTAGCAAGTGGAAACAAATGGATAGGAATAAGGCGTGACTTTATGGTATGTTTGTATAAATTGGTTGAGCTAATATTTATGATTTCTGTTATTAGCAGTGATCAAAATTGCGTGAGTATATTTAGGTAGGTACCTACAGTTTCCTTAAAACTACCATTACCTACATACATTTTTTACCATTACCGATAATTTACTGGAATTTTTACTACGTAAATTCAAACATAAAATTAATTTTATAAAAAGTTCCATTGCGTAAATATTCTTCCTTAGGTATATTAAGATAAAGTAGATTAAAGAAATAAACATAGTCTGAACCATGAAAACATTGCACTTCTTTTATAAGTAGTCGTGTCAAAACAAAATGTTTTTATAGTGTAGATATTAATAATTAGATGATTCACGTAATTAAAGATCCGGTAAACTTACCGGTAAAAAAATATTATAAGGAGGTCTCCACAGATATATCAATCTAAGGAGATCGGTGGAATCGCCGAGTTCATAGGAAGACCGAGTGTCGCGATCAGCGGCCGTACTACATAACATATGGTTCTAGTTGAGCATGCCGTAATATACACTATTCATTGCGCGCGTTTTTAGGACTGCGAAGCGATGAAAGTTAAGCACAGCCGCAAAGGAGATCGGTCGAATCGCTGAGTTACGTATTCACTTGACTTTATCGGAAGGCGAATTGGCGGAAATGTATGCCCACAGGGCATACACTTGTCGCAAGTTAAACGCCGGCTTGGCCTATCTCCTTGTATTATTAAATCAGTGCAGGTCTCCGTTGTTTATCTCTGTTCTACAAACTGTAGGTAAATATACTCACCCAATTCCGAACACTGGTTATTAGAAACGTGTTATCTATTAATATCCACTGACAAAAAATTATATGCACTCAAATTTACTCCGATCCATTTCAAAACAATGTCCGGAACCCGTTTGTTTATTTTGGAGTAAGCGATGAACAGCATACGGGTATATTTTGAGAATCAAAATAGTTTTAATTGACTGCAATGGATCGGCCTCTTTTGGTTATTTTTACCTCGCCGTTCCAGACGGATTTACAATGTAAATTAGATTCTAATGGCTCAGCTGTAACGACTAAATCCGTTTAGGCCGTGTGCGCTGTGGAAGTCAGATTTATTATTCTAATCGGTACGCTAAGAGCGGTTACACACTACGACTTTTTCTATCGAGTCTGCAGGCTGAAGTCACTGCTTTAGCGTAGGGTTGCTGAGGATTCCTCTTCCGCTTCCTCATAATGCGGAAGTTCCGCAATATTTTGAGTTCCTCAACCGTTACCGCATCCTAATAAATAAAAATAATAAAATCCTCCTCCGCTATCGCTTCCTCAAAATTTAAGAGGAAATATAAATACTAGCGGACCCGACAGACGTTGTCCTGTATACACACATTTTTTTTATTTTTTTTCCATTTAAAATCTTAATTTAAACAATTTCGTATACAGTCGCACATTAAAATCACAAGGTTTGTGATGGAACGACCTGTGAGGATATAAATTTTGTTAATAATTAAAAGAATATTTTCCAGTGGACCATATAATTATATTATATATTTCATATAATCCTCTTCCTCATCAGCTTCCTCATCCGCATCCTCCTCCTCAAAAAATATCCTCATCCGCATCCTCTAAATTTGTGCTTGACACTTCCTCCTCCTCCTCCTCTTCCTCATAATCACTTCCTCAACAACCCTACTTTAGCGATAGAGACACGACCTTACAGAGGACGACTGTAAGGTAGGGACGGGGACTGGGTTGGTAGCTTGCGAGTGTCACGTCGATATTACCATCCACATAGGCTACTTGCCACCAGGCTGGCGGCATTTCTTATCTACCAACCGAATAGGAAAACACGGTGCAGGGGTGGTATGTATAATTCATGTAGTCTTCACGGATAGCCTGTTTGTCACTTCAAATTCGTAGCGAACAATAGGCAGGAGCGTTTATTTTTCACTGCGAACAACAAGGCCGTTCTCCACTCAGCGCCTAATTCGTATAATGTTTCGGATCATTTCAAGCGACTGCTTTAACTTTAGTACAGTTTTTGATTCTATTAAGACAACCATATTGTTAGATCTTATTAGTAAAAGTTTAAGGACTACAATCGAACTTTAATTCGTTACTCGTTAGTTTGATTAAAATCCAATTTAGATTGATTGGAGTGAAGTCTGGCGATAATTCGCAAAGGAAAAAGGTATGTGCAGATCTGTTGTACGTACTGTATGATACGGGAGTTCCTTAGCGCCATATCAGAGATCAATCTTCAATATTGGCCAAGAGACTAAAAATATTACGAATGTAATGTTTTTAAGACTGCTTTAACATTAACCACCTAATTCATAAAAACAAGTGAATTTATTAGAGATTTACAAATTGTTTGTCTCTGTCACTCTGGCACAAGATGAATGAGACAAAACACTTTTTAACAAGGTAATAACTAAAATAGGTTTATTGACTGTTTATGAATTAGGCTGTAAGTTTATAATATCTTTTTAACGATGCCCCTTTCAAAGGCAATATATCATTTCAGCCGAGAGACGCCCACTATAGGACATATGCTTCCCCCAAGGATCTCCAACCAGATCCTGCGCTACCCGCATCCAGCGGCTTCCCGCGACCTTAAAAGAAGATTAGCCAAATAAAATTTTAACGATACTCTAGGTATTCCTAATTTGTCTTTTGAATTTGTTTTTAGTTTTAAATTTTATAGCTTAGATTAATGGTAGTACAACCACCATCTTTGCAAAGTCAGTCGCCATAATATTGTTAACAGCATTATTGTGTTCCGACTTCCGACAGCTATTGATAAGATAGGCATAATAAGCAGTCTCGGAAAACAACTTATCGATGTTGCAAACACTATGATGTAGGTGTAAATCTCTTCTTGGCCATAAAAAAATAATTTGTCTGACGCCCTCAGACACTATTCCTAATCACCGGTCCACATGAATTCTTTTATAACTAGGATTTATGAAGTTGCCCCAAACATAAGTGTTACATACACTGTAGTATTATATTAAACTAGCACTCCGCCCGCGACCTTGTCCGTGTATATATTTTTTTTCAATAAATTATAGTAAAAAAGTATCGTTCTAATAGTGAAAAAATTTTTAATATTGAGTCAGTAGTTTTAGAGCCTATTCATTTTCTTTTGAGAACTATCCAAAGATTTGTCTATTTGTGCATACAAATATCTTCTCTTTATAATATTAGTATAGATTTATTCTACGAACCAGGACTGTTGGTGTAAAGTCTAAAAAACTTATTTGTAATGTGTATGTATACAATGCACATTGTCTACACTCAGGTTCAACCAATTACCCTTTCGACTCGATCGCGCTAGAGACTACGGTATAGAGACCCGCCACAGGAGACGCTCGCCGGTTAGTAATCCTCTTTTGAGTGGGTTGAGTTATAGTCTAGTGTACTCACCAAGGTTTTCGTCTTCTTAAAAACCCAGTAACGCTGGGAAGGGCATTGGCGGGGCTACCAGTAGTAGTCAGACCAAAAAAATTAACAACATTCTTAAAAACTAGTGTTGCAGAGTTATTCGTCATTTTTCTCGGAGCTTTTGGTAGATGTGCACACTCCATTAGGTTCTCCATTGCGACATGAGCGCATGAATATTCATTTTGTTAAATGCACTTGCGCAATAATAGATCGGATCGCGTGTGATCATGAGCTGTCGATGGGTGATCGTGTTAAACTTAGCCGAATCAATGAGCGGCGACTTGTTTTGATGGCAAAGTACAGGCGATGCTAAAATGTTTACATGTGCTTTATGCATCAGTAATAAGAATCATTTTAAGAACATAGTTTTCCCATCTGCCAGATTCATGCGTTCATCAGTTGCATGCGTGTTCATCCGGCAACTGCGCCGAAATATCTGAATAATAACAAAACCGAGCTACATGGTTTAAATCCCGTTTTCTCACACTATAACATTAAACAATACAGTTCAAATTACTCTGACAGATGGAAAAACCAACGCCATTCAATAAAATCAACGTTCTTAAAATGATTCTTATTGCATCAGTAATAAGAATCATTTGAACATTTATTTTGAGCTGGTTTAAAATTATTCGACCACCGTTTTCAGTGATCCTGTCCCCGATCCACATGAGGGTTTGTTGTGCTACCACCTACTCACCTATCTCAGTCAGTTGTAAAAACAATGTTATCAGCATTGTATTCGGAGACTGCGATAAGATAGCAAATGTGTGTGAGTTTTCCGAGTGAAGCTTGCTCACCTTTCTTCGTTCTTATCATCATTTACCATCATATGAGATAAGCCCGAGAAGCTTCTTTGTTCAATTGACAACATTTCAAAAAAATAAGCTATTATAATTACGAAATCATTTTGAGCTTTAGTCATCTAAAACAGTGTTCCGCAAAGTTTTTGTGTTCAAGGTACATCTAGGAAATCGGAAAATTTTGGCGGTAGACCATAAATTAAATACATACAATTCTTTACATGATCCAATGAAACAAAACTCCTTGGAAGCGCGATCGTGTGTTTTGGCCGTTTAAGTAAGTTGGTATTAGAGATAACCTTATTTTTCCCAGTTACACCAACTACAATTAATGACCACGGTACACCAGTGTGCCGCGGCACACACTTTGCGCAACACTGATCTAGAACACTATTTTTTTTTTCAGAATTTATTACTTGCTAAATTATAAGATATTAAAAAAAAACTAATTGTACCCAAAAATGGACAACGTAGGTTTATTAACAGAAACGGTCTTTGCCATCCATCTTTTTTTTATTTATGGCCCAAAAAGATTTGACAATTGTGTATTTTTTTTTTAATTTTGTACAGCCCAAGACATTAACCTACAAAATCCTACAGTTGCACTAACGTCGTTTTAGAATGAGTAAGTTTTGATATTTTAGATTAAAATACTTAGCATCAAAATTAAAGAAAATAAAAAAACTGTGTTGAAGTTTAATGTCTATTTTCCGTACATATAATAAAAAAAATGCTATATGTAACAGAAGAAACTCTAGAGTTTACAAAAAAAATCATCAATTATTAATGATTTGTAAATTGCGGGGATTTTTCCGTTCTTTCTTTTTTCGTTCTTCTCCACTAGCATATCAAAATATTATTTAAATAGAGTACCTATAAAAATTGTTTTCGAAAAGGTTAAAGGCGTAAAAAAATCGCTCAACGCGCAAGGCCTTTAACGATTTAAAAAAAAGCTGCTTACCAAAGTTCATTTTAATAACTTTCTATTTTGATTATTCACCTCAGTAAAGGAAACGGTCACTTTGTAAATGTTTTAATCAATACAAGAGTCGCACACACAACACGCGGCTAAACTAGACCCTCCCTCCCTTCCCTACTTGCTATTGGTTTAGCTTAGCTATAATATTTTCATACTACGCTTTTAATTAATTACTGTACGAGTTGTGAGCGCGACTATACTACGGTATTTATCACTATGCAAAGATATTTGGCATTGAGTTCGTCGACCTCCCGCATCGGAATTCGTATTTAATTAATTCTTTTGATTATTTATATAAACACCTAATGTAATTTATAATCTAAAGCTCATTTATTAGGACCAACAACTTGTACTAGATATATTTTTATAAGTGATTGCTAGTCGGCGCTCGGGGAAGCTATTCCATGAGGGAGTCCCGACTGAGTCTCTAGGGCCTTAAAACTGCCATTGCAGTCAAAAATGAAAAAAATGAAAAAAGTATTTATTCATAAACACGGTCTTACAGTTACAAGAACAAAGGTAGACTATTTCTTTTAGACGCGAAGTGCGTCCGTACCAGAAATAAGCCACTCTTCCATAACATAGATATTATATTAACCAAGCAGAAACCGCTGTATGTGTGGGTGTGTGTAGGTATGTGTATGTGTGTGTGTGTGTACGCGAGCGTGTGTGTGTCCCCGTGCTTTTATCGAATGGTGCGTGATTTACATATAAATATCCTGATATCAAAATCCAAATTTCAATAGACTTTCTGTTTCTGTATATTCTAATGTTTTCAACCATTTAATAAGTTTTTGTTTACAGCTATGGTAAGTCATTGGATATATATTTAATGTTTTATTAATTCTATTATATAAATGAGATGAAATATTTTTATATTGATACAGAGCAAACTTAGATTTTGTAGCATTTACTGTAGCAACTTTATAGTTTCTTCCTCTACTCAAAATCAGAGCGTCATAATTTAAAGACACGTGTTTTTTCAAAACTACATGCAGTATATACAGTTTCCGAACTGTCAGTAAATCTGTAATAGAATAAAGTAAATTAGTTGCAAATAGACGTGGCTTAAAATACATAACTTTTAGTAGTCCTCTTTGAGCACGTTCTAATTGAATGAAATTGGTTTTTATAGCACCACCCCATACTGGTATACAATATGTCTAAATGGATTGGAATAAATCTTCAAGGGGTTATTTTAATATTCAATTTGGCTAATTGACCGTGATTCAGTGTGCTAAATAAAAATTCTAAACAAATACATTAATTCATTTCATCATCAACAGCTCATCTCCCTACCTCGGGCTTGTGCCTACCCTACATTATGGGGTGGGGTGGTTGACTTCACACACAACCTAAGAATTTCTTCATCTCCCGGGTGGGAGACAACGCCCTTTAGCACTACGCCACAGACGCTTCCTACGCCACCGACGCTTCTAAATTCTAAACAAATATACCATTTAAATAACTCGAAAGTACTCTTGGTTCAAAATCGTTGATTTATTCAATAATACCTAATGAAAGGATCGACTTTATTGTCATGTGACCTTTAGGTTCATATTCAATTGAGCATCTGAGGCAATTACCCTCACGTTTACAGTTGTTGAAATAGCTTTGTGCCCGCATCAAAGTGATCTCGCTCTGAAATCAAAGGGCAAATGTTATTAAGGTTTCATAGAGAGCGGATAAGTTGTATATTGGAGGCTTTAGCATTTAGGACGTATGTATTAAGAAACGTTCCTCAAATTATTTTCTAACCTATCGAAACAGTATCTATCTTTGATCTTACTCTTTCCACTCTTAACATGGCGCGCGCACTTAAGTGAGCTCTATTAAAACGAACCTGACAATACCAAAAGAAGACACATGTTTAGTTTTTCTTTTATAAATTTCATTTTAGTGTACTTACACCTTGCCTGATAATTTTTCGTGTTTTGTAGTTGCCATATAAGCATACGGACTGTTTGATGGCAAGCTGTTCATCATCATATTCCCAGCTGAGAGACTCCCGCTCTTGGTCTTTCACTCCAACTCGATCGGCTCAGCGTCATAGCGACCGTTGCAAGATCGTCGGTCCAACTTGTCGTGTCCTACCAATTCTGCGTTTCCCGTTACGCGGTCGCCACTTTCCGCCTCAACGGCCGTCAGTCCTCTTCGTAATGTACCCTGCCCACTGTCACTTAAGGTTCGCAGTTCGGCAAGCAGTGACCGTATCCTATAGACACGCAACACTTATGTGTCAAATACATATATAATCATCTACGTTTGCTGTCACCTGTTCATAAATATACTCGTGGTTATGTACAATTTCACTGTATCTAATAATTATGTACTTTGCGATGTTTACTTAATGTAATCCTAGAGTTTGATTAAAAAGGCGTGTAATTAAATTACCCACTTGATGATTTGAAAGTGTTACGCTAAGCTACGTTAATATTAATTAATTGAGAGAGGTAACAGCGGATTAGCCACTCCAATTTGGAGCACCTGGGAAAGTAGGCATTTTTGCTGAGTAATAGAAATATCCATTGCGCCAGAGGAGGTCGATGGATCGCGAAAGCTAAGCTACAAAGTACGCGGTCGATACTCGGATGGGTGGTTCAAAAAATGTTCAACTGGATTTTCTTCCGTCCGGAAAGCACGTTAAGCTGGTGATAAAAGAAGTTTGGAAAATAAAATAAATATTAAATGAAAGAATTTTTAAACGACACTATAATTTTGAGAGTCAAGCCAATAATCCCCATGGAAACATAAATACATCAAAAAGTTAAATACAATAAAAAAATATAAATTATTAAAAAGAGGTTTGTTCAGCAACATGCTCCCCTTTTTTGATAGGGGAACAATCTGGGTACGGTCGTGGTACACGCGTTCCTCTCGCACCATTCTTCTCACTTAATTGTCGCGACCTTGTTAAAAGGCATACATGAGCCGTGGTCCCAACGTCCGGGTAGGTCCTCTCCGCCTTTGGGGCGTCCCGCTGAACGGCAGCGTCGCCGGCGGGGAGCACGACACCTCAGCAAGATAGGAAACAGTCCTCCTTGGGCCGAAGTACGGCCGTTAGGTACGACTCATGCATCTGCAGTGGCCGCGACGTCTGGATCATCTCCGCCTTTGGGGCATTCCGCTGCTGGCAGCGTCGCCGGCGGGGAGCACGAGACCTCGGCAAGGTCAGAAAATGGCCTTTGGCCGAGGCACGGACGTAATGTTCGCCCTGATTAGTTACTGCCTATGCCACCACTTCAAAACTCAGAAAATTCTGGAATTCTCTTATTCTTAAATACTGTGAATTCATTATCCCACTTCTGACACCACATTTTGAAAATAAAATAAATATTGAATGAAAAGAATTTAAAAAGACACTATAATTTTGAAAGTAAAACTAATAATCACCATGGTAACATAAAAACATCAAAAAGTCAAATACAATAAAAAAATATAAATTATTAAAAAGAGGTTTGTTCAGCAACAGCAAGTGTTCCTAAAAACTGCAAGACATACTGCACCGACTCCAAATAAATTGCGAGCAGCGTAGGAGAAATAATAATAATAAGCTTATCACGCGTAATCGCCACGTAATGTCGGCAGAGTAGAATAGCATCACACCATATCCTCCTATGGGTGTCGTAGAAGGCGACTATAGAATCAGCAAAAGGGTTATTAATCAACTTATACTCCGTCCACCAATTCGCCCAATCCTTAGATGACAAGGAGACGCCTTGTGTCTCAGCAGTGGGTCGAATTATAAAGGCTGTTATGATGATGATGAAACTTATCTATGAATATGTCTAATTAAGCTTCTTCTTTTTGTTGGTGTTTCAAATTTTAATATATTGTTCTGTTTGTTCGCAGGTGGTTCCGATAGCAACAAGGGCAAGAGCAAAAAGTGGCGGAAAATCCTCCAGTTCCCACACATATCACAATGTTTAGATATAAAAACAAAAATAGGTAAGTGTGCACCCAACTTTTAACACCATTTGTTCTAGCTGGGAGATTGATGGATGTTTTGTCACTTTCACCCCTCGTGTGTCTGACAGTGATAGGAATATTGAATTTGGAAACTTTGCGTCTCGGATTAGATGATTGAATACCTGATTACCAGGGATACGAATGTGAATATTCTTATTTATTTCTTTCGTGTTGGGTACTCGTCCCACCGCGCGCCCCGGTGAAAAAGGCGACTATACTAGTTTCTCGCTTCAGAAACGTAGGTACAATATTGTAGATTCCGTGTAAATAATATAATGTTAAGCCGTTTAAAGATCTTCGCTGATCTTCCACAGGTCTGGTTCGAAATTCGGTATTATGTAACTTTAATGATATTGCTGATGCTTTCTCTCATCCTCACATCCCATCAGACTCATCCCGAAACTATATAGGAGAGTTATCTTGTTTGGACTCTTTTATGAAATTGTATGGTACGCTGTCTCATTGGCACGGCTGGACATTGACATTGCCGGCGCCGGCTTTATGCGTCCACCATTGTCGGTGTCAGTATGGCTGCCGGGCCCTGCACTGTACCGTTATTTCTGTAATTTTGTTATAAAAAATACACTTATGGTAGAAAATTTGTTATACCGTTATTCACATGCAAAATTTCGAGCCTCGTTAAATATTGACATCAACAAACATGAATTATATTCATGTTTGCACATCATAAATAGTAGATTAAGCAGCATTCCACCGACTTACCACTGGGACCGTTATTTATTTCGCTTAATGTCAAAGTTGGAATAACACCCCTCGGGAAATTGACAGTTTGCTTAACGAAAACTGACTTTTGCGTCGCGTCTTGTGCTTAATTATAGACTACGATGAAATTTGTCAAGCTCGGAGTATGAATAAATACTAATAAGTTGACAAACAAAACTCCGAGTTGTAAACTGAAGTTGAAGGGGTGGTTTCAAACCAGCGTTGTTATCTGCGTGTATACGGTCGTTTACCGCACTAAGGTGATATATAGCTAAGCCTTTTTAGACTTATATGAAAGAAAGAATGAATGACTTTTATTGGCTAGCACAGAACAACAAAAAATATCAACTATATACTCATATTTTCAGAGAAGTAATATGTAGTTTAATTTGTGTTTTTAAAATCTAAATCAATTTGTAATTTTCATTTTCGTATACTCAAACTTTGTTCGTAATGTAAATCAAATTGTAATAATTCTATGCCATGTTAATTTGATTTAATTATGTAAGTGGGTTTTTACCCGTATAATTAAATAATAATAATAATAATAACTATAATACAATTCTTCACATAATTGAAAAGTGGCCTTCTACGACATAGTGCCGTAGGAGCGCGAGCGCTGTAATTATGGGAGGGTATTTTTTCTATGACACAGGAATAAACAAAAATAACAACGTATTTATAAAATACATATAATATAATATATTTCTTACAGATTATTAATTTTAAATAAAAATAATGAGTACGAGATGGACACACGAGATAACGCGATACGGGGATTAATAAAAAATGGTTTATGTATTTTACTAAGTATGTGTAAAAGCATGCTAAGTTTCACGACTTTTCAGATCAATATTCTACGAATCTTTTATGAAAACATCAAGGACGCAATAAAAAGAAGAAACAACAAAAACATACAAAGTTACGACACTAATAATATATTTTCACATTTACACTCTGATACGTATGTAATAAAGTTGTGTTGTAATACTCGTCCCGTTCGTCATATCGTAAGTAGCGGAGTGTTTACTTTTTATATACCACTTCGATTGGAATACCAAATAAAATAAAGAGGGTTGAATCGCTCCAACTTTTGCTTCTTAACAATACTGAGAGAAACATTCCTGGTGAACTTATCCGCCGGAGACGCATTGAACATCGATCATTTGTACGCGAGTTGGGTTACCATCTGTCTGGATAGATTCAACTTATCTACTTATGTAACCCTGTTAGTTTAGTAAGTTAGTTAATGAAGAACTAGGAATAGCGCCGGTAATTTTAATAATACTATATCTAGGTATATTTCTTTATGGCAAGATCACTTCTATGGTGATTCTATAATTCCGCTCGTTTTGTAAAGTATTATCCTTGTAATAAAGTGAACTGTAAGTAGATAAAGCTTATGCTCTGGGCTTAAGAGTTATTTCGGCACTGAGAGGGTTGTCATACTGAGTCAGCACTTTTTGGAGCAAGTCAGATAGTGTTTGATTCTTGACGGAGTTTTGAAGGAAACCTACAGAGCGCCACGTCTCTTCATTTGACTTAAAGATGATGAATTTGAATGCTAAAGATATTGAAATAGGACTAGAAATGTTAAGAAATCAATTATTATAAGGGTGCAGAACAAAGATATGAATGAAACTCCCGAGAACACAGTCACCATAACTTAAGAACACTTGCGTGCGACACAGTAGTGTCACTTCGTGCTACCTAATCCCTATCCGCCATCTCCACTAGTCTGACAGTTAGGATACGGCTATTATTATTTATTATTATTATTATTTATTATTATTATTATTTATTATTTAGTTAGATTAGTTCTAGAAACCTTATCGCAGAAATACAACACTTTAAGCGACGCACAATATTATTTGACTGCACTCTTTATGTAGAAGAATTCCAATTTTAAGTAGTTAATTTGCTCTGCCATTACTCTTAAATTACATACTACTAAACTTAAATATATATAACGTGGTGTGTTTACTGGTCTTTTGAAGATTTAATTTTGTGCTCGCGTACAAAAGCTCACAGGAAAATCGATTTTCCGCCGCATCTCGGCTGAAACCGTACTCAAGAGTAAAATATTTGCCGGTTCGTTTATTCCCAGCCACCAGTAGTCATATCGCGTAATCCTAGTTGAGGTAGCCGTGGTCAACGTTATCCTGGCCCATTTTCCTCTTGACCTCATTGCGATTTACCTCGGTTTTATTCTACACACCACTTTATACTCTATTCTCACGACGGCAGCGATTGTTTACGTGCAGCAGATAAATGTGATTCGTGTGCGGATTTAAAGAGTTCACTCCGCGCGTAATCGATGAGAATTCCAATGGGATATTTGTCAAGGGCGGGCGGAAATTGGTTTTCTATTATGGGCTTGAACGGTGTTGTTGTCTTAAGCTCTGTCCAGACCAGACGTGCACTAACCGTGCACACTTAGGCTCAAACGGCTATTTGACGCGTCCAATCCAGTGCGCTCAGTCTGCATGCGAGCCTAGTTTGGGGAACGCTGCGGGAAAACCGCTGTCGTCTAAAAAACCTGCGGTTTCATTAACTTTTTACTAATGTCCCCTGAGCTCTTCAGAGTCATGTTTAAGTGATAAAAGACCTTATAAATCACTCCGTCCAATTAATACATTTCCGGTGACTTTGTAAACGCCATCTGCGGCCTAAAAGCCACCCACTGGATAGTAAATATGTTATGCAGAAGTAGAGTACAATGCGAAGATAGCTAATGCAGGAGATAGTATACGCTTGCATTAGCCACCCTCAGTCTCACCTTTTTGACCAAATCTGTCTTAAAAACTTATCTGTTTCAAAATCAAAAAGTTCTTTATTTAAATGGACTTTGCTAAGTACTTTTAAATCGTAAAATCTCTACCACCGTTTATCTTCGATCATGGTCGAAGCCGTTTATAATTTAATTTGGCAGGATTTGAAAAATTCGTCGTGATCATACAGACCTGTGAAGCTCCGCACTCGCCCGTATACTGAAAGGTCGCGGCTCACATGCCCCTTCTCAACACTTGATCATGACAGAAATTTTCTTGTTTCTATTAAAAATAATTTTGGAATTGGTACAATTTCATACCTATCTTAGGTACAGTCAACAGCACGTCGGGCTATACAAAACTGTCAAATTTCTCCAAACGATTTTCAACCTAAACCTAATCAATATAAAGTGCATAATCGATTGGGAAATTTTGACAGTTTGTGGTAACCCAACGTGCTGTTGTCTGTACATCAACATAACGCTTCCTCTTTTCTTACATAAGAAATATCAGGGACAACCCGCGTAATATCTTTGGGTCACGTTGCTCAAAGTCGTATTTTTTTGCTCTCTACAGTTCTTATAACTTGGTTTCTTCCGAAATCCACATTTATATTTATTAGTGGGGACAGTGATGACGTCACAAGATGTCCCTTGTGATTTCGCTTCCAACTCGTAGGACGATAAGAGCTAAATGTGTGCCGATGGTTGAACTTAAACTGTTCACGTAATTTGACTCTGTGTAAGAGATGAAGAAAAAAATATTAAATTTAGTCCAGTTGCAATATTAGGAATTTTATAGAATGATTATTTTCCAAAATTATTTGTATATTTCTCTTTTTTTTTGTTAGACATGTCACTTTTTCTGCCGCTGAGGTGAAGCTGATTATAATTTATCGAAGCCCGTAAAAAAAATAAAAGTCAATCCATGCCATATTATACAAAGCTATTATTGTCCTAAATAAAGGCAGATCTAAAATTTTATTACAATATGTAAGTAACATAATTCACTAATTCTAATCACTGAGCGCTCGCGCACTGATGCATACAGAGACAATGTATTATTATCACACAGTCATGGCTCACCCGCGTTCCTGAGATCACTATACTGTTCCTATTCTAGAGCATATAAATGTGAATGATTATAAAATCGAATAGAAACACTGGATCGAGATAGATCCAGTGAGAAATGAACAGGGTTTACCTTACATATCCCAAGAATTACATTTGCCAGCGAAAATCCAGCACAAGAGCTAGTGCCAAAGCTAACTAAATGAAACCTAATAAATTGGGCAGTGTCTAAAACAAACAGCGATCTAGATTACAGATCCCGAGCCTACGACAGAACCTTCGGGGGATAAGGGTATAATAAATATTTTTTGATAAGGCTGATAACAGATAGCGATTCCTCAGTCTTTTATATTGAGAGGACGGACTACTTTACATGCTAACCTAGAAAGAAAGGTACTAAAGGTACTAAATATAAAAAGAGATCCCGGCTACTTATCTCTCACAAATTTATCCCCAATACTCTCTCTTGCTTAATGTAGCGAGGCTCTGATCACTATCTTTTTATAATAATTATTGTATTCGTGTGTATGCCAGTGGACTTCTCTTACACGGTTGTTCCCAATTTAATGAAAATTATGTTTGTGTTTAAGTGGAGTTGAATGGTATAAATTCATAATTCGAACCTATAGAAAAACATCGGATTTAGATCGTTTGAACTGGGCAACGTCTGTCGGGTTCTCAGCTAGCCTATCTTAAAATCTTTCCTATATATATAAAGTACTAAAATCATTAATTCACATAAATCCAATAAATGGTTTTCTCTCTCTCCTCAACTCGTCTGTAATTTTAAGAGGAGCTGGTTTTGAAATAACTAATCAGATTTTCTTGCTTTAAGATCTGCTAAACCTTTTGAAGAAAATCATATAGATGATAAGGAATCTAACACCCTTATTCACAAACATTACTATGAGATCACTCGTGTACGGGTATAAGTAACTTTCAACTTCCACAAATACAAATAATTTATTAACAGTAATTTGTTACAGAGTGATACAGTACAATGATACTTAAACTATAACGAATAGCTGAGACACAAAGTAACAATACATAATACTCGACCTGTGGGTCCCACACTAGGAGAGTCCTGTATAGTGGGCACCCACTGAAAGTTAACAATTAAGCGGCAGATTAGGTAAACTAAATTTGAGCTGTGTGTGTGTGTGTGTGTGTGTGTGTGTGTGTGTGTGTTTGTGGGTGAATGTATAAAAGAGTGTATGTGTGCAAGAACTAATGTCAAGTTACAAAGAGTAGGTAAATGGTTTTGACAGTTTTGTATGGTCTATCTGTCATATAAACGCTATCTGTCATATAAATTTGTGACCAAGTTTGTATACCTACGTTATCTTCCTTTAATGTATCCTTAATATGTGCAACTGCACTTGCTCTGTCAAAGAATTGTTTTTACATTTCATTGGGATCAAATTGGGGTAAAATCGTGAATGGATTATAGAAGAGCACAAGAGGATGTGCCTACTTATCACTGAGCGTAACACGATTTCAGGGTTGGCGACTTTAAAAAACATAAATTTTATTGTTTCTGCGCATAGATTTATTGAAGAATAATGTAGAATATTTACGTATTTATATGAAAAATAATTTATGTAGCGCTCGTGTTGGCGATGTTCTTACAGAAGGGCGCATTTAAATAACGCTACCTTTTCTTAGGCCCCTCTTTAACCTCACATAAACCATTAACTATGTGAAGATACATATATTATTTTCTATATCGTGGTCGATGTCTATTTACGTCTAAAGCCTTCTTCTTCCTCCTCATCCTTTTTTTTGTTGACGGGGAGGTCAAATGCATTTACGCATCGTCCCTGCGGGGTGGTGCCAACCGCAGGGGACATGTGGGACTCGAGGTAAAGGCGTTCCCTCCATACCCACTAAACATCCTCCCCGGCCTGAACTATTGCGAACGGCTCGGGATCACGCTGGCCGTCTAGGCACTCCTTGCACTAACTGGTGGCCAGCAGCCCACAGGGGCTACTGACTAACGCAAGACCCTGTGCGAGTTTTATAGCCTAATACTAATAATAACATAGAGAAATAATACTAATAATAACATAGAGAAAGCTGCTTGTCAGCGGCGATCCACCAGCGCTCATCGGTACTGATAACCGTTCTATCAACCAAACTGATATAGGTTGGGACTGCCTCTCTATAGTAACCTGCAAAAATAACGCTGATCGGAGCAGGTCGGCACTTTCCGGCGGCATTCAGAACGTATCGGCGCGTTCTTTCTCCGCAAAAAACGGAGAAATAAAAATTTTGTTTACTTATAAATAACTAAATGTTTTTTTGAGGTCGGTCGGTGGAAATTTTCAGGAAACTATCTCGAGATCTTTTAGACAAACAAGGAATAGAACTATTACTATATCATATCATCGAAGTCAATGAAATAGGTATTATATATTATTAGGGATGACTCAAAAGCTACTCGTTGGATGTCGATCAAATTTAAACGGGGCCTATATGAGAAGCACCAGCTTCCAAAGGTTGAAAGAATGTTGAAAATCGGTAGTAACGAGTTATGAGATAACAAACATAAAAAAATACATTAGAATTGAGAACCTCCTCCTTTTGAAATTGGTTAAAAGTTACACAGAATACATGCGCTGACTGCTAACGCGGAGTACTACCGAAAAGCGTTGACAAAACGGTGCCGGTAATCAGCTCTCTTTAAGTATACGCCCTTACACCAAACCCTCCGTCAACGTCTAAATTTTTATTATTATAAAATACTAAAACAAATATTATTCAACTACCTTCTCTAACTTAATTCTCAAAAATAGCATGGCAAATGTTTCATCAACTCTCACAGACAGAAATAACTTTTAATTCATTCGAATGCTTAATAAATTTTGACTAAACATAAATTCTCAGAATACAGACGACTTGAAGATTTCATTAAGGCTTTATTTATAAGCCGAGATTCTGTGACGCTGCCAAATGATCCAGCCTCCATTAAAGCCTAGGAATTAGTGTTACCGCGGCGTCTGAAAGAAGACTTTTCTGGAAACGACTTTGATTAATAAATTGTACTTTGTAATATTAAAAAAGTAATCTAACTTTATAAGTAATTCATTAACCGCCATTGTGGTCCTCATGGGATACACATTTGTGGTCACTTTCTTACAGCCCGTCTGACTACAGAAAAAAATTAAAGAAAAAAAGAATTTGATTATTCAAATAGATTGTGTTGTTTTTTGTTGATTGAGTAATAGATATGCAAGCTTTATTCTCCCATATTTATTTGTGATGGATTCTCTTATATAAAAAGGTCAAGCAATTGACTCCATTCCACCTGATGGCAAGCATAAGTGGAGTCCAAATGCGAAGATAGCTAGTGCGAGAGATAAACCGCCATGCTAGCCATCATCGCCTTGCCGACCTGCAAGATGCTTCTTCACGACTCTTTTAAAGGACCCGGGATTATAGGAAGGAACACGTGTACTGCTGGCAGTGAATTCCATTTCTTGATTGTGCGACAAGGTTTCTTAGTTCGCATTGGAATGGTAGCCACAGTTTGTCGGTGAAAACGTAGACCAGCACGCGTAGTCCTTAAAAGGAAGGGAGATGGTGGGATTAGGGAAAATAGCTCTTCAGAGAACTAGACGTGGTACAGACGGTAGAATGAGCTCAATGACGCAATTTGAGAGGCTCCAAATGTTTAGTCTTCGTCGCCGATGATGCGGGTTGCGTAAACGTTTTGCAACCTATCCAAAGCATAGAGTAAATACTTGGCGGAGCCGGCCCACAGGTGCGAGCAATACAATACGCAGGACCGTACTTGCGTCTTGTATAGCACAGTTGATCAGGCGTGAAAAAACGTTCAGGACTCCGAGTTTCGGTGAAGCTGTTTTTATCACGCTTTCGATGTAATTCTTCGGATTCAAGTCGCTGCGAACCACCATTGTCACATAATCAACGACTTATTTAAAATCAGAAGTTCTTTATTAATTTGTATGTCGTGGCCCGATCGTATAATTGGTCAGATCATGAAATGCTAGAGCATATCGTCTACCTACGGATCACACAAATACGTAGATTAGACTCTCCCACAAACAGTCCACTCCGCTTGGTCATAAAAAATAACCTTGAACCTACTGATCACTACCATTTTTAGATAGTGGGCTACACAACCAGTGTTCGAGATTTTTATGGTCCAGTAACATTTCATGATATGCTGCACATTTCATGATCTGGCCAATTATACGATCGGGCCACGACAGATACATTTTTGAAAGCTTCTTCAGAGCTTTTACAAGTCGCTATTTATGGCCTCTGACTTTACTTATTTATTACGACTGTTATCATTTAAAAGAGTGGATCCACCAGCTTAACTTTCTTTCCGAAGCACGGGACAAAATCGGGTGGAAACTTTTTGGTCGCCCATCCGAGTACCAACCGCGCACTTAGTAGTTAACTTGTGCGATCGTTACGAAGAACGCTCGACCTTCCAATATATTTTTTTAACATTACTAAGATAAGGGAAATAGTAATTAATAGCTAACTAAGGAAGAAGAAGAAAAAAAGCTAGTTAATTATCCTACACTTCCTATGAAATAATATAACACTAAATTAATACCGATGTTTTCTATGGAATCCATTACAGATATTTATACATCATTGGTAGTTAGTAGTTTCCTAATGTGAATATTAGGCTAAGAAATTTCTTTATCAGCTCCCATTACGTTAGGTTTTTGGATCATTAACCCACAAATTTCGCGGAACTTCCACGACGCGGAAAGTTCGTCTCGCAATGCACGGATTTCCTTCGAATATAGTGTACGCAGGAGCGTGGCGCTTCCAGTATCAATTCTGCTCAAATGGAACAAGTTCTTTACAACTTCGAGGATAATGTAGTTCCTTAATTTATTTTCGCGCTGAAAATTTATTCATGAAATTTAAGGATACGCCAGTTCTTGAATTTTTAGTATTCGCATAATTCTAGGACAATTAATTCTTGAGTGGGCTTAATTCTACCTAGTCGGTTTAGATGGAAACGCCTCAAATGATTAGGTAACATTATCTAATTATTCAGTCCATTATAGATTACCATGTTGAACCATTGACCTTGATTAGTGATGCAAGTTTCTACCATCCGCACTAGATCAGAGTGGTGGCTCACTGCAAAATATTGTTTCGGACTAACACGATGTAACCTAAATCAAAAAAGAAGTTGTAAGCCTGAGGACGGTTATTATACCAAAGCTACGTGCTACGCTTTGGTTTGTTCCTGCGCGTTGATACGTTCTATCTGATGTTGCAAAATGACGAAATTGCTTCATAGACGCGTATTCGTCATTATACGCTTGATGTAAGCCTGCTTGCAGCTTACATACAAAAACTACGAAACACTATCGTTGGAGCTGCAACGTCGCGCTCGCGTCTTAGGCTGCTTCATCGAAGCCAGCGAGCAGATCGCGCGGCGCTAGAGCGGTGTAGGGTTGTGTTATGAGAAATTGGTGTCTGAATCCTATCAAAAATAATTTAAATAATTTCCTTCGCGACGTCGTCGGCGGGCATTTTGAAACGTCGGTCGATAAATAAATGCATAGCATAAGACTACCTTAATACAGACGCGCTGGCGTCGCTTGACTGGAGCCAGTTCCATTTAAATCTATGCATTGAATCGCGCCACTCTCGCGCCGTTGCCGCCGTCACCCAGCTTACTTCGAGTCCGCGGCATTAAAGTTCGTTGTGTAGTAAGCTGTAAGCAAGCGTACACCAAGCGTATAATGCCGAATACGCGTCTTTGAAGCTATATACACTCTTTTGAACAATGACACTTACACTAAATTGTAAAAAAATAATTTCCACGAAAATGCGGCGTTATTTCTGAAACACTTACTACTTATTTTCCGAGGAAATCACTGCAAATTCGAGTGGCTAATCCGCGGCTCTCTTCCCATCTTGAAATTGAAAAAAATATTGGACAAAAATTATGCCGTAAAAGTACTGAAATTAATATTTTATAAGACTCGGCTTTCACCAGCAAAACTTATTAACGCTGAAGAGCTTCAGTTTTTCCCTTCATAATTGACTTAACTACGTTTTATTTCCTTCCCTTTTTATGTTAATTTTACTTGCCTCGAGTCGAGATACTTTGTAGCAATTTTCATTTTGTTAGGGGTAAATAATTGTATATTCTTTGACGCATTAGGACTCTCGGTTATGTGTGAGTGATTCAATGAAGACGTTGAATAATTTGCTTATGACTTCCGTTTTAAAGGTTTTGGATGTGTTTATTCCATGTTAGTTTTAGAGCAAGAATAGGCCCACTACCTTCAAACTTAAGCATCTATTTTTCCCCCTGGGGGTACCTCGTGCTGTTTCCGCACCTCGGCGACTTTTGCGCCTGTTTTCAGTCGGAGAGTGTGAGGCCGGGTCACTCTAGCCAGCCCTACGTTTCCAGGAGGTCTCCCAGCGACTTTTATGTCCCAGGATGTCCCAGGTAACGAGCCCAATGTGTTGCCGCTGCATTGCATTCCATTGTGAGGGGAGTAGCTGTTTCCTATGCATCCTCTGAACAGGAGGCTGTCTATTATACCTTATACTCACGAGAAAGCGAGTTTACTTCTAGTGGTCGAACCTCGTTTCACAGGTTTTGACTCCCAAAAATGTTGTCTTTTTCCTATGATCTCCGGTTTCCACGGTAAACGTTCACTTGAAGCAGTATCGTCAGGTTCCCGTAAAACTGATGTAATCCCTCTCTCTCTCTTCTGAAGCATATTCTGTCTTCACTTCTTTCGATATATCCCACTTATAATTGTTCCATAGTATAATCCCATCGTCCCAAAAAGCGTCGGTGGCGTAGTGCGTAAGAGCGTCGTCCCTACTCGGGAGGCACTGGTTCGATCCCCGCCACGTACCTATGTGTTTTCAAATTTTGAATTCATATGTACGTTTAATCGACGCTTTTACGGTGAAGGAAACATCGTGAGGAAACCTGCACACACCTATGAAGAAATTCTTAGGTTGTTTGTGAAGTCTACCAACCCGCACTTGGCCAGCGTGGTTGACTAAGGCCTAATCTCGCCCCTCATGTGGGGTAGGCTCGAGCCCCTCCCCGGACTGTCCCATCCCACGGCTGTCCAAAGTTCACTTACATTCCTATAAGATGTGGCCCTACCTAAAGAGATTTTGGATTTTCTAATAAAGTGTTACAGATATTTTTCCAAAATTCACGTCCTCTACACAACTCATGCTAATTTTCTCAATAAAAGTAATTCCCCACACAAACGCTTCTATCAGGATTCGAGCCCGAATATTCTTACATGAGTAGGTAAACAACGTTACTGACTACTCTGATGTTCAAATGTGAAAAGTGGAAAGTGCCTCAAAGATCCCTTTCGATTGCTGATTTAAGGGGGAGTGGTAAATAGGCTCAGCTTTCCGCGACCAATGTTTGTCCAAAGCCCCAATTGAGAATCATTGACTTTGAAGCAGTTTTCCTCATCTTTTCAATGAACAACATCGTTCTTTATGGACAACCCTAAGTGTCCCGGTCCGTCCCCACCGATCGGTCCGCTGTGGCAACGATCGCTCACTGTAAACATTCTGTCTTACTACTTAATGTTATAAATAGACTGAGGGGGAACGGGGACACTTTTGGAATATAAATTTGATTTAGTCATGTTTGTTGATTTAGTGCCGGCGATCTGATTTGATCGAGGATAAGCTGGCCAATTGTTGGAGGTTCCTTTATTTTTCGCTTTTTGCATAGAAAGTGTCAAAGTGATCGAAATTATTTAAAGGCATTTTTCCTGCTAATGATACAACTAAACTCCTGTCCTGTACTGCAATCTGTAACAGAAAATGTTGTTGCCCTAATAATAAGCTGGTAAGAACAATTTTATCAACCAATTGTCATTTGCCAATTTACACTTACTTGACTATTCAAATTTGCCTTGTTTTAATAACACACAATTAATATATTTAAGCTAAACTCTTTATGAATAAATAATACAACTAAACAGCAATATAGTTTACAACTGCAAAATTATGTCAATAAAAACAATAAGTATAAGATCTTTTCCATTCAATCGAAAATATGAATAAGATATTACATCAATGTATGAAAAAGAAATTAAAAAAAAAACTTTTGATTTGGGCAATCTCCTTTAAAGTATTAATATAAATAGCTACGTTGCCACTATTTGATAGATCAAATATAATTCAAAATGTTAATTAAAAAGAGACGACAATAGTCAAATCATGTTTAAATTTATTATGACTGCCTGAATAATTACAAGTAACTCATAATTTGGATAGACACGTGATATCCTTAAAAAGCATCCTTAAAAACCTTTAGTAAACAACAAAACAATATCATTATGTTTAGTGATGAGTTAGGCAAAAACATGGGTCAAACAATGTTTCAGTATATGGCACAGCCTGTTACTAATTTCTGTATGCCAGTTGCCAATTACATTCAAATATTGCAGAGGGTGATCTGTGGTACTTACAGTCCTGATAGTACAATACTTATTTTTATTGGTAGACGTGGAAATGCTAATTCCAAGATTATGGAAAAGTATTTTGAAGACCTCTCCAAATTAAATGTAAAAAAAAAAATTCTATTTACCCTGCCTTACAGTAGGTCATTGACTCATGCAGAAAATTACTATAGATATAAATGCAATATGAAATTGCATTTAATGACAAATTATGATAAAAAATTTGACATTGTTGATTTTAATGGTTTTATTAAGATTTTTTTTTTGACAAAGGATAAATATTTTCTTTGTAATAATTACAAAAAACAAATAGCAAAATCGCTATGTTACTTTATTTTTAATCAAGCCAAAACATTGGCTATAACTTCTGCCTCTATTGGGCAGTCAAATTTGACATTAAGTAATGACAATTTGGAATATGCATCATATTCTTTAAATTAAATATTGAGACAAAAGAGACTAACTCTGGCAGTACTAAATATAATGAAATATTAGACTAAAATTTTGAGGTTTTAGATAAATTATCCTCCCCACTTGTAATGAATAAAAATTCTAAAAATAATTTTATCAACCTTGTCCACCAAAATATTCAAGGGATGTCAGGCAAAAATTAAGAATTGGAGCTATTTATGAATTGTAATAATATTGATATATTGTGTGTTACAGAACACTGGCTAAAAAGCCATCAGCTCATGTTTAATTTTAGTAATCACCATGTTGTCAGCTCGTACAGCAGAAAAAACATATTACATGGTGGTTCATTAATAATTACTAAAAAGAATATTATATGTAAGGAAAGAAATGACCTCGTAAGTATGTCTGTTGAGCGAGTTACTGAAATAGCTTGTATAGAGTTTGAACAATTCATTGTTATTAGTGTATACAAACCACCATGTGCCCCTTTTGAACAATTTTTAAAAATTATGGAAGATGTCCTATTTAAAATCAGTAAATGTCGTAAAATAATTGTTATCTGTGGAGACTTTAATATTAACATATTAGAGACAAACTCAATCACTTGTAATTTTTTAAATTTATTTAAGTCCTATGATTTGGACTACGTTTTTTATGAACCCACAAGAATTACTGAAACAAGTGCAACTTGCATTGACAATATTTTTACTAACCGAAAACCTAGCCAAAAGTCAATTATTAATATGTTGCACTCTGATCATTGTGGTCAATTAGCATCGATTCCTAGAAAAAAAGTTAAAGTGCAAAGAACGAAAATAAGTTTTATTCCTATAAATGCAAGCCGAATTGAAAAATTTAAATCGAAATTAATTGTGAAGCTACCATGTTTGCCTTATAATGATTGTCCGGATAAGCTATACAGTTCTTTATTTAATTTAATAAATGATGAATTTACCAACACTTTTGTGCCAAAAGTAAAGACGATCTGTGATCATCTAACCTTTAGTGAATGGGCAACGCCTGGTATCTACAATAGCAGGAATAAGTTGTACGATTTGTATGGTCAAAAATCATTTAATTTTGATCCAATATTTGTTAATTATGTAAGAGACTACTCCAAAGTTTTCAAAAGAGCCTGTTCCACTGCCAAGTCAGTTTACTTAAAAAACAAAATTAAGAATTCTACAAATAAGATTAAAGAAACCTGGAATATTATTAACAGTGAAACTGGTAGGAGTCACACACGCTTCCGTAATATTAACTTAAAGATTAATAATGTAAATGTTAAAGCTGATTTGGAAGTAGCGATGGAATTTGAAAGGTTTTTCTCAGATGTTCCCATACAGACTACTAAATCACTTCAGTCGTCTTCCACCTCAGCTGAACAGCTGCTTAAACAAAATGTATCATCATGTGATAGTAACTTTGAATTTACAGCTGTTAATTATAAAGATATTATAAATACGTTTAAAACTCTAAACCTGAAAAAATCTATGGATCTTTGGGGACTGTCAGTCAGGACAATCTCATCCATTATAACTATAATAGCTCCTTATTTAGTAGTCGTATTTAACAATTGTATTGGCTCTGGTGTATTTCCTGACTTGATGAAACATAGTAAAATTATACCGTTATTTAAATCTGGCGAAACCTCAGATCCCACCAATTTTCGACCTGTTTCTATTCTACCGACTTTAAGTAAGATCTTTGAAAGACTAATGCTCAATCAACTATTAAAGCATTTCAATAAATACAACATATTTCATCAAAAGCAATTCGGGTTCACTCGGGGTCGCTCCACCATTGATGCGGGAGTTGAGTTGTTAAAGGAGGTATTTGCTGCTTGGGAAGAATCACGCGACGCCCTTGGGGTTTTCTGTGATTTATCTAAAGCTTTCGACTGTGTTGATCATGATACTCTGGTCAGGAAATTACACCATTACGGCGTTAGGAACAAGGCTCTCAACCTTATGACTTCATACCTGAGCAATAGAATACAGAAAGTTGATATAAATGGTAAAAGATCTCCAGGTTCTCTAGTCACAATAGGTGTTCCGCAGGGCTCAATTCTTGGTCCATTTCTCTTTCTAGTGTACATAAATGACTTGCCTTACTACATAAGGGACAATCATGACATTGTGTTGTTTGCGGATGACACTTCTTTGATTTTCAAAATAAATAGAAAATTAGATAATTATGACGAAGTGAACAATGCACTTGCGAAAGTAGTTTATTGGTTTGATATTAATAACTTGTTGCTGAATGAAAAAAAAACCAAATTAGTTAAGTTTACTACACCGAATGTGAGATGTGTAGAAACTAATGTACAAATAAATGGAGTAGAATTGAAACCTGTAGAAACAACAACTTTCTTAGGAGTAATGTTAGACTCTAAATTGCAATGGGGTCCACATATTGTAAAACTTTCGGGTAAACTAAGTTCTGCGGCATATGCAGTTAAAACTATTAGGCGGCTAACTGATATAGATACTGCTAGAATGGTTTATTTCAGTTATTTTCACAGCATAATGTCTTATGGAATTCTTCTCTGGGGGAGTGCTGCAGATATTAATACCATCTTTGTTCTGCAAAAACGGGCTGTTAGAGCAATCTATCAACTAGGTCCGCGTGACTCCCTCAGAGAAAGGTTCAAGGAGATAAATATTCTAACTGTGTCATCACAATATATACTGGAAAACTTACAATATGTAAAGAAAAATATTATGAATTTTTCCGAGAAATGTCATACGCACAATGTAAATACTAGGAAGAAACACGATTTGGTTGTATATAAAACTCGTCTCCACAGAATAAGCAATTCCTTTATGGGCCAATGTATACGTTTTTACAATAAGCTTCCGAAGAATATTAGAGACTTGCCTATTAATAAATTTAAGAAAACTGTAAATCTAAATTATATAAAAAAGCTTATTACAAGTTAAATGATTATTTAAATGATCCAAATGCGTGGGAGTAAAATCTGCCCAAATTTACGCATTTAAAATTGTAATTTATTCATATTGATATATCTATGGACATGTAATGATATTTTGAAATCATTACGAAATTGTAAGCTGCGGAGTTTCTTTCGCCATTTCTTCTCCGTCTCAGCATAATAATAATTATTTAAGTAAAATAATTATTTCGTCGAAATGGTGGTAGGGCTTTTGACGATTTAAAAGTACTTAGCAAAGTCCATTTAAATAAAGAGCTTTTTCATTCATTCATTTTTCAAGCAGGTTCGTACATCAGAGTTTATCTCCTATGAATATAGGAGATAAACTCTTATACCAGTATCCCTAAAACTCTAATTCCTAGATCAAACATGAAACGTTACTTAATCTATTAATCCCGTAAACCCAAACTTTGTGTTTACACAAAGTGAAAACCTTAGTTGATTAATATGTAATCAAATCTGCACGAATATTTGGTTTAACAGTTTTAGGGCGATCTGACAGTTTCAATCCAGAAACTTATAATTGAGTTAAGTCTGTACAAATAACTGAAAGCAGTGCCATCCGTCCATTGATCGAAAATTTTGTTAAAATATTCTCCCAGACTTTATCCTCATGTATAGTATCTGACTCCTACTATAGTATCTGAGTTCCTAGTAGGTAACTATTTTTCCTTAATTGGACAAAATTCCCAAGTTTATTTTCAAGGCCAATTAAGGAAAATGTATTCGTGCGCATTCAGATCTTTTGCGTAGATGAAATGTCGTTTCTCTTTATTAGATAAAGCTATCTTTTAATTCCATCTAAATCTTTGAACGTGCTGAAGATTTTTTTTAGCCCGAGTTGGGTGGAAAGCGTGGAGTAATGGAGCGACGATATATATGAAGTGGCTGGTAGCCGTTGGAAAAGAAAAGCCGAAGACGTAGTCAGCCAGAGTCCTATGTCCAGTAGTGGACGAGAGTGGGCTAAAAATACATAAACAAAATTTTCTACTTACGTATTTATCGAGTATTTATTTACTTAATTATTTTTATTTTGCAGTGTAATCCTCGATCTTGAATAATAGTGCCTCTTTCCATCCCGTGGCGTGGGTGTCGTAAAGGGCGACTAACGTCGTTTTCTGATCCCTGTGCAGATCATCGCAACGCGGAGTGCACTCGTGTGGTGGCGAAGTAAACAACAACATTCCCAAGAAGCTTTTTTTGACTAATTTTGCAGGATGTCTCTGATGACCTTCTCTGCATCACCGGGGTTTTTTTTGGTAAAGGCGAGGACCTTTTCAACCTAGGTATCACGGACAGTCCACTATGCAGAGCCTGCATGGTGACAGAAGAGACAGCCGCCCACGTCCTGTTGGAATGCAGTGGAGTGGCATGCTACCGGGCAAAATACCTGGGATCCCCGGGTAGCCTCCGGGAGGCATTTGGCGACGTCAAGGCGCTGGGTGACTTCCTAGAGGAATTAGGATGGCTGGAGTGAACCAGCCCCACACCCTCCGACGCAAAACAGGCGCAACAGTCGTCGATTTGCGGAGACCGCCCGTTGCGAAGAAGAAGAAGAAGAAGGCGAGGACCTAGGTGGGTCTTCTAGCCTGTCGAATCACCCCAGAGGGGATTCCTAACCGGTGAGCATCTCCCTCGGGGGAGTCTCTGCAGCGATTAGGGTCTCTAGGGCGTTCGAGTCGGACCGGGTGGAATCAGGCAGGCGGCCGTACATACAATCCAATGCCAAATCCTACTTCAGTGTGTCAAAAGAAATTGGGAGTAGGACATGAAAAAAAAGATTTTGTATTTGCATCGTGAATGGCGTAACGACAAATCACAGTATCTCTCATGTAGAATATTATAAAGAAGTTTGGATCTCCAATTCGGTCATTGCACGGGAAACAGATTACAAAATGATATAGTTTTTTATTACTTTCTCGTTATACGTAGAATAGAGGAAGTCTTGTAATCGTAAAAAAATTGACCTCGAGATTTTGACGGATTTACACGTTTTGGACCTCCCCGAAACCAAAATTTTTTTTTTTGGAATTATGTTTGTGTGTGTGTGTGTGTGTGTGTGTGTGTGTGTGTCTGCGTTACCACGATAACTCGAGCATGCTTTAACTTATTGCAACCAAATTTAACATACACACGTTTGTTAAATTTGGTTGCAATAAGTTAATATCTAAATTAATTAATTTAATATAATAATATAATAATAATAATATTTATTTTCTCATCACAAACACATGTATACAATTTTAGTTACAATAGTAGTAAGGAGCTATATAAATATAGTTTGTGTGAGACTGACGCCTGTGATAGATATTTATATATCTGTAGTACAGGTCATCAGGCTCCCACCACCTCGGTAATGAACAAGAAGCTTCTACTATATAGTTGGAGAGCGAACAGTAGGTATAAAACTTAAATAGATTTTTAATGGAGTGGTTAGTGACAGGAGTAATAAGTGTAGGAGTATTGATAAGATACTATTAGGTACATAATTTAAGTATGTAGGTACATCAGTTTTTTTTTTATATATTTTTTTTATTTTATTTTTTATTTTTTTTATTTATTTTTTTATTAAATTTTATTATTTTTATTAAATTGTTAGATATATAGGTATAAATACATATATTGGTACTATCCCTATTATATTAACAGATAAATGAAGTGTTGGTGTATTTAGAAGTAAACTTTTCAGTTGTATATATAGTTATAAATATCTAGTTAAATAGTTTTCCGTTTGAACGTAATTTTTGGTCAGAAGTAAGGAACGTATACGATTTTTACATTCAAAAGAAGTGAGATTATAAATAGGTAGTTCAGCACTTAATCTGTTGTATAGTAACGGGCCCAGGTAGTAAAAGAATCTATTTGTAAAAGTGTAATACGTTGAGGGAATAATGCAAATTTTATCCTTACGCCGTTTTGTAATTTCTGTAAAGGGAGTTTTTCGGTGTTGTAGTCGAATGACGTCCAGGATGAAGAGTTGGCGAACGGTCAATACTTTACAGATTTTATACAGTTCATCAGTTGGGAAAAGTATATTACGGAATGTGGCTACTTTAAGGACTGCACGTTGAGCAACTTCGAGAGGTTTCAGTGTAGTTTTTGGGACACCACCCCAGCATACGATACAGTAAGATATTATTGACCTGCATAAGGCGTAGTAAACCCTTTGTAAAACTGTAGGGTTGGCAACATGTCTTAGGATTTTAAAAACGAATATGAGTTTGCGTACTCTACCAGTTACTTCTTGTATATGGCTCTTGAAATTTAGGTGCTTGTCAAGAGTTATGCCTAGATATTTGACTGTGTCAACTTGAGAGATTGAAGGACATTGACAACATGAGTTTGAGTTGTTTGGACAAGAATGATCTTTTAAAGATAAGGAATTTTGAGGTTGCGAACATGAACTAATTGAAAAGGTAATATATTTGGTTTTATTTATATTCAGCGTTAGTTTATTAAATTTTAGCCATTTGATGATTATGTTGAAACCATTTTGAGCTACTGATTGTAGTTCAGACCAGGAGTCGGCAGAAAACGAGACTGCCGTATCATCTGCAAAGGAGACCAAACGACAACTTGGTAATTCAAGGCTGCTAAGGTCATCAATGAATACCAGGAAAAGAGTTGGGCCAAGAATGCTGCCCTGAGGCACCCCATAGTCGATCATTAGCTCATTGCTTGTGTGATTTTCGATTTTGACCGTTTGAGATCTGCCAGTGAGGTAGCTTTGGAAAAAATTCAGCTGAAGACCTCTGATGCCCTTTCTTTCGAGCTTATTTAAAAGAGCTGTAATTGGAACAGTATCAAAGGCCTTAGCAAGGTCTAGAAATATAGTAAGTACTTTTTTGTTAGCATTTAAAGATTGTACTAAATTGTTAAGCAATTCTAGGGTAGCATCAGAAGTTGATCTCCCTTTTCTGAAGCCAAACTGTTTTGGCGATAGAAGATTAAAGCGTTCAAGGTAGGCAACTAGTTTATTATTTACTATACGTTCAAGTACTTTTGACAAGGCAGGAAGAATGGCAATTGGACGATAATTAGTTAAGTTGCTGCTGACACCTCCCTTAAAAATTGGTTTAACAACAGCCTTTTTTAGTGCTTCTGGAAAGATTCCTTTGAGGAAGCACAAGTTAAAAATGTGAGTAAGTACTGGTGAAAAGACAGCGCCGTATCTTTTTAAAATCACAGGAGAAATACCATCTCCACCAGTCGCAGCATCTGATCTCAATGATATGATAGTCTTAAGGACTTCTTCAGCGTCAGTTTCTACCAATGTAAAGGAGTTAGGCTGGTGGTTCACGGGGAAAGTCTGTGGATCTGATGAGCCATTTGTAAATTTTTTAGCCAGTTCATCCCCTACATTAACAAAGTACTTGTTTATTTGGTTACATGACTCTAACGGTGTCGAAGCTAGGTTTAGTAATTTGGTCGAAGTTACAGGTTGTTTGGTTGCATTTGTGATTCTTTTTATGTTTTCCCATAAGTGCTTGGGGTTTTTATCGGCTTTGCTTAGTTCATGTGAGTCATATTGGCGTTTAACTTTTTTGATAATTTTTGTACAGAAGGTACGGTATCTAGTGTAAGTGATTTTAAGTATTTCATTATCTGGGGATTTTTTATAGCTTTTATGAAGTCTGTCTCTAGTCCTTATGCATCGTAACAAGCCTGATGTTATCCACGGCTTAATGGCTCTCTTTCTAGAGGAAATTTTATTCAGAGAGCTATTAGATGAAATTGCTGTTGTGATTGTACTAATAAAATCATCTGTAGCCGTGTTCGGGTTATCAGAGTTTAAAATATACGAAAAATCGATATTCTTAATAGTTTCATCTAAGGTGTTGTAGTTGATTTTTGTGATTGTGTTTGTAGCATTGTTTCTATGGGGCTTGTTGTTAATGGAGATTAATGGCGAGTAGTGGTCCGTGATAGTTGTCTCTAGTACTAATGTTGTACTAGGGAGTTTTGACCGGATAAAAATGTGATCGAGGCAGTTTTTCTCTCTAGTCGGGAAAGTGTGGGCCGGTAAATAGCCGTAAAAAGCTAGACAGTTTAGATAATCTTGGTGGCGGGGATCTGAGGATAAGGGTTTAATATCTATGTTGATATCACCGATAATAATTACAGTTTTAAGGTTAGATAAACGAGTTAATATGTCTGATAGGGAAGAAAGAAATGTATCTACACTGATTGTTGAGGGTGAACGATATATACAGAGTACCGCCACATCCGAACCCATTTTTACAATAAGTCCGGACGCAGAGGATCCAAATTCGGGTTCTTCAATAATAGTAGCTAAATTTGATTTGACATAGACAACAACACCGTCATTTTGATTAAGGTAATTTGATGTTTTGCTTAGTGTATAATTGGGGAGTGTCGGAATATATGTGTTACTTAGACACGATAACCAGCACTCGGTCAAGACTAGCACATCACACTCGAAGGGAATACGTGCAAGGTGAGTTTCAAAGTTGTTGAAATTTTTGTTTATTGACCTTATGTTTTGCGTTAATATATTGAGGGACTCAGTTGGTCGCTGAATAAATTGTTTGGTATTATCTGGGCTACTTAAGAACGATTGCGATATTGAAAAACTATCTAACTCATCGTTAAGGTTCATGTTGCAGGGCGGTTCTACAGAAAATAATATGGTATATAAAATCTATAATTATATATTTATGTGGAAAGTAGGTATAACTATCCGTATGAACCAGAATATAAATTACCTACAATGAATATAATACAATATCCTCTTTTCATCAGTATATTATTAGTTTTTAGCAGTGTAGGTACCTATAGGTTGGGAAGGATTTATTATCTGCTATTTATATTTAAGTTAGTTATAAGTGAATATCACACAATAACACCTTTTCTATCAGTGCAATATAAATGTTACTTACTACCTTTTTTTTTTTAAGAAAATGTAGCTGGATAGTATTTATGGTTTTCTATTTATATTTGGTAACTATTAATTTAAAAGTGATTATCAAACAATAGCACCTAATATTAGTGTAACTGTGTTAGTTATTAGCTGTGTAGCTTAAGTACTTTATTAGGTATTTGTTATTTATATCTAGTAGAATTTTATATATTATAATATGATATTGATTATAAAACCTGAGTGAGGTACTTTAATATTAGTCTCAGTAGTGTAGTTAATCGGAAAGATATAGGAATGTATGTTAGATAAAAGAATTACAGGCTAAATTTACTTATATTACAATTTCGAGGTAATTTTTAAGAGTTCCTCCTCGTCGTACACACGTATTGGGGGTTTATTTTCTTCGGTTCTGATGAGTACTTTACCGTAGGAGGTCCAGGTAGCCCCTATCTTGCGGTTTTTCACAAGCTCTCTAGCCAAGTAATAGACGCGGCGAGCCTTGGATGTTAGTGCCTCAGATAAGTATACCGTCTTGGTCGGGCCGGGGATGTTGAGAGTAACAGTGTTGAGGGGGGGCTGCTTGGAAAGTCGTTTATCCTTATTAAACTTCTTGTATTTATGGACCAAATCCTCTTTCCTGGAATTTGTGGTAAAATCCACTACAATCGCCTCAGCCTTGGTTCTATAGATATTACGTATCTCAGCTTCCTGCACTAGTAATGTGGAGCCAATAGCAGAGCTTATATTTTTGACAGTGTTGTAGAGGGAATGTTTGTCTTCTTGTTCTAACCTCGGTACGTTTCTTATCTCAATTGAGGTGGACCTGGAGTCTTTCTCCAGTGTGTCAATTTTTAGTTCCAGAGACCTGATATTGGATTTTAGAAGACGATTCTCACCTTCCACTGCCTCAATCTTATTTACTAGGCAGTCGTATTGAGAGGACATAAAGTCCACTGTTTTATGGATCTCGTTGTTCTGTTCAATAAGGGTACTTATAGACGAGTTTAGTGTTGCAAATCTGGCCTCTTGGTGGGATTGTAGTTTTTCAAACATTAGTTTAAACTCATTCAAAAATTCATCCGAGCACCCAGGCGTGTCGGCAAGTCTACGCTTCGCTCTTTTTGTAATGTTTATTACACTATCATATTTCACAGCTCCAGTGGAAGACAGGTTAAGATCGGAGTCTGACCCATAAAAAGTGGGCGAATTATCAGACGTGCCCGTAGTCGTCGTACGGAAACTTTGTGGCGGCGAACGTTGTGTCTTAGGCATAGTTTAATGTATTGCAAAGTTCACTGTAGGCCTAAATGAAGCTCAAGATGCCGACGTCAATCAAACTGTGTAAGGGGCGAGGCCTGCGCGGGCGCACCCACTTTGCTTAGTTGAAGTCGTTCGCAACAGCGAACAATATAGTTGTCTTGCTCGTTTTAGGGCGTGGTCAGCGCAAGCGCACGCCTAAATTAATCGGTGGGAAGATTTGAAGCTAGTGCGGCACTGTCAGTATGATATCGCGTTCGCTCTAACAGGTATATGTCTCACTCACACGCTATGCGTAGATCTTCATAATTCTCTGCTCGCTTGGTAGTTTCGGTGAATAATCGCGTACTAATTTAGAACAAAAATTTTAAATAAATCACAAACAAACTGGGACCAACAATTAATACGTCTGATCTTCTCAGAGGTCCGAGGGGGAGGGAGGGAATATGACATCAACATATAAGGTTTCTATCAAATTTTGAGCCGTCGATCACGAAAGTTAAGCAACCAAGTGCGCGGTTGGTACTCGAATGGGTAACCAAAATTTAACATGCATATCTGACATCAAAATATAAGGTTTCTATCAACCTTTGAGTCGTTTCCGGTATACGAGAAAGTCAAGGGGAGACCACTTCCGATTTTTTATTAGTTAAATGAACACAGCGCAGTGGTTTACGATGAAATGTTGTCGTTAAATAGAGTGATTCAAATTCCCAACATAAAGTTATATATATATATTTTTTGTGTGCTTTACGTTTAGTAAAGACATGTTGATCTGATTCATGTAGGGGAGCGAGGGGCTTGTTGTAACAGGGGTAAGTAGTAACAGGCTCTTTTCACTAGGATCTTAAACGCAATTGACGTATTTCTTTGACTCGATTTAACCTATAAACCACGCCGTATCATGTTGCCATAGCTAGTGTCCCGCCGGCCGGCGCAGTGAGCGGAAGTGTGCACGCGCTTCATTTTTGCCAGGTAATATAAAATTGTACTGTCGTACAATTTCGGTTTGCGTTATTATTATCGATTTATTTCAAATTTTCTGTATCTTATTTCCATTCAAATTAATCTATCTCTGATAAAGTGTAACAGTTTTTATGATTGCTAAATTGTTTAAATAGTTATCTTGATAAATGTTAAAAATCATACCATGGGGTTAGTTGTATCAAAATCCAGGGGCTTGTTGTAACATGTTACAACATGCCCCAAGTGCATGCCCATGTAGAAACTTACTTATTTCTTTTCCATACTTCTAGAATGAGGGTGTATAAAAGAAAGTTAGAGCGGGCAACACATAGCCAAGAAGTGTACGAGTTAGCGGCAGCTGAAGTTTTAGAAAAAAAATGCAGTATTCGGAAAGTTAGTCAGACTTTCGGATTATGTCACATCTCTCTTTATAGATACATAAAGAAAAAGAAGAATAATGAAAGATTAAGAGTTGGTTATGTTAAACCTAGACAAGTATTTACTGCAGAAGAAGAAGGTAAGATAGCTTCCTACCTACTCAAGTGCACCGATATATATATTTTGGACTACTTCCTATAGAGGTAAGGAAACTAGCTTACCAATGTGGTATGCAGGTTAATGCTAAAAACATTCCTCCTTCTTGGCATCAAATAACATGGCTGGTACTGACTGGTTCCAAAATTTTATGCGCAGAAATTCACATTTATCTTTAAGGACACCAGAAGCGACGTCTTTAAGTCAAGCGACGTCTTTCAATAAGACTAACGTTAATTTATTCTTTGAAATATATCAACTACTTCTCCAAAAATATCAGTTTAATGTTTCTCGAATATGGAATATTGATGAAACAGGGGTCACAACGGCTCAACAACCTAAGAAAATAGTAGCTGCTCGTGGCCAAAAGCAAATTGGAGCTATCACATCGGCTGAGAGGGGAACTCTTGTAACACTTGCTTGTGTCTCTAACGGTGCGGGTAATTTTATCCCACCAATGTTCATTTTTCCCAGACTTAAATATTCTGAAATGTTTATTCGTGGTGGACCTCCAGATAAACAATTTAATGATTTAAAAGTGCCATGATGATTATAAGTAGTGTTTGACTAAATAAGACTGCTAATTACTTAATTTTTAGGTGTTAATTACTAAAAAAGTGTATTTACGTTGATTTTTGATAAGAATTATATAATACTTACTTTAGTAAGATGTGAATTTTGTTAAAAACAAACAAAGAATAAATGATTAGAGGTATTATTATCGTTTTTTTTTTGGCGTTACTACTTGCCCCGTTAGATGTTACAACTTGCCCCAAGCACGAGGTAAGTTGTAACACCGCACTTCTTCTAGAAAATAATTGATTGTAAAATAATGACGAATAGTAATGGTATTTTTTTTACTTGATTTGGTACAGGAAGAGTTACAGCATTCATCCATATTTATTTAGTAGACATTTAATCAATAGATCTCAAGATATATTAGTTTTAAAGAAAACTGTTACAACAAGCCCCTCGCTCCCCTATATAATCGTACTTGAATCTAAAGGATCTAATACTGTTTATGAACTCCCCTTTACGATTTTACTAAATATGAAGCAAAACTTTGCTTCTTGAACTTAGGGAGGATATAGTTCATGATATCGGTTATATCGTCAAATATCCTGACATCCAGTTTCATGTTCATTACTTTTTTTCCCGCCCCGTCTTCACACGGAATATATCGGCTTTTTTCTACTATAATATCCATGTAATATGCCGAAAACAGCATTGAAATCCGTTGCGTAGTTCAAAAGTTCTAAGCGCACATACACAAAGAGCGACATCATTTTATGCTTTTACTGTTACCTACCAATCTTTCCGTCACACCACAATGAGAAAGAGGGAAAGTTAAAGAATAACGTTCAATTCCCTATACCTAATTACATCCAAGTAGCCGTCCTTTAATCTTCAAAGATAAATAAGAGTCTATATAACAGCTTATCAGAAACAGGATTAAGTTGTTTTGTTCGTAGACTTTTAGGAAGTCGCATATTTATATGTCAATGAGGCATGACGTCCAGCGTCTACGAATGGTTGCTTTCGCAATAAGCCTCGGATGGATCGCAATAAAGTTAATCGTAGGGGCCGTAATGTTTTATTGGATAGGTACGGATTTCGGTATTGTCCCCTTGAGCTGACATATTTTTCAGACCCTCCCATTACGGTCATCAATTATGCTTAACACAATTACTACCCATTTAGTACATTAAGCTTCTAACAGCTTTTATGTAATCAGTAAGCGTCAATGTGATGTTACTGCGAAAAGATACTAAAGTGATAAGCCATTTTTCAACTTATTCTTAGGTAAATACACAAACTCATAATGGCATAACAATAAATGTAAAACACGCAACAAAAATAATTGTATATCTCTTAGCGGTGGGCGTAACGAACAAACATCATTAGGCGAATATGGGGTAACGTGTCATGAAAATTCCAAATGAGAATATGAATATCACAGGCTTCTTGTAATCCTAGTGTTAATTAAACCCCATTATTTGAGTAACAGAACAAAGCCTCCTAATGAGCGAAAGTTCACTGAAAACGAGGGGAACAATGAAAAAGCAGCATCTATGCTCTATGTACGGCATATAGCTGACGTAGTTCCCTTTTACGAGGACGCTTTCACGCCCATTACACTTTAATAGTCTGCAGGTGCCCCTAGTAATATCTAGAAAATGGTACCATAAATATGAGCGCTTAGAGTTAAAAGAAAAATGTTATAGTTAATTGAAATCAAGTTCTCGTCCAGAGACTTTCCAGGGATATTTAACTGGATGTATTTGCCAGGAATGATCTTTCTGAAGATTGTCTTTGGTTTATTCCTATGGATACGGAACATTAATAAAATATTGTTTCTATTTCTTCCTTGTTAAAACACTTTGCGATTTTAATGACTCTAGATTAGAATCCAGTGTGAGAATTCCATTTATTAGTCCAGTTAAAACAAAGCTGCCGATGCCAATAGCTAATTAGCGTAGTCGTAGATACGGATCTGTTCTGGTTGTCGGCTTTTGTTGGTTGGGTTACACTGCCCTACTGCCAAATGTGTCTATATGCAACCAAATATTACCTAAAGGTCTGCTCAACTATGGTAGGATTATGAACGTGTTGATATGTATGTATGTTATGTCAGGGAGGCGGCTCCACTATGAAAACCTACTCCATTGTGTAGACCGAAGCATATTGCACTGCCCCCAACGAATTGGGAGGAGGACTGGACGAAGAAATATGTATGTACGAGTATATAGACAAACTAGATAAGCAACGCCATGAAATCTTGGTCTCGCAAAGCTAGCCGACAAAGTAGAGGTCCTCGAGATCAATTACATCAATGAAGTAATGTGATAAAGAATGACTTGTAGAGACTCTGAGTCAACTCAGGCTTATTATCGACGCCCTCGCAGTTTTTGTCCGTCCAATGATACCGACCGGCTCATTAAAACAAATGCGTCAACTGTGTAAACTGGAGCGGAGAAAATGTAAAAGGTATTCTCTTATAAGGATCTGCCGAGTCGAACTCCGAATTTGGATCGGGTATCAATATCAATTACTTTGGAACAGTATTTGTACTCCTTTTTTGGAATACATCAACTGGAATGGTAACTTGGGAGTTATTAAGTGACATATTGATATCGTAGCCAATAATGGTTGCTGCATAAATGCTATATTATTCAAACCGGATTGATATAATGTGTTTTATCTTGGACGTGTGTATTGATTTCTATTTATGCTTCGTGGTAGGTAAAGCACTTACTGTAGCATCACCCAAAAATAGCGGTATGATTAAAACCGAAATCTGGATCCAACTGAAATCTGACATTATGTAATTACATTACCACATCGTTTTCATTATCATTTGCATGCTTTTCCCCAGTTTTATTTGGGGTCGGAGTAATCTATCTACTTATCAATCAACATCTCAACATTAACCCTTTTCTTTAACTTAATATAATGTTACATAGTCATATCATATTGAAACATGAATTTTAAATAAGAGCTAACTTAAAGAACTAGAATAATATTTGGTTGACTAGTCGTGAAAGGAGATCTGAACCAGCAACTCTACTATTCTGTTTTAGTATTTTATATGTATGTCAGTATTTTTGATGCCCAAATAAAGGAGATAATTGATTGCGCATTCTTATGAAACAAACTGGGATCAATAACCACTATCCGAAAGCTCGATTCCTTTCATCCAATACGTACGTACTCGCCCGTCTAGTAAACATAACATTTTCTAGAATACGATCCATAGACTGTTAATCACCGCACTCGGCCACCGACCTCCTTTAATTTTACGACGCCAATAAAAAGCGCGGATAATGCGGAATTTAACATTGACGAGTCTCTGATTGTTTGATGTTTTGTTTATTTACCTCGTGAAAGTAGCCGGTTGTTTTATCGTGGCGCCCCGAAGAAAAAACAGGGGCTATCATTTTATTACGTGCGTCCCTTACGTTTTGTGGTACAGCCACGAGCAAGAATACTTTATTTCAGAATCTTTATTTTCTACTCTACATAATTAGAGTCACGAACTGTTAAATGCGCAGGTCGGTCCTGCGTATTGCTCTCACACTAAGAGGTCAATCCTACGCGAACTCCAAATATCGACTCATCTATCTTCCATCTGCCTACGGAGAATTCTTGAATACGTCGGTTGCATTGCCAGAATTAACGGAGATAATCTCGAGAAACTCATGGTCACTGGTAAAACAGAAGGAAAGAGCCGCGGGGTCGCAGCCCGATGCGTTAGACCAGTCTTTCTCAAAGTGGGCGATAACGCCCCCTTGTGGGCGTTGGAGACCTAGCGGGGGGCGTTGGTTGATTTGTAATTTCATTTACTTTATATCGTAAAATTCACTGATATTAAAACTTACCTTACCTACTACTCAATATCGAATAATTAGTATATATTTCTGCCCGGTATGATATAAAAACTAAAAATACTTAACATAGATTTCATAGGATAGCCGTACGCAATCAAGTTGTAACAAGTTTTCGTTAAATAACGCTATTGGTGCAATCCGGTTGCAATTGGCGGGTTCATCGAAACTTGTCCTAAATTTCTCAGTACGATTGAGCGTCGAAAGAGATAAACGAGTTTGTGCCTTACTCCTTCTTACTGACTAAACGCCCCCTTATTAGTAAGGCTATCGGAATCGGAAGCAGCCTCAGGAGGAAGGGAGGTACAGAAGTTTGTGTAATTAAAGCAATGAAATCGTGGTTTTTAAGATTTAGGTGTATAAAAAATTGGGGGCGGTGAGAAATAATTCATTTTCATAGGGGGCGGTAAAACAAATAAGTTTGATAATCTCTGCGTTAGACGATGCTCTACATACTGCATAGGATACGTCGAGATGGCGCAGAATCATCGCTGAAAAGATGATCCCAACGGAAAATCACGACCCTCATCACTGAGGAACACAACGCGAGGAGGAGGCTGACAAACAAGCTTGTGGACTACCCACAGATCCTTCTAAAGGACTACCTAATACCTAATGGTAAGCAGTCACTGTAGCCTAGAGACGACTGCCAACCCTTACCCCGATCCCCCGTGGAGCCGTAGACCTCTGAAGAGAATGTAGGTATATCAATTAACTTAAACACGTAATGTCTTGTTTTTAGCAAGATTTTAGAAAATACTACTGGTTTTATTTATTGGATATCGTAAATTACGTAAAGGATATTTACTATCGTTCTTGCAATCCAACAACATTGCACAGTAATAAATTTAGTTTTTTAGTGTCCCGTTAAAATATGTTCGGTGTATGATCGTGCGAGAAATTCGAATGTCTGTAGAGATGAGGTTACTATGACGAAAGCAAATAAGTCTTCAACTAAACGACCGTATAATTTTATCTTATGTAAATTTTATTTTGATGTTTATAAAAAGTGAACTTCACCATATAATATAATTTTTTTGAAAATTATGCGAGCTCGGTTAGTTATTGCACTCTGGCGCTACATGGGCTAGAGACACCTCTTTGCATGCACATCAATATTTGTCATAGTGGATTCTATCAGTTACATTAGATACGTGGCCGTAATCCCATACGCTTCCCAGCTGACTGGAGAATCGCGCGTTGAATAACTTTCATATATCAATTCGAGTAGACGGTTTGTTTTCCTCCAAATTTATTGTTATGTCAAACATCTGCAGCGATGAGTGGTTACTCGACTAATCGCTAATTGTTTAAGTAGTTAACCAATGACGTGGGGAAGGTATTTCTTGCGTCAAGACTCTGGTGGCGATTCACAAAACTCGTTAGTACGTTCTTATCTTTTACTAGCAGCACGTCCCGGCTTCGCACGGGTGGACTATTTTGTTTGTTTAAACATTTTGGGATTAGCGTACAGGGAATCTTTCATTTGGAAAGATTTGTATGTTTGTAACGAATAAACTCAAAAACTACGGGACCAATATTGGTCAAATTTGGTACAAATATTGATTAGACGTTGGGAAAGGATATAGGCTACATTTTGTCGTGAAAAAAGTGTTTGAAATAAGGGATGAAAGTTTATATAGTAGTTGGTAATTTAGTGAAGATAAAACCAAGAAACTTATAATTTAGGCCGTTGATAATAAATAAAGAAATATCTGTTCTAGCGTTTTTAAATTTTGACCTGTGTGGGGATGAAATAGGGGATGAAAAGAAGCCTAGAAATACATATCATCAAAAACGGTGTAGTAGTTTTTGAGTTTATCCGTTACAAACCTACAAATGTTTCCTCTTTATAATATCAGTATAGAAGATATAGGTAGATAGACTATGGATTACTTATTTGATATTGTTTTAAAGGTAACATACTTGGAGTCAAATATTGTCAGGATTCTGTTCTTCACCTATTCACCCTGGTTTTTGTCATAGTTTTCTGTCCGGCTGCCTGCTGCCGCCAACCCAACTTGGGAATGCTGCTCTAATGCATTTTCTTTGCGTGTCACTTCGATCGTTTCACCCTGTTTATATCGAAATGTATCGTGTTCGGCCGTCACATTTATTCTCGGTTTTGTTGGAGGTAGTTGTTTCAAGTCCGCAGTCTCCATAATAACAGCACTGACAGCATTGATGTGTCCCGTAAAATGACCAGTCTCTCAATCGTTGATGGTTCCTGTTCAAGTTCGGTGTCATCTTTCTCACCTTATCTACTATATAAAAATAAGTTGGGTTTTCCTTCCTGACGCTATAACTCCAGAACGGCTGAACGGATTTATCTCATCTTGGTCTTGAAATGTTCGTGGAGGTCTAGGGAAGGTTTAAACGGTAAGAAAATATGGAGTAATTGCGAGGAAGATAGTATAAACAACATTTTCATTTTCCCATATAAATTGTTCTGCCTACTTGCCTGTCAAACATTTGACGTTCCGCGAATTTTAGCGAAGGAAGAGTTTTAATGTCGTTAGGATAGGTGCAAAGACGTTTAGTACTCCGTGTGAATAGGTGATACGAAGTACACCGGGTCATCTAGTCCTACTATAATAGTATAAACGCGAGGGTTTGTATGGATTTATGTGATGTGTTTGATACTCTTAAAAACTACTGAATGCATTTTAGTTAAACATTACAATAATATAGCTCATAAATCAGAATAACATTATAGGCTATAATTTATACTAATCGTGCACAGACGAAGTCGCGGGCAGACACTAGTAAACAATATCAAAGTCCTCTTCTTGACCGACTCGGCGCGTAAGTATTCCTTACCGAATCTGCACAGATTCTTTATATAGTCTTATCTTATTTCTCCTATTACCCTGCTCGGTGAAGAAAACCTTGCCCAGTAAAAAATCTATTTAGCTTACTCACCATTTAAATATTCACATCGCAGTTATAATCGGAATGATCAGCAGTTTTACCTTTAAGCTTCTTGGATCAGCACCATCACAGAACACATATACCCAAGGGCACCATTTTGTTATCGCTTACGAACTCGGGTGCGCGTGCGAAACTGTGCGTAGTAGCACATGTTTTTTATTTCCCCTTAGATTGGTGTAAACAAATATTTATTAATTTAGATTATATGGCCGAAATAGTGAAACGTGGCAGGAAATACGTGTTCTTTCTGCGTTATTTTATCCCAAGCAACGTGACATATTGTTTCATGTTCTTTCACAGATTACAGAGTATAAATGTCTATTTGACAAACCACAGACACAGACAGTCTGCGGTCCGATATGCGCAAACACTACGAACGCTACTAACAGTGCATACGCCATGGACCGAAATGAATACGGTGTTAAGTGCAATTGTGCACTATTTGCGTGCAATCAATTTGATCCACGCTTTGTGTGTAAATGTCAAATGTCCAAGAAGAGGAGTAAAAATTATTTAAACATTAAAATAGCACTCTAAGATTATTAATAGATTAAAAGATAATTATTGTAGTAATTAAAGTAGCTATAACGAGTCTTTAATAATTCAAATGTTTACTTAAGTATTTTATATTTATCCTGATATAAATTCGTATTATTTTATTTTACTTACATATATATGTTATATATTTATTTATTTTTGTGGACAGCATGACCCGTATGTCACAGCAAAGAAGGCCCTGCCAGAAAAACAGCGTTCCTACGGCACTTTGTCGTAGGAGCACATGCTGAGGCAGGTACCTTTTGGCCTCGCACAGGACATTGTGTAGGTATTTATTTTAATGTGTACTTTGTTATGTTATTTTTCTGTTGTTCTGTCGTGGCCAATAAATGTTTTTTCTTTCTTTCTTTTCTTTCTTCAGTATGTAAAATAAATGAAATCTTATAAAATCAACGCTTGCCAATTACTGATAAATGGACTTAATAATGATTGATTTATCGGATTACGTCTACCCACATCGGATAGACGTAAATAGGTTGACATGGCAAGAGGGGAACTTGCAAAATGGAACACGATATTATTTTGCATATCTCCTCCACGATACCTCATAACAGAATTTACTCAAGCGTTATTTTGTCGTTTTCTGCGTCATTGTTGCTTACGGAGCAATAAATTATGGAAGGGTAGCTAAGAAGGATCTTTTGCTTTACGCTGTTTATTATCCTGTATGGTTAACCGGTGTAGTTCACTAATAGGAGGGTAATCCTTCTGGTCCCGTGGGTGTCGTTAAAGCCGATTGACGCCGTTGTAGTGGTGGCATGGTCAGTATAGCTTCCTACACATCAAGCGGTCCAGCTTCGAATCCTGGTAGCGGCAAGTCACGATTGTTTATAAATTTGTTTAAGTTTATTTATAAAAAGAAACTAAAATTAAGTATTATCTTAATACTGGGTGTAAAAGACATGAACAGTCAAACGAGAACCATGTATTCTATACATTAAAATAAGACATATTTTAAAAAAAGTATTGCAGGGAAATAATTTTTTTTTTTTGGTGTTAAAAAAAAATTCAAATTGTACCGCGCAATGTAAAGGGCTCAACTCGCACGCAAATTGCAAAATCGCGATAATTTTGCCAGACGGCCGGCGGCCCCGTTCGTTAGTGTCCGTGCGCATCGAGTGAGCTACATTGAACGCTAACGTTTTGAAGCCATTTTTTGTTATGAAATACTAAAAAAAATGATAATGTTTCTTTGGATAATAATTAAGAAATAATGTACAGAATACGTTTTCATAAAAAAATGAAAAAAAAAAAATTATGACTTTGACCTTTAATAAAATCGTAACTATCAATTTCCCAGGTATAGTCTAAAGGAAAAAAAATGTTATGATGGTGAGCAGAATACATGGTTCTCGTTTGACTGTTCATGTCTTTTACACCCTGTATATATAATTCTTCTGTGAGTGTGTATGTCACTGAACTTCTCTTAAACGACTGGACCGATTTTGATGAATTTTTTTGTGTGTGTTCAAGGGGATCTGAGAATGGTTTAGATTCACAAAAACGTCTGGACCGATTTTGATGAAATTTTTTGTGTGTGTTCAAGGGGATCTGAGAATGGTTTAGATTCACAATTTTGTCCGCTGGACAGGACAACGTCTGTCGGGTCCACTATCGGGTCGCACCACGGGTCGGGTATAAATAAAACCTCTTTCACGGATTTAACTCGCGGAAAATTAGATTTTACGTTGTGTTATTATTGCCTGATGTTTCATAACACTTTGCAACGGTCGTGGTCACGGGAAGACTGGAGTCTTTACGGGACTTAGATGACACGCCGGTTAAATCCGTAAAAGTTGTTTTATTTATAATGTGCAGTGCTTGCTCAAATCTAAGAAAACATTATTATTATTATGTAAGCATATTAAAAATTTCCGTTATTAGTATCCATAACAGAAGTTCTTACATACATATAATCACGCCTTTTTTCCACAGGCGTAATAGGTAGAGATCACTTGTTGGTTAAATATTTGGTGTGAGCCTGGAAATATGTTATTTTATTATTGAATTATTTTGAACCCCGTACAGACCATCGCAGCAAGGGGTCACTCGGTGTCAGTAAACCACAAAACATCATTACCAAGGAGGATCGGTGTCAGGCAGACACACGGACATAACACTATGCCAAAACCAACCTAACGGATCAAAACCAATATCGTGACATTTTGCACCGACCTCTAATAAATTGAGACCAGGGTAGACATAAGATATTTTCATGCTATGTTTATTGATTTTTACTTTCTCGTATACGTAGTAGGTATCTGCGAACACATATGTAGGTATAGAGGAAGTCTTGTAATCGTCAAAAAATTCGATCTCGAGATTTTGTCGGACTTACACGTTTTGTGGACCTCCCTCAGTCCAAAAATACCGTTTTTGGAGTTATGTCTGTGTGTGTGTCTGTGCGTTAGCACGAAAACTCGAGTATGCTTTAAATTATTGTAGTGTAGAACATCAAAATATAAGGTTTCTATCAACTTTTGAGTCGTCGATCAAGTTAAGCAACCAAGTGCGCGGTCTGTGACAGAATTTTTTTCAAAATCGATTTTCCTCCTTTCTTCCTCCTATACGAGAAAGTCAAGAGAGACCACTCCCGATTTTTTGAATCAAAATAGGTCGCCGCTGTATTTACCCAATTACGGAGATCGCTTGATAAATTAGACATTACCAAATGCATTTCTTAATCTGTAAACCGCAGTTATCTTGCGAAACGTAAACAAGCTCTTCAACGCTATTTATCATTCTATAATTCGTAACGGTTGTAGCCACTTCTGAATTATGTGATGTTTTTATTGAAGCGGCCATTCGTTCTATGAACAGGATCTATGGTCGTTAGTGGATTAATTAAAAAATAAACTGGTTTATAGCTATAAATAATGATTTACAATTAAAACATACATTAATTATATAAAATAGGGAAAATAGCGCAGACTATCGAGAAACGCAGTCAAAACAATAATAAAATACTTTATTTATAAAATAATTAGGACAGATGTCATTTACAAAAGGTTTATTAAACTCGTCTGCATGCCTTTATACAGGCTGTTTGCTACATGGGGTAATAAGCAGGCACCCACCCATGCGAACATAGTCATGCAAATACTATGGTGATATCAAAATTTTGAAATTGTAAAATAATTTTTTTATTTTTCCATACAAATAATTCTGTCAGAAAAACAAAATGTATGAAAAATTACAAAAATACTAGGTGGTAGACCCGTATTCTGCCCGTGAAGCAGTTCGCTGTGTTTCGGATCGAAGGGAAAGGTAGCCAGTGTAATTACTGGGCATGGAGGGCATATCATTTTAGTCCCCAGGGATGGCAAACGCACTTGCGGTGTTAAGTGATTTACACTTAATATTGCAAGTGTCTATAGGCGGCGGTGACCACTTAACACCAGGTGGGCCGCAAGCTTGTTTGCCATCTATTAACATTAAAAAAAATATATATAATTTTGACTTTTTAATATCACCAAAATAGCATTTATATGACTACTAGCTTTTGCCCGCGACTTCGTCCGCGTGGAATAATTACTTTAGGCAGCGTTCTTTGGGTAGGTACTTATTATGTAAAAAACACACATACAAACTGCAGTGCACTACAGTAAATGGCATTTTTACAATCTACCATTTTATGTTTCTCCATCCTTTGCTACTTACTCGCAACCTTTCATCCCCACATGGGTCAATATTTCAAAAACGCTAGAACAATATTTGCGTTTCATGTTTTTATCTTCGGTAATGAGGAATCGCATAAAAATTTTCATCTCATATTTCAACCCCTTCATTCCCTTTTTCACAAAAAAGGTAAGTAGCTTTTATTGCATTTCGAGGTTTCGTCTATTTTTGTACCAAATTTCAATAAATTCGGTTCAGGTGTTAGGCGTGAAAGCGATTAAGCTAAAAAGTCACGTCCACCATCTTGGAACTCAAAATGGATGCTGTATTCTGAATCATGACTCCGAATACAGCATCCATTTTGAGACCTCCGAAAAATACAAAACTGATACCCATATCAAGTTTAAAATTCGCGTCCGCCATCTTGGATATCAAAATGGAACCCTGTAAACCACGAAAATGATATCCATATTAATAATAAGTTAAGTAGCGTCCACCATCTTGGATCTAGAAATTGATGACGTATTTGGAATCGCGACCCCGAAAACTACGAAATTGATACCCAAATCGCTTTTATGTTAAAAAGTCCCATCTGCCATCTTGGACCTCGACGAAGATGATAAAAAATCCCATCTGCCATCTTGGATCTTGACGTAGATGATGTATTTGGAATCAGGACCCCCGAAAACCTCGAAAATGATAACCATATTCCTATTAAGTTAAAAAGTCATGTCCGCCATCTTGGATCTCAAAATCGATGTCGTATTCGGAATCGGGACCCCCGAAACCCACGAAAATTACACCCATATTGACATTTTGTCAAAAAGTCGCGTCCGCCATCTTGGATCTCGAAATAGATGTTTTATTCGTAATCCGGACCCCCAAAAACCACGAAAACGATACCCATATTGACATTATGTTAATAATTCGCATCCGCCATCTTGGATCTCAAAATCGATGTCGTATTCGGAATCGGGACCCCCGAAAACCACGAAAATGACACCCATATTGACATTTTGTCAAAAAGTCGCGTCCGCCATCTTGGATTTCGAAATAGATGTTTTATTCGTAATCCGGACCCCCAAAAACCACGAAAACGATACCCATATTGACATTATGTTAAAAATTCGCGTCCGCCATCTTGGATCTCAAAATGGATGGTGTATTGGGAATCGCGACCTCCGAAAACCACGAAAATGATACCCGTATTGACATCTTGTCAAAAAGTCATGTCCGCCATATTGGATCTCGTTATAGATGCTTTATTCGTAATCCGGACCCCCAAAAACCACGAAAACGATACGCATATTGACATTTTGTCAAAAAGTCGCGTCCGCCATCTTGGATCTAATCGGGACCTCCGAAAACCACAAAAGTGATACCCATATCGGTATTATATTAAAAAGTCACAACCGTCATCTTGGATTGGATCTTTATTTCTTATCAAGTGTCTAAATTCAAAGTTTCATGGTTTTATCTTTAACCATGACGAACTTCCATACAAATTTTCATCCCCAATTTCATCCCCACACGGGTCTAAATTTCAAAAATCCTAGAACTAATATTTCTTTCTTTCTTATGAAGTCCCTAATTTCAAAGTATCATGGTTTTATCTTTAACAATGACGAAGTCCCATACAAACTTTCATCCACTATTTCACCCCCATACAGGTCAAAATTTAAAAAATCTTAGAACAAATATTTCTTTTTGTCTTATTAAGTGCCTAAATTCAAAGTTTCATGGTTCTATCTTCGAAAATGACGAACTTCCATACAAACTTTCATCCCCTTTTTCAACCCATACAACCTTTTTTTCGCGATAAAAAGTAGCCTATGTCCTTTCCCGAGATCTAATCTATATTTGTACCAATTTTCATCAAAATCGGTTCAGTGGTTTAGACGTGAAAGCTTAACAGACAGACAGACAGACAGAGTTACTTTCGCATTTATAATATTAGTAAGGATGTTAGCATGGGTAGGTGCCCGCTTGTTACCCCATGAATCAAATATCCTGTATATGAAGTAGGTATATAAAGGCATGCAGAAGGACCGCTAACCACAGCCACCGGTGGCTCTCATTTCTATGTCGCAAAATCAAGAAATGGAATTTACTGCCAGCACACGTGTTCCTTCCTTCTGACAATCCTGGGTCATTCAAAAGAGGCTTCAAGAAGCACCTTAGCGATGGGGGCTAGCGCGACGGATTATCTTTCGCACTAGCTATCTTCGTATTTGGACTCCACTTCTGCTTACCGTCAGGTGGAATGGAGTCATTTGCTTGACCTTTTTATAGAAAGAAAGAAAGAAAATATTCATTCATATTTATTCATTGCCAAACATCAAAAATTACACTTAGCAATGAAAAGGCTTCCTATCCACTCAGCATTATATCGAGACCCTGTGGAGCCACGACGCTGATCTTCCGTGGATACCTCACACAGTAACGTTAACAGAACGCGCGCAGGAATATAATCTAAATTTTACAATATCATGCATAAAAATAACAAATAAATAGGTAATAGAAAAGCAAACTAAATCGGCGATTTAAATGTAAGTACGGTGCCAAACATCTGCTAAATAATATCGTATATCCCCAAAAAAGGACAATTAAACGTTCCAATTGATACATAAAATAACGAAACAAGAGACAGACCACACTTAAAATAAACAACACACAATTTACAATCTTCACTATAATTCAACATAAAAAGAAGTGCCCAGGCACATGTCTGTACCTACCTGGAATAGTATGTTGTGTAGGGAGTTCGTTTTCAAAACGAAACAATGCTGGTTACTTTGTTAGTATGGTGTTAAACTGGTGAGATAGTGGTAGCTGACCTGACAAACCTACCGCCAACCAAATTGAACGCAAAGGGGACTGATCATTTATGTATGGAAATTGGACCAAAGAAGCTGCCCAACATTGTCACACGATGCATAATGTTCCTTTTAGACTAATACTAGTCTGTAATGAACCCAAAGCACTTCGAAGTCTATTCGAGGAGTATTTAGAATTAAAATATTTTTAAGGGTCTTTTTACTGACCAAAAATCATAACGAACTGTTTATTCAGTTTATTTGTAAAATAAAAAGCGGTTTAATAATAAACATAGGGTTATATTATTACTAAAATCACATTTGTGTCTCTGAAAACAGCATGTAAATCGACCATCAAACCTAAAACTAAGACTTGTAACTACTTAGTAATTACCGCGAGCGTAATTTTTTTTAGTATCTATTAGAAGAAATATTAAAAGTATTCCTGTGTCTGGGGAACAATTGGTTTAGACCCGGTCCAATCTTCTTTGAGCGGTTAATCCAACAAGCTTTACCTTTCTATTTTCCATTATAACGCAAAAAATATTAAAGCTTGAATTCTAACGAACATTATTTATTCAACAATTCGCGTTCCTTTTAGTTTTTCGCATAAACATTAGCCTCTTCTACCAAAGAGACAATTGGTCGGTGATCAATTAGCATAACAGTGACATATTGGAAAATATGCCTTCTTGCGTCACCAATATGTCACATATTCATTTTTCAAATTTATTTACATTGGGGCCGTTCACCGGCTTGAGATCACGTTTAGGATGCGGGCGATATTTCGGCTGATCGGTTCGCTAATAGAGAAGGGAGAATGATTGGAACTAGTTTACAGACAAAGTGCTATCTTATAAAGAACTCGTTTCTTTCGGACTGGTGAAATGAAGTTCTTTCCGGAATAGAACGCAGTGCCTGGTTTACAGTTCTAACCGCCTTAGGCTAATGATTTATTCAATATAAATCAAATATTTTATTACTTTAAACTTTTGACATCCTGCTCCAGAGTAGAATAACATCACCCCATATCCTCCAATGGATGTCGTAGAAGTCGACTAATGGGTTAGCAAAGGGGTATTGATCACCTTATACTCCGTCCACCAATCGTATTGGGCTAGCGTGGTAGACTACTGCCTAAAACTTCGCTGACAAGGAGATCCCTTGTCCCAGCAGAGGGTCGAATTTATAAATATTAGTTATGAAACTTTTGAAATCCTGGACGTTGCTTTTGACATCTTGACCTACCGATGGACCCACTCACTCAAGTATTGTCGATGAATAGGTTTTTACGACCCTTTGCGTCCATGCGAACTGTAAGACCCAGTAATATTTGTGAATACCGGTGTGAGTGTGCTGAGAGGTGTTCACTGTCTGACACAGATACAATGTGCACATGTTGTATGTATACCTAAATCTATATAACACTTATTATGGTTCACCTGATGCATTCGTGAGATAAATACAATAATAGATTTTCTCTCATCCTTAGTGACTGGAGTTTCTCTTCTAAGTTTGTTTTCCGATATTCCGATATTTAAAGTGCCTTCCCTTTTCACCGAAACGGGACACTGGGTTTGTTATCTTAATCAATATGTCGAAAATGTCAAGAGGATAAAGCAAATACTATATAAATAATGTATTGGAGACAGCTGAAAGCTGAGCAAATAAGATCAATTTGTGTGTAAATATATTGAACAATGGTAGGCCGAGACACTCGCTTGTTTATGAAGGAAATGATAACAACTTCTTGTTGGAGATTTGCAAAATAAAATAGCCTTATTTGGCTGGGTTGAGTTAATATTTATATGTTTTTAATAAAATGTATATTTTCTTAGTTATTGGATTAAGATTTAGCCAAAGTATCTATCTACATGTTTTTATAATTAGGCACCTTCATCATCATCATTTCAGTCGAGAGACTATTGGATATAGCCCTTGAGAATTGGAAGGAAGATTGCCATAGCATTGCTAACCTGGTCGGTCCTGCGCTGCCTTCCTACGACCTTTACCAGATCGTCGTATCGGTCTTTTTTCTGTGACATCAAACAATTATCTAACTCCAAACTAGGTATCAATATGAACTTGTCTGAAGACGTTATGTTGTGTTACTGTTGTGATTGATGGAACTCAACTCCACGGTTAAGGGAAATGGTTTGTAATGTATCATAAAGTTTTATTAAAATCCTTTCAGTAGTTTTTGCGTGAAAGTGTAACAAACACACATCCAGACATCCATCCATACAAACTCTCGCGTTTATAATATTAGTAGGACAATAAAAATAATAGTCGTAAACTCAAAATGTCTTCATTCATATTCATTGAGGTATAATTGGCAAACAAAATAATACAAAAAAACATACATTTGTATGTCTTCGTCTACGACTTTGTTCTAAAAAGGGACGGCAAGAAACTCGGCAAGTTTCTTCCTCCCTTTACATTTTTCACAATGATTCGAAAAAAGTCAAAACTTGAATTGAACCCTTCTAGAACGTTAGGGTGTATTCGAAATGAATTAGCTCGAGTTGCGAAGCCCTGGTTGCTAGTTACAGGGAAAATGTGAAGGAATACTTTTGAAGGAAGTTATGCAACGAGAATTGGCTCGGGGTAATGGCGACCTCTCCAAAGTTTAGATGAGGAACCTTCAGTCTTGTCAGTTTAGTATGATGACCGTCTTAATTGAACTGGAGTTTCTCGGGTTCCTTAGTGTTGGGAACGTTGGGAAGGAGTCGAGTCTTTTAAGGACTGGACACGTTTTAGAAAAGTATATAAAATATGTGTTAATTCCCTTAACAGAGAAAGAAACCTTGACTCTTACATCAAGAATCCGACTTCTTGTATAAAGTAGGTCGGTAAGTACTTAATAAAACAAATCAATCCCACAAGTTTCACATAAGACTCAAAGAATCAAGTTATTCCGTAATTCTTGAAAATACTGCTGAGAGAAATAATTTGTCGTTAATCTATACTAATATTATAAAGACGAAAGATTTGTATGTCTGTAACAAATAAACTCAAAAACTACTAAATCGATTTTGATGAAATTTTGGTGTAAATATAGATTAGATGCTAGGAATCCATTTAGGCTACCTTTCATTCCCTAGAACAGGGGTTTCCAACTTATTTTTATTGTGACGCCCTTAGGAATTTGTCCCTAAAGTGATTGATCAGAGCCTTAGTAACACGTGGTTACACATAAACCTACAGAGTGCCTCACAGGTTTACAGCCTGTTGCCTACATAAAAGGAGCCTCAAACAAACGTTCAGTGAACTAAAAAATAAAGCCAACACCGGATCATGTTACCCTGTCATCTCAGAAGTCCCAGGTGTAATGTAATGGTTTAGGGTGTATTGTAGTGGTTAAGGTTAAATGTTAGTGTGAAGAATAGACATTGCTTTTTTATAAGGGTTTAGTAATCAATTCGACTTTAATTAAGACTCAAATTCCTCAAACTCTAATTTACGAGACCATTCCATAAAAATAGACAATTTAATCAGTGACCAGGATTCTTGAAGACTAGAGTCGTTCGCAATCCCAACACTAGTCCTTGCTGACGTTGTCCACACAGCAGAAGTTAGGCAGCCGATGTTAACTTATCGGACATCAATTTTGCTGGAACTTTTTGCTAATAGTTCCCGGAATTGCGTTTCCTGTTTTGTCGAGCGACAAAAGTTGTAATGTATTATCAATTTCATTACGTATGACGACCGAGGAGACTTTAATGTCAAAATAACAAGTATATCTTTTTAAATAATATTTTAAACTGTCGCTTTGTATTATTCAACTGGACAATTATTTTGGGAGGAGATATGCAATGTATTTACATAGTAGGTATCGAAATTCCGGGAATCAATAGAACACCTGTTGTGTGACTGCGATGAATATCTTGGGAATAGCCTCTCCTAGGCCAGAGCATTACAGCCTCTTCCAGCCCATGGATGTAGTTGGCTGGTGGCCTGTATATTCAAGAAGCGACCAAAGTAACTTTCCTTTTACTTTGGTGGACACAAAAGATCCCGATGGATCGAAGTACACCGTGAGGAGACGCACGGCCCCCTCATAAATAAGTATCGAAATACTATGTACCTGAACTAATTATCGGTACAGAATATTGTGTACTTTTTTCTTAACAATAAAGCTCTTGGCCTTCATCTCCGTGATGATGATAATGTCGCAGCGAGCTTCACCAGGAACTCTCAGCCACTGAGGGCTGACTGTCACTGGCTATTTTATCACTAATCTGTTTGAATAAAACACGTATTGACGATAGTCTAAAATCTGACTCCTTAACTGTTATGACGACAAACTTTTGAGACGGACACAAATAGGCTTTTAGGGACACATTGTCTAAGTTTCTCTCTTCTTAGTTATAAAAACTAATAAAGGGACTGATGTACACATATTATTTAGAAAAGGGTCTTCACACCATAAATTAGATTTTACTGTAACATACGCTTCCTAGCATAAGTTAGGTATTTTAATAAAAGCTTGCGAAAATAGCTCTCGGTTCATGTAATATCAGCCTGAAGCTTCTAAAAAGTCCTTTCTAACATGTATGCGTTACATGTGTTACAAGACGTTTTGTTATCCAACGATTCAAGGAATAGGGGTCGTTTGCGTAGGCATTTAACCCTCGCCGAATGTCAATGGAGAGTCATCTTTGTATGTAGTATAGTTAAGTATCACGTAGTTGAATACCGCCAGATTTTTTTTTTATACCACATTGGTGGAAAACAAGCATACGATCCGCCTGATAGTAAGCGGTCACCGCAGCCTATGGACACTTGCAATACCAGGGGTAACACACGTGCGTTGCCGACCTAGCAAAAACTTTTTCACACCTTTCTTGAAGACACCCATGTTGTAGTCCTTAGGGAAAACCTCGACATCGTTCCTCGTTCATTCCACAACCGAAGCGTACGCGGAACAAAATTTCTTCTGAAACAGTACGTGACCAACTCGGTTCCAGTGTGTGAGGATGAATACCCTGCCGATGGCGAGCGGTGCGGTGCTATAATATATACCAATTGATTTCAGTTATTAGAATCGTTCGTTTCTCATTTGGTCCATATGTTAGGTAAAAATTAAAAATTCAAGGGTACTTACTCATTAACACATACGATTAACGATAGTCTGCTCTGAGAACTCAATAAGAAAGGACATATTTATATTATAACTGAGATAAATGGAAACTTTCTTACATAAAGTCCGTGAGCAAAGACCTAATGCCGCATACATGTTTGCTACTATTTAAAAACAGAAAAAATATCCACTCAACCCTATTTCATACTGTAAAATGTAATAAAAACTGGTCACCAGTCACGCCATTACATGCTAAGCATTATTAGAGACATTTGCATTGGAAATTCGTAATAGTTGTGAAGCATTCCCAAGACGATTGGCACAAAGTTAAAATTAATTAAGTAATGCAGATGTTGCGTGCGAAATGCTCCCGTGGTGGTGACGCTACCCATACTTGGTGATATTATTTTTTCGATTAAATAGATTACTGTGAGAATGAACGTGGTTGGACATAGAAGAGGAAGACCGCAGAAAAAATGAAGTAATTAAGAAGACTGTGTGCAAGATAATATGATTATATTGGCCTGAAGTAACATCGTCCATCATCATAGATCACCCAGGAGTATACACCAAAATATAAAATGCATGCCCAATGATGCTTGCCGTCTGGCAGGTGGCCGGTCGTGATTGAGGAGAGTGGAAGAAGCCGATTCCAAATAAAATTAGGAACAGGACAGGCGAATGTTGGTAAAATGGGGTTTCCGTTGTTATGTGCAGTTTAAGCTTTTTGATGTGGAACACGCATTTTCCCAAGTTTGAGGTTGCACTGACCACGAGTATTTTTTTACTGTTTGACGTGGAAGCTCTTGGTCTTCATCTCATACAGATCTTAAGTGATAATAGACCGGATTGAAGTGACCTTTTTAACTTTCAACCAATATTCAAATTATTCGGACTGAAAGTTATATCATACACATCAGACAAAATTTGCTAGACCTTCTGCTAAGCCTGATCTTCAACCAAACGTATATTTATTGTAGATAGTAATGCAAAAAGAAGGCGTACAGGCCTCCACGTATATAATTTCTATATTTTAAGTAGGAACCCAGTATGAGTTACGTTTTCTGTCACCTTCAATTAAAAACTATTTTTATGTGTAATTTTACCCAAAGGCTATCTTATTTATTCGATATCTTCAAGCGATTATCTCTTAAGTTCAAATTAATTTAATTAGAAAAGATCTGCCTATAGTTGGCATGTTCAGATGTAGACCAGAAATGTTAATATTGTTCCCGGATAGTGACGCTGTCTCTATGAAATCTGAGGCCCTCGTCAGAGCAGAATGTAATATCTTGAAGCGGAATGCGTACTGTATTCTCAGGATTGTAGTCTGTTCTCATCCGTCATGTAACACAATAAAATATTTGTAATACTAACGTCAATCGTAGCGTACAATATAAAACGTCCTCGATATCGGATATCCTATAACACAAAACTATAATATATTTGCGGAATGAATACTATATATTGCAGTTTCCCGTTCGCAAAAGTAGATTTACGCTCATATATTCACAAACACAATTCGAGAGTCATTCCTAACTTTGATGCATTGCTCTAAGAACTGAGAGGGACTCGCTATTCGAACTCATTTGAATATTGATTGGTGGGATCCTATTTAGGAATATTCGTAATCCCATATGCACCCATGAGTAATATTACCGTAGTGTTATTAAACTTAATAATGCATAAGAAGTCTTTTCTAATTGTCGCATCGCATTGTTATCAGATTCTGTTTTGTTCATTCATTCTCCTTCACTTCTCTTCAAAAAGAGTCTTTGTCATGATTTTTTGCTGCCTTTTTAATATCGATTAATATTTGATAATTATGAGTCTGTTACGTCACTATAAAATATAATTATACACATTATCGCAATATTGTTAGTGACGTCGCCTCCAGGGTTTATTTTCACACAGCTTGCCACATGAAGAGAAATAGCGATTTTACAAGTTTGACTAAATATTGTATTTTGCTACATTTGACGCACACATTTTTCAAACAACTGAAAAGATCAAACTGTATACGTAGTTGCTACCACTTCATTGTATCAGGAAACAACTAATCTAATATCTAGCTATGTATGGTAATAGGTATATTTCATTGTGTTATGTCCAAATTCTTGAGAAGTGATGATGATATGATGATGCTTAGAGTCCGCTTGCCGTAACTTTATTTTTACCTAAGAATCCGCGTTCGGCCATATTGTTCGTAACTTCCAAGTAACATGAATAGGCCTATAAGGTACTTACTAATGATAATACATAATGATATTACATAATTTTTCGTACATGGTATAACAAGCGAGCACATCTCCATATTAAACTCTTCATTTAAATATTAGTTTTATCAAAATTATCATCATCATTAACATTGCCTGCGACGTGCGATCACATAAAAACTTGTACTGTACTGTTTACAGTTCACCATCTTCGCTACACGCGCAATAAGAATCAAGAGATGTGATCTGCTTATACAGACAATTTGGTAAGTTGAAAATTTTGTAATTTTAAAATAGAATAGAAATAATTTTAGAATTAAATAGAAAGAACTATAGCTAACTAACAGTAGGTCAATATAATCATTAAACAGTAATACGTATCCCGTATTACTGTTTAATGATTATATTGAGTAGGTACAGTAGGTCAATATAATCATTAAACAGTAATACGTATCCCGTATTACTGTTTAATGATTATATTGACCTACTGTTAGTTAGCTATAGTTCTTTCTATTTAATTCTAAAATTATTTCTATTCTATTTTAAAATTACAAAATTTTCAACTTACCAAATTGTCTGTATAAGCAGATCACGCAGAGTCACACGTCACTGTGACCGCACTTATCGAACCATATACGCCTTTCAATATCCTAAAACTGTACTACTTTTTTATATTAATCCATTTACAAATATTTTATACAATAGGAAGACAACACAATATTAACAAATTCAAGTTTATCCGCGTGTTGCTAATTCACTCATCACCAAACGAAAGATAAAAAAATAACACAGTGGGTAGGCACTTCAGCGGAGACACGAAATAGGTAGGTGATTCGAAATGTGTAAAAAATGTAGTCTAGTGTAATCTAGCCTATCTTTTGAAGTAGTCGAACGATATAATTATTCTTAAAGACTTAACCGTCGTGTCTGTGAGTGGGCAAGAATGTACTTCGTTTTACAATCAGGTGTGATTAAGATCAAGGGCTATCCTGTCAAGTAAAATAAAAAACACCGCCACGTTATTTTAAAATTTAAAATAATCTGGCGATAAATGGCTGCCACCTTTCACCTTAGTGCAGTTCCGCTTTATTGCCATTGTTGTATCTGCAATTTACAGTCGGTGAGGCCATAAAGGCTTAAGTAATAAATTCAGCCTCTCCTAAGGCAGCATATATTTGATGTGAACCTTAATAAAAATGTAATTTATCATCATTATCAGGCTATATATGTTCCACCGTGAATCCTTCTAATGGAAAAATTGCAAAATTTGTCATTTATCAGGAAAAAGTTGGTCTTTTTGTTTTCTGAAAAGCGCAATTAAAGCTTATCGCGTAAAAAAGTAACCAATGTCCTTCCCAGGCCCAGGGTCTCAAACTATCTCCTACGAAATTTCATTATACTTGATTCCGTGCGTGGTTTAGGCGTGAAAGCGTAACAGACAGCGTGCAGACTACAGTCATACAGAGTTACCTTCGCAATGATAATATTAGTAGGGATTTCTGCGTATGATTCTACTATTACGACAGTTAATTTTGTCGTTATATTTATTACAGTCTTGGACGTGCTATTGAAATACCAAACACAGACGATGAATCATGGAATATTTATTTTTGTTATTTCAGTAGCTTCTGCTCCAAGCCGTCACTCGAAGACAGATTGATTAGGTCCTTTGAGATGCTTCTCTCCAGATCAATCTAACTCCAACAATCCTATTATTTTCTTTTACATTTCATTATTTATCTAAAGCTGTATTAAGTATTGTAAGTAAAACAGTAGTAACTACATTTAGGCTGGGTTTCAATAACTTATCTACTTATATGTAAATGGTCGTGGCCAGAACATAGAATTGGCCAGATCATGAAATGCTTAGATAGCATAGATTAGACTCTCCCACAAACAATAAAAAAATAACCTTGAACCTTCTGATCACTCCTGGCCCTCAGACCATAGAATCATTGGTCAGAGTCCTGGCCACTACCAGTTTTAGATAATGGGCTACTGGACCAGTGATCGAGATTTTTATGGTCCAGTAAGTAGCATTTCTTGATATGCCGCACATTTCATGATCTGGCCATGACATATACACTACTGGACATAAGATTTTGACAAATAGTCTACCAAAATATTCTACCGTTACCAAGGGAATCCGTCCGTAGTTGTTATTGAAACCCATCATTAGGCGACAGAATGGCACCCTGTCACTGTTTTGATCCATTGCATAGTCATAAACTGCCAGCTCAGCAAATTTATGAATGTACGAGTAGTACGGTATTTTGATTATTTCATAAAATATAGTCCTAATGTATGTGGTCCTCAAAATAAATATCAGTTAGGAAGCTTTTATACAGTTTGCTTAGAAAATACTCTCCAACGCGGCCTCCATTTTTCCTCTAAGTTGTGTTGTTATAAAGCTGAATTATGTACGCAATGAAAGCCTTTGCCGCACAAATGAACAACGTTGGTTTATTTTATTCATAAATGAGCATGTAGGTATAAAATAACAAATTCCTGAACAAAAAAAATTATGAAGTAAAGAGTGAACCAGTCGCTCGTAGTAGGATATCATTAATACATATTATAATGTAATCAATACTGTAGGTTTATTGACCGTCGATTTCGGAGCTTAACAACCAGAATCAGTTTCTCATTTCTATTGTCAGGAAGAATTAATATCACTGATCCGCTCAACACTTACAGTCTTCTTTAAAATATATCTTAACTCGGAGGGAAAATGTCGTCGGCAAAATAAACGCCATAAATAATTGTGTCGCAAGTCGCGCCATATGTGTCATGTTTGTGTCACGAAGATTTATTGGTATGCGGAAGTGACAAAAATTAACGTGTATTTACGCATTGCATCGGTTGTGGGACTTATGAGGTTGAGGACTTGAGGTGAAATGTAACTTATAGTGGTCACTTGACTGTCAGCCGTAATTCGTAGTTAGTATCAAATTGGCCGTGTGATGCCGGCAGAGTAGAATAGCATCACCCCATATTCTCCAATAGGTATCGTAGAAGGCGACTAATGGATCAGTAAAGGGGTATTGATCCACGAAATTCGTTGATCACCTTATACTCCGTCCATCAATCCCGCAATTGCCGCATTGGGCAAGCGTGGTGGACTACTGCCTAGTCCTCCTTCGAAAACAAGGACTCTCCTTGTGTCCCAGCACTGGGTCGAATTATAAAGGCTGTTATGATGATGATGATCAATTTGGGACTAAGATAAATGACTTCAAACAATATCAATCTTCTTAGTCATATTAATATCATTGGAATCGTAGGCAAAGAAAAGGCCAACGAACTAGTTGGAGCAGGTGTTAAAGGATAACAGATTAGACTAAAACCCCTTTGAAGTATCCCTAACATCTAGGCAACGCACCAAAGAGAAATCAATGATACAGCTTCGAAATTCTTTAACTACTCGACTTACCTTTTCGTTATTTTGTCGAAGATGAAACTTTACTATTAAAAAATTGCTTAGATTCTCTAGATAATATTTTGTTGTTGATTTTAACTATAGGTAAGAGTCGAATTTTCGGAGCTTCACGGTAATGTTATATTACAGTATTCTATCTTCATACCAATGCGCAACGGTCGGAATGCGCGTCATTCATATCTCTACTCGCCTCGAGTTCGTTTCGTTATTACACTCCGTACACATCCAGTCGCGAATGCGCCTCAGCGACGATGAACGGTGTGTTTGATGGTTTTTTATTCAGTAAGCTTGTGATTTGTGTATAGGTATTCGATTGAAATAAGTACTTGAAAGCGTCAGTGGCGCAGTGCGTAAAATTCGAAACCCACCATGTACAAATTTTGAATTCCTATGTTCGTTTAATCGACGCTTTTACGGTGAAGTAAGTAAGGAAACCTGCACACACCTATGAAGAAATTCTTAGACCAACCCGCACTTGGTCAGCGTGGTTGACTGAGGCCTAAACACCCCTAATGTGGGGTAGGCTCGAGGCCCTCGGTGCGGGGACATTATATGTATAAGCTGTTCTAAAGTACTTATACTATATTGAGCTGTTTTTATTTGCTTGAATTCTTCAATATCGCACCCAGAGATAACATTTATTAAAACTTTTAGATTTTATTTTACTCAATCTTATCAAAAAAAAACATGTATATTGACCACTTCCTATTTCATTCACAACGAATTTCATTTTTTTTTACATCAAAATACAGTATTTACAATCACAAAACTTAAAATACTGTAGGCCGGCAGCCTACAGTATTATTTCAAGGACGGGCTAGGGAAAGCTCTTAGCATTCCATGGATTCACCTTGCGGGTATCGGGTCCATTGCGTTGGGACCCAGAACATATGTTTCAGCAGTAACGTTTATATTACATCCTGGTAATACAAACTTTGCTACGACTACTCATCAGCATCAAGTACGAATGTGTGATTACCACCCTTGAAATATTACATAAATCTTAAAGAACGTAGGTAGGTGGTCCATTTTACTTAATGGAACCTTAAGAATATAAATTATACCAAAATGAATAACGAATAGAGCTTGAATGGTGAATGATGATGGTGATATAGGATGACGTACCTACCCAAATAAAGACAAAAATATAATACAAGATAGGAAGTCTAAATATATATAACTCAAAGGTGACTGACAGACTGACATAGAGATCTATCAACGGACAGCCCAAACCATTGGACGGATCGGGCTGAAATTTGGCATGCAGGTAGATGTTATGACGTAGGAATCAGCTAAGAAAGGATTTTTGGAAATTCCACCCCTAAGGGTGAAATGGTGAAAATGTCCACGCGGACGAAGTCGCGGGCGGAAGCTAGTTGGAACATAAAGATACACATTTTGCCCAATTGCATCGTAAATACGCATAGCACCAATATGTTGTAAGGAAAAATTAATAACCTAAATATAGTCGCAATAAAATATTCATTGACTTTCACATAAGATCCCTTTATTTTCGTTCTATACGAACAAATTGAAATATGATTGATTCTGATACAAATTTGCCAACGATACTGTTTTATTTTCCCGTCCGGGACATTGACAACATAATGGATGCTTTTCACGGTATATTGGTTTTTTAAAGACAAAAGAATTATTTTTATTGGGAAAACTATTTAACATAAACTCTTCTCTTCTTCTTCTTTAAATAAATGGTATTTGCGATACAACGCATTTCGCCAATGTCAAATAAAAATGTACTTAAACTAACAGACAATTGTACGGTAGATTGAAAAAATGGGATGAAATGGGGTCTCAACACGTGTCTTTACAGCAAGAGCTCGGGAGAAACTCTTTAACATAAATTAGTAATCAATACTTATTGCAATAAGAGAAGTTTCTGATTGTTACGTGTTTGATGTTCAGACGGATAACAAAGTCTTCTACAACTCGAGTGACATTGAAAAAAATTGTGGATTGCTGCTAGCCAGCTCGAACTGAATATTAAGCCCGTTAGTGGAATGCTTATGCGTAATTTCTCATTCGAGTCCGGTGAGTGGACGGACACGGAGAAATGGTCTTTAATTTTTAACTATTTAATTCATTCATTCACTATGTATAATTATCGACATTGTCTGAAATAAGAGCCTAAGCCAAGTGCATATCAAGAGAAACACTATGAAAAACATGTGAGTTGAGACGTGTGTCAGGTTGTGTGTTATTTTGCGTTAGTGCTGAGTTATCTTGATCATTTTGTATAAATTTTCGTACTATTTGGCATATATTTAGAATGGCTGCTTTCTGTAGTAGAAGGAAAGTGATGGGTTACATATTGAGAGTTTTTATGAATTGACTGTAACTGTTTCGGTACCACCCCTGTTGTAGAGAGGACGATGGGAACAATCGTTACCTTTTGAGGTTGCCAGATTCTACTTATTTCATCTTTTATTATTATTGTATTTCTACTTACCTAAAAAGTTGTTATCAAGATCAAAAAATACTACGAGCAAGTCCAGCACTAATTTGTCTAAGTTAACGGGTTCATTCGACTCGCGAATACCATTTCGTGTGACCCCATCTAGTATTCCCGAGCATAATATCCCGGAGTGTACTGGAGCTCGTTTCCCGGTCAGCGTACCCCGCTCGCAATTGGAAGGCACCATTACGGCCCTATCCTCTGGGAGCGAAGTTACGTAAGCACCGACGCTAATGTAATAATGTAAATGTAGAACTGACTTTGCTTCAGATAAGTTTTCATGGTTGCCTAAAGTGATTTTGGGCTATTTTGGTAGTTTGACGTCGACCAGAACGTTTAGTGGAAGTGGAAATTATAGAAACTCTAAGAAGTTCTAATTTAAAATGCGAGAAAACTGTATTTGTGCCTTTGACGTAAAAATGTCTTAGATTTGTGCGTTTATATATCTTTTTTCCTTTTTTCGGGAGTTCATCCGTGACCATGGCCCCCATACACTGCACCAAAATATTGAATAAATAAAAACAAGTATTCTACAAAAACACTCTAAATAAATAATATTTATAAACTGGCATTTCTTACGGCCGGTTTCTGCAATCTACAGATATTTATTTCCTACGACAAGTTTCAGAAATCTACAGACATTAGAGTCTTTTTGTTGCAAAGTAACCACTGTTATTTTTAGTAATTTAATAATATTGCTATGCTAAACAACACAGTAAGCTTATTTTTTTTCTGGGGATAGAATATTGAAACTGGCTGTTAATCTAGCTAGATTATCTCTATCTATATTATGTAAATGCCCACTTACACCGATGGAACTTATCTCGCCGGTTGCATTGAAGCTCGAGTTACTTTTTTTTTCACATAATCTTGTCAAGAAAACATTCAGTGCATTCAGTTCATTGCAGTGCTTATGATTATAGACTCCGACTAGTTTTGTAAACAGATCAAGTTTACAGAATTTATCTATTAAAGATTAAAAATGAAAAAGTTTCTATATTACTTTACGATTATTGTTATAATTATGTCCCATTCGCAATACTGAAAACAGATCTTAATAACGACATCCACAAGGAAGATTTTACGTCGAAGAAAAATTCCTTTATTCTTATTTATGTTCATATGTTTATTGGAAAAGTGATTAATATTAAATGTTATAAGTTTTGAAACAAAAAGACTGCGAAATATTCTGCGTGGCTTGGATTCAGTACCAAAATGGGAATCGAATCCGAAAATTATGTTATGTAGACGCAGTTCAAAAATTTCAATGTCTAGAATTAGCTTATTTACACTTAATCAGTGGAAACTAAACATAGAAGCTGACCATGAAGGAGCGAGGCGAGAAAAATACTTGATTTCCTCTTACTAAATAACAATTGATTATCACTTACAAGGTCATTTCACAGACAAACACGTTTATTAAGCTAATTAATAGCCACGGTAAACAAATATTTACGAAACGTATCTATGTAACAGGTAACTGAAACAATAAAATTGAACTGCCTCAGATTACCTCCTCAAATTTTTTTTACTTGATAAATGGGTGAAAATTGCAGAAAATTGTCGGTTTTGGATAGCTTGTATGGTATGGATATGGGAATGTGACACCTGTAAACGAATAACGTCTGTGTTAGGTTTTTAATGCATTGTGGGCCATTACATAGAAAACTAGCGGACAAATAGACGCGAGATCTAATAAATTGAAAAACATTTGTAGCGTGTTGCGCGATTGTGTCAGGTTGACCGGCTATAGTTTATTTTTATTTGACAACTCTATAGTTCCACGATAGCCGAAATGGAATAAATAACGTAGTTCGACAATAATGAAGGTTAGTAGCCAAAGTTTGCAGATAATTATAATAGCATTGGTATGCGAAATTGCGAATGCTACTTCGACAGTCCTTGCAGTGGACTGCTTTATTGCAGGAAATTGGAATGAAATTACATTATACTGGTCACGTGAACCCACTTCTATCCTGATGCAAGCGTGTTAGTTTAGTTGCACTCTTACCTGGTATCAAGTTAAAATAAGGGCGAAAGCAAACATCACTCGAAACCCGAAATGCTATAGCCTGAGATTTAAGTAAGATCGGGATCGGATTTAGAACAAAATTGGGCGAGGTTAGTTCTGAGGCCTATAGCCTCAGAACTAACCTCGCCCAATTTTGTATCCCTTTAAGATCAAACCCTGTGTCACTGAATGGCTCTTATTATTGATGAGAGGTTAATAGCCCTTTATTGGCTCTCTGCAAAAAATAATTATCTCACTGTGGTTCAAAGTATTGGCTGTTGTTTAGGATGAGGAATGGAGCATTGCACTGGGCATTGTTCTTGTTTCCTTTTACTAGATTAAAGGTTCTTTTAATCGTGATAATGATATTAACTTGTAATATCTGTAAGACACTAAATTGTAAGCTATGAGACTTTGTTTCGTCGTTTCTTCTCTACCAGCGTAATAATAATTGAAAGAGGATAATTTTTATTTCGTCTGTAGTGCTGGTGGTGAGGTTTTTGACCAAATTACTTAGCACAGTCCATTTAAATAAAGAACTTTTTGATTTTGAATATCGATAATTTACAGACTTGTAGATAACTCTCCAAACAACGTTTTGGCAGTTTTGATGATTTATTTTGTGATAATGATAATGCTAGGTTTCATGCAAGCAAAGATCGCCTTAAAATGATTCAAGTGTTTCACTAATAGTAAATGATTCTGCATGTTTAGACTGCTTGCAACACTATGAAGACATTCGAAACGTCAGCTCTGATCGCAACCACTGATCAAGTCTGTACTCACTATGAAAAGATGTTAGGAGGATAGGAGGGTACTTCCCAAACGTGGTTGTTCAAAATTTGAACTTCAAATATACGCGACTCCCTTTACGACCGTGAAATACCTTTGTTTCAGTGTGAAGGGAAGCGTAGCCAATAAAATTATAGGTCACCTGAGGCGTTAATATCTTGTTTCCAAAGGTTGGTTGATATTAACGTGATACATCTATTGTTAATGGCATTCATAGCATGTAGTGACCCTTATCGAGTGGATGAGATTGTTGAACTAACTGTTCGTGAATTTCTGCTTCTCAGAAAGCGACTAATGAGAAATAATTCTGTTCATGAAATTCGAACTTTTACTCCGTTTCGACGCCGTCGGAATGGAGTGTTTAGCAACGCTGTCAACAAATCGGGCGGTCCAGTTTTAAATCCTGGTAGTGGTAAATGTCTGTATGAAGAACATGACCATTTGTTCATGATTCACGGTAGTTTATACATTTATTATCTACATTATTATGTATTTGTCCGTTATCTAGTATCCATAACACAAGTTCTTAATGATACTAAATTTTGACTTAGTCTTTCTGAGTGGTTCCGTTGGTCTGAGTGTAGAAATATAATATATTGTTACTCGAGTTATTGTAAGTAACAAGGTGGACACACTATGATAAAAGAGATATTATTTGCCTCCAGTCTTCTATAAGGGCGATAAGATAAATAATTCCAAAATCAACATCTGAACAGTACGTAAGTAACAATAATCCATTTACAATTTACTCTTTTACTCTACACGGTTTCACAAGAAAACGTATATGGGAATTTAGAAATTCTAAATGATAAATGCGACTGGTATGTAGTTCTTAACGAATCCAGACAGAAGCCCTCCTTCAGCATTGTCTCAACAATTTATCAGTCGCGAAGTCTAATTAATGGTTCTACAGTTTAACATTCTTAACACAAAGAGATGTCAGTAGTGTTTGTAATTAGAAGTCGTGTTATTAATTGGGGAAATAAATACCTATCTGGTCTAATAGAATGAGGAAAGTTTTCCGTTGAACTTCGAAACTTGAGCGGATTCGTTGCTCCAAATTGCTGCGACCATCCTGGAAAAGTATCGCTACCTTACAGAACACATAAGTTAAATTGCACTTCTCCGTCTGGTTTTGTTTAGGATAGGTTTGTTATGGATTGACCAGTAGTTTTTGGTGAGTATGCATGGTTTAATCTGAAAGTCCTACATAACCCTGCCAGTGGACCCCTACCACAAGGACCAAGGAGCTATAAAAGCTTTTCCACTAAAAAAAAACTGACCGAACCGAACTGGAATGGATGGAAATGAAAATTCAGCTGAATCTGCTATGAACGGGAAAGTGTCCAACGGATTGACCCTCCGTTACATACATTCTTCCCGCGCTGAGTGAATGACCAAAAGTATTCCCTGGACATTCACCTATCAAATATAATAGTAATGGTATGATTTTTTTGAGTTTCCATGCTGAGGAAATTATCCGATAGCGGAATACTGTTTGCTTTAGTTGGTAAAAGACTGCCAAACTCACAGAAAGTCCAACATAATTTGTCGTATGAGCTAATCGCGGCCAAAAAAATATAGGATGTATAGATGCGAGAGAGAGGAGCTCCTTGCGTTGCTGCAGTCGAAATGCGGATTGAGTACACTAGTGGTTTTCTTTGTGTATAACCGGTATAACCGTAGAGTCCCACGTAACCAACAGGCCCTCCAGTGAAGGGGTTCAAAGCAGGATAGCTGTAAAACCGTTTCTACGGTAAAAATAGTAGTGCTACGGTAACTGCTTACCAATAAGAAAGTCTTATATTCATTTGGCTCGGAAACTATTTCAAATGATTGGATTGGGTGAAAGGTACTCCAAATATCAATCGGAACTCCCAGCTAGTTTAATATGGGTCAAGCCTTTACCGATCATATCCTGACCAGTTTGAGTGCAATATCTCACAAGTGATATCTGGATATTGGGAGGCTCATATTGATCAGTGGAAAGGGTTATGTATTCTGGTGAATACGTCGTTCTTTTGGATTTAAATGAACATTTTTCAGGGAAGCTATATGATTTATTGTCATACTATTATTGTCAATCTTACACATAGTAGGTACCTACTCTCTAGAATAGACTCGGACCATGCAGATAAGCTGAGACAAATTGCGATCAGCCAAGTTAAAGGATCCGACTTTCATATAAACCTATATAACTTTTAATGAACAATTAAAGTTGTAATAATTAAATTATTTTTGTTTAGTTTATCTGATTTAATTGAACGATAACTATAATATCAGTTATCTCGATCGCATAACCTATATTGATCCAACCAAATCAACTTGATTCCAGCGCAATACAATAGGCTCCTATATGTATAGTGTGTTTATCCACTCGAGGCAATGTTTTTTCATGGACACTGACACCAGGCATTAATTTTTAACGAGAAACATTTTAGTCCTTCAAATACAACCTACTGGCTTACAGAGACACCCACGTTTTTTGATCCTCGAAGCTGGTGACGATTACGCATCGATTGATTCCAAATAAGAACTACCTATTACGGGGCTGACATGAGCAAACTAGCACCATCAATACATTTGATTTCAAATCAGATCAATTTTGAAAAATATAAAACTATCACTATGTCTTTAAATGTGACGGAAAATTATTATAATTTGCGACATTCAACTATTTTTAATTTTCTATTGAAAGAAACGAAAATCCGTATACATTTATTGAAGAAATATTACACGACTGTAGCCGATTTTTTTAATTTGTAAGTGTAATTTAGAAGTTACTGGAAATATTTGTTAAATAACACCCGTGTGCTCAGATCTATTGTCGTTCGGGTAGGTCTAAGAAGTTTTAAGTAACTGGCAAATGAATATGACACTGTCTTGATTCACAACGCCGCTACCTCAAGTAAAACTTCTCCTACTTCTGAATAAGATATCATAATCAACATCATTTCAGCTGACAGACGCCCATTGCTGGACATAGGCCTCCGCCAAGGAAGATAAATGAGATATACTACTTTTATATTCCGATTAGTTAGAGCTAAAATTCAATAGGCTGGAAATTGTAGTCGCAGCAATTAAAATAGCCGATATGCTATAGATAAACTCTAAAGTTGTAAAACATTTATTACTTGGGAGGTTAATGGCGTCGTTTGGAAATTCCCCTTTTATAAATCTTGATACACAGAAGTCAATGAACAAAATAAAATATACTTGAATCTTAAGTGATTCAGAGTTTTACATTTGCCCTGGTTTTTGGCTCTTGTTTGGTGAGTCACTGAAGGTTAAGTTGCTTTTGGGTTTGGAGCCCCTTTTGTGCAGGTGATAGGCTGACAACCTGCCACTATTTTGGGGTACTGTATAGCCCATACTGCCAGATGTGGCTTTATGTAAAACCAATTGTTACCTAAAGCTCAACCCCTTGTTATGTAGGTATGAAAATTCGTACAATTTTCAAACATATCACTGACTCGTTAAAAGTTCCACAAGGCACGTCTTATTACGTGAGTTTCTAGGTACTATTGTTCGTGTAACGTCTTGTAAACTTAGTGCTACTAAATGAATTAACTAATTATAATTAGTAATTGTTGCTAACTAGAGTCGAGAAACAAAGGATCGTGACCGAAATACCTTAGAAGACAAGGTGGAGCTACGCACGATTCAGCGACTAGTTCTAAGTTTATTTCTTCATTGTCTTTTCTTATATTAATAAACATCTAAGGGATTCATCGCTTGTTTGATATTAATTTCAATTTACAATTTACGACGAGCAAGTCGTGTGGCTCGGTACAGCCGCCTGTTTACACGGTTACAGTAGTTATTTGTCTCAAGCTGTATGAGATTGATTTTTACGCAAAAATATTTTTTTTTACCTGATATTACTAATCTGTGGGTAATTTAAATTTTATATTTTTTCTAATCTGTGGTAGGTTAGTAATATATGGTGATTGAATAGTTTCGAAGACGCGCCGATTCGGTCAAGAAGAGTTAGGCCCTACCTTTCTCTATTGGTCTAAGCTTTCTCTATACGGATTCCTAAAATTCTTAAGATTAACGATTACCTACTATTTATTTTAAAATCGTTTTTATAAGCTTGAGATAAGATTTGAAAATGTCCAGGACTAACATGCAAGATGAAAAGCTCGCGAATTTCAACAAGTTCCCGAGATTGTAAGACTAATAACCATTCCAGAACTTTCCGGTAGGTACGGACAAAAGCAATTATTATTCAGGGACGATAACAGAGATATTGCAGGAAGGATTTTCTGCTCAAATTAATCCTGTCTATAGAAGTTAGGTTATTGAATATCACATAGGTAACTGCGATGAGGTCGACGGAACGTCTACTGTCCTATCTTTTTTCCGTTATGTATCACTGTCTCAGCAAGCGTAATTAACGTTTTACACATTTCTTTTGTTTCCTTGGAAATTATTTATAAAATATTATAATTTCTGTGTTAAATGATTGATTTTAGACCTCCGATTATATTGAATCGGAGGTTATAAAGAAGATATCAATGAAATACCTACGCAACTGTGGCTAGGGTATTCGCTTACACAAGCGAATGAAATATCTATCAAAATCCAAGCGTCGTCATCGGCAGATACAAATAAGAATAATTTAAAATCTATTTTGTGATAACGCTACTGTTCAATATTATGATGAATAGCTTTAATGGGGATGCTAACACCGCAAACCGCAACAGACAGCCAACATAGTGAATAATGTTTCGTATGAAAGTTTAAACATAAGTAAAGAAAAACGAAAATAAAAATCTGGCACAAGCTCCGACTACGGCTCCTCTAAACCCCGGTTCCGATTCAGATAAATTAATTTTTCAAACTTCGGTTCCGATGATCGTAAATGCGGGTCCAGATATCATTTGCCCGATCCGATCAGCGTATCCGTATCAGCGTGTCATGTATCAAGCTCCGTATCAAGTTGTGGACGCCTCGATTTGCTCCGTATGACATTCGTATGAAACCGACATGACATGGGACGGGCCATAACATAACGGCGTATCAAGATCGCGTATCATGATACGCGTATCACCACCCGTCTACATATGCGATCATGATACGCGTCGGCGATACGGATACGCTGATCGGATCGGGCAAATGATACATATCTGGACCCAGCTTAACATCTCTAATGTGCACGACCATATGTGGCTGTATGTGTAACCGAACGTTACCAAAGGCTCTGCACAACTCTTTTATAATTGTGTGCGTAATTGTATGTGTGTATGTAGTATGTTGCCCTAGCACCAAAGTATTTATATATATTACAATAAACACGCTACAAGTTGGTCCCTTTTACGCGCGACAAATCCGTCAATATTTATTTCCGTGGCGGGGCGGGGCGGTACATTTATTTCCGAACCGGTAGTCGAAACATAGAACGCAAGTTCTAGTAGCTATATACGGACTTACGGAGCTTAGATTTCTAGAAATATTTTAAGAAAAACGACTTGCTACACGACACACACGGTTTTCTAGTATTTTGGTTTGAAAGATTAAAAATGCTTTGAAGGTTTTTCTAGACCGGCCTCAAAATTAGATTAACACTTTGTCATATTAATAACGCCATGTCATAATATTTCGTACATAGTGGTGGCAACTATTACTGTACAAGCGCTGGGGTTACTGTGACATGGCTGCCATACAGGGCGTGCCTACCTATGCATCTCTGGTTCTACAAGACCACAAGTACTATAAAGTTTTAGGTATCTCAAATCTATTTGTGACTGTTTGTGCTATTATCCTCGCAATCTATCCTCGCTATCGCCTGATGAACATCGTCAATTAGGTTACCCTTTAAAAGACGCCGATTTATAGCTCAAAAAAAAAGCTGGCATTTTTACAAAGGTCTAGCAAATAATTATCTCACCAGACCCATCTGCCTGGAAGTTGTGTTCAAATGCGAAGATGACTAGTAGGTACAAAGAGATACCAACTACCTACCCCGTCTTACAGACCTGACCTCTTCATCTCTCATTCTGAATACCTTAGAAGCGAAAATCTACGTAGTTGGGTCGACAACATAGAGGCAAAAGCCCTACCGCCATCTGACGTAGAAAGGTTAATTACATTGTGTAACTTTGAAGCTCTAAATATAATCTAGATGGGGCTGAAAGGTATTCCACCTTACGTCAGGTCCCATTCCAAACCTGACTCAGGTCTGCCAATTCCACCTATTCAATTGGATACTGTGTTTTGTGGCCTCTGTTAGACAATTGTGCCATGACCTACTTTTAACGAAGGCACGCTTTTAGGACCAGATTTTATTTATGGATCTGAAAAGTCACATTTGATAAATGCCGCTTCGTTTACGACAGAAATCCGTTACAGTAATGCCCTATCATAATTTAGTGAATATGCTATTATCTTTTATATGTAATCAGAATCACTTATGTGTAATTGCGATATTTATTAGATTGTCCAATGTGGACTAATATAAATACTTAGATATAAAGAAAAACTAGCGATCCGTCCCGGCTTCGCACGGATAGTTCATACAGTACTAATTTAACCTTAACGCATTGAAATCAGTTGCGTAATTTAAAAGTTCTAAGCGACTTTGTTTTATATCATGTATTGATATAGATGGCTCAAGACCTGGATCTAGGACAAGTCGTTCTTCATCATCTTCATAACAGCCTTTATAATTCGACCCACTGCTGGGACAACAGAACACCTCTCCTTGTCATAGAAGGAGGTGTAGGCAGTTGTCCACCACGCTTGCCCAATGCGGATTGGTGGATATTACGAATAGGACTACTCCTTCTCATCTCGTGGGTGTCGTAAATGCCGACTGAGGGAGATTATAGAACCCCGTGCAGACCATCGCAGCAAGGCACTCGCGCGGTGTCAGTAAACTACACACAACAGCATTGCCAAGGAGGGTTGGTGTCAGGCAGACACACGGACACAAAACTGACAATATCTATAGCAGGATGGTGTGGTGACTTATTGCATCGACTCCAAATAATTTGGGATCAGAGTAGGAAAAAGAAGGAAGTCTATGGCGCTGCGGTCGTGCTTTGAAATGATCTTAGAAATGATCACGAAAGTTTTCAAAACCAATTTTTCAAATCGATTTTCCTTCGTGTTTCGTCGTCACGTTAAGCTGGTGGTCCCGGGTGCTGTCGAAAAATAAAAGTCATGCAAACGTGAATCAGTAATATGAAGATAATAGTACAAATTAATACGATTCAGTTTACGAGTCCCCAAGGAGGGTTGGGAGTCAGGCACGCGGCCGGCCGTAAAATTTATTGCTAAATCCTTAACCAGTATTGTCGATATCAAGGCATACTTGCACCGACCACAAATAAATTGGGAGCAGGGTAGGAAAATGATGGAGTAGGAAAAAGAAGATTTTTTACCGAAGAGTGTAGATCGAGAGCATCCCTTGTCTAGGAGTACAGTGTGATAGTGCGACTCTATCTCTATAGACTAGGCTTTCTCGGGATCGAGAAAGAAAATTAGCATCTCGGTACTTGTAGCTCAAGGAGTAGTAGTTGAGAAATATTTGTTTCAGCTCGCAACTCTGGCTCTAACATAAGGCTATTAGATATGTTTGTTTTTGATGAAAAATATCTAGCAAATGACCCCTCATTCCTAATTGATTTGTAACCAGTGGCGTCCAAATGCAAAGAGTGTGAGAGATAATGTAAGCGCTGCACTAGCCACCCTCGACTTGCCGACCGTCTATGTGCCTCTTTACACCTCTTTTGAATGACCCAGGATTGTAAGGAGGGAACACATGTTGGCTGGCTGTGAATTAAATTTTTTGATTGTGCGATATAGAAATGAATTGCCAAATTTCATAGTTCGCATTGGAATGATAGCCACTTTGCCACTCACTACTGAATATTCAAACGCTTCTTCAAGTGGCCGCTTAAAACTCTTCTGTTGTCGGCTATAGTGAATGCGCAAGATGGCATGAACTATAAACAAGATACACATCATGTAACCAACACTCAAACGAGTGCGATAATGCGAGCACTTGTTAATCGGCCGCTTGAATCACCAGATAATTAACTAGATAACAATTTCGGCTTCATAACTTCAGTGAATTGTTCGATATTGAATAGAAGAGATAGTGTTGATAATAATCTATTTTAGCATAGATATGACGCAGTGAATTGATAAGCACTTGTGTCTAACATAGACCATACGGTTTTACAAAACACATTACTTCATAGAATAATTTATTTTTGCGTTTACAAACGCGTAAATATTAATACTAGAAAAATTAACTGAAAAAAAATGCCTGAGGCAAGTTGAATTTTTCAGTGCATTTTTCTAGTATTAAATCCAATTCGCAATATTAAAATTATTCCATAATGTAAGGTAGTTTCATCTTAACTGGGCGTCAAATATTTGCAAAAATATTTCGTTCGGGTCTTAGAAGTGCAAATTTCAAATATTTGATGAAACAATGTTTACCATAAAAACATAAGCAATCAAGCACTAACAAATTTCGACAGCGAAAAGCAGTGTCTCGATGGATTGGTCAACGCAGCCGCCCGATTGCGAAAGATGCGGGTTCGTGTCCCGCCTGAGGAAAGTCGATTTTTTTCAGTGCATTTTTCACATTACTTCAGTAAATTAGTTTTCTGGTATCAATATCAAAATTTACAATCCTCGAGAGGTCAACGGCGCTAAGTTCATGCGGTCTTCATCATTATCACGAAAGCTTAAAATCAAATCTCACACCTGTCTCTCTGTGCGGCCAATATGCTTAAAAAAGGGTACAAAGCATTTTCTTCACTTAGTTATTTGTTTATTGTAACAAACAGGTAACACTCAGACTGAACACTGAATTTTTGTTCTAGATTACTATCCTATTTTATGTTAACACATCAATATATTAGGTAATTTGTTAGTAAAGACTTGATTACAAATAAAGATTCCAAATGAAGTTTAAGTAGTCATATATCTTTAGATATTACATACTCTGTTTCGTATTTAAAGTGTACCACATCTATTATGAGGATTAAGATTAATGACCAAGATAATAATAATATACAAAAACGTAAATACATCTTAGCATTTTGTAAGGGCCAAACACCGTTCCCTTTGTGCTTCACCTTTTGTTGGCGAACAAAACATTTCAATAACAAACAAATCACCGTTACCGTTACTGTAGACAGCTATCGATCGTCGTCGATCTATCGCTCCTCCGTAACTATGTCAGGGGTTGTTACTCTACTGTGTAAGGGGGTCTATCCACTGGCAAGTTTTTTCTTAATCGTCTCCGTGATACTGATTATCGATCCCGTTCGTGGGAGTTTCTGAACTGCGTGCATTTCTGACCATCGCAGCAAGTGTCACTCGTGCGGTGTCAGTAAACTACACTACAGCATTCACAAGGCTCAGACCAATAAAAAAGTCCAAGGATGGGTCAGGCAGTGTCCCGACATTTCTTTGGATTTCTCGGCGAAAATTTCATCGAACCATTCGGCTCTGCAATACCTACCTATTGTAGTCACAGTCTTCTTCTTTCTGCCTGGTACCCGTAGTGTAAGCTTTTAAGGTTGTAAAACGTAACTATTCTGGTTGCGTTATTAAGAGAAACGTGTGAATTAAGAAGATCTTCCGGAGGGAAGGAGGAGGTGTAATCCTCATGGATACCCGAAGAGCCTTGCCATATGACACGCACTGATTTTACCATGATAAGTATTGCGAATTGCGAATTAGTCTCAAGAATCAGCGCCGTACTGAGCGTTGTACGTCTCTATCTATTTGTGCTTGATAGAAAGTGACAAACGATCCTTAAGATATGATTGATTTCTGAGTATCATTCTGTATAATTCACAAACAATAAGTAACATAGTAAAAAACAATGCTATGCAAAATAAGGCATTTCTCAGCGAAGAAACCTCATACTTAATGTTTGTCAATACATGTGTAAGAGTAGGTACTGTGCCCAATTGGGTTCGGAGCAATATGTCACCATACTGCTGTAAGTTTTGTCATAGTTCGTTCGTTAGGTCCGTGTGTCTGCCTGTCACCAACCTGTTGTAGGTGGCTTACCGACACCGCGTGAGTGAGTGACCCCTTGCTGCAATGGTCTGCACTTCATAATGTCTCTGTCACACATGGGATGAGAAGTGTTAGTCCTATTTGTGACCGGGAAATACCCCTGCCTGCCTAGCATGACCATCGAAACACGATATGATATGATATGATATAGCCATTTATCGCGTTGAACTGTCGAAAATTATTGGATATAACCGCAATCTTGAAAACTGCAAACATGTATAAGCCCTCAACATGTTCGTAGTTTCGATAAAACTTCAAGTTGACGGTTATATCCAATAATTTTTGACAGTTCAACGCGATAAATGGCTATATCATATCGTGTTTCGGTGGTCATGCTAGGCGGGCTGGTACATTGTATGCCAGAGTTAATTTAATTTATAACCCAAATCTTGCGAGCCGATTCTTTTATCAAAACACCGGTTCCATGCACAAGCTCCCTAAGCCTTCAGGCGATAGTCAGCAATGCTTTTAACTCGATTGCCGTTTTATTAGGGCCTGCTAGGATTAATGAAGGAACAACAGCGGCGATGTGACGTGATCATAAAGTTCCCCTCGCACTAAAGTGCGTACGGGAAATAATGTGATGAGTGACTTTATGGGATGTGTTACAGCCGTTCCCTGTTGAAGGGATGCGTTGTTCTATTTCATAAACGTTCTATAGTTCATTATGAATGAATGAAATAAGTTTCTTTAGTTTTTTACACAAAATTCTCTATTAAAGATATTAATAGAGAATTTTGTGTAAAAAACTAAAGAAACTTATTTCATTCATACAAGCTACGTCTTGGCACCTAAATGCTTACGCTTATGAGGATACGAAAACCTTATGTACAGTGCAATCATTCCATGTATAAGCATTATCAAAAGTATAATAACACAGATTACAACCGTCTGTGTTGGATCTCACTCCTCCCCGCTGTTACCTGCCAGGGCGTTCCTAATCCACCACCACGCTCTTTGCCAGCGCTACTCCTGGGAGCCTATACCTAACGCTATATTCTTGCCCAGGCTTACACCCTGGCACAGCATTCCCATGTAGGTACTTGCAGCAAGCAGCTTCTGACAACCGCTGCAAACTGCTCATACAGTTCTGATCTAACCTAAGGGCTAGATGCACAAAGAAAGTTGGATACCGGTGCAGTTCTGCCAACTTTTTTCGGGACTGGTCAGCGCAGTTGTTTTTATACTTTTGTGAAGAACGCGCTGATAACCGAATGCTGACCTGCTCCGATCAGCGCTGTTTTTCCAGGCTACTATAGACAGGCAGCTGCTGCCTATATCAGCTTGCTTGATGTAACGGTTATCAGTACCCTTATCATGAGTTTTGATAGTTTTCGAGCACGATCAAACGTATCGTCTCTTTTCATATATTGCCCACTATTTCAGTCAACGTTAGAGGCGCTAGTGGCTAATGTATGAAAAGAGTCGATACGTTTGATCGCGCTCTAAAACTGACAAACTCATACTTGGGGTACAGTACCGAAAGTACCGGAAAGCGCTAGTGGATCGACGCTGGGAACCATCTTTCTATATATGTCGCAGGTGGATTATAGTTTCTGAGAGAATTGTTAACCAAATAAAACTGTTTGTTGATAAATCTGTAGTAGATTCTATCAATATTGGTCTGTATAATCGAATGGAGATGCCTTATTAGTGGTAGGTTCAGATTATTTTCTTTTATGACCAAGCGGAGTGGAATTATTGTCACCCATCACTCTCACAGACTACAATCCGCCGCGCCGTTTTGTAATACGGCGTGTTATACGATCCGCCTGCGACATAATTGTATTCGCCCTTTTTTGCGTTTTTTTTTTGCGAGTGGATATCACATTACTGATATACTTGTTAAAAATGGATGTTTATTATCGTTTAAAGGTTTTTGTGCTATCCCTATCGTCTTTGTTGCAGCTAGTTATAACGTCCAAACTTTGTTTGACATATAATCAATTCTATGATCTAATCTCGACATGCACATCCATGAAATTACAATATATAAAATAATATTGTAATTTCATGGATGTGCATGTCGAGATTAGATCATAGAATTGATTATATGTCAAACAAAGTTTGGACGTTATAACTAGCTGCAACAAAGACGATAGGGATAGCACAAAAACCTTTAAACGATAATAAACATCCATTTTTAACAAGTATATCAGTAATGTGATATCCACTCGCAAAAAAAAAACGCAAAAAAGGGCGAATACAATTATGTCGCAGGCGGATCGTATAACACGCCGTATTACAAAACGGCGCGGCGGATTGTAGTCTGTGAGAGTGATGGGTGGGATTGGGATTTAAATATTAAACAGCTTTTAATGCTGACGTTGCCTCGTTAATGTATGTATAATACCTTTTTAGCAGTTATTAAAGTCAGTTTTTCTCGTTCAATTTTTTATTCGTTTACACAAGTGGAACTTACGGACCAACTGAATAGAGTAATCAGTATGAATGTATCTTTGGGTCACGTACACCTAATTATTCTGTTTGTCTCGGGATCCCTATTCACTTTTAAGACCGGTGCTTCAAATTCAAATGTTTTAATTTGAAATTCAATTGAAGTTACTGAAATAGACTACCTTGTTGATATATTTTTATTTCACGAAGGCGAGCCATTTCTCTGCTGTAGATATACGTGTACATTGTCTTCGTTGGCCGTGTGTGACAGAGTAGCCGTGCCGACATAGTAGATTAGCATCACCCCATAGCCTCCAATAGTTGTTTCAGAAAGCGATTAATGGATCAGCAAAGGGGTATTACCACGTTATAATCCGCATTGGGCAAGCGAGGTGTCTAAACCTCCGTCGCTGACAAGGAGATGCCTTGTGTCCCAGCAGTGGGTCGAATTATAAAGGCTGCTGTGTGCCTAAGGGCCGTAACAGACAAGACAGTCATGGTCATGCATGGCTCACTCATAAGCGTGAAAATACTGTACGAAAAGTAAATTTGTTATAGTCCAAAAGATACAATATTTAGACAAATCATAATAACTATAAAGATTTTAAATTAAATATATTTAGGGCCGGTGTAAATTTGGCGTTGCGCAGCGCAGCGTATTTTATTCATGTTGTAAATAATTTCATTATTTAGTAGATAGATTATTGAGTATATTTGTCCGTTATCATAGCACAAGTTCTTAATGATACTTAATTTGGGCTAGATGTGAGCGTGGAAAAAAAATACATACTCATATGGGAAAAAGCAGCATCTTGTTAAGAAAAATCAATAGTTTTCTCGTTTTCTGAGTGCGGTATGCATCAGGTGTGGGGTGCTCCGCTCACTGTGGACAAGGTCGCCTGCACTCGTTGACGGCTTAAGAATAAAAATAAAAATTAATAAAGACGAATAATAAGAAGAATAAGAATAATAATTAAAGTATATTCTTGGCCCTGCCTTATTTTTAGTATTCGTGCTTGTACACAAGCCCCTATCGAAGGATTCGAAGCCGGTCCACTTAGCGTGCGGGCAATGTTATTGACTATTCCACCACGAAAGGTGTGACCTCCACGGGCGAGTCAATCGCGACGATGTTATCGCCGTACTACTAAATTTAATATCAAAAAATGTCGCGATAATATCGCCATGTAGAGATCCTCAAATAAACCTACTTTAGGCCGCCGGTTTCATGGGTTCAGATTAAGAAATATCTGTTTAATAGATACCGGTTTTGTATTTTATAGATTGTCTGTCAAATAACGCTAATGCGGGACTTATTTGGAACCTGGAGCATGGCGATAACATCGTCGCGATTGAGTCGCTCGTGGAGGTGACGCACTGAAAACCAGGCGATATTGTTTTGGTACGAAATAGCTGGCAGTTAGCAAGAAGCAGTTAAATAACGCCTATTTTAGTGCATGTTTGTATATGAGACTGTGTTTGTCGAATTCTATGAGGATTTTGTAAACAAAACCGTTTTTACGTCATTGCGTTTCTGCGTATTAAGTAACCGTTTAACACCTTTTAGTCGCACACCTAAATCTATAGATATCATAATAAATTATATTAACCATGTCCCAATTATGAGAATACTATTTTTATCTCACGAATGCGTGTGACCCACGACTGTGTGTAAGCTATACTTACATGTAAGTACATTGTCTCTTTCTCGGCACTGATACACACAGATATAATATTCTTATTAACAATATGATAACTTATTCGTCGAAGCGGTAGTAGGGCTAATAGGGAAGATGCATACAAGCAGTAGTTTTAAACTTATTTATAGTAAAAAATTAATATACTGGGTGTAAAAGACATGAACAGTCAAACGAAAACCACTTATTCTATACATCAAAATAAGACATATTTCAAAAAAAATATTGCTTGGAAATGATTTTTATTTTTTGGTGTTACAAAAAATTGCAAATTGTAACGCGCAATGTAAAGGGCTCAACTCGCACGCAACTCGCAAAACCGCGATAATTTTGCTTGACGGCGGCCCCGTTCGTTAGTGTGCGTGCGCATCGAGTGAGGTACATTGAACGCTAACGTTTTGAAGCCATGTTTTGTTACGAAATACTAAAAAAAATGATAATGTTTCTTTGGACAATAATTAAGAAATAACGTATAGAATACGCTTTCATAAAAAAATGAAAAAAAAAATTATGACTTTGACCTTCAATAAAATCGTAACTATCAATTTCCCAGGTATAGTGTAAAGGAAGAAAAATGTTATGACGGTGAGCAGAATACATGGTTCTCGTTTGACTGCTCATGTCTTTTACACCCTGTATGTATTATGACATTTTTTTGATAGATAGTTATAAATGACTTGACTTAGGCGTTCTATTTTCACAATTAAATATAATAATTAAAGATAACATAAAAACTAATTATAATTAAGTATCTATACAAATATGTTTTTTACTTTAACTTTTTTAAAAGATTTAAATTTCATGCATATTCCCCATTATGACGATTTAAAAGATCTTAGTCTTATGACAATTTAAATAAAGAACCTTTTGATTTTGACCAGTTCTTCATCTGTGTTAGTGAAAGAATAAATACTGCTATTTATTTCTTAAATCGCGTCTTGAGAGTAACTCGAGCTTTTTTCTTCCTTTAGTAACTTTGAGTAGTCTGTGTACTCTGTTGTTTCAGATACTTCGAAATATTTACTAAGCTATAGAATATCGCGTCTGCGAAATAATATTGTATTTTTAATTTATTTTTTATGTACACTTGACATGAGCAATAATCTTTAATATGTATCCCCTTTTCTTTTATTATTTCATGTTTTATTTATTTTATAACTGACATTGATATTGTAATTTATTTGACTTTGATGAATATTTTGACTTTTGATTGACATGTAATGCTATGATATAGATTTATGAATCATTATTTTGTACTCAGATTCTGTATGTATTTCATTGACTTGCTGGTGTGTTGGACTTGCTCTGTAAACCAGCATGTGAAACTGAACTGAATAAATAAATCAGCGCCAGTCCTCCTCTTCCTTCCTTTCGATTCCTCCTTCAGCTTCCTCCAATAATGTCAGAAAGCTCTTTCTAAGCTACAGGTTCCAACTTCCAACTAGGTAAGTTTAACTTTCAATTTTAGATTTTCCTAAAGACTGGTTGGCTCTGAAGCCAACAGAATATTATATTCTAAGACCACACGGAGTAATCCCTGTGCAAGATTGCAAGTCAAACCTGGACTAAGTTCGTCTTGCAAATCTTGCACGAAGTTTTCTCCTCTCGTTATGCCAGCGGATATTGTCATCTTTTAAATTAGGCTATCGATATGTAGGAGATGGAACATCACCTCACGCTCACTCTATTATCAAACTTGCTCGAGACATTCTCCACAGAATATATCATATTGGTCTAATCCATTTGGCGTTCCAGAATAACAAATTATAAAGTTTTAAAGACATTGTAATTTCTCGATAAACATTGTAATCCTTCGCATCAATCCACCTTTGCGAAGGTCTCTCAGTGTATTAAAAAGAACAATGGACAGAAATAACAATGATGGATAAAAGTGAAATGGATCTAATCGATAATTGGAAACGACAGATAATCTTAGGAGACGCTTAACTAAGTGATTCTAAGATTCTTGCTACAGTTATATCCAAGGCACGATTATATCTCGAAGACAAGTCGTTTAATTTAGTAAGTTACCACGATATCGATTATTCAGCTCAGTAATTATAAGTTTCGAGAAGTTTGTCTGCTCTTGTGTATAGTATTGAGAACAGTAGCGGTGGTTGTCAAACGTCACAGCTTCATAAATCATTTTGTGTTGGTAAAAAATATTGATGATCGTATATGACTAATTGAATGTTTTCATAGTTGTTATGATAAGATGGTACCTACCTACACTGCGGTGTCTGCTGTAATAGTTTCCAAGATGATATTAGAAATATTTGCGAGAAAGTGCCTGAATTCTGCTATGCCGTTAAAGTTACTTTGAAAGAGAAATTTGTCAAGACGAATAACAAACTGATTAAACATTTTATGATAAAATTTCGTATTCTGTAATTTTATTCCATGATCCGACGAATCGATCCGACATGAAGCACCAACAATAGCCCTAATTAGTGCATATCAGGGCTATTGTTATAAAAATCTCCGTGTGTGAAAAAGTCGGCAATAACGTCTGCTGCTTCCGATTGACATATATCAATTGAAAAGGTCCCATGCATTGACGTCAGCCGACTGTCGGGCACCAGCCGTTGCCCAGGGTGAGACACGGGGAGGTCTCAGAACATAGCATTTAGCATCCCGCGTGTATATACTGGGTGTAAAAGACATGAACAGTCAAACGAGAACCATGTATTCTATACATCAAAATAAGACATATTTCAAAAAAAAAATATTGCTGGGAAATGATTTTTATTATTTGGTGTTAAAAAAAATTGCAAATTGTATCGCGCAATGTAAAGGGCTTAACTCGCATGCAACTCGCAAAACCGCGATATTTTTGCCAGACGGCGGCCCCGTTCGTTAGTGTCCGTGCGCATCGAGTGAGTTACATTGAACGCTAACGTTTTGTAGCCATTTTTTGTTATGAAATACTAAAAAAAATGATAATGTTTCTTTGGACAATAATTAAGAAATAACGTATAGAATACGTTTTCATAAAAAATGAAAAAAAAATATGACTTTGTCCTTCAATAAAATCGTAACTATCAATTTCCCAGGTATAGTCTAAAGGAAAAAAAAAATTATGATGGTGAGCAGAATACATGGTTCTCATTTGACTGTTCATGTCTTTTACACCCTTTATACCAACATGCACATAGTCTGCGTATGCGTCATTGCGGATACGTTCAGTGCCGGCTCTGACACACACATAGACAATAAACTGTATGGCTTACTCAATCTGTTATGGCTCACCCACGTCAGTGAGATACAAATACTATAGTTGAAGTTTAAACGTAAAAGTAGCTCACGTGTATCGTGTAATCAAGGAATGTCATTAGAAAATTTACGAGTATGCGCGTAAATTACTTTGCTTATTATAATAAGCAAAGTAATTACGATCCTTAATTTGGAAAGATCCCACGTGTTCGAGTGCGGTAAACATATGTCAGGTTAAATTAATTAAACTGCCTCGTTTGATATAATTATCGCAGTCATTGACGTGTATCACTCTGTAATTAATAATTTTAAATCCGCTAATTCGTCGCTGCTCTTGAATAAGTTATTGCGAACTCACGTTGTTGCTTGTTCGTTTCACGATACCTGGCAAAAATTGGAAACTCTATTCGTATTTCGTTTAAATATTTTATATTTCTTAAGTAATTTGGTGCTCCCGAGGTAAATTACTTGAAAGTTCTCGAACTAAATTTTGATTCTCATAATTCATGAAATGAAAACTGGAAATTTAAATATCAAAGATGTTTCTGCGATCTCAAGTCCTCAGGGAAAATGTTCTTTGTCTCGCTGAATTATCTTGACGTGGTATCAAGTCTTCACAAGAATAATACTTTGGTTCTAATTAGTTCATATTTCCATACTGCCATATACATTTATATGTAACCTAAAGTTACGGAGCGCTCTGCTCAATGTTACTCAAAAAAGAAAAAAATAATATGCTCTTGTTGTTCTTAGGGCCGATGCACAATACGGCGAAGGCAGCGCAGCGTAGTGATTCAAACCATTATTAACATTGCTAGCGTTAAAATAATGTTGAATATTGCTCGCTATATTCGGGCATACTCGATAGGCGTTTAATTCATTCCGCATAAATTGTGACACGTTTAGAGAATTTCCCCAGTATACTCTTATATGTATGCCGGCCCTCAACTAGTGTAAGGGCCGGCGTACGCGCGAGCAATATTCACATTACTTCAACGCCAGCAATGTTAATATTGGTTTAAATCACTACGCTGCGCTGCCTTTCGCCAAATGTGCATCAGCTCTAAGAACAAGAAGAGCATCTTAAAAACTTTTTTTTTGTAACAACGATAATAGAATAGTGTTTATCTTTTATCTGTCTAATTAAGATGACAGCTTTATATCTTTAATCGTCGTTAATGCGATGGTGGATAAAGGTTTGATTTCATTGACCTACAGATATCCAGGTCAGATAACTCCTCCAATAATCTAATCATTTTATTGCCGATTCAATACAGGAATGTGGCAATGTCTTCTCCTTGCGTTCTTTATCTTTTCCTTCTATCCGAACTCGCTATTATGTGTAAGCACTTTTAAATAAATTGTTTTTGTGCTTTTATATTATATGAAGCACATAAATAATATTATATCAAAGTTTATTAGAAATTTTATATGAGTAAATTAAGAATATATGAGATTTTTACCTATACTACATAAATTATTGATACGGCAATCTGGAATAGACAATCTAGATTGAGTTCATTATGGATATTTAGTAAATTTAGATATTTGTTGTACCACCTAATATGTATTGGCGGCCCTCTTTTAATTTGCTGTGTCCGTAAAGGGCGACTAAGTATTGAGTTCTTTGTATAACAACAACACCTGTACACACTTAGTTTGCAATAAAGATTTTTATTTTAAACTAAATGAGGTTTTAAAATAAAAATATGTGAGGTAATAGATGACGAGTCTGTTCCCTGTTCCAACTTTGCAGGTTGCGAAACTTTATTGCAGCCGGTGTGGCGTCTCCTAATATTGGTCGATATCAATGGCAGTTTGAACTTCCTTCTTGGAACGCTCCGAGAGTATTTGCGGTTTCCGAACTGACTACCCCAATAATTCATAGTGTTCTTGGTTCGGAACTAATAACGGTTTTCAATGTATTTCGCTTCATGTAATTTATTGGATATAAAACTACAATACGCGAGGATATACTGTATTTTATTTTATAGCTAATAAAGATCTTGTAATTGTTAATGATATAATCTTCGTAATTAAATGTTACCATCAATTTGGCACAGACGCAAAACGCTCCCGCAACTTTAATCGAGTACAAGACATAATGAGACATGTCGAGAATGAAGCGAGATAATTGATGGGACAATTCATTGATTTTAATATATAATGTCGCGAGGAAATGAGGAAATCAGGGATTTCACGAAATTCCAAGGGATGCAACGAAATCGCAGGAGATAGCGAATATTTTTGTTTCTTACATCTTCTTTCTTTCTAATTGGTGTGTGGTATGAAGACATTAGGCTCTATTTCTTTAGGATCGTATTTAACTGGTCAGCAGATTAACCTAACCTAAACCTATCTAAATCCAGAATGAGCGACTAAAAATCCTTACCTTAATGAGCGACTAACTGCCAAATAGTCGCCCATTTAGTATTTTTAGTCGCTCATTTTGTAATTTAAAGTTGCTCGGTTTATTACTAAAATTTTTTATGATTTGTCATTAAAAAAATTGAGTGCGGGATGAACTATTTGTGTGAGAGATAGTCTAATGCCGTTGGTATATTTTCCATATATTACTAGATTATAGTTTATTGAGACGACATATCACTAAACATGTTTAGTAAGAACACGTCATAAACAAGAATTTCGACGTCTTACGTGATTTATTGGCATCCCTAGGGATTTCGTGAAACCTCTGATTTTCTCATTTTCCTGCGACATAGATTTATAAGGAATGGTATGGATGAAAATGTCAACAGAACTTAAAACGGTGAAAGAAAACTAACCAGCCCCCCTCTCTTGACTTAACGGTACAGCTATAAATATTATTAGGCTTTTTTTTCTGTTCAATAACTCATTGTTATATTCGTAGTTACATTGTTAGGTATGTTATCAATTTATTAGTGATAACGGTACTCTGTTCTACCGCAACAGACTTTTGAAATCGGATATGCAAATGTTTTGATTAGGTGCCCATGCCATGTTGCAAATCATTACATTTTGTCTGTGTTTTATTTGCGGGTTTTTGTATTTCTTTTTTTTATTATTGTTTAATGAAAATGTAGTCTAAGTAGGGTACAGCGGACTAGTCGCTCGAATTTGGAGCAGCCAACTGGAAGATCACAGTCACGTAACACTACATTTTTGTGGTGTGGTTTCTGTTTGCGTGAAGGTTGCCAGAGCTCCACGGGGTAGGGAAGCCGACTGTCAGGTCAGTGTTGCGAGCGACTATAGGCTACGGTGGTTGCTTACAAATCCTTTATTGCACACATAAAATAACAATTGTAAAACAGTGAAAGACATGTACAAAGCTGAGCTTATCTCTAATAGAGATCTCTTCCAGCTAACCCTAGCTTTAGTGAGACCATTTAGAAGCGGAAATGATGTGTACTACAATATATTAATTGAAAAAAAAGACACAATAACAATTATATACTGGGTGTAAAAGACATGAGCAGTCAAACGAAAACCACGTATTCTATACATCAAAATAAGACATATTTCAAAAAAAATATTGCTGGGAAATGATTTTTATTTTTTGGTGTTACAAAAAATTGCAAATTGTACCGCGCAATGTAAAGGGCTCAACTCCTACGCAACTCGCAAAACCGCGATAATTTTGCTTGACGGCGGCCCCGTTCGTTAGTGTCCGTGCGCATCGAGTGAGCTACATTGAACGCTAACGTTTTGAAACCATTTTTTGTTATGAAATACTAAAAAAAATGATAATGTTTCTTTGGACAATAATTAAAAAATAACGTATAGAATACGTTTTCATAAAAAAATAAAAAAAAATTTTTACTTTGACCTTCAATAAAATCGTAACTATCAATTTCCCAGGTATAGTCTAAAGGAAGAAAAATGTTATGACGGTGAGCAGAATACATGGTTTTCGTTTGACTGCTCATGTCTTTTACACCCTGTATAGGCATAAATACACCTAATATAAACATAATCATCATATATACACACATATGTTTATTACAATTATCTACATACTTACAAATACATAAATACATACCTACATATATAATAACTAAATCGAGTTTGAAAGATAGTGCTCTTTTGAAAGTAGCGATTGAAGGACTCTCTAATCTCCATTGGCAATTTGTTCCACAATTACTACTACGCAACAGTAACAGTGAATGATCTAGCAAAAAAATTGGATTTGGATACAGGACGAATTAAAGTTTTCGTGACGCAAGCACGCTTAGGACGAGAATTGGTCGGAATGGAATTATAACGGGAACTGCTTCCCACCAGGCAGGCTGAGAATTGGTCGGCATGCTTCTCTGCCAACCAATTTGGTTATATACATAAAAGATATGTTTTTAACGATTCCTTTGTTCTTGTTCCAGATGTAGGTTACGACTACGTAGTGGACCAGCAGCCCATCGGCAAGCTGCTGTTCAGGCAGTTCTGTGAGAAGAATCGCCCCGATTATCACAAGTACAACAACTTTCTAGATGCGGTCAGTACTTATTTTAATTTGTTTTGTCGAATCCTATTTTTTTTTTATTCTCGGGAAGCTCTTGGCCTACATCTCACCTGATGATCAGGTCAGGACGATAAAGTCGAAGCTGTAAGCTTCACCTGTATATCTGCATACCTCTATATCTTTTTATAACGGGTGCAAAAGTCCTATGACAAAGCCGAGCACTACATGGGAAATTAATAGTTATGAATTTATTGATGGTCAAAAAAGCGTCGGTGGCGTAGTGCGTAAGAGCGTCGTCTCCCACCCGGGAGGCACTGGTTCGATCCCCGCCACGTACCAATGTGTTTTCAAATTTTGAATTCATATGTACGTTTAATCGAAGCTTTTACGGTGAAGGAAAACATCGTGAGGAAACCTGCACACACCTATGAAGAAATTCTTAGGTTGTGTGTGAAGTCGACCAACTCGCACTTGGCCAGCGTGGTTGACTAAGGCCTAATCGCATCTAATGTGGGGTAGGCTCGAGCCTGAGGTGGGGACATTATATGAGCTGTTGATGATGATGATGATGATGATGAAGGTCAATACTTCATAACTATTTTTTTCGTGTTTCTTATTTTTATGTATAGAATGCGTTGACTTCGGCTTTGACTTAGGTCTTTTTACACCCTGTATATGGGAGGCGCTCAATATAATGGTCGTCTTCGGTGACATCGAATGCAGTATAAGTCAAAATAACGTCTTCGTCTTCCGACCGCACTGTCAAATGATTGAAAACGTACGCTTGCAATACGCCTCGTGGACAGAACTCAATATGCTGGGCTGCTCAAATTTTCGTCTGTGAAGCTGCGTCACCGTGGACAGTACACTTAAAGCGCTGTCCACAAATTTCCGAGTGACGGTTTCGAGTTGTCCGTGTCTGTGTTTCCGTCATATCAGGGAAATCGGTGTTCACACATATCAGGGAAATCGGTGTCAGTTTAGTCTCTTTCCTAAGGCGCCTTCAATCGAAAAAACTGTAGATAAAAATCAGATTGCACTGGCAGAGCAGTCCATGCATCCGAGCGTGATCCAGGACGCTGACGGTGACTGACGACGAAAACGTGAACAAGTTTATAGAAATCGTATGTAACCGATTATTTCATCGTCCCTGCTGTGTTCCGTCCGTCAGTGACTGGAACTCGGATATGTGTGGACAGCGCCTTAGTCATAAAGAATACATGTACATATATGTCTTGGGTCCGATCGTGAGGTACCTACTGGACCATAAAAATCTCGACCACTGGTCGTGTAACCCATTTTCTATATACGTTAGTGGTCAGGAGTGATCAGTAGGTTCAGGGTTATTTTTTTATGGCCAAGCGGGGTGGACTGTTTGTGGGAGAGTCTATTGGCGACGACATTTGCGGCGTACCACGATGTGCCCAGTCATATACCAATTTGACCAACTATACGATCCGCCGACGACACATAAGTAGTAACATAGCCCGTATTCGAAGTTTCGCGTAAATCTTGCTTCCACCTTCAATCCTTTGACTTGCCATCAAATGAGACGGAGGCCATTAGCTTCCCGACAAGAGATAAAAATAACTAATTCACTGTGCCCTACCTCTTAAATAGCTCTGTTACCTCCAGGCGGAAAGATATGAGGTGGAGGTGGATGAGACGCGGACGGCTCTCGCGTCCGAGGTGTTCGGCAAGTACCTGAAGACTGACGACGAGCAGGCCGTCACCGACGTGGTCAGTGCCACCGTCATCGTTGACACCAGTGCCCTACTTGAAGGTATGTAATAATTAATATAATATTAATAATTCATTTATTTCAGACAACTCAATGCTTACAGAGATGTTAAAGTAAACAAAGGGCCCATAGATAAATACCTTAAAACTAACATACTGGGTGTAAAAGACATGAACAGTCAAACGAGAACCATGTATTCTATACATCAAAATAAATATTTAAAAAAAAATATTGCTGGCAAATGATTTTTATTTTTTGGTGTTAAAAAAAATTGCAAATTGTATCGCGCAATGTAAAGGACTCGGAAAACTAGCGATAATTTTGAGACGGCGGCCCCGTTCGTTAGTGTACGTGCGCATCGAGTGAGCTACATTGAACGCTAACGTTTTGAAGACATTTTTTGTTATGAAATACTAAAAAAAATTATAATGTTTCTTTGGACAATAATTAAGAAATAACGTATAGAATACGTTTTCATAAAAAAGGAAAAAAAAATTATTACTTTGACCTTCAATAAAATCGTAACTATCAATTTCTCAGGTATAGTCTAAAGGAAGAAAAATGTTATGATGATGAGCAGAATGCATGGTTCTCGTTTGACTGTTCATGTCTTTTACATCCTGTATATACCGAATAATATAACTTAAACACTAAGGAACACGTAGGGTTGGCGACGTGTAGCACAGCTCATCAGGGAGTCGTCCTCGAAAACGTCGAAAAACGACTCCCTCCGGCCAGAACTCCTCCTTCATGAAAGTGATGGGTTGGAACTCTCACCACAAAAGAAGAAGAGTTTACTTTGTGGCGAGACTCCAGTCGCTCGACTCTCAGTTTCCAGGTGGTCTTCCTTCTGACATAGTCTATGACCTCCTCCACCTACGTAGACCAGTGCAAACGGGACAAGTACAGCGTCGTTCGAACTTCAGGTCGCAGTTGATTGTCCCCAGTCGGTGAGGTTCCGCACTGGTTGCGGGTGACGGCCTTCTTCTTTCTCCTCTGCACAAAAATTGAAGCAAAGAATTGTTGCAAATACCTCTTAACATGTTATTTTTTTATTTCATACAATCACGCTCGCAATCCCATGAGGCGTTGATCAGAGCCTACGGTAACATTGTGTTACACATTGTCGCGTTACACCTACTCCCGGGAGGAGAATAGGCGTAACGGAGCAGGTGAGAGAACTGAAGAGAATAGATAGACGAGATAGGATAGATAGGGAAAGCTCTACACTACAAAATATAAAAGAGAGTTTTAAAATAATATGTACATTTATTTAATAAGTAAACACTTAGTGTCCCTAGCTTAGTAGCACTCGCGACGGGAGAAGGAAGACGTGGGCGGAATGGGGACGGCACTCGCGATGGACCACCGGTGGTAATATATGAGGGAGATATGGGAGAGAGGAAGAGAGAGCGCGCGGAGTAGAGAGACTCTTGCGGGGTACGACGTTCAGGACCAATTCCCGCAGCGGTGGCTGGGCGGTGCAGCCCTGCCAACCAGCCCAGCAGTGGCGGCGCTCACAGCGCCCGGAGCTTCGGTAACGCAGCGGGTTCCAGCAGCCGCATCCGGAGCCTCGTGGGTGGCTGGTAGTTTCTTCGCTTATTTTTCTCAAAGACAAATTTACGCGGAGCCTTCTTGAGTCCCGGGCCAATGCCAAATGGCCCGGGAACGGCCTGCACCACAGTGCGTAGTGTACGAGCTAAACTCGACGACTGAACTCCCGTATCAGACGACCGACCTCCTTTATACAGCCGTCGCCGATACATAATTTTGAAAAACGAAGAGCAGCCAAAACAGATGAATTAAGAATTTAGAATTTTGAATAAAGATATATGCTGTTCTCTCGGTAGCCGTACTATAGAAAGAGATGAAAATATAATTTAAAAATGACAAGAATAGCATATTTGAACACGCATAGTCCGATATGAAATTAAATAATGAATTATTTATAAAGAAAATATTAACAAAATTAGGAGAACAGATGAGATAGAAACAAATACACGATACGAAGTAAAATAAATATATAAAGAAAAGGCTACCGAGAAAAAGCTTATTTTCCTTAAAATTTCGGAGATATGCCAAAAAAACACTTAATCCTACAAACTTATAACTAACTTAGAACTAAACGGCAGCAGGACGGTACATTATTCCCCCCCAAAGAGAAAAATTTACCCTTAGGTAAATTTTATAAAGATTTGTACACGGCCTCAATTCTGAAAGGGGTGTGGCTCACACTCTATGGCACACACTCCGGAACGTGCACTTGTTAATGACATAGGCTTATTTTTATGGAAGTTGTCATCCGCTCCCCTTGCTAACAACCAAACTAACTAAATAAACATAATACAACACAGAAATAAAAATGACCTATGGCTTATTTTTAGAGTAGTCAACCGCTCAAAAGTTCCGAGAGAACTTACATCTCCAAAAAAAAGATAAAGAGAAACAGATGCCCAGAGGAGCTTAGCTACCCTCTCAGACCCTAAAGCTAACTTAACCTACCTAATAAAAAACTCCCACACAATCACATGAAATAAAATAAAAGTTAAAAAGCCGAAAAGAAGAATGAGAAAACCTACGCCGTACCTGCTGCCCCGATATATACAGATATATTAGGTTGGGGAAAAAGTCTTTTCGCATTATAGTATGTATAAACTTGTAATAAAATCTCTTTGGCTATACTATTTGAATCTGGCTGGTTTTGGTATCATTGAAAGTTTAAATTTTAAAGAACATAATTCCAAATTCAAATTAGGAAAATGTGTGATTTTCATTTGTTTTTCGTACCGCCAAGATGAGTGAATCTAATGAAGAAATTCGATACATTTTAAAATTTTACTACAAAAAAGGTAAAAATGCAACGCAAGCTGCGAAAAAAATTTGCGATGTTTATGGACCTAGTGCAGTGTCTGTGAGAGTAGCACAAATTTGGTTTAAGCGTTTTCAATCCGGAAATTTTGATGTCAAAGATGCACGTCGCTCTGGTCGCCCTATTACAGATAAAATGGATGCCATTTTTGAAAAAGTGGAGCAAGATCGGCAAGTCAGTAGTTACGACGTAGCTGAAGAACTGGGAATTGACCACAAAACAGTTTTGGTGCATTTGAAAAAAACTGGCTACACAAAAAAGCTCGACATTTGGGTACCTCACGAGCTCACTGAAAGAAACCTAATGAACCGCGTACTCATTTTTGAAGAACCGAACCATTTTTGAAGAAGCTGATAACTGGTGATGAAAAGTGGATCACGTACGACAAGAACGTGCGAAAAAGGTCGTGGTCAAAGGCCGGTCAGGCTTCACAGACTGTGGCGAAACCCGGGTTAACTCGCAATAAGGTGATGCTGTGTGTGTGTGGTGGGATTGGAAGGGCATTATTCATTATGAGCTGTTACCACTAGGCAGGACCATCGATTCTGAACTCTACTGCGAACAACTGATGAGATTAAAGCAAGAAGTTGAGAGAAAGCGGACGGAATTAATCAACAGAAGGGGTGTGGTTTTTCATCGTGATAACGCTAGACCTCACACATCTTTAGCCACTCAGCAAAAATTAAGAGAGTTTGGCTGGGAGGTGTTAATGCATCCGCCGTATAGTCCTGACCTTGCACCTTCAGATTTCCACTTGTTTCGGTCTCTTCAGAATTCTTTAGGCAGTGTCAGGTTAACATCACGAGAGCACTGCCAAAACCACTTGTCGCGGTATTTTGACCAGAAGTCCCAAAATTTCTATAGCAATGGGATCATGTCCCTACCTACAAGATGGCAAAAAGTTATCGAACAAAATGGTACCTACATACTTTAGTTAAATGTAAATAAACTATATTAAAAAATGTTTTGAATTTTCTTAAAAAATGCGAAGAAACTTTTTCCCCAACCTATTATAAAACATAGTTATTTACAATACACACAATAAATTAACAAAAACACAAATCCACATTGCAAAATAAAATAAAAAGAAAAACTAAACTACAACTTAAAATCTTTTACATGCCACTTTCCCCTTGACCCATTCTGGTCCTCTAAAATATATACAAGTGGAGAAAGTTTATCAATAACTGTACACTTAACAAAACGAGGGGCTAATTTAGCACTAAAATATGCTCCAGCATTACTCTGCACATAATTTCGACGCCAAACAGTGTCGCCTACCTCAAACTCTCTAAAAGAGTGCCTCAAATTATAGCGCTCAGAATTTTTTGTATGAGCGTTAAATAAAGCCACCTGAACTTTATCAAAGAATTTAGAAAGATGACCTAAATTAGTGGCATAAATATCACGAGGCATAAAGGTGATCTCGTCAAGGTCAGCAGTTGGTGTATAAAACGACCCAGAAACAATAATTTCCCGTCCAAAAACTAAAAAGTTAGGAGAATATCCCGTTGAGAAATTTACCGCACAGTTCATCGCGCTTTGGACCTTTGACAGGTGTTTGTCCCAAGACCGATGATCTTCGCCCACCAAGGCAGCCAGAGCAGTTATGATTGTTCGGTTATACCTTTCGGTAAGGTTAACCTGCGGACAATAGCGTGGAGTGAAAGAAACAAAAGGAATGTTATAGCGGGATAGGAAATTTTGAAACAAATTAGACTGAAACTGCGAGCCATTGTCCATTATAATAGTTTGTGGGACACCATGAGTTAAAAAAACAGAATTTTCCAGGTGGAAGATAATAGCATCAGCCGTTGCTCTTTTAAGAGGAAATATCAATGAATACTTCGTGAAACAACAGTTTACGACTAAAATATATTGGTTCCTCTGCCTTGTCATAGGAAAAGGTCCCATCAGATCCAAAGAAATTGTCTGAAAAGGCCTAGAGCAGACTTTGGGTTTTCCCATTGGACCATATGGAGAATGATTCAAATGTTTAAAAGACAAACAAGTTTCACAAGAGGAAATAAATTTAGCAACATGTCTAAACATACCAGACCAGTAATACAGAAGAGACAATTTCTTAAAAGTTTTGAAGATACCATAATGAGGATTAGAAGAATCACCATGAGCAAGTTTTATTAGATTGTCTCTAAGGGAAGGATGCGGCACCTCCTTCCACAGAAAGTCGTCATTTACACAGTCGGAAGAACTAACACGACGATAAAGTTTCTCGTCACGCACAACATAATTTGGAAAAGAATCAGGACTATCGTGGCAATCAGAAAGAAGGCGATTATACTTTTGAATTTCAGATGAATGATCAGCAACAAGAGGTGCGACATAACCCATCGCCGTGACTTCAGGTGGTTTGGAACGTGATAAGAGATCAGGAACTACGTTTTCTTTCCCTTTCTTATGCTTTAATACGAAATTAAAACACGATAATCGCAAAGACCAACGAGCGAGACGACCAGAAGGATTGGATAAATTAAGGAACCACTTAAGAGCAGCATGGTCAGTATAGACAGTAAACTGTTTACCGTTATCTAGGTAACAGCGCCAGTGCTCAAGAGCCGTTATAACTGCCAGAGTCTCCCTTTCTGTAACAGAATAATTTTGCTCATTTTTTGAAAGCGCCTTACTCATATAGGCTATAACAACTTCCTTAGAGTCTTGAATCTGAGTCAACATAGCTCCTATGCCGAAATTAGAAGCATCACTATGGACAGAAAATGGAAGAGAAAAATCAGGGCATGAAAGGACAGGAGTGGAAACTAAAGCTTCCTTTAGCTTTAAGAAGGCAGTCTCAGCATCTGGATTCCAGATAAATTTTGTAGAAGCTTTAGAAGATGTCAATTTATTAAGAGGAGAAGCTACGGCACTGAAATTGGGAATAAAACGTCGAAACCAACTACAGGTACCTAGGAATTTCCGGACCTCCTTTTTGGAAGAGGGAGTAGGATAGTCGAGGACAGCCTGGATTTTAGAAGGGTCAGCACGCAAGCCTTGGCTGTCCACTATATAGCCAAGATATTTCAGTTCATTTCGGAAGAACTGACTCTTCTCCAGATTGATAGTGAGTCCTGCCACAGATAATTTTTCATAAACCTTCAGCAACAACGAGATATGCTCTTCAAAAGTCCTGCTGATGATAATAATGTCATCTAAATAACAAAAGACTTTATTATCAAATTCTGGTGTAAAAAGTTGATCCATCAGCCGTTGCTGAGTCGCTGGAGCGTTAGTCAAACCAAAGGGCATAACAGTAAAACGGTACATACCCCTACCAGGGACATAAAAAGCAGTTTTATCTCTGTCATCCGGATGAAGAGGAATTTCCCAAAAAGCCTTGGCAATGTCAATGCTGGAGAGATACCTAGCATCCCTTAGATGATCTAGGATTTCAGCCACAAACGGTAAACTGTAGGCGTCTTGCTTGGTAATGGAATTAAGTTTGCGACTGTCTACACAAAAACGCCATTCACCATTTTTCTTTGGTGTAATTAACACAGGTGAAAGCCAAGGACTTTCACATTTCTCTATGACGTCAAGGTCAAGCATTTTGTCACACTCGCTGACCAGAGCCTTTTGCTTTTCAGGAGAAAGCCTATAACAGCGCTGCCGAATAGGAAGAGCGTCACCAGTATCTATCCTATGACAAATCAGATCAGTGCGTCCAAGTTTGCCAATTTTTTCAAAAGAAATACTCTTGAAACGGTCAATTATATCTTGGGCAATACATTTTTGCTCTTCAGAAAGATGAACAAAAGAAAGTAATTGAGAATCAGGGATGTCAACACAATTGACTTGCGAAGTAAGATTTAATTTTTGTGAAAATAATTTGGGTATTAGGTCGAACTTTTTCCAAAAGTCGACACCAAGTATCATAGAAGGATATAAATCTGGAAAAACAAAGGATTTTATCATATGTGTAACATTAGAAAAGGAAATAGGTAAAAGCATATAACCGATGGCCCTAACAGTATTCCTGTTGGCCACCATTACCTGAGATGATGTCTTGAATAGTGTGAACCCAAGATTTTCAAGTTGCTTATGAGCGTTGTTCCCCAGAATTGTAATACTACTACCGCTATCTAGAAGTGCCGAAAACGACTTACCTGAAATAGTTACATCGATAAAGGGGCGCTCATAATCATTTTCCTCATAAAATAAGGAGCTGGTTTTATAACAAAGCATAAATTGCCTAATAGTATCTAGCCAAAGATTCCAATCGTCACGATTAAATTTAGAATTAAGAGGAGTTTCACTATCCAAGACAGAAGTTAGTTTTTTGAACTAGAGGAGTGGTGACATTGCGGGCAATCGACCGCTTTAAAACCTTTCAGGCCACATCGGAAACAAATTAAATCCCTGGGCTTACTACACCCACCAAGAGAGTGTCCATTAACACGACACCGAACACAAAACAAGTGGGACTGAAAAGATGTTACATTAACAGCATTTACCAGTTGTTTATTGACATCACCAGTTGGCCGATTCGGAGAGGGACGCGTAAGACAATGTGGAGGTGGCTGAGACATAAAACGGGGTCTCGAAGAAAAATTTCCCGTAGAGCCAGAATTTTGAACATGTGGAACCGTAGGACGTTGAGAGAAATGAGATGAATAATTCTGAGGAGATGTAAAATGAGACCGAGGATATGGAATAGGTTTAGTGGAGTTCACTGACTTGTAATTGAACTCAGCAGCACAAGCATTACGATCCGGAATGGGCTCATGGAAATCCTTGTCTCTTTCCATAGATTTTTCGCAAGCTTGACCCGCTGCAAGGAGAGAATCGATAGAGTCCACACCATTAAGAGCTACAAACACAGAGTAGCAAGGACGAATGTTGTGTAACAAAATGTCCAGTTGCTCCTGCTCAGAAAGTTTTTTAGAGAGTCTGGAAAACATACCAAACATCACAGAGACGTAAACTATAATAGATTCATTTGCGCCCTGTGTACGATTACGAATTGACTCCAGCAATTTGTAATCATAATTAAATGCACCGAAATCCCTCACCAAGAGCTCTGCGATTTCATCCCACGTCAAACTAGGGTTACGATTTAATTGGAAGCGAATCCAATGCAACGCATCTTCTACAAAAAATTCATAGACATAATTTTTAAGCGTAGCTTTGTCAATATTTCGGGAAATAGAAAATTCTTGAATTTTTTGTAAAAAAGAACGAGGGCATGTTTTGCCGTTATAGGAAAAAGATTTTAATTCTTTGATACTAGTCGGATGAGGAAGAGTACCCATTGGGATGGAAGGTAAAATTGTATGAAAAACTGCGGGATCTGCAATAGGCGTGGTAGTAATGGGACTATTAACATGAGGATGTGAATGGAGAGGCTCTGCATTTGCAGTCTCATAACTTAACGATTCAAATCGCTTTTCCAGCAATTCAAATTTTTCCCTAAGTGTTTCGTAGGCTTCCCTACACTCAGGTTGTAAGTCCACATCAACCCGTTCTAACCTGAAGAATACATGGTTGAGATACGACTCAACTTTTCTAATGAGATTACGTCTGCCCGATTCAATCAAACAAACCTTTGCCGCAACATAATTCAAAGTAACTGACAGTTGGTCCAAATCATCATTGATCGGGAGCAACGAATCAATAATATCCTCAGGCGGAAAAGAATCGTATAGTCTAATAGCCTGAGCTTTCAGAGCTACTAAGGTCTCCAAAGGCTCTTCACCTCTGACTGTGACCTCATACACCAACTCTGCCTTGTTGAGAAGAGAAGAGTTTATAAATCGAGCCATGTTAGAGTAATGCTAGGCAAGTTTATAAAAGAGAGCTTTCCTTATTTACCCAAGTCAAATAATTAACCAAAATAAAAACCCGTTGGGCGCCAAACTGTCGCGTTACACCTACTCCCGGGAGGAGAATAGGCGTAACGGAGCAGGTGAGAGAACTGAAGAGAATAGATAGACGAGATAGGATAGATAGGGAAAGCTCTACACTACAAAATATAAAAGAGAGTTTTAAAATAATATGTACATTTATTTAATAAGTAAACACTTAGTGTCCCTAGCTTAGTAGCACTCGCGACGGGAGAAGGAAGACGTGGGCGGAATGGGGACGGCACTCGCGATGGACCACCGGTGGTAATATATGAGGGAGATATGGGAGAGAGGAAGAGAGAGCGCGCGGAGTAGAGAGACTCTTGCGGGGTACGACGTTCAGGACCAATTCCCGCAGCGGTGGCTGGGCGGTGCAGCCCTGCCAACCAGCCCAGCAGTGGCGGCGCTCACAGCGCCCGGAGCTTCGGTAACGCAGCGGGTTCCAGCAGCCGCATCCGGAGCCTCGTGGGTGGCTGGTAGTTTCTTCGCTTATTTTTCTCAAAGACAAATTTACGCGGAGCCTTCTTGAGTCCCGGGCCAATGCCAAATGGCCCGGGAACGGCCTGCACCACAGTGCGTAGTGTACGAGCTAAACTCGACGACTGAACTCCCGTATCAGACGACCGACCTCCTTTATACAGCCGTCGCCGATACATAATTTTGAAAAACGAAGAGCAGCCAAAACAGATGAATTAAGAATTTAGAATTTTGAATAAAGATATATGCTGTTCTCTCGGTAGCCGTACTATAGAAAGAGATGAAAATATAATTTAAAAATGACAAGAATAGCATATTTGAACACGCATAGTCCGATATGAAATTAAATAATGAATTATTTATAAAGAAAATATTAACAAAATTAGGAGAACAGATGAGATAGAAACAAATACACGATACGAAGTAAAATAAATATATAAAGAAAAGGCTACCGAGAAAAAGCTTATTTTCCTTAAAATTTCGGAGATATGCCAAAAAAACACTTAATCCTACAAACTTATAACTAACTTAGAACTAAACGGCAGCAGGACGGTACAACATAAAGGTCATAGCACATTTACCAGCTATTAGGAAACGGATCAGCATCGCCTCAACTCGAGCCGTTTAGTATTCTTTGTATGAAACTCCATATTGTGACGCACACTAGTCGGCAGCGTAACGACGTCGCCTCGCCTCGGGACAAGCTCTTTCTTGTTATAAAGGTTTTATTTATAATTATAATAATTTTTGCATTAAATCGAGGAAAGTGACTTTTCCTACTTTCTCCTTCGATTTACTTAATTGTAAAACTATATTCAGTTATACATAATCTGAAAGCTTATTTAATAACGATCCCAATTATATCAAATTTGTATATAAGTTCGATGGTGATTTCTTTAGATATCGTCATTTTAATGAGGACCGGAAGTACTGCAGAATTGGCGGGACATGTGCGCCATATTTAATAAAAAGGCCTCGACAGTCAGATCGCGCGATGCCACGGAGTTTGGTTATTATACTATATGTCTTTGCGCGATGGCGATAGCATGATGATGATCGTCACTTACTCCCCCCGTATTGGTGCTCGGGCTATGACAAGTGACCAATTAGGACACTCTCTAAAGAGATAATGTAGCTTTGGTTGCATGATCGCACGATCAAACCCCATTGTATGATTGTTATTGAGCACAGGCGGATTTACCAGTAGGCTGAGTAGGCTGGAGCCTACGGCGGCAGATTTTAGGAGGCGGCAAATTTGGCCCAAATTTTGTGAATAAAAGCCTCGAAAAATTTTTTTTTTTTAATAAAGGGAAAAAAGCTCACGTAATGAGGAAGATAGAGCACAATAAAGTTGCAATGTAATTAATATCAGTATCGAATTTCAGAAGTAGGGGTGGCAAAAATTTATTAGCCTACTAGCGGCACATTTGTAAATCCGCCACTGATTGAGTATTTTCTGTGCTAGTGCGATAACTTGCGAGCTTCAAATAGGACACCCTGATGAAATTCTGCGATGAGAACGCATCGTCTCATCTTACGAGTGTTGTCAATTAGGACAACAACTTATGTGTACAAATGAGTGAACACACGTGCCCGCTGGGTTTTACCCAATTATGATTCCTATGCAAAAAAAGCGTGAAAATACACATCGTAAGTAAATCAAGCAACAAGTAATGGCGGCTTATGAATAATTTTGACTTGATAAATATTAAAGGGGTTACGTGGTCCGTGAATAATTTTGCTTAGGGCTCCTGCGCATGGTCAGTGAAAATTATTAATAACTTGGTGGGTGTGGCCTTTAGTATAATGACCTATAGTATAGGGTCCGCGCAAACTAGCCACCGATTGCCTAATGACAAGCAGTTTACGTGATATTTTATACATTTTGTAAGGAAAACGCCGCAAACTTGCGAGCGAGGGGCTTTACGACTCAGTGTCAGTCAACCACACAACACCGTGTGCCTGCGAATCTACTTCTGATGATGACCGTGTAGTTTCATTACCTATGCATGTAATTAAATGAGACCTTTCTGTTTGCATCGTGTCGTTAAAAATTCTATGCAGGGTGCATACACGCAACTCTGTACCAAGATAACGATTATACGGCCACGACGATGACCGAGAATACGATTCGCCTGTTCCGTGACTTGTGCCCCACCCCCCTGCCGCCGTCGCTTACGATAAAATGAAACCATACCGCACTGAATCCGAGCCAGTCGAGGAGTGATTCTCGGCAAAGAATCCGTACTTACATTTCGGTACCGAAATAAAACGCGCCGACACGGTCATGAAGAAGCGAGTACCATTATGTCAAACTATTATTATTATTACTTCAACATGTGAATAATGACTCTTTCCAAATCAAAACTATAAAAACTGTAAAGGGAGGATAAAACTTGTTGAGTTTCTCGCTGGTTCTTCTCAGTACAATGCCGCCCGTCGCGTCACATGTGCCACACCCCGCTCACGATAAAATGAAACGGTACCGCACCGAATCCGAGTCAGTCAAGAAGTGATTCTCGGCAAAGAATCCGTACATTTCGGTACCGAAATAAAACGCGCCGACACGGTCATGAAGAATCTTTAGTGCGGCAAGCGAGTAGCATTATTTCATATTATTATTACTTATTATGACTTCAACATGTGAATAATGACTCTTACCAAATAAAAACTGTAAAGGGAGGATAAAACTTGTTGAGTTTCTTGCCGGTTCTTCTCAGAACAAGGCCTCCTGGTAGACTCTTGAACTGATGGCATCAAAATTGACTTTCATAAGTGTAAAATTGTATAAAGAAAATCTTGATTTGACTTTGACTTTGATACATGTTTTTATTTTCATACGTGCCACACACACGTGGGCCGTGGGAGGCCTGCCACGCACAATACTGCAGCTTGGCGAAATACCTACCTTGCTCTCGCATGCAATCATGACTGTAACTTGTATAATGGCCTATCATACCAATGTGTACCATCTTAAGTGTGTAGCTTCTCTTAGGCGCTTTGCAAACTCAACGTTTTTATTAGGTTTGTCCTTACGTAACTCGGACGGACCCCGAATACATTATTTATTTTGACGCTTCAATTGACGTCTACTGCGTTGTATTAATTATTCATAATTTGACAGCGTTACGTACTTGAGCACGTACCTACGTTTATTTGTTTAGAATCGCCAAATTGGTTGTTATTTTTAACCGACTTTAAAAAGGAGAAGGTTCTCAATTTAGGTTGGTATGTTTTTATAAACACGAAAAAGATTATTATGGAACATGCAGACCACACGCTTTATGTAATTCGCATCTTTATTTGAGCAGGAAGTTTCGATCGAAATTATCCCGTATTCAAAATATTCCAAGTTTACTGGTAGATTACGAATCAAGCGCGCTTTTCGTTTATGCCATGAAATTTATTCATAAGCAGCGGCACGTGTTCATGTACTAAGCATGTAAATTGCGGCTGTTATCTCCACGCGGATTTACCTTATTCATAAGTGTATGTCAAACTGATTATTACATTGGACTTTCTTTCTGGCCATTCGCCTATTGAATAATTTGCTTGAAACTAAAGCCCAAAGTTCGTGATAATTAGGTGACGAATAAATAACAAAAATATTGCAAAAAAGCACATTACAAAAACATTTCTGCGATAGAGTAGCCTCTACATAGCTTCAGTGGATACACTCGCTATAAAGGATGCTTATAAAGCTGTGTGGAGCCTATTCTATCGCACAAAGGACAGGAGATGTCCTATCCTTTCCACTTCTCCTCACAGCAATAAGCAGTAAAAAATCAGAATAGCTCTCTCTCTCTCTCTCTCTCTCTCTCTACGCCAGTGGTTTCCAAACTTGATGTTACTACGCCTCCCTTAAAAATATTTAATCATTTGGCTCCCCCAGGGCCAAAAAGCAACCCTCCCCCATTTTTTTTACGTGGCACAATTGGAAAACGCTGCTCTACGCAGTCTGAACCTTGGGATTTATTGAATTATATCAGAACAGCCAATTACAGCTTGCTTTCAAATGCACAGTGGGTGTCTCTCGGCTGAAATGATGATGATGATGAAATTCGTAATGCCATACAAAATCTAAGGAAAATTATGTCTTGAGAGCTAATAAAAAGTATCAAAAGTAACTGAAATGACTGACATCACCCCTATTATCCATTATGGTTCTTGTCAACATGTAAAAAACCGCTTTTGTCCCACAAATTCAAAGCCGGTGAAAATGATAAGGTTTTCAGTCTCAATGTGTGTCAAGTATTGAACCAATTTAATTAGACGTATTTTCATTTGTCTCATTATAAACAGCCATTGTTTGTACAGTGGGGATTTGTGAATTGAATATCTATGTATGATGATGACGTAATAAAGATCGACAGTGGTTCTCCGGAAAATTTGCAATCGCTCGCTCAATGCAAAGGCTCGTATGATTTTCCTTACAAAGCCCACAGCAGCATTTTCTCTTCCCTAGAAATACGCGTGCTGGCTTACCGTGCCGCTTACCTCGCCGATAAACTGAGGCTACCATTCCAACACGAACTAAGAAACTCATTTCTAGGTTGCAAAATAAAGAAATGGAATTATCCAACCACGTCTCTGATACACAAGGAATGCTGAGATGATTAAGAGTGTGAAATCTGTCCAGTTATTTCCTTTTGCTTATTGGCTAGTTTGTACTTTGTTGAGTTGGGTGCCCCTTTTATCAAGGCACAGGCTGGTAAACTTGTCACTATTTGTAGGCACTGCATGACCCATAGATGAGGCTTAACATGTAACCAAGGGTTACTTGATAGTGTGTATAATATGTTACGTCTTTCCTCCTTCTTACAATCCTGGGACATTCAAAATTGTCGTGAAGAAACTTGGCAAGGCGAGGGTGGCGAGTGTGGTGCAGAAATCATCTCTCGTATTTGCTATTTTTGCATATATTTTTTTGAGATTTTACAAAAATAAAATCAAAATGTTAAACAATAATAGCAACCAAAAACCACTGAGGTTTATACCTGTGCTATTTTGAGTTACAGACAGAGACAAAAGAATCTGGGAAGTTATTACCCACAAGCATTCGCTATTTGCTCTAGTCCGGGTTCGAGTCCTGGTAGTGGCAAATGTTAGTGTGATGAACACGATCATTTATTCATGAGTCATGGTTGTTTATATAATTATTTAAGTTTATTTATAAAAATATCTAGATTATTACTTATATTTGCCCGTTATCTAGTATCCATATCCATAACACAAGTTCTTAAAGATACTTACTTAATTTGGGCTAGATAAAATTGGTGTGAGCATAGAAATATTCAAAATATTATTATTATTGATCTGATATGGTTATGTAAACAAAAAACATTCACATTAAATTATAACATTGAGTTAATAGGTACTAAAGCTTAATTATCTAACATGCAATACGCTCCGCTCACATCACAAAAAAAATGTAGGTACTCCACTTTTGCTATCATCAAGTGGGATTGTGTCGCTTGCTAGACATTTATTAGAGAAAATGCTGAACTTTGACCTTTCTTCCGTTTTTAACACGGGAGGAGTTTTGGTTTTTAATGTCTCCACCGCGGTCAAATGCGGGATTGAGGGTAGGTTTAATATTAAAAAGGTTTCTTCGTGCGTTCGTGTAACAGAAGATGAAAAATGTGTTTCAGAGTATCGGAATCAACGACTTAATTCTGTATAGAGGAAAAGTATACGACAAAAAGGAGGAAAAGTTGGCCAAATGACCACTTGACATTACGAAAGGAAAATTCAGCTGATAAGTACAAAATAGTAGATAGCTTGACAAGGGTGGAATGGAATCAATTCTCGTATGAGGACGTAGTTAGACGGCTATAGTCCGAGTAAGCAAGCACGTAACTGATATCCTAACATAACAGAAAGGATGCTGTGCCAGGGTGTAAGGTGAGCAGCAAGGATTGATATTAACTACTGCCTTAACAATAGTAGGGGAGGCAGTAGTGGGAAGGTAGAAGTAAGACTCAACAGGGGTGGATGAAATCTGTTATGTTATTATGTAATTTATGCTGCTGATAAAAATATTAAAGTGTTCTACTATACACATCGATATGTTTTTGTACGTTTCTCGTATGTGTAAGTTGCCGACGGTGCACTAATTTGAAATATGAGTAGCCTCGCTACTGACACGTTGTCACAGTCAAGTGTTCTGGTTGTGCATCGGATAATCATTGTACACAACGTAGACGTTAGTGGCAAAATATTAAAGTCCTTCAATAGAGTAAGATCGCAGAGTTGCCAGGCGTACCTTATTTTCTGACAGACGAAATGTGTGTGGAATAGTGTAGTGTGTCTATCTACGTTTAACGCGATACTTACTTGCTATTAGACGACCAATCGATAGGTGCTAACTGTTAAAGTTAAGTAAATATCGGACTCACTTCACTTAGATTCAAACAAAATATCTTTTGTCGTATCCCTCAGTTCCAGTTATCAGCTTCTTCTCTTAGACCGCATACAGAGGGTAGCGGCTCTAATCGTTGACGAACCAGCGCTTTCTAATCGCCTAGACACTTTGGTATTGCGTAGAGATCTGGCATAATTCATCTTCTATCGCTTGGATCACGAGGAGTGTTTTGAGAAGTTGTTCGGACTTATACCGCCATCGTTGGTCGCGATGTCAAATCCGTCCCCACAGTCTGGATGCCTAGTTGTGCCCAACCTTGCGTATTTCGCGCAAATTTCTGCCGCGAACCACAAGACTGTGGAACCAACTGTCGCCAGCGGTGTTCCCGAACCGATGCGACCTCGAAATCTTCAAAAAAGCGTATTCCTTCCAACGATTTTGCGATTCCTCTGGTGTTGCAAATGTCCATGGGCGGCGGTGATCACTTACAATCAGGTGAACCGTCTGCTCGTTTGTCCCCTTTCCCATAAAAAAAAAACATTCTAAAGACTGATTTTTATAGTGTTAGTGGGCTATTTCAAAACTAAACACGCTCAGCTAGACAAATGCTAAGAGCCAAACATCCTCTTAGTCACAATATTACGTACGCTCAACGTTACTATCGCGGACACACGTGCTTGAGCACCCATAGGATCAAAATCGCATGCGCACTCGTAGCAAAACGTATAACTTTGTAGAGTAAATGAGTTTATGCGTCACAGGAAACTCGTTTTGAATTGCTTATTCTTCTCATTTCGTCTTTTAGAAAATAAATTAAACCTGGCAGCTCTAATATAAATCAATGGGCGCCAATCAAATAAGACTAGATAAGGTATCATTAGTACCCTTGGTTGTTGCAGGGGGCTCGAAGGACATATTCTCGGAATGCATCAGGTGCGTGAAGAGCTTCCTGGCGGGCACGCCTTTCGCGGAGTTCGAGCGCTCGATGTACTTCCACCGGTACCTGCAATGGAAGTGGCTGGAGGCGCAGCCCGTCACGCAGCACACCTTTCGCATGTACCGGGTGCTGGGCAAGGGCGGATTTGGCGAGGTCTGCGCCTGCCAGGTATGATGACAACCTTATCTATTTGTTATAGCCAAAGCTCGAAACAGACAGCCTTTGAACCCACAAATATTTCTTTTCATTCCAATCGTTTTTTTTTGTACTGACAACAGCACGTTGTGTTACCACAAACTGTCAAATTTTCCCAATCGATTATGCACTTTATATTGAATAACCTTAGGTTGAAAAACGTTTGGAAAAATTTGACAGTTTTGTATAGCCTGACGTGCTGTTGACTGTACATTTTAAAGCAAATAGAACTATTAAGATCTTTTATTCTCGCTAGTATTCAAATAACACATAATATATCTAATTTAAGTTTGTCTGGTGAAACCCCGATTTTATCAATTTGAGTTTCAGCATTTGACAGATCAAAATAGTCTCTCCTAGGATTAGCCAAAAATGTGTGTAGAAATATGCTATGGGTTTGTAACTTTGACTGAGGCTCTATGCCAGACCAGATCTGGAGTTTGACTAGTCAAACCTAGGAACGCCGGAGCTTCGATGTTTAAGTAATAACATATAGACTAGAAATGTGCGGTGTGGCCTCGCGTCCGGACTTCACTTACGGTTCACACTGAAAACCAGCGCTGTGTTATAGCTTTGTTGGAGCACAGCAACTGTATATTTATTAAGAAGCAACAAACATTTAAGGATGGTTTATTATATACCAATTACTTATTAAAGAAAGAGTAATCAATCAGATAATGATGACATCCGTTTGTGGTACCTATTCGCTATAAAATTACTTCCATACAATACAATCACTTAGAAATAATTTATAGCGACATCTTCTGATGATGATACCAACTATGCCCATTTTAGATCGAGTACCTATACGGTATAGCCATTACTATGTGTGTAAACGTATACATACTGTCCCTGTGTGCATCAGTACAAGGGTGCTCAGTTCCAACATGACGTACACAGATACAACATGCATATACGGACGACAGCAGCAGATTAGACTATCTAAAACCGTAGAATTTGTCCAAATGATTTTCAACCTTAAACGTGTCTAATATAAAGCGCAAAATCGATTGAGAACATTTGACAGTTTGTGGTAACCTGATGTGTGACTGTACGTTTACGCACAGTCATGGCTAATTTCCGTTTGTTGAATATAAAAACACTGTAACCAATTACAATTATCTGTACCACAGGTCAGAGCCACCGGCAAAATGTACGCGTGCAAGAAACTAGAGAAGAAACGTATAAAGAAGCGCAAAGGCGAGGCCATGGTGCTGATCGAGAAGCAGATATTGCAGCGGATCAACTCGCGGTTCGTCGTGAACCTCGCGTACGCTTACGAGACCAAAGACGCGCTGTGTCTGGTGCTTACCATCATGAACGGTAAGACGACGGGTTAAGGTGCTTTTTTGATGGCAAGCGGCCATATCGCGAGGCCGTGAATCGCTTCACGGTACATTTTGACGTATCATGAACTTTTGTGACTCCACTTCCCTTATTCCTCCTGAGGCTCTTTAAATATGGCTTGTATATCAGGTCAGGTCGACCATATCCGTGGCTTGGCCTATAGTGTTCGAGCCTAGGGTAAGCCATTCCCAGGACTACAAGCGATTATCTTATCTCATGACGGGGCCTCACGGTCTACTTCGACCAACGGGATCTTTTGTGTCTCCTCTTTCCTTTAACTCTTGTTGCTCCTTGAATATGTAGTATGTATGCCATCAGCCTTTTGGGGAATCCGTTTAAGGACCATACCGCACGCTGGCTAAACGTACGGCGTGTGTGGGATTCACCGACGCGGACTGCGTCGATACTACCCACTAAAACCCACCGGTACCCTCCTAAGCCCTTATGGGGGCGCTTTGGGATCGGCGCACTTTACGTGCACCTTTTCACCAAGGCGCCTCCGGATGTATGCCATCAGCCTAATTATATCCATGGCTTTGAAGAGTGTTCTGGTTTCGGATAGGCCGTTCCCAGGATATTCATTGTTGTAACCCAGCCCGTCTAGCATGACCACCGAAACACGATATGATATAGCCATTTATCGCTTTGAACTGTCAAAAATCATTGGATAAAACCGCTATCTCGAAATTTTGTCGAAACTGCACACATTTCTCATGTTCACAGTTTCGATAAAATTACAAGATGGCGGTTAAATCCAATGATTTTTGACAGTTCAAAGAGATAAATGGCTATATCATATCGTGTTTCGGTGGTCATTCTAGGCGGACTGGCTATACTAGAATCGCAGTTACACAGTAGGCGTTCCATGGATCATGTCCACTGCTCTGCAAATTAGTGTTGTTGAGAGTTGCATTTTGTTGGGCACGTGGTTTGTGGCATAGTGCCCTGTAAGCCTTCCTAAAATTAGACGGGCCGGTTGTCTGCATCTACCATAAATGAATTTCCTCTATCCTCTAGGATAGTCTGGAGGATGTGGAGTGTTTCATACCAGGTGACAGTGTCCATTCCACACGATGTCTTCTATTGTCATCTACGACTAGCGGTTACTTTGTTATACGGAATCAAAAAAACGCTGACATAGCTAAGTTTTTTAAGACTTGGGGCTTGTTACATACTAGAACCCGTGATACCGGCTCCTAGAAAAGGAAACAAAATTATAGGATTTCTTTACGGCGATCTTCAATTCGTGATATTTCGCTATCGATGAAATGAAAACAGATGGCGCCACTTATGGCTGGTTTTAATATTCAACCCGCTAGTAAAAGTAAGCTGACTGAAGTTTTATCATTACGGCCTTTCTTATTCGACCCACTGCTGGGACACAAGGCCTCTCCTTGTCATCGAAGGAGTTTTAGGCACTAGTCCACCACGCTTGGCCAATGCAGCTTGGTGGACGGAGTATAAGTTGATCAACACCCCTTTGCTGATCCATTAGTCGGCATCTACGACACCCACTGGAGGATATAGGGTGATGGTATTCTACTCTGCCGGCATCACACGGCTGAACTTACTGAAGTTTGGTTGTCAAATTCAAATTCAAAATCATGTCTGCTAATACATACATAACAATTTTTTTTCAGTGACTATAGCAAAGCATTTGATCACACTCTCACCTGATCTTAAGCAAAGATGTGGCCTACGATGTTACATGCTTATCTAGTAGCCTTGAAGGCACCCAAGTTATTAGTATCAGGGAACACATCAGCAGCAATACTCCATAACCGGGAGGATTTGTGCTTTATATATAAGAAGCAGTTGCTGTGGTGTGAAGTATCGCTTAACCTTCGAGAGTACACCCAGATTTTTGGCAGCAGTTTTTGCTATGGATTCGATATATTTGCCGAAGTTCAGATCAGTAGCTATTAGTCACCGGTATCCATTCACCATACATAAAGTCACGCCTTTTTCTCACAGGGGCAGGCAGAGACCACTTGTTTCCACTTGCTACGATCCTTACATATTTTTTTCGCTTCATCTACTTTCATCACTGTCCTCATACATACATACATACATACATATTTTTACCTGGTACTTTTAACCTGGCCCTCTTTCAAGACGTCATCGATGTGATCGATAAACGCTCACCTAGGCCTGCGTAGTAATTTTTGTTCAATTACTAATAATAACAGTGGTCGCTTAACAAACAAACCCTGCTGCTGACTGTACCTAGTGCGACGTTTTCTTTTTCATTTTATGGCGTCTTTGAATTAACAGCAAAAGAAGTACTTCTTCCTCAAAATCCATTTAGGAAACCTTAGCTCCCATACTACGTTCATAGAAATCAAAATATTATCGGTGTCGGTCGCAAGCAGTCGCCGGCTTACGTGCGACAGCTGTCGCCGCAGAGCGATGCTAATCTGTCAGAGCTCAAGCTCTACTTAAGAGCGTGCATTCATCGAAGTACCATTATATTTTTTTCGCTGTAATGTTGTTAGATACACATGTATGTGACCCAATACACACAGAGATTGCTCGCAGAGCGATAAGTCTACTAAGACCCGGGCTGTACGATCAAAAAATGCCCGCGAGCTCGGATTTAGACCATTTTTCATTGAATGATTAAAAATATCTGAGTGCATTTGACAATGTTATAATATCATTATTATGTCCAGCATTATACATTTTAATATAATAAGTGCATTAATTGAGTTTAATTTCAAATACATTGCAGAAATCGACATTAAAAATTTAGTATCCCTTTTTAATATTTTATTTCACTTTTTTACTTATTTGGGCTCTATAGTGGTTTAGAATAGTATACATATTTTCTATTGGAAAAACAATTTTTGCAAAGTATTGTTTGCTATTATAATGCTGGTATTTCATCTGAAAGATAGCTCCAAACTGCATTTTCGTTGCTGCGCCATAGGATTCACCTTGCTTTAAAAAACTAGAATTGTAAATTAAAATATATCTCTATAGTGGTTTTAATCAAGAATTAATCTTCCTATAATATATAATTTCTTTGCAAAGTCTGTTCACTTTAATTCAAAAATAGGTCTGAAAAATCCACAAAATGTGACAATTTTGACGTAAATCGAGTGCACGCTCTTAACTATTTTGGGATTGTGAATTTGTGAGCTTCATTTCAATATATACGGATATTTATCAATACACTCCTAACTACTAATCTTCATTTATGTGGTATGTATTATTAGCATACCCACATTCCTGCCGATACAGTTATTTACGCTAATATTTTCCTTTGCCTTCTAAATATAATATGTACACATAGGGTCATTACGCCTGTTATCGTCCACTTAGTGGAGTTATCAACTTTGAAAATAAAATTAAAATATTTCTTTATTATAATTTTATAAAATAACTACTGAAATGAATTCCTATATTAGTCTATTTATCATTATTGCGAACGTGTTAGTGGTGACAGTCATGTTGTTTTTAATATTTTAAAATAAGTAATAAAATGCCAATATTACCAGTTTCCGACCGCAAAGTTCAGTTTTCGTCCACCAGTTGTCCTATTTTCGACCGCATCAATTGAGTATGGATTTCATGAATAAAAATATGTTTTAAAATGAAATTGTTAATCAAGGTAGGGCACAACAGACTAGCCGCTAGAATTTGCACCCCAAGTTCGGGCTGCAAATTCTAGGTAGTACCTACCTCCCCATTACAAAAGACCACAGTCAAAAAAAAAATTTTGTGGTGTTGTATTTCTGTTGGTAAGTAAGGTCGCTAGGGCTCCACGGGGAAGGGATAAAGGTTGCCAGCGCGCGAGTGTCAGATCACTGTTGCAAGCATCTAAGGCTACAGTTGCTGATTACCACCAGGCAGGACGTATGCTTGTCTGCCAACCATTTACCATAAAAAATAACACCAATCACTATTCAAATAATGAGCTCATTACTATTATCCATCATAATCATTTCACCCGAAAGACGCCCACTGTTGGACATAGGCCTCCCCCAAGGATCTCCAAACCGGTCGGTCCTGCGCTGCCCGCATCCAGCGGCTTCCCGCGACCTTAACTAGATCGTCAGTCCACCTTGTGGACCTACCAACGCTGCGTTTCCCGGTACGTGGTCGCCACTCGAGGACCTTTCCGCCCCAACGGCCGTCAGTCCTCCTCGCAATGTGCCCTGCCCACTGCCACTTGAGGTTCGCAATTCTTTGGCCTATGTCGGTGACCTTGGTTCTCCTGCGGATCTCATCATTTCTGATATGATCACACAGAGAAACTCCGAGCATAGCTCTCTCCATTGCCCTTTGGGTGACCTTGAGCCTTCTTATGAGGCCCATTGTAAGCGGCCACGTTTCGGTTCCGTAAGTCATCACTGGCAACACACACGAATTAAAGACTTTCGTCTTGAGACCATCATAATATTTCAAATTTAAAGAAAATTGGCCGAAAACAACCCGTTAATCCATTTTGCCTTTTTAACCACTAAAATATGATGTTAAACTTGCATATTTTTTCATTCATCATCATCATATCAGCCGAGAGACTTTAGGACATAGGCCTCCCCCAAGGATCTCCTAACCGGTCGGTCCTGCGCTGACCGCATCCAGCGGCTTCCCGCGACCTTTACTAGATTATCAGTCCACCTTACCAAAGCTGCGTTTCCCAGTACGTGGTTGCTAGTCGAGGACTTTTCCTTCCACCCCAATGGCCGTCGGTCCTCCTCGCAATGTGCCCTGCCCAGTGCCACTTAAGGTTCGCAATTCTTTGGGCTATGTCGGTGACCTTGGTTCTCCTGCGGATCTCATCATTTCTGATATGATCACGCAGAGTAACTCCGAGCATAGCCCTCTCCATTGCCCTTTGGGTGACCTTGAGCCTTACAATGGGTCTGATAAGACCAATTGTAAGACATTGTAAGGCCCATTCATTCAACTGTTTGAATATTATTTGAAAAAATAATATTGTAAAATTTTATTACACTATCATAAAATAATCACTTTAATTTATTCTAAAATAACAAAGTATGTCGAAAACTGTGATTTTTTACTTTATGTCGAATTTTCGACCCGCATGCCATTTAAATGTCTTACATTAATTATACTTTATTAAATCTAATAAGCGGACTGAAATTGGCCGTCGTAAATATTTTTTCATTCAATTGTTTTTATATTTAATAATATTGTAACATTTGGTTGCAGGTATCATAAAATAATCACTTTTAGTTTGTTGTAACAGAGTATGTCGAAAACTGGGACGTATTGTACTTTATGCCCGATTTCCGACCATAGGCCATTTCAACGTATTAGGTTTATACTTTATTAAAGCTAATAAGCGGACGAAAATTGGCCAACGCAAATATTTGTACACATAAAGTTCATATTGCTAAATAAAATTTAGTTTACTTACATGCATTATCGTATATCAGACAAAACCTAATTGACATGGGCGGGCCTGTTACAGACCACCCGGTCGAGATTAGGACTTTCTAACAAAAAGGGCGTACCCTTTCTCGTCCACTTCGTTTTATATATTAATTATTGTAAATTAGAATAATAAACTATTCGTCCACACTATATTTATAGCAAGCTATATGTATAAACAGTAAACAAACCAAGAAACACAATAGAACTATTTTTTATTTACTGCGTAAGTTCCGGCACGTCACTATTTTTTCTGCAATATTTGACATATTTTCACTCTTTCGCCGGGTACCATAAACTGCATAGCTTAATCCTAGTTAATGGCCGCGTTCCAGTGAACTGTGTAGGCATGTACTTACTGTGAAGTTATTCAGGTCGTAATACATAAATATTTTAAGGACCTATGTATAACCGTTTTGCTATTTTTTGGCGTTATATCAAGGAGGGCGGTTAAATGGACGAAAAGGGGAAGCGGTCGGCAAACAGGCGCAATGACCCTACAATGGGAAAAACTTTTATTTACCTGCACTTTGACGTCATATATTTGTGTTTTTCAATTGACTATATTTATATTATGTTGCTATATACATTTATCCTGTTCGATATGAACGATTAATACACTCATTAGCATTCATTGACTGATTATTTTAATTAGGAGTTTTCGGAGCTGTACTGAAGATGGTCTTTATTGCGTCGGCATAAGATTCAAGAGTTATGTGTTATGTTTTTGACTAACAGGCAAACAATTTGGTAAGCTGAGATGGACCATGTTTTTCATTGACAACGACCTTGTAACTGTAGAATGACTATGTTTAGCACCAAGCCATGCTAACATAGCTATATAAAATTTATGGTGTTGTCAGAAATATTCCATATCCTTCATAGGAGACTATCCTAAAGGATGGAGTAAATAAATATGTGGGCACTATACCACAAACCACATGCTCAACAAAATGCAAATTGCAACAACATCGAATTGCAGTAGCGTTTTTGAAAAATAGATTTAAAATTGCTCTTACTTTCATCTGCTGATGAGAGGTCTAAAACTGAAAGAGAACTTTCGACCTTTCGGAATCAGAATCGAAGCTCCGTAGCACCCTTAGTACATAATATATCATTGGTATGCAGGCGGCGACCTAAAGTTCCACATCTACAACATGTGCGGCGCAGACACTGGCTTGGGACTCGAGCGGTCCAGGTTCTACGCCGCTCAGGTGGCCTGCGGGCTGGAGCATCTGCACAAGATGGGCATCGTCTACAGGTAAACTAAACATGTAGGTTATTAGAGCGCGTCTATTGACGTGTGTTTGACGACTCCCTAACCAGTCATTTGCTGCAAAAAAGACTATATAAATCTCATTTTCGCATCAAATACATTTATATTTTGGTCGTTTTCAGGGATTGCAAGCCCGAGAACATTCTCCTGGATGACGCGGGTCACGTCCGGATCTCTGACCTGGGGCTGGCCGTGGATGTTCCCGAGGGAGGCAGTGTCCGGGGCCGAGTAGGCACCGTCGGATATATGGCGCCTGAGGTCAGTAGCTCATTGGAATTGGGCAGTTTATTTTAGGAGTCTTGGTCTATAGCTAGTTTATTACATTTATATGATAGTAGGTACAGTCGACAAAGTTCTCGATTTTCATTTAGCTACCAGGGCTCCGATCGCGGTAAATAATTTCAAGTCGAACGCAGATGAAACACAAACGCTGTCAAAGTTACGTTTCTGTTAAGCCCTGTCCGCACAGCGATAAATAATATCGCGTTCAAATTGAACGCGATATTATTTCCGCGCGTATATTTTATTGCTGTGCGGACAGGGCTTATCAGAAACGTAACTTTGACAGCGTCTGTGTTTCATCTGTGTTCGACTGGAAATTATTTACCGCGATCGGGGCCCAGAATCCTGCTGTCAATGTCCGGAAATCACACAATATGGTGACATCGGCGAACACCTATAACGCCTGATGACGTAATATATTTTACTAATATGTAATGAAATTAGATGACGTATATGGAAGTTTATCTAAAAGTGTTTAAATAAATAAATAAAAATAATAAAACATTTACATGCGGCACCTAAAAGAACCCTCTCAAACCCCGAGCGACACACGGATGACGTCAAGTGCATCGTTTTTTTTAATTCCGCCATATTTTATATTTATTCGTTATTTAAAAAAAAATCACTTACGCCAAGCCAAAAAAGGTATACAAAATCCGGTGATCGGCCACCTTCATGGTGTTGAATAAGCAAAAAATTAGATTAATGCATACATGGCGTTGAATAAGCAAAATATTAGGTTAATTAATATATACGTCATTTTTACATAATGCACTAAAAATACAAGCGCTGCTGCCCTGCAGCCAATACCCGCCTACTTGTTACTTCGGCCAATAAAATATTAACGTAGCGCAGCGTTTACACTCCGCTTTCTCAGGTCGCCTCCCCACCAACAGGCGCTCTAGCGTGTCCGACAAAATTGTCTGCTCTGATTTACTCAAACTGGTATTGGGGGCGGGGCGCCAGCCAATCAGAGACGTTGGTGCCACGCGATTATGGCCTACAAGTGGTATACCGGGAACTTTGTCGACATAGATATGTCTATCAGTTAACCCCTTTAAAAACAAAATGCACATAATGAACCATTATCAATTTTTCAATGTCATACTCCCATAATACCGTTATTGAATCACAACAACACCACTTTCACTGCATAAAATCCACTCGAAACCAATTTTTAGATTATTGAAATAATCGTCTGTCATACTCAGGTGTTATGTATATTTTTCTGTGATAAGAGTAGATGAATCGAAATAAACATATAATGATCGTAGCAGAGTGGAAAGACGTGATCTATGCCTACCGTCACGGGAGAAAGGCGTGACTTTATGTATGTATGTGATTTTTTCTGTTTAGGTGATCGACAACGAGCGGTACACGTTCAGCCCGGACTGGTTTTCGTTCGGCTGCCTCGTGTACGAGATGATCGAGGGCCGGGCGCCCTTCCGCGCCAGGAAGGAGAAGGTCAAGCGGGAGGAGGTCGACCGCAGGGTCAAGGTAGCGTCATGTAGCGTAGACAACATCGCCCGTATGAGATGATTGAGGGTTGTTGTGCGGACGCGAGCTGGCGGTAAGCGCCGTTGCCTTCCCTGACGTCACACGGCCATTAGCCTCGTGCCAGCGACTTTGTAAATACGCATCGTATCGAAGTGAAATAAATATTGTTGATTATTAGTAATGAGATTTATAATTTTATGAATTTTTTTTAAGTTGGAACAAATTCATGTTGTGACTACGTATTTTCACGATTCTAAAAAACTACTAAACCGATTCATGAAAAATTTTTATGGTACTAACTAAATAACAACGATTTTGCATCAAACATAAAAGAATTACTTAAATCGGATCACAAATCACGGAAACGATTCAACAGATGATAGAAACTTTATATTTTGATGTCATACATGCATGTTAAATTTGGTTGCAGTAAGTTAAAGCATACTCGAGTTAACTTGTTAATGCGCAGACACAATTCTAAAAACGCTTTTTTTGGACTTAGGGAGGTCCAAAGCGTGTAAATCCGTCAAAATGTCGAGGTCAAATTTTTTGAGGATTACAAGACTGCCTCTACAACATGTAAACTAAATAAACAACACCCTGAATACAGGTGGTTTGGGATCGGTATCTGAGCTGATTTCAATATTTTTTTTAAAAAAAAAACGATTTTAAAAAAAAAAAACAAAAAACAAAAAGTACTCAGAAAATATTGTACGACATTTTCTGGGTACTTTTTGTTTTTTCTTTTTAAAAATTCGTTTTTTTTTTAAATATTGAAATCAACTCAGAAGCCGATCCCAAACCACCTGTATTCAGGGTGTTGGTTATTTAATTTACATGTTGTATACAACGTATACGAGAAAGTACAAACATGCCAAGGTCCTCCTTGCCTTTTGAAGTGGGTTAAAAACGTGATTGTTTCCCAGCACGAGCAGGAGAAGTACTCGAACAAGTTCAGCGAGTGCGCGCGGTCGCTGTGCGGCGGGCTGCTGGCCAAGAGCGCGGCGGCGCGGCTCGGCTGCGGGCTCGGCCGACGCGGTGCTGCGCAGGTCAAGGCGCACCGGTACTTCCAGCACCTCAACTACGCGCGCCTCGAGGCCGGCATGGTGGACGCGCCCTTCGTGCCCGACGTGAGTACACCCTACTTCCAGCACCTCAACTACGCGCGCCTCGAGGCCGGCATGGTGGACGCGCCCTTCGTGCCCGACGTGAGTACACCCTACTTCCAGCACCTCAACTACGCGCGCCTCGAGGCCGGCATGGTGGACGCGCCCTTCGTGCCCGACGTGAGTACACCCTACTTCCAGCACCTCAACTACGCGCGCCTCGAGGCCGGCATGGTGGACGCGCCCTTCGTGCCCGACGTGAGTACACCCTACTTCCAGCACCTCAACTACGCGCGCCTCGAGGCCGGCATGGTGGACGCGCCCTTCGTGCCCGACGTGAGTACACCCTACTTCCAGCACCTCAACTACGCGCGCCTCGAGGCCGGCATGGTGGACGCGCCCTTCGTGCCCGACGTGAGTACACCCTACTTCCAGCACCTCAACTACGCGCGCCTCGAGGCCGGCATGGTGGACGCGCCCTTCGTGCCCGACGTGAGTACACCCTACTTCCAGCACCTCAACTACGCGCGCCTCGAGGCCGGCATGGTGGACGCGCCCTTCGTGCCCGACGTGAGTACACCCTACTTCCAGCACCTCAACTACGCGCGCCTCGAGGCCGGCATGGTGGACGCGCCCTTCGTGCCCGACGTGAGTACACCCTACTTCCAGCACCTCAACTACGCGCGCCTCGAGGCCGGCATGGTGGACGCGCCCTTCGTGCCCGACGTGAGTACACCCTACTTCCAGCACCTCAACTACGCGCGCCTCGAGGCCGGCATGGTGGACGCGCCCTTCGTGCCCGACGTGAGTACACCCTACTTCCAGCACCTCAACTACGCGCGCCTCGAGGCCGGCATGGTGGACGCGCCCTTCGTGCCCGACGTCAGTATACCACATCACATCACACATCAACAACTCATAGAATGGGGACATTATATGAGCTGTTGATGTGTGATGGGGGGGGGGGCAAGCCTACCCCACATTAGGGGTGATTAGGCCTTAGTCAACCACGCTGGCCAAGTGCGGGTTGGTCGACTTCACACACAACCTAAGAATTTCTTCATAGGTGTGTGCAGGTTTCCTCAAGATGTTTTCCTTCACCGTAAAAGCGTTGATTAAACGTACATATGAATTCAAAATTTGAAAACACATTGGCACGTGGTGGGGATCGAACCAGTGCCTCCCGGGTGGAAGACGACGCTCTTACGCACTACGCCACCGACGCTTCATATTCACGCTAGTATACCAACCATTATTTACCATTTACTACTTCCTCTTAACGCGCTCTCTAATTCTATTCTATTCTTAATTAATGGCGTCGCGTCGCATTAAGCGTACGCATTTTGCCAATGTCAAATGAAAATGTAACTAAAGTAACAAAAATTGTACGGTTGATTGAGGTTGAAAATGGAGTCTCTCAACACGTGTTTTTACAATAAGAATTCGGAAGAAAGCTCCGCTCTCTAATTATATACTGATATAAGATTTGGCATTTGACATTTCTTCTTCTTCACTTATTAAATGGCTTCGCGGTAATTACGCGTTTAGCTTGTCGATTGGAAATTAAATGAATGAAAAGAATGAAATGAATGAAGTGAATGAAATGAAATGAATGACTGAAGTGAATGAAATAAATTGTATGAATGAAGTTAATAAACTGAATGAGAGAATGGTATAAAAAGCTCTTTATTTAAATGGACTTTGCTAAGTACTTTTAAATCGTTACAGCCCCACCACCATTTCAGGACGAAATAATTATTGTACTTAAATAATAGTTATTATGCTGAGATGAAGAAGAAATGGCAAAAGAAACTCCAAAATTTCGTAATGATTTCCAAATATTGTTAAAGGTCAATAGATATATCAATATGAACATATTAAAATTTTAAATGCTTTTTACTCCCCCACATTTGATAGTACGTACACGCAGGCGGCCTAAGTAGGTCTGTCAGTCATGTAGAAAAGACAGCAACTGTCAGACTGCAACAGTGTTTTTCACGCACACATGCGCATTACTCTCACATTGGTGCATTTTTTTGAGTCGATTTATTGCCAATCTAATAGGTTGGGGAAAAAGTTTCTTCGTATTTTTTAAGGAAATTCAAAACATTTTTTAATATAGTTTATTTACATTTAACTAAAGTATGTAGGTACCATTTTTTTCGATAACTTTTTGCCATCTTGTAGGTAGGGACATGATCCCATTGCTATAGAAATTTTGGGACTTCTGGTCAAAGTACCGCGACAAGTGGTTTTGGCAGTCCTCTCGTGATGTTAACCTGACACTGCCTAAAGAATTCTGAAGAGACCGAAACAGGTGGAAATCTGAAGGTGCAAGGTCAGGACTATACGGCGGATGCATTAACACCTCCCAGCCAAACTCTCTTAATTTTTGCTGAGTGGCTAAAGATGTGTGAGGTCTAGCGTTATCATGATGAAAAACCACACCCCTTCTGTTGATTAATTCCGGCCGCTTTCTCTCAACTTCTTGCTTTAATCTCATCAGTTGTTCGCAGTAGAGTTCAGAATCGATGGTCCTGCCTGGTGGTAACAGCTCATAATGAATAATGCTCTTCCAATCCCACCACACACACAGCATCACCTTGTTGCGAGTTAACCCGGGTTTCGCCACAGTCTGTGAAGCCTGACCGGCCTTTGACCACGACCTTTTTCGCACGTTCTTGTCGTACGTGATCCACTTTTCATCACCAGTTATCAGCTTCTTCAAAAATGGCTCGGTTTCATTACGTCGTAATAAAGAATCACAAATGAGTACACGGTTCATTAGGTTTCTTTCAGTGAGCTCGTGAGGTACCCAAATGTCGAGCTTTTTTGTGTACCCAGTTTTTTTCAAATGCGCCAAAACTGTTTTGTGGTCAATTCCCAGTTCTTCAGCTACGTCGTGACTACTGACATGCCGATCTTGCTCCACTTTTTCAAAAATGGCATCCATTTTATCTGTAATAGGGCGACCAGAGCGACGTGCATCTTTGACATCAAAATTTCCGGATTGAAAACGCTTAAACCAAATTTGTGCTACTCTCACAGACACTGCACTAGGTCCATAAACATCGCAAATTTTTTTCGCGGCTTGCGTTGCATTTTTACCTTTTTTGTAGTAAAATTTTAAAATGTATCGAATTTCTTCATTAGATTCACTCATCTTGGCGGTACGAAAAACAAATGAAAATCACACATTTTCCTAATTTGAATTTGGAATTATGTTCTTTAAAATTTAAACTTTCAATGATACTAAAATCAGCCAAATACAAATAGTATAGCCAAAGAGATTTTATTACAAGTTTATACATACTATAATGCGAAAAGACTTTTTCCCCAACCTAATATAAACGTCATCAATTACGACCGGTCTTTAATCCTCTATTAACTATCGAATTACACGGGATGATTATGCATTAGTATAAATTTAAAATGTGGTGTGTTTGTGTTTAGCCTCACGCGGTGTACGCCAAAGACGTGCTCGACATCGAGCAGTTCTCCACCGTGAAGGGAGTCAACCTGGACGCCGCCGATGACACCTTCTACGGGAAATTCAACACCGGCTCCGTGTCCTTCCCGTGGCAGACGGAGATGATAGAGACCGGCTGCTACTCCGAGCTGAACGTGTTCGCCAGAGGTAACCTCGATGATAGGGATCGGCCGCAAATAAAAATACTCTAACGACAATATTTTTGTTAATAAAACTCATAAATAACTATCTGATCCGTGCCAATTTCGATGGGCGTCAAACTTAAGAAAAATACCTTTGTTGAATATATTCACCTATATCAGCAAACGTTCCGTGTACGTCGATAAATCAACGCGTTTTTTGATCACACCGGAATGACAAATATCGGATGTTTGTACATTAAAATAACACCACTTCACAAAGGCCCCTCTGATACAACTTTTAGTTAGCGAAACAAAAATCCTCCCTATGTCACGCTTTTGCGCCAAAATACTCAATATACAGGGTGATTAGTAATTAGTAGCGGACCCGTTAAGGGGAGATAGAACAGGACAATACTCGTCGATGTCACTATAGGATGTACCATCCGAAAGCGAACCGTTTCTGAGATTATTATTATTTAAGAATTTTGCGGGCTGTGTGGGATTTGCCAGCCCCTCGTCTCTGCTAACTCTTGCTATAGCGCGCTCGCTCATACCAACTAGAGGTGTGAGCGAGCGCCCAATAGCAAGAGTTAGGGGCTGGCATACCCCCCTCAGTCCGCTCCTCCGCGATTAATTGCGTTCGGTTGTATTTTTCGGATTTGTTTATAAAATTCTAAAATAATTAATATCTCAGAAACGGTTCGCTTTCAGTTAGTACATCCAATAGTGAAATCGAGGAGTATTATCCTGTTCTATCTCCCCTTAACAGGTCCGCCACTAATTACCAATCAACCTGTATATGTAGGTAAAAGAAGAGAATATCATAGGATGAGATTGTTCCAGGCGAGGACGGCAAGGAGGTGCCGTCGCCGGACCTGCAGCTGGTGCCGGCCGTCACCACGCAGGAGGAGGACACCGGCTGCTTCGTGTTCGCCAGACGAGTGAGTCACTCTCTCTTATCGTCTCTTGTATTGGGAATCGGAACCCCCAAAAACCACGAAAATGATACCCATATTGGTAGCTATTATTTCAAAAGGTCGCGTCCGCCATCTTGGATCTAAAAATAAATGTTGAATTCATAAAATTAGAAATATTAGAATTTTTTATTTAAGGGATTATTATAGAAAAAATTCAGTTGCAAGGTTTAACCCGAACATACACATACATTGAAAGTTGAAATAAAGCTTGTAAAAAGATAGTACGCTTAATAATTTATTGCATAAGTAATATGTAGTATGGATCATTATTTAAAATATTTAAATATCCGTTAAATCGATTCGCGACACCCTTAGCCAAAATGTCCCGAACGAGTGTAGGCAGTTCGGGGGCGCCATGGCGCCCCGCTAATCCCGCGTCCCCCTCACAATTGCCCTGTCTAGACGCAGGGTTTTAAATATACAGGATGTAAAAAGACCTAAGACAAAGGCGTTTACGCATTTTATACATCAAAACAAAACGATAAACAGAAAAAAAATTATGTGTGTCAGCTCCGACGCACGACTGGAGTTTACTCCGAGACAGGTGAGATGGCGCGCCTGCTGTCATCCGTGTTTTGATAATTAGAAACACCGCGCACCACGCGCGTCCATGTTTGTTCCAATTATGACATTAACCTTCAAAAACGTAACAAGGTCATTCATCGATAGATTTTACTCCTTACATTTTTCTCATACCGGGCCCCTTATATATGCAAATCGATTCTTAAGGAGTAAACTCCAAAAATTGCTGTTTATTTTTGGTGTTAAAAAAAACTCCAAACAATACCTTGCAATGTATAGAGAGCGCAAGTCGTGCGGCGTTTAGCAACTTGGAGTCACCGAGTTGAATGGCCCCGATATCGAGTGGTTACATTGAGCGCTCGTTTTAAAGCCATTTTTTGGTATGAGATACTTATAGGCCCTACACACTCACGCGAGAAGTCTCGGCGAGACTTTTCGCCGAGACTTGACCGGAGAATCGAGATGGTATCTACACTCGATCGACCTTCTCATTTGCATTCTTGATCGTTATGCGAAATGGACGACTTTGACAGTGCAAGCAGCTTTGTTATTGTGTGCATTAGAATACTACAATCTTGTGAATGTTAGAATCAAAAATAATATTAAGAAAAAAGGAAAGCTCAGGCGATGGTGGATGACACAAATTCATCGAAATAGAACAAGGTTTGTGAATCTTATTTAAAACCACTCTCCACCACCGCGGTCCAAATTGCGCATATGTGCGCTATTGGCAGCGATAGCGCGCACACGGAGTGAATCAAATTGAACGTATTCGGACCAACGAAAATATGTGACGTCATTAAGCAATGCTAACGGTGCACACGAAAAAGAGGTAGTGCAGTGTGTGCGCAAATGTCAAACTCGAAATTGACGTTTGACTGTGTGAATTATTAGAGTAAACATTTGAGTTTTGAATTAATAAAGACTGGTTATGGCTACTTTATTTACTACAATAATTTTCTTTTACTCTTTTAATAACCCTGGAGTGCTATTGTAGTGTTTAAATAATAGTTTTTACATAACCTCTTATTGGACGTTTGACATTTTGACATTTATTTACACACAAAGCGTGGATCAAATCCATTGCACGCAAATAGTGCACATAACACAGTATTCAATTCGGTCCAAGGCGTTTGCACTGTTGGTAACGTTCGTAGTGTTTGCGCATTTTGGACCGCAGGGCACGTCGCACTGAAACCGAATGAGAATGTGATACGATACGCTTCTCTTTTCTCGCCCGAGAAACCCTTTTAAGCGGACAAAAAATCCAAGGGTCCGGACACATTCATCATCATCATTTCATCCGAGAGACGCCCACTGTAAGACAGGCCTCCCCCCAAGGATCTCCAACCCGATCGGTCTTGCGCTCGTATTCAGTTGCTGACGCCGATGAGCGTCTTTAGAGGACTGCAGAACCAAATCATTCCAGTCTAGTCTTTCCACCATCAATACCCCTAACCCTCTCCGCTTTTTCCTTTCCTTTCCCTTTCCTTCCTCCAAGGGGTGGAGTGAAAGACAGAGCAACAAAAAGGTTAAAAGAAAGAATCTTCCGGACAGCGGGAGAAGAAGAGGGTGAATCCTCTTGAATACTCTAGGGCCGGTCCTAGGTTATGTCGGACTCTTGCCGACTAAACATCATCTATTGCCTCGTGCCAAAATGGCTATAAGGCTATCGGAAGCAGCCTCAGGAGAAGAGGATGTGCATACGATGCCCTAAACATATAGACTAGGCCATAAGCGTGGAAGGCGATCGGACACCATAGCAGGTAGTTTTTTGAAGGACTTCATCATATAGAGTCCCTACCTCGCCATGTATTTTAAACTGTATTAGCTTCACCAATATGATATGATATATTTACTAGGATCTGACATCTCTTCGGTCTCTTTGACCGCTTAGTTTCCACGTGGTGGTAGTAAAGCTATCGTTGTGTGTGCAGGTGTTGTGCGGCACCAAGAAGGTGCCGGCGCGGCTGCGGCCCGTGCCCGTCCCCGCGCACCTACTGACGCCCGCCTCGCCGCGGCCGCACAGCTGACCGCCGCAGGTACGTAGGGACGGGGACACTACACTACACTACTGACGCCCGCCTCGCCGCGGCCGCACAGCTGACCGCCGCAGGTACGTAGGGACGGGGACACTACACTACACTACTGACGCCCGCCTCGCCGCGGCCGCACAGCTGACCGCCGCAGGTACGTAGGGACGGGGACACTACACTACACTACTGACGCCCGCCTCGCCGCGGCCGCACAGCTGACCGCCGCAGGTACGTAGGGACGGGGACACTACACTACACTACTGACGCCCGCCTCGCCGCGGCCGCACAGCTGACCGCCGCAGGTACGTAGGGACGGGGACACTACACTACACTACTGACGCCCGCCTCGCCGCGGCCGCACAGCTGACCGCCGCAGGTACGTAGGGACGGGGACACTACACTACACTACTGACGCCCGCCTCGCCGCGGCCGCACAGCTGACCGCCGCAGGTACGTAGGGACGGGGACACTACACTACACTACTGACGCCCGCCTCGCCGCGGCCGCACAGCTGACCGCCGCAGGTACGTAGGGACGGGGACACTACACTACACTACTGACGCCCGCCTCGCCGCGGCCGCACAGCTGACCGCCGCAGGTACGTAGGGACGGGGACACTACACTACACTACTGACGCCCGCCTCGCCGCGGCCGCACAGCTGACCGCCGCAGGTACGTAGGGACGGGGACACTACACTACACTACTGACGCCCGCCTCGCCGCGGCCGCACAGCTGACCGCCGCAGGTACGTAGGGACGGGGACACTACACTACACTACTGACGCCCGCCTCGCCGCGGCCGCACAGCTGACCGCCGCAGGTACGTAGGGACGGGGACACTACACTACACTACTGACGCCCGCCTCGCCGCGGCCGCACAGCTGACCGCCGCAGGTACGTAGGGACGGGGACACTACACTACACTACTGACGCCCGCCTCGCCGCGGCCGCACAGCTGACCGCCGCAGGTACGTAGGGACGGGGACACTACACTACACTACTGACGCCCGCCTCGCCGCGGCCGCACAGCTGACCGCCGCAGGTACGTAGGGACGGGGACACTACACTACACTACTGACGCCCGCCTCGCCGCGGCCGCACAGCTGACCGCCGCAGGTACGTAGGGACGGGGACACTTATTCTTATTCTTATTCTTAAATAAGGGGCTGAGGCCGTATCTCAGAGCACTTCGACCCTATGGGATCTTTTGTGCTTCCCCTTTCCTTATCACCCATCCCCGCCAATATCGAAAACATTTTGTATGAGTTTCACGATGTTGGCGGGAATAAAGTCTATAAAGTCCTCTGGTTTAGGGTAAGCTAAACCTAGGACCCTTAGTCGCCTGTTGGCTAGTGCATCGCAGTCACATAGTATGTGCTCCATGCTTTCTTCGTCCTCACCACACATTCTACAGATGGGGTCATCAGCTTTGCCTATTGTGCACAGGTGTCTTCTAGTGGCAAAGTGGCCAGTGAGAGCGCCTATGAGGCAGCGGATTTGAGTTCTGCTGATTCTTCCCATTCTTTTAAGGTAGCCTATGTGTGAGGATCCTAAAAATTTATTTGAGTGTGTCAGTCGGGGAGTGGACAACCATTCCCTGAGGTGCCTCTTTTGACAATACTCCTTAAGTGCCATTTTTATGGTACTCCTAGATAATCCTACAAAAGGCTCGGGCCCATTGAGGTCTTGAGCCGATCCTTTCCTTGCTAGTCTGTCAGCATTTTCATTACCTTCAATCCCTACATGTCCCGGTACCCACACTAGTCTGACCAGGTTGTGCTTGCCTAGTCTGTTTAGTGTGTGTATCGCATTCAAAACTAGTTTTGAATTGGTTTTGTGGGTGGTTAAGGCTTTAAGTGCCGCTTGGCTATCACTAAGAATGTAAATGGTCATTCCTTTGGTGCCCATTTCTATGTTCTTTTGAGCACAGGCAATTATTGCATACGTCTCAGCTTGAAAGACTGTTGCATATTTGCCCATGCTTTGTTGGTACTCGTACCCGTTGCCGTAAATGCCTGCCCCTGTACCTGACTCCATTTTTGATCCGTCAGTGTACCATATAAGACTGTTTTCCTTAGGGGTTTTGAGTCCTCGCTTCCATTCCTCCCGCGTGGGTATATGGATGCTGAATGATCTCCTAGATACAAACGATGGTTGGTTTACATCGCTTGTCATCGCTGTGACGATGTCCAGGTTTAGATCCTTTTCAAATTTTGTGTGTCGTGTCCTCGGCTGTGAGTCCTTCCATGTTCCACATACCTGTAACCTATGGAGAGTGTCTCTTGCTTGTGATTCGATGACTATGTGCAGCGGTGTTAATCCAAGGATATTTTCTATGGCTGCCGTTGGTGTGGTCCGGAATGCTCCAGTGATGGCCAAGCACGCCATTCTCTGAAGCTTTGCCAAGTCACTTTGACAAGTAAATAACTTGGTTCTGGGCCACCATGCTATGCTACCATATGTAACAATCGGTCTGATTAACATAGTGTATAGCCAGTGCATTACTTTGGGCTTTAGTCCCCATGTTTTGCCGTACGTAGCCCGACACAATCCGAATACCCTTTGGCATTTCTTTATTGTGTTGTCTACATGAGTGTTCCACTTTAGTTCTTTATCCAGTGTTATTCCTAGATATTTTACTTCCGTGGACCATGGCAGTTGCGTTCCATAGAGTGTAAGTGACTTGGTCTGTTCTACTTTCCTCTTCCTGGTGAATGGTATTACTACTGCCTTTTTTGGGTTGATAGAGAGGTGGTGGTTGTTGCACCATTGTTCCACCCTTTTAAGGGCCTGTTGCATAAGCGCAGTTACTGTGCTCATGAATTTCCCTCTTATCATAACCACTATGTCATCTGCATAGCCAACTGTATATAGTGGTCCATTGTTTAAATCTTTCAGTAGAGAATCAATGACAAGGCACCACAGCAGTGGAGACAATACACCACCTTGGGGGCAACCCATTGCGGTTTTGATACACACACTGTCTCCCATCAGTGAAGCTGTTATTATTCTCCCTTTCAACATGTTATTGATCCACTTACAAAGTGATGGATCAATGCCATGACATATTGCAGCCTTGTGAATAGACTCATGCATGGTCTTTTCAAAGGCTCCTTCTACGTCTAGAAATGCTGCCATGCAGATTTCTTGTGCCTCTAAGCTCCGACGGGGACACTACACACTATATTACAGCTTGTGGCTCGAACAGACTCCTAAAAGCCTAGTATGCTGAACTCGTCTCCAATTTAAACAGCAATCTAAATAAATACCTACAAATTTTAACGATTCCACCACACTGATTTTTGTTATATTCAATTCTATGTTTAAATTTTAATTATCTTTCGATCCTCCGGTTTTTCGCGAACATTGCAAAGTGTTACGAGACGTTGGTCAATAATAACAAAATGAAAATCTTATCGCGTGTAATAAGTTAAATCCGTATTTTTTTTTAAACTAACGATTTAAATATCGGATAAGAAATAGGGGTCTAAATCTATGACTTAAACAGTCTCAAGCCTCTCAAAACATTTAAATAGTTTCCAAAAATCAATAATTTTAATACTTTTTTTTTACAGGATACATAATCTGGATATCTCAAGAACCAAGGGCCGCAATAAAGCCGCAACTGACGACTCACCCACTCGACTGTTCTCACGAATAACATAATCGACTAGCGCAGGAATTGATCCCGAGGTCGCACGGCGACGGCCCGACGACGTAACGTACTGAACGCCTAGGCAAGTGGCCAATGTATCTCTAACGCTTAACCATACAATGTAATGTATTCTATCCTTAATTAATCCATCGACGATTATTAATATCCAGACACAATTGATTTTAATTGTGTTCTCGCGCTCCTGAGCGCGAACGGGGCTTAACGAGTTAATGGCGTCGCGACACGTACACCCGTATTCACAAACAATACTTGTGTATGTTAAAAAACAATGTTATTTCTGAGTTAGTGGCAATCCTATCAATCCATAAATAATACTCAAACGACTCTTGGACAAGTAAACGCATTGCATTGAATACAGCTCTGTGATTGGTTCGTTTCTGTTGCGTAGTTCACATCGTTGAATTGACTGACGTTTTATCACTTCAAACTTTTGACATCTCGACCGATGCGTTGCGTGATTAGCTAGGTAGCTACCTTAGCTGTATGCATAGTGCCGATCCACACTTAAGTATTGTCTATGAATAGGGAATCTAGGAAATATCTATAGAATCTCTCGCTGCGGTCCAAATTGTGCAATATCCCGCGATTGGCACCGAAAGCGCGCATATAGAGTGAACCGAATTGAACCTATTCGCACCAACGAATATAATATGACGTCATGCTAACGATACACACGAAAAAGAGGTAGTGTGTGCGCAAATGTCAAACTCAAATTTCACGTTAAGTCTGTGAATTATTAGAGTAAACATTTGAGTTTTGAATTGTTAAAGACTCGTTATGGCTACTTTATTTACTACAATAGCTTTATTTTACTCTATCAAAAATCCTACAGTGGTATTTTAGTGTTTAAATAGTTTTTACATAACCTCTTCTTGGAAGTTTGACATTTACACACAAAGCGTGGACCAAATTGATTGCTGCATTCCATTAGGTTCAAGGCGTTTGCACTGTTAGCAACGTTCGTAGTGTTTACGCAAATCGGACCGCAGTGTATAAAGGGTCAAAGATTACGCATTTTGCTAATGTCAAGTGAAAATGTATCTAATGTAACAATAAATTGAGATAAAAATGGAGTCTCTCAACACGTGTTACTACAGCAAGAACTCTAGTGAAACTCAAAATATAATGTATGAAATGACGTATTATTGAGAAAACATCATGGCGGCCGTGTCGAATGTTAGGAGTTGGGGTTGTTACTCGTAGAAACGCTTTGTAGCGTTTGCCACTTGTCTAAGCATATTTTGCCGGCCTATTCGCTAACTTTTTTTTGACACATGAAAGTGATAATCACCTATTGAATGACATATCCCATTGCTGTTTTACACGACAAGTGCCCTAATAGCGAGTCGTGTGAAACATCAATGGATATGTAATACACTCGGTGATTATCCTTTTCGTGTGTCAATAAAAGTTAGAGAATAGGCCTACTGGAATTATTGAGGCTCATTCTGAATTACAATTACATTAATTTAAATGTTTGTTTCATCTCTTTCTATCAAATTGCGTTGGTAAAAGGATAGTTTACAAATAAGATTTGTTGAATTTGCCACTGTACGATAAGTGGGTAAGCGTATTTAAGGAGCATATTTCGGTATGGATCTTTATTTTGCTGAAAAATGCTGGAAATTTGACAGTTCTATTAATCTCGACACATAAAGATTACGCATTTTGCTAATGTCAATTGAAAATGTATCTATAGTTACAATAAATTGTAAAAATGATGTCTCTCAAAACGCGTTATTACGACAAGAACTCTGGTGAAAATCCTATATATTTATTTTGCTGAAAAATATAATTTGTCAGTTCAATTCGCTATCCTGTTTCGCTAAGGAATGAACGAGGTGCAATACTTTTAAAGTCGATTGTATTCAGAATAAGCCCCTTCGTATTAGATTTTTATTCCATCGAATTTAATTGTATTATTGTAATGAAAATTGTTAAGATAATAACTATATCACAATTAGAAAAAAAAAACTGGATTTTTTAAATATTAGTGAAAGAAAACTTTGATATTTGATATACAATAACATTTGCATTAAAAAACCCAACAAAAAAAATTTGAATAAATATTAATTCTCTTTTAGAGAAAATTTAATAACAAAGGTTTTGAAAATAAATCCCCGGAAAATTAAAATTTTAAAAAATCGGAAATTCCACTAGGCCCCGGCGAGATTCGAACTCGCGATCTCCTGTTTACTAGACAGGCGCTTTAACCAACTAAGCCACGGCGCCGTTGTTTCAAGCTACGAAATTTGTGAATCCTTTCTACAGCTAATCTTATCAACGTTTATTTATATCTACTGTACTATCGAGGTAAGTAGCAATTCACCCTTATTTACACGAATTACGGTTGAGAATAGTCGCTATTTTTAGGTGAAGGTACTCAATATTATTAATGTTTAATTAATCACTCAATTGGATTTAAGATTTCCTTTACATTATATCGAACAAATTCGAACCCTGTATACGTAGGTAATACGATGCATTTCTCTTTGTACCTGTTTCGGAAAACGTTTTTAATGTTACTATGTGTTTATGAACATGAACAATTTCGTAGAGTTAAGGTTATCATTTTTATCTATGGACATTTGAAGCCATTATCAATGTTATATTTAAGGCGTTAAGGCCTATAGTTCTTTGAAAAGTTCCTTTATTACCAGGTATTCAAATAATGATTCGGTATATAAGTTAATTGTTTACCCAAATCAAACCTAATGTCTTATAGTTTAATGACCATATTTAAATATACATTTGAAAATTAATGAAAAGAAAATGAATTTTTTAAAGAACTATAGTGTCTATGTTTATTCATACTTAAAATGCATTATGAACTTTCTATTAGATTTAAATGTTATTATGAAGTCGTTAGAGTTATTTCTGATGATTTTACGGGATTTTTAATGAGAAGCTGAACAACTTGTTAGTAAAAATATTTCGCATTTGTTATATGTAATTTGATTCTTTATGAGGGTTTTCTAAAATAACAAATAAATGGGTTGTGCGGTTACTGTCAAGTTTTGATTCATAAATCATCATTTGTCAATTTTATGATGTTTGTGGAGCGCGAATTTAAACGTGTTTTGACACCAAGACCTCTTGTATAAGTGGCGCCATCTAGTTTCACAAACGCCCTCATTGTCACGAAAGCACGTGGCGTAATAGGGGACAGAACCTGTCGAATTTTTTCTAGTCAATAGCAGTAAAATGAAGACATTTAATTCACTGCCAGCACACGTGTTCCCTCCTTCCTACAATCTTGGGTCATTCCAAAGGGGGTTGAAGAAGACGAGGGTTTATCTCTCGTGCTAGCTATCTTTGCATATAGATTACACTTCTGCTTGCCATCAGGTAGGTAGGATAGAGTTATACAACATGTAATTTAGATAACCAACATCCTGAATATAGGTGGGTTGGGATCGGCTTCCGAGTTGAAATCACAATTTTTTCTTATAAAAAACTATTTAAAAAAAAACCCAAATATTGGTAATATTTTCTGGCTATTTTTTTCTTTTTTTTTACAAAACAAAATTCTCTTTTTTTTATTTATTTTTTAAATCAATTCGGAAGCCGTGCCCGACCCACCTGTCTTCAGGATGTTGGTTATTTAAATTACATTTTGTATAACAGATTTGTAGTGTTTTTGTGATCATTGACCCGTCTCCGTAGTGACCGCTCAATTAGTTCCTGAGAATTATATACTTTGTCTCTCCGACTACAAATGTTGTACAGTTTCTTAAATAAAAAAACCTGTATGAATTATCAGTTAATTCAAAGACTAATGACGGCGGATGCTAAGCGATTTCTGTTTCCTTAAAGGGGTATACAATTTTAGAATTTACCTAGTAAATAATTGGAGTTAAATTTGACTTGGGCGTAAAAGTAGTGCCGTCCTTTTTCGGTTGGTTACCAAGAAAGGGATGGCGATAGTTTTTGCCGAGTCAATGTTTGAATGCGCGTCTAAAAGCGGGCCGGTACCTGTGCGATATAGTTCGTAGTGTATTGCTTTTGTGGCGCGTATATCAACCTTTTTTTTTATTAAACAATGCAACTTTCAGCATGAAAGACATTCAACTACCTCGTAACTAATTGCATTATGTATTTGAAATATATTGATGTTAGATATTAAATTGAATTGACAACTTTGAAACACATTTTAAACGGGTGCGCAACGGGATAATCTAGATTGTGTTTGGAATAGTCTAGATTGTCTTTGGAATAGTAACAAGGATTTTTTTGCAATGAGGGTTTTCTAAATATTAGTCGCAAGGTGGCAGCACTATAGTCATCTGTCGTTACTCTTCTTAATTTATTTTGGGTCGGTGTATGTCTTGCTATAGAAACTAAAGATAAAACGAATATTTGTTTGGCCGGATACCGGATATCCGGCAAGCTGCGAAACCGGATGGCCGGATATTCGGCACATTGTCTCGTTGCATGTCGTCGAGTCGAGTCGAGTTTAGCGCCGCAAATGCGATCAGATCACTTCGGGCGATTTTGCTAAGTTTTTGCTAAAAAAGTTTCGTTTAGATATTTACTATTTATATATTTATCATTAGAGTGAATATCTCAGAAGAAAATTTTAGGTTTTTAGAAAGCTTTTTTGTAACTTTTTCGACTTTAAATAAAAGCCGTCATAATTATAAGCCATTTTATTGATATATTCCTCATAAAGATTAATATATTGCAATTTATTATAGGAAATCGTCGTAGTTTTTGAATATCCGGTATCCGGCCGGATAATGTGTAACTATCTATAGTAAATTTTGAATAGTTACCGGATATCTGTTTCATCTCTAATAAAAACTGCTAAAGATCTTGTCATAAGACTGTTACGGTTGCCACCAATCCCTGACACCGACCCTCCTTGGGGACGACTGCTAGCTTAGCGTGCCGACGAAGCACAGAGGAAAATCGAGTTGAAAATTTTTCGGTCACCCATCCGAGTGCGCACTCGGAAGCTTAGCTTTCTTGATCGTTACCGCAGAGCTATCGACCTCCTTATGAAAGGAAGATAATAAGAATTACAAACATTATTATATCAAAACCTCAAGGCATAATTCTAGACATTTCCGTTGTTCAGTTTGGTAAAATATGGTGATGAAATTTATAATATTCGCGAGTTTGAATAGAGGATGGGATCTATGTTAATATACACATAACCTCGCAAAGAAACATTGTTTTTAGTTCTTAAATGAATTTAGTTCAAAATTACAAGGATACATAATCTGGATTTTCTTTCAGAGAACTCTAATTATCTCTAGAATTTTTTTTATAAAAACATAAAATGTAATAAGATATGGAAAAATAATTTAATGTTGTGTTAGATTGAAGTTCAAATTTTGCACGAAAATCTTTATAGTGATACCAAAAGTTTAGTTTGAAAGCGGAATGGCATTTATTACGATAATGCAGGTCGCTTCACGGACTTCTTTAAGTCATGTCTATTTAAGATCTTATTGCGAGGTTATAAGAATCAAAATTTAAATAAAAAGATACCTACCTGCCATCGACCGACTAAAAGTATAGAAGACCCTGTCCTAATTGCTTGAAAGGTCGGAACTCACTTCACGCGGTCCTTGTGTAATAAATCTTAACGTATAGAGTTTTTAAGATCTGTATTCGGTCGCTCAGTTGTCCAAGGCATTTTCATCGCATTGACCACGAAATATACGCGCAATCCTCACTGGTGATAGTGAACAATTTTAGTATGGACTGATTTTTAGTAAGCTATTTTTATTCATACCACTCTGTCTACGAACAAATGTATATTTTTTATTTATTTTTCACTTTGCAGCGTCGATATAAATGGAACTATCTATTTGGTTTTGCAATGAACTTTTAAAACATATTTTATCAAGATGGTTTTGATCTATAAAAATTAATATGAGTTTATTTTTTGCTAAAGACACATCATGATTATATTTTTTAAATAATTCGCCAGGTGGAAGATGTATTATAAGTTATGTTGCTTATTTAACTATTAATTATCAATAAAAATAGTGATGTATTAATTATGATAAAGTATAAGTTGTTATTGTTACCAACAGTACATCAAATAACAATCGTGTCTTAAAAGATATTATGTTCAAATGTACGTTCTATTTACGTTGACGCGTTCTATGTGTATATTGAAAACTTTTGATATTATTTATCATTTTATAATAATTATTTATAGTAACATATTTAAGTATAATGACCGTGTGCGAACAGAGGTTAAATGGTTACATATTCCCGCGCTTATTGTGACAAAAAACGTAGCGCAATAAGTGACCTCATTCATTGATAGCGTAGACTCTGAATTAAAATAACTCGTAGAAACAAAAAAAAAGAACTTAAACTCTTAAACATAAAGTTAAAATTGGTTAAAGACATTAGTGATAGTCTGATATGTTGTATTATACACCATATGTTCTAGGAATTTAAAGCTGTATTTTGATTGCAGATATTGTATTTATGGCAAATCTATTAATAAAAAGATGCAAAAATTATGGCGAGCACTGTCAATTGAGCCCGTCACTATTAGTGTCACTTACCAATAAAGTGATGGATGACTGTCTCCAACGTTCTGTCATACTCAAAACAAATGACATAAGTTTTTAGGTTTTTAGCGCCTGGCATATGTAATAATTTATACATCTGTGTGAAACGCAATTTTTATACGGTTTAATTTTGTATTAAGTAACTGTTGTATAGGTAGTTGCCAAATGTAAGTCCGTTTCGGGATAATTAACGATTGTATTATAATGGATTTGTTCATGAGGATTTAGACCGCTGTAAGCTAGCTTCATGTATAGTGATAGCGAACGAGTAGTTTCTTTTTAAAATTATTTTTGAAATGTACGTATTATAGTGTAGAGTAAATGAAGCGTCGCCTCGCCTCCAGCGAGAGGGCGGCATGTTCAAGTTAGTATTGGGAATATCAAGTCTTTTATGTGCCACAGATAATTTAACCGAATATTCGCTTTTGGTGCCCTTATGGTATTGACGTGTGTTGGCTCTTAATCTTAGATGAATGAAATCGTTACAATGAACTTTGAACTTTAACCCCTTATTACAGGATTAAAGTTTAATCATGGTTTAAAACTGATGCTGTCACTTTTATTTGCTGAATGAAAGACAGAGTTAGCATCAGTTTTAAACCACGACTTACTTTAGTCCACGATTTGTAATTAGGAGGTACACATGAATTTTAATCTAGGTGTTAAATTTGAATAGAGGCACTACGTCACAAAGTAGGACTTGATAGTCCTGCCGCTGACTTGAGCAAGACGCAGATATTAGGTAAACATTACTTTTATTGAATCGAAAAGTTGTGAAACGGAGAATAATTTGAACCGAGCAATAAATACGGAAACGAATTCTATGTATTTTCCTTTGTCTGTGTCATGTATTGTCTTTGGTATCGAGTAATGTTCTCGGTCGCTATTTCAGTATTCGTGCAGAACTTAGATGTTTAGTGTTTCGCACAATATTGTCCATTTTCGGAGCCATATTTTGTACATTGCCAGTATAAAAAACATACTTCCATATATTATACTAGCGTGTAAGTATTAAAGCATTTTGATGTGTACCTTGTACCTTTACATTGTATTTTAATATTCGAGCCTAAATTATAACAGTTTTAGCGCGATGTAAATGATTGGAATTGTGTACATGTGTGGTCTGACGGATGGACTGTGTTACGACTTATACACGGACTGCTTCTTGTTTGCTTGCGTCAGTCGTTATGCAGTCCAAATGTTTTCCTGAAAAATATATTTCATTAATGCACTTTGTATAGTTTTGTCTCCATCGCCTGCTTCTGTGATTTATTTATAAATTAAGTGTTTTTTAAGTCATTTTACATAAATAAATTTTATGAATATTCTTATCTAAGTCTATTTTAATTTACAACCCTTTAATTTCAGCGGTTAATATACTAAGACAAGTTTCGAATTAAATATTAGACTTATACTTTTATAAACTGTCGAGCGATGGGGACGTTTCGGCTTTAGTATAAAGAATGTATTACAGGGCGAGCCAAACTGAAATGACTCTTATAATGTTGACAAAAGAAACAAAATCCTTTGTTTGTATAACGAATTTATATTTTGAAATGTCTTCGTATTGTTTCTCTTTATAGTAAATAGATAAAATTGTGTAACTGCCTAGTGAGAAAATGAACTTTATTTTTATTGCTGTAAGGGTCATTGCAGTGTATGGCTTGTTCACGCGTTGTGTAAAATACGCACTTTTCCGTTTCTACCGAACTGAGGCTTCGAATATCTTTGGACGTTGAATAATTCGTGAAGTGGCATCTTCTGTACTTGCTCAAAGTAATATTAAATCTCCCATTTCTATAGTCACTTGCACTCTTCTTTGTATGGGTACTGTAATCTACAAGAGTCATGATATTACAATAGCCCATAAAGGGCGCAGCACATTTATTTTGTGGGCCGAAGCATCTAAGCGCTCAGTTCGGAAGGCTCTCTGACCTTAAGTGCTTTGGAGCTCAATGTACAGGATTTAGCATATTCAATTGTTAAGTGTAGTCATTGGTGTTGTGTTGAGGTAAGTTATTGAACCGATTAACACTTGTGGTGAAAGCAAAAACCTGGTCCAATCTATGGTGAAAGAAACAAGATTTGTGTTGTATTCAGAGACCCACTTGAGTGATTGGTCGCTGAAGAATAAAATAGTATTAGTGAAAAAACACGAGACTTCTTAAAACGAACATCATTTATGAAAAAAAAAAAATATACTTCAAACTAGAAAAAATACCCTGAAAAAAAATCGATATGCCTCAGGCGGGAATCGAACCCAGCATTCCCGCCTGAGACAGGTCAATTTTTTTTCAGTGTATTTTTCTAGACGAACGTAAGTTGTCTAGAAAAATTACTATTCATATTAATAAATAGTATTTTTATTAATATGAGAATTTTTAATGTAGGTAGGTTAGGTAAACATTTTTTTAAATAAGATTTATTTTTACACTTGCTGTGTTTACAAAGGAATTTGACCCGCACAGCATTTGGCTACATGGCGCATGTTATGAGTATTTACAATATTAATATACTATAAACATATTTGTAGTTTGTTTTGCTAGAGTTATGTGGCGCTAAAATGAAACGAATTCTTGAATAAAGTTATATTGCCAGAAACGTTAAATAGAAGGGATTTGTAACTTACGCCAACACAACACCCACATCCACCACATTATACTTTAAGCATTTAAATATATACTTGTCACCGAATTTTTGTAAGAATTTATATATATAATAATAGTGGATCGTCATACCTAATAATACCTATATCATACTCATACAATGCATTTTCGACTAAGTGTATTGAGATGTCGTGTTGTTGTGGTCAGTCGTACGATGTACGCGTTGAGGAGTCCGCTGACGGGATAGTGTGGCATGACACGTCAAAAGATCCCTTTTGCATCCTATTCTATGCTAAAGGTCTCTTGTAATATGCATACCGTAGGATGCACTTGGCATGGCACGCCACTTCCTCTTGCATCCCATTGTATGAAAGTCTCTAGTTACTGCAGGATGCGCGGGGCATGGAACACGAAACTCCTTTTGCATACCATGGTATGCAGAGGTGGATTGGTATGCTGTAGGATGCACGGGATATTATTGTGACGTGACTATGTTATCACGGCATACTTATATGATATGCGAATTGTAAATGTAATATGTGTGAATTAAGATTGATATTAGTTTAGGAGTATCCTTTGCCGTAGCATGCCGTTCTGTCTCGCTGGTGCACTTCCATTAGCTAGCTTATAGTAATGTAACTTAGCTTTCTTGATACTATTAGTCGTTATTGCAGTATTTTGGTGCAAATATTATTATTTAATAAGCGTATTCATAAATAAATTGACTCCGATATAGAGTTTGGTTGTTTTATTTAAATTGTCGATTTGAAAGTCTAATCGACAGACTCACATAATGCTCGCTCTTTAGAAATCTTTTTGAGAGATACAGGCTTAAACTTTTAGCTTTTAACGTAGGCATACAATTAGATCAAAATGAAACAAGGAATTTGAAGTTTAACATTATTTTAATCTCAAAATACAAATAACATCAGTCGAACACAAAATAAAATGCACCAAGTGATTCTTACAACTAACATCGACCGAGAGTTTGGACAGACCCATAAATTAAAACTAGGAAAATAAATAAGTTTTACCATAAATTTATTATTACCGACGTTTATAGATTGGCAATGAATCGACTAGGGTGAGACCAAAAAAATACACCGATGTGTGCGTAATGCGCATGTGTGTATGAAAAATAGTACTGCAGTCTGACAGTTGATGTCTTTTCTACGTGACTGACAGGCCGACTTAGGCCGCCTGCGTGTACGTGAAATGGTCTCGTCTATCTATCTCGCTCTAATATACGCGTTAGTATGCTCTCTCTCTTTAACATTGCCGATCTACAGTTTCCTATATCTATGAGTTTTACTAACACAGATAAAATAAACACTCACAATATCGTAATAAGTCAGAATGAACAAACGCCATTGGTTTTTTGGAACTAGTGAGAATGATCCATCGTGATTGAGTGGTACGCCAACCGCTAACAGACCCATGAGTCCCGGGTTCGAATCCCAGAGGAATACTTATAACGGCACGTGGCCGAAGCTTATGGTTTAAGTTTATGTGAACGGTGGGCAGGCATAAAACCATTAGCTCTAATCCGACCCAATTTAAGTCACATCAACAGCTCATATAATGTCCCCATCAAGGGGCTCGAGCCTACCCCACATTAGGGGTGATTAGGCCTTAGTCAACCACGATGGCCAAGTGCGGGTTGGTCGACTTCACACACAACCTAAGAATTTCTTCATAGGTGTGTGCAGGTTTCCTCAAGATGTTTTCCTTCACCGTAAAAGCGTCGATTAAACGTACATATGAATTCAAAATTTGAAAACCCATTGATACATGGCGGGGATCGAACCAGTGCCTCCCGGGTGGGAGACGACGCTCTTACGCACTACGCCACCGACGCTTCAATTTAAGTAAGATCAGGTATTTTGTATTGAAATTGGGTTAGCATTAGGCCCGTACTCCAGCAAAGCGGAGACGAGACGAGAGGAGAGGAGCTGTGTTTTAAACAACCAATAGAAATTCGTTATTCACACATCTCATCTCCCCTGAGCTTCAGTGGATACACCGAGCGGAGATTAATCATATTTGTATGGCGCAATCGAGTTAGCGGATATGTGAGCTGTTCTTCGCAAGCTAGTGCCGGCCGACTGAACGCAGCGGAGACAAGAAGAAATGTGAGCGGAGTGTAATGAGCGGCTTTCAATTCTGCTTCTTCAGACTCTGTTTCTTCTTCTTTAAGTAAAATAAGATACTTGTACGGATTATTTCCGTACGCAAGCATTTATTTATTTAGTAAGCATTTTACTCATTACTTGTTTATGCAATTTATGATTACATTTTTAATCATTCTATTATTAGCTGTTACTTATAATAAAAGAAGTCAACTTGGACGGCCGTTTCTCTTCTACCACCGCCCTCATCATCATAACTAAATGTAAGTAGCCTTTACTTAGTATCGCTACATTTATTGGTCCTTCGAGCCGGATCAATAAATGTAGCGATACTAAGTAAAGGTGTTAGTAATAGTCACATGGAGACGTCTGGCTTTCGTGTCAGATCGATCTGACACGAAAGCCAGACTGCATTCTTAACAAACATCGCACCCATCTCTGCTAGCCGAGTCAATACGTATCTGCGCTGAGCTTTGGTCGATACAACTTTGTTGAAAAATATATCTTCTCGTCTCCGCTTTGGAGTCCGGGCCTTACACTAGCGTGAAACCAATACGCCCGGTGCTATTATTTTATTCCTGTCCGATTTTTAACCCTTTGTCTGGTAGTGGCAGATATATTGCCGTCATAATTTGAACTTTATATCTATGTGATAAAGTTGAAAAACAATGAAAAATATTTTTTTCATTACCAGTTAAAAGGTTAAAGAATGACACTAACTTTAGCGTTAACATGGCGTTCGCTTATCCCGTACTCATTCTTGGCACAATTTTGTTTGCAAATTTTTAACTTCGATATTATTTACAAAATTATAAAATTCTTAATATCTTTAAATATTAATAAATAAAACGTTACATTTACATATTTTATTCGAAATATTCAGTCACTTAGTAAAGTTACGATTACACTTGAATACCTTGTATAGAAGACAAAGGGATTTAATCCGTGCAGCCACATCTTATGTGTATAAAAAACTTATCATACTTAAATGCGAACTGACAAAAAGTTTTACTAGTATTTTGAGTTGTGACAGAAAACTACCTTTACTATTTTTAACTTTCTAAGTGAATCGAAGACTTATTATTAAAGTGTAAGTCTAATAAATAATAGTGCACATCGAGCATGAATTACTCATAGACAAAAGAATTGGAACTAAGATTAACATAATTATACAGGGTGTAAAAATACCTAAGACATCTCTACGCATCAAAATAAGAAACATTATAAAAAATATTGCTGAGAAACGATTTTTATATTTTTGGTGTTAAAAAAAAATGCCATTTTAAAGCCATTTTTTGGTATGAAATACTTAAAATTTAGAAAATATATGAAATTACAAAAAAATAAGAAATAATATTTTCAATTTGTTTCATAAAAATCTCAAAAAAAAATTCTAACTTTAACCTTCAATAACTTTGTAACTATTAATTTCCCAGGTATAGTTTAGAAGAAAAAAATGGTCCTAATGATGAGCGGAATATGTAGTTCTCGGGTTTGTCACAGGTTTTTTTACATCCGTTATACAGAATGTTTGGTAAATTGTATATAACAAGCGAGCAGTGATATAAATATTGTATTACTCATAAAAAATTATAAATTGTAAAATTTATTTTAAAATTTCCAATACATTTTGTTCTACTGCTCAAATTATTTTGTATGGAGATATTTGAAATCTCCTTTATAGTTTTAAAATTTTGATAATACCATAGTATTTATATGACTAGGTTTGCATGGTAAGGTATGTGGTATGTTTCATGGTACCTACCGCGTACCCAAATTTATAAATTCTTTTCTGGCGATTAAACTCTTTATAAGGTAAAGAAAGAAATACTGTCTCACTTCGAAGTAGTTAAGATCAAAATACTTACTTATTTACAACTATTTTGTCACTGCCTAAAAGTCATTTGAAAAACTAAAAGGCCGTTTAAAATGTATGTTGCAAATCCTTGGCTAACAATATGTAACATAATGTGTATGCACCATTCTATATTACAGCCTTGCGCAAGATCACATTCAATCTCATTAGAAAAACTTTATCAAATATTAAATAAAACTATGCATTTTTACGGATTTAACTCGCGTAGGTTTCACATATTGTTATTTCTCGACGTTTCATAACACTTTTCGGCGTTCGTCTTCTTATAACAATATGAAGTTAACAAAATGTGAAACTCAAATGAAAATTAAATCCTAAAAGTAGTTTTTTTTTTAATAAATCTTCGAGAACATTATTCAATATTAATGCAATATTAAAAAACACAGCACTACGAAAGATTTTTCAAAGCCACTTTCGGTTTCTCCAGCGTTTTTTTATCAACGTAAATCCGTTGAAACAGCACAAATTTCCCGCTCTGTATATGTTTCGTCTCATAAATGGCGTCTTCCACGCACCAAGATGGCGTCTGGCAGTGTTGCCAACTTCTACAGTCTTTAGGCACCTGCAACTTGTCGAGGAGTTGTTCAGACAACACTGGGATTATTGGCTGTAAAATGATCCCGCACACCCTCAGGGTTTCCATAGTGAGGTGGAGGATTACGTCCAGATTTTTCTGGTTTTCAACTTTCTTTTTAAGCTCCCACGGTTTGTGGGTTTCGAAGAATAAGTTGGCGAGGTGCAGAGTATGTATGACCGCGTCCACTGCCTTGTAGAAGTGGTAGTTTGTGTAGTGTTCGTGGCAGATATCTGAGAAATAGGTGTTGACAACATATAATAGACGAGTCGTTACATACCGGAAAGCATCAATTCCATGTTCATTCAACCAACACTTATTACATTTTCTTTAGGATATAAAATTTAAGTGGTTCAAGAGGTTGATGGCAGGGTATGAAATTATCAAGATAAATATGCCCTTTGATAAATATAGCGATAATTATCTAGATAATTATTAATTAATTATCCAGATAATTATTTAGATAATTATCCGATAATTATCAAACCGATATAAGCCCTATTTCGTGGCATTACGTAATGTTGAGGAAACAATCTATCCTATATTTTTGTACACAACTCGGGTTACGCCAAGAATTAAAAAAACAACTTCAATTTCTTTTTTTCGACCAAACAAAATAAATGAATGAAGAAAATCACGAATAAGTGACAATTCAGATATGAAAACCCGACGACGCGGGGAATCCCCGCTATTGACGTTAAGTCGCGCGTTCCGATACACGCAGTCGTTGAATGCGACAAATAACAAGTGGCAAATATTTTCAATTATATTTATCTTGATAATTATCAATGATAATTATCACTTCAAACCCTGGTTGATGGTGATCTCTGCTTGTCTACAAGCGGCCAGATCCTGTGTGTGCAGTGGAGGAACTTACCAGGTAACCTCTCCACATGGTCCAGAAGCTTGATGGTGACCTCCGCTTGTCTACAGGCGGCCAGTTCCTGTGTGTGCAGTGGGGGGAATTCCCCGCGGGGGTTAAGCGCGGCCCCGCAACATCGGCTCGCTAAGTTGCCAAGTGTGTCCGCTAGTTCAGAGTTGGCAATGTTTATCAGTTTCGTTTCACTGTAGTCTGCGAATAAAATCGATATCAAATGTTATTGTACAGACCAGCGAGCTAACAAAGGAACAAATTAGAAGCGATATCAAAGTTCGATAGGAACAAATTTGTTCCTAAAATTTCTTTCACCATTATAATGCTACGTTATTCAGGAGAGTAGCATTGTAATGGTGAAAGAATTTTTGAGATCGAACATACAAATCTTTACTGTTTGTAAGATTAGTATAGAAGTATAGATAGATGATTTAAATATTTCAAAATGATAGATACTGGTTTGATTACTACGTTATTCAGGAGCGTATCTATCGCCGTATCAATGAAACGGGGCCCCCGGGCTAAAGAGGCCCCTAACGTGTGTAAGGAAAAATGAGTAAAATAATATCCACAATGACAATTAACCTCGTGCTTCCCGGAAAAAAAAACATAATACACGGTCATAAGTGCCTATAGAGTTTTCACTTCAGAAATGACAAAAGTCATAACGCAATCAGATTTTGTTTCTTTGTGAGAAATTCTTACCTTTCAGCCCTCCCAACTAATTTTGACAGTCCAAGGCACTGATTTGATTAAACAAAAACTTAACACGGGAAAAGTCACTGGCGGAGCGTTTTGAAAAAAAAGTAGTTACTTTATGCAATAAAAGTTTGAGTTTGAGTTTGAATAATTTTTGCGTTCACAAACGCGTAAATATTTTTAATACTAGAAAAAATCACTGAATAAAAAAGATCTTCCCGCCTGAGGCAGGTAAATGTTTTTCAGTGTATTATTTCTAGTATTAAAAGTAGTTACTTACTAGCATCAGCCGCCATGGTAGCCTCCCTCAGGAGAAGGTACCTCAGCGCCTGAGGCGGCGTGGGAACTGCTCGAGGGTCCACCACGTTCCCCACAGACTTGGACATCTTGACCCCGTCCACGGTCCAGTGCGAGTGGCACACCAGCCGTCTGGGCGGGTGCCAGTTGATGGCCATCAGGAATGCTGGCCAGTAGATACCGTGGAATCTGCACCACAAAACCATCCCCCAGTATAAATTTATAGCTAAGATGTCAATCAATCACGTCAGCTTTGTAACAAAAAAAATCGGGAGTGGTCTCCCCTTGACAAAGGTTTAAAGAAACCTTATATTTTGATGTCATACATGCATGTTAAATTTTGGTTACCCATCCGAGTACCGACCGCGCAATCTCAAAAGTTGATAGAAACCTTATATTTTGATGTTATACATCGTGAGGAAACCTGCACACACCTTTGAAGAAATTCTTAGGTTGTGTGTGAAGTCGACCAACCCGTACTTGGCCAGCGTGGTTGACTAAGGCCTAATCGCCCCTAATGTGGGGTAGGCTCGAGCCAGAGGTGGGGACTGTTGATGATGAGATCGTTTAAGCCACCGATTATCGATATTTACAACGCAAAGCGTAAGCGAAACGAAGTCACCACTATTGATAAGTACGAGTATTAACGAGATATTACGAACACTACAACTGGTGATAAGACCTCTCTCCGGCAAGCCACGCGGCAAAACGATTTGAAAGAATATCCGCGGCCTATTTTATGCTGATTTTAAAAAAATTACATAAATATATTAAGGCTTATTAAAATAAAACTTTTTTCTGTTAGAGAACATATTCCTCTCTTTTGTTACATCATTGGTTTCTCCAAATAATCGATATTAATTGTTGAAAATGCCAATTTCCCAAGTCATAATTTTGTAATATTCACAGTTTGATTTTTATGGTTTTTTTTATTTGTATTCTCTCTTCTCTTTTTTACAACTATTTTTTAAGGGATATTGTCAGATACACTATATTTTTTATTTCATTATATTGTGAGCCATATCGCATATATACAGCGCCTAAATGGACTCTAAACATAAAATTTTCGCAATCTTGCTCATATATATTGTCATAATTTACAAATTATAAAAAAAAATATTTTCCATCAAAACGCGTAAACGCTTTTAAGAAAGGCCATAAGCTTCCCTATCAAAAGGTAGTAAGTAAGAAAATTAAGTGATTCCCATACTTAAGTATATCCTTGCCGACGACGTGGATGTCAGCCGGCCAGGGCCTTCCCCGCGCTATCATGGCGTCCTCGTCGGGGAACCCCGCCACCGTCAGATAGTTGATCAGCGCGTCCAGCCACACGTAGATGCTTTGCTCCTCGTCGTTTGGTACCTGACCAGATAAAAAGCTTCAATTAGGAACATTGTTGGTCTAGAAAGGATAAAGATCTTTATAATGGACTAGCTTATGCCCGCGACTTCGTCCGCGTAGAATAGTTACATCGGGCAGCATTTAAATTTTCTGATTATTTCTTCTAACCCACGCGCCATTTTTATGGATTTTACTTTATAAATGACGGATTTCCATACAAACTTCCATCCCTTATTTTACCCCCTTAGGGATAGAATTTTCAAAAATCCTGAAATACGTGATTCTTAATTTCGAACTAAGCAGCTATATACCAATTTTTATCGATTTAGCTTCAAAACTGACGGATTTCCATACAAACATTTCACCCCCTTTTCACCACCTTAGAGGGTGAATTTCCAAAAATCCTTTCTTAGACCTCATAAGGGGCCATCCATAAATTACGTCACACGAATTTTAGGACTTTTTAACCCCGCCCCCGTCCTTGTCACAGGTTGTCACATTTTTAGAACCCCTCCTCCCTGATGTGACGTCACACATTTTTTAATTTTATGCATGTATTTAGAAATAATCAAAAGAAAACAGTTATTTTAATTTTTTCTTAAACCTACTCAAACCCTCTCCAGAACTCTCGTGAATTTTGTGTCTGACTTGCATTACAACGCCGCTCTAGAAGTTGATTGTTATTGCAAGAGAGATAATCTCATAGCGAGAGTGCTAAAGTATTAAAAATATAGATCGAGTTCGAAAATTTTTAGGTTTTTTTATTCACATATAAATTTCGCGTTTTAGTACTTTATATTTTAACATGTAACGTCACAAAGCTGTTTACTGTAAATACAAGGTAAATACCAAAGCCGCTGCACTGACAGTCATTCATTCATTCTTTCTAATCTGTGCATCCATTTCGCATGACGGTCAAGAACGCAAGTGAGAAGGTCGCGTGAGTGTGGTTCTCGGGTCAAGTCTCGGCGAGGCTTCTCGCGTGAGTCTGGAGGGCCTATAATATTTGTGAATACGGGTGTTAGTGTCAAAGCAAAGTGATCTCCATAGTAACCTAAACTGTCTAACAAATAACAAAATGTCAGCGCACGACAAACAATGACTACATTATTGTAGTATTCACTACATTATTGAGAATATTTCATTTATATTAACCAACGCTCATGTGAAAGAAACAGTGGAATATGTAAAAAATATCAATTAAATACGATTAAAATCAAATGAATCCGACTATTTTGATTTTTCAAATAAAAATCATGGCGTCCCCATCATTAAGAGCGTCGTCTCCCACCCGGGAGGCACTGGTTCGAACCGCGCCACGTACCAATGTGTTTTCAAATTTTGAATTCATATGTACGTTTAATCGACGCTTTTACGGTGAAAGAAAACATCGTGAAACCTGCTCACACCTATGAAGAAATTCTTAGGTTGTGTGTGAAGTCGACCAACCCGCACTTGGCCAGCGTGGTTGACTAAGGCCTAATCACCCCTAATGTGGGATAGGCTCGAGTCCGAGGTAGGGACATTATATGAGCTGTTGATGATGATGAATAAAAATCGTGATTTTGGTCAACCTTGGTATTTGGACTTGACTTCCTCTTCCTACCCAATAATGTACTCACCCGTATCGCCCAGTGCACCCTGGAGGCGGGCCGGCTCACCGATATATCGGGGAAGTACGCCTCACTGTCCAGCTGCTCTCGAAGTTGCGTCTGGAACCTACTCGGTCTTATAACACCTTCTGCAAGATATTACAATCTATATAGAGAACTAGCTTCCGCCCGCGACTTCGTCCGCGTGGACATTTTACCCCCTTAGGGATGGAATTTCCAAAAATCCTTTCTTAGCGGATGCCTACGTCATAACATCTACCTGCATGCCAAATTTCAGCCCGATCCGTGCAGCGGTTTGGGCTGTGCGTTGATAGATCACTATGTCAGTCAGTCAGTCACCTTTGAGTTATACAGGGTGTAAAAGACATGAACAGTCAAACGAAAACCACGTATTCTATACATCAAAATAAGACATATTTCAGAAAAATTTTGCTGGGAAATGATTTTTATTTTTTGGTGTTACAAAAAATTGCAAATTGTAGAGCGCAATGTAAAGGGCTCAACTCGCACGCAACTCGCAATACCGCGATAATTTTGCTTCACGGCGGCCCCGTTCGTTAGTGTCCGTGCGCATCGAGTGAGCTACATTGAACGCTAACGTTTTGAAGCCATTTTTTGTTATGAAATACTAAAAAAAATGATAATGTTTCTTTGGACAATAATTAAGAAATAACGTATAAAATAAGTTTTCATAAAAAAATGAGAAAAAAATTTATGACTTTGACCTTCAATAAAATCGTAACTATCAATTTCCCAGGTATAGTCTAAAGGAAGAAAAATGTTATGACGGTGAGCAGAATACATGGTTCTCGTTTGACTGCTCATGTCTTTTACACCCTGTATTATATTTAGATAATTCGAACATCTTATTATTTAAAATTAAGTCCGTCTACCTTAGACCATTTAACACAGGACGTGGCATAGCGCAGATTTAGTACTGAAAACATTCTGCCGTTTTTCGCGAGGGGTGAGGCAAACACGCATAGCACACATTTACTCACTCGTGCACACTGTTGCAAAAATTGTAATCGCTATTATGAGCGCACACTCGCGGGCTCGGCTAACCCGCGTACCACCATATCGCCTAACGTTGTTATAACGTTGTTATAACGTTGTTTCTGTCGCAAAATTTGTAGATGACAAATTGTATTGTTATGTGAAACAGTAGTTTATTTGAATAGAAAATTACTTCCGTTTGATAAGCAACTCCTTTTTAGGATAACTTTAATGTTTCTGGTCGTCGTTTACAAGAAAACACTCCGCAACCAATAATTTTTACGAGGTCCGCTTAGCGACAGATACCAGTTCAAAACGGCGGTCAGTCGTCGCGGCGAACTAGTGTTTATAAGCTGACATGAACGTTTGTTCATGTACTTTGGCAGAGGGGAACGCGTTCGCCACGTCCCGTGTTAAATGGTCTAAGCCGTCTACCGAGCTACTACCGTCTTGTAAAAATAATAATGTTGGCAGAATTGCACGCAGTACAAATCTATACAAGTGTTACGAATTCGTAAATTGCCGTAGAAATCACGAGACAATAGAATGTTCAAGAAAGTACTCGAAGCTTCCAGAAGGGCCTCGACGAATGCGACGAGAAACTTCTAAGAACGAGGGGCACATGCGAGCAATAATGAACCTACAATCCATAGACATAAGGTTTATATTTTATTTCTGCCGTGAAGCAGTTCGCTGTGTTTCGGATTGAAGGGAAAGGTAGCCGCTGTAATTACTGGGCATGGAGGGCATATCATCTTAGTCCCCAGGATGCCAAACGCAGGTGTTAAGTGATTTACACTTAATATTGCAAGTGTCTATAGGCGGCGGTGACCACTTAACATCAGGTGGGCCACAAGCCTGTTTGCCATCTCGTAACATAAAAAAAAACTTTGCAAATACCTACGCATCGTATCAAAGTGAAATAAAAACTGTTGATTGGTTGGTTGAGTAACATCTATAATTTTATAAAATAAAAAAAAAAGATTTCCTAAGCTCATTATAGGACTTAACCGGCACGAAGTGTCAGTAATCCACCCACTACAGCATTCCCAAGGAGGGTCGGTGTCAGGTAGGCATCTAACTATGCCAAGACCTAAAGCTATATTGTAGGAAGAACAATAGTTACCCGTGCTCAGCCAGTCCCTGAGGTGAGTCTTGAATGCGCTCAGCCGGAACATGTAGTTGGTCTCCTCGGTCCATTCCACACGGTGCCCGGACTCCGCTGACACTTTTACCTGTATCACATCACATACGCCACCATTAGTCCATACTCGTCCACTGGTCACATAGGTCGGTGTTAAGTGTGTACGGTCAAAAATCCGGAACCCTGGTACAACTTTGTCTTAATCAAAGTGACTTATTGACTTGACAAAGACAGCACATGTGAATTCTACTGCTCGATAGTACGTAACAGTATAGTATTATATTATCTGTGGTAACACTATGGGAAACTGTCTGTGTTAGTGTGTTGGTGTTCATTCCGTTGGTGAAATTAAAAAAAACGTAAACAGAATTTATTCTTTGGAATATTTTCTGCGTTTACAAACATGCAAATAGATGTAAACTAGAAAAAATACACTGAAAAAAATCGACCTGCCCCAGGCGGGAATTGAGCCCAGCATCCTCTACAATCAACTAAATAAATAAATTTAACGCAGCCGCCCGGATTGAGGGGGATGCTGGGTTCGATTGCCGCCTGGGGCAGGTAGATTTTTTCAGTGTATTTTTTCTAGCTTTATAATTTATTCTTTAGCAAAATGCGCGCACGACCCCACACTCGGTCTTCTATCTCGATCGACAAAAACCGGTATCAACGGGCTTAACCTGTCGACGAAGCAGGGGAATAGCTAGATTATAATTTTAAGACCCTTGGACGGATTCACAGTTCCAGACTACTTTACTCTGCATGTAAAATAGTCGTTCCAAATCGAGTGTGTTGTTCTCCATATTCCTATACGGAGCCGAAACTTGGACAATGAGAAAGGCCGATCGTAAACGCAGACGCTTTCTGTTTTTCACACTGCTGAGGATAGGTCGAGATGGCGCAAAATCATCGCACAAAAGATGATACCACGGGAAGTCACGACCTTCATCACTAAGGAACACGACACGAGGAGGAAATCGAGTGCAGTGTAAAGTTCAGGGTGTATGTATAGTGTAGTAGTGTTACTTACTTTCTCTCCATTGATAATTTCCTCCTTAGTATGTGTCTCAGGAACAAAAGATTCATCGTTGACACTGTACCAGCCGGAGTATTTTGCTTTGTATATATAATCTTTTTTCACTAATTTGTTCTGAAAGAAAATGCGAATTGGAGCATAAATTTATAGCCATATTTAACATAAATAAATCTATGTAAAAGTCTTCTAATTTAAATTCTATATTTAATTAATGACTTCGCGATACATAGAGTTTACGCATTTTGCCAATGTCAACTGAAAATGGTGTAAAGTTACAATAGATTGAGTTAAAAGTGGAGTCTCTCAACACGTTTTTTTTGTGTCATTACAACAAAAACTCGGGAGAAACTCCCCTCTGTCTTCGTCATTTCACATTGGAGTGACAGAGACACTTCATTATTACGTTTCCTATATTTTTGTCAGCGCCCAATTAAGTACTATTCGCCGCTGAAAGAATGAAGATAACTTATTGTGGGTAGGCTTATTTTATTGGGACAAACAAGGGTGGGGCGAGACAAGGGGGATTCTTCCAGAATTCGCAATAGCGGAGCAAGACCTATTTGACGTGGGTATGGGAATCCACTGGATGTGGGCGGCGCAGTGTAGGAGTTGGAGATCCTTAGGGGAGGCCCTATATACAATAGTGAGGGCCTCTGTGCTGAAATATATTCGAGGCGCGAGGCCCCTGGTAAGGGGTAAGCTCGGTAAGGCGATGGTGGCTAGCACAGAACAAATAAAAGAGGTTAGAAGTCGTAAGTAGGCGGGGCGCGCGCGCGGCTAGTTATGAGTAAACACTCATATGCGATCCTTTTCGTAAACATTCGAAGAGGAAAAATATTTAAAAAATAAATCTAAAACACCGTCTTGTGATATTTTAACTGGCAGGAAGCAAAGTAAGACTCATAATCTTACTAATGGAGACATTTCTTTTCACCGGTAAGTACAAATATGTATATTAAATTGAAAAAATATTATGTCGCGAGTGGGGACGCAAGCTCTGGTATTAAAATCACTTGACGACTTCTAACCTCTTTTATCTGTTCTGTGGTGGCTAGCGTGGCAGTTTACCTCTCGCGCTAGCTTTCGCATTTGGACTCCACCTCTGCTTACCATCAGGTGGAATGGAGTCATTTGCTTGACCTTATTAAATGAAAAAAAATAGGCTATATTTTATTTTTAAAAAATACTCCATGTGGATGCAGTCGCCTACGGAGCGCTATAGTTGTATATAAAATTATCATTAACAGTAACTTACCCAAAAATGTCTTACGGCTCTCTTGTGTCTCTCCTCTGTCGTCCTGACGAAGTCTGTGTAGTCAACATTGAATTCTTTGAACAGATTTCTGTATTCAGCTGAAATGTTAGAGCAGTACTCTGGCAGAGGAAGGTTCGCTTTTGCCGCAGCTTGCTGTATCTTTGTGCCATGTTCGTCGGTTCCTATACATAAAGAAGTAAGTTTTATTAAGAGGCTGAATGATGAGAGTAACTGGATGGATGGAGGAGGCCGATGGTACCGGGGTCGTGGGTTCTTCGTAATCGGATGGGTACCGACAATTTTGCAACTCGATTTTCCATCGTGCTTCGGAAGGCACTTTAGACCTTGTCCAGAAGAGTAAATTCGCCGCGAATGTTTACGCGCGAACACATACTGAAGCTCAACGTGCGATTTTGAAACCCGCGCGAGCTTGTGCACGCAATGTATTGAGCCAGAGTACCTCGCCAACGCGTAGAGGTTCGCGGCAAATTCGCTCTTCTGGACAAGGTCTTAAGCTGGTGGTTCTGGCTGCCGTCGAAAGATAGCAGTCGTTCCCAAGGAGGGTTGGCGCCAGGCAGGCACACGGCCATAAAACCACATATGCCAACAACTATAGCGAGTATAGTCGATATCAAGACATACTCCAAAACATTAAAGCAGGGTTGGAGAAACAGAGACTGAATTAATTATTTAAACTGTTTGGCCTTGGTACATTTCGAACGTAGCCTTAATACAATATTTCAAACTGAACGTTTCAATATCAGTTTTACATCCTGTCCACATATTTTCCTTTCCTACTTGGGGGTACCTCGAAAATCATCTCCTCCGATACTTCGCTTAGTCGAGCATGACATCGCTCCCAACGAAATTAATTATCGTCGAAGATATACGCGAAAATTTTATTTAACTATACTATGGTACAGCACACATAAAGTTAAAGATTTCGCAAACCATTACAACCGAGCATACCAAAAATTAGTAGAGCCAGTTTACCTGTCTAAAAACTATACATAATTGTTGAAATACTAATATTTTTAATTTTGCTTTGCTATCTAAGATTGATGTAAACATTAAATCCTGTCATTGAGTGCATGAAGTACAAAAGTCTTAGAATTTTGTACTTCATGTATACAAACATAATACATCATTCTATAATCTTCTTTTAAAACAATGCATTGAGTGAAAAATACCTTTTTTGATTTGAAGCTACAAGAGCATTATATTTAGCTGTATTCCTGAGGGAAATTTAAATAAAATTTAAAAAAGAAGATTAAATAATATTTTTAATTAACCCTAGAACCCTACAGTTTTTTCCTACCACATTTTCCTACACTGGGGTGTCTGAGCACCCCAGACTTTGGTAGTTCATAATTTTTTAATGAAACAATTTTAAACATATATTTTTTTCGATTGAAATTGATACCAAATTAAAATAAAAACAAAAAACATGGAAAAAAAATTGGTTGTCTGTAAAGTCGGTTTACTGACGATAGTGAACGTGACAACGTCTTAAGAAAATACTGATGGAATGGTAGCATTTTTCAAAAGAAAAATTTAATTTCATTTGTTTAATAGATTTCGCATTATAGTATGTATAAACTTGTAATAAAATCTCTTTGGCTATACTATTTGTATCTGGCTGGTTTTGGTATCATTGAAAGTTTAAATTTTAAAGAACATAATTCCAAATTAGAGAATTAGATTCAGAGCGAGGTAACGCCGCATGACGTCATGTTTTTTCGTGCATGCAGCCGGCTCTATCGAATTATAAGACGTTGTCACGTCAAAAATTCCTGTCATGGATAAGTGGTGAGACGGGACTTGAACCGTGACTTTTCGCTTTCCGGGCGAGTGCTCTTCCAACTGAGCTACACAGGACTGTTTAGCTCAGTTGTAAGTACAGTAAAGTACTTACCAAACAACTAAATGGCAGGGCCCAAAAAGCAATATAAATGTAGGAAGACAAAAGAAAAGATGGGCTGATGACATAATAACCATAGCAGGAAAAAATTGGATGCATACAGCCAAAGATAGGGAGGGGTGGAAAAGAATGGAGGAGGCTTTTACCCACAACGGGACCACATAACAAAGTTACGGATTTTTTGTATAGTGTAAAAATTGTAATGTCGGAAATAAAGCTATAATAATAATAATTATTATTTATAAAGGTAACTTCATTTCTTTTGGTAACTCAGACTAATAAAAAAGTCAAGACATAGCTAATTGCACCCAAAAGTGAGGCAAATAATATGAAGACAATCCGGCAACATGAAAGATGGCTGCTCATCAGTCTGCCGCGCCACACGACATGAGTAAGGTGACATTGTCATAATAAATTATTAAATTTATAGCAAAATGTAATCATTTCAGTAAAAATATCTTATGACAAACAATTGATTTATTAGCTTTTAATTGCTATTACACCAAAATCGATTTTAGAATTCAGATGTGTATCATCTGAATTCAAAAATCTATATATGGACTTATTATATTTAAGCTTTTCCAAGGACACTGGAAACACAAAAGAACAGCTGTCTGATTTTGGTGTTCTGTTAAAATTTATCACTTTTATTCAAAATTAATTACCTGTGCTGAATATAACATTGCAATCTGGGTTTGTTAGTTTTTCAAAACGTTGGATTGCATCCGCTACTACTGCTGAATATAGATGGCCAAGATGAGGTGCTTAAAAACATAAATATTATAATTAGAACCTTAACGTTTATACATCAAATAAACTTTATGATATAGTATACAACAGCGATTAAATGAGGAAATACTGTTTTTGTTTAAGTTTCTGTTGCCATATTATATAGCACAAGGTGATGGAAGAGTTGATAAGGAAAGTAAACAAGAACTTAAGAAGTATTGGATCAACTTACCCGCATTAACGTAGAATATAGGTGTCGTAACATAAAATGGTCTTCTTTGTACCACTGACGAGAATAAACGTATATTTAACCGCATATTCAATATTTCACTTTATAAAATCAAGGGTTATGTTTTTAAAAGATATTATTTAATTAATTACTGCTTGCAGGTCTGGTTATGTATTACTCAATGTTATAAACTATCGACTTTTCACTGTTTTTCCCTCACATTGAAAAGTGCTATAAAAAAAGAGGGAAATAGAAAAAATTGCGGAGAAAAATGTGAAAAATACTTGAAAAATAACTAAGACCAAAATAACTTGGCCATAGAGTAGAGTACTTCACATAAATAACCATTGACAATTGACAGTATTGTTTTTTTGTTACAAGTAAATTGGTAAAACTGGAAGCCACACTAGCTATAAAAGATGAAGACAAAAAATTTATCCTTGTCTCTTCTTATTTCCTATTAGTCTGTGTCTAACTAACCACTCTAGTGGTTAGAAAGATATATCCATACGTAGATATACGTGCGTCATCATATTACTTGTGTGGAGAGTAAGAAAGAGACAGGTAAGAAACGGAAAATTTCAAAGGTTACTTGGTTTAAAAAAAGTTATCTTCAGTTTTTCTATTTATTTGTGTTCTCCAGTCTTGGACGTTATCTATCTCTAACTGGTCTGTGTCTGTGATTTGAATTTTTCTAGCTTTCTAATCTGTGTTTTCTAGTCTATGAAAAATTAATCAATGATTTGTTTTGATTGGTAAATGTGTAAAATCTAAAAAATTGCAATAAATTTTAAATAAAATTCCTACAAACTTTAATTGAAAGTATATTTTATTAACAACAAAATGTCTCACGGAAAAGTAGTATTGTTAGCGTGTGGAAGTTTTAGTCCTCCAACGTATATGCATTTGCGTATTTTTGGTAAGTATTCACACCACAAAACTTAGTTCAAAATATTTTTATATAATTATCATGTAATAAATACCTTAGGGCTCGTAAACTACTATATTTACCTGCGTTTATTTGTAATTTATTGTTTTTAAAAAATAGTTTCCCTATATCAATAATGAATTTAAACCAATACTTTATTGGTTGTTTACTTTTTTTTAATATTTTCTCTTGATGTTTCGGGATATTTTACTTTCTTACAGAATATAGAATGTTCAAAAGTATGAATTAATTTACAATTCCAAAATAAACAAGCTTTTACTTTATATTTTAAAAGTATTAAGTATTTCTATCCTACATAGATTTACATCTATTAGAAAAATAATTGGTTATTGTTATTTTCAGAAATTGCCAGAGATTATCTGCATTCTGCAGGGCTAGCAACAGTAGTTGGAGGTATCATGTCTCCGGTACATGACGCCTATGGAAAGAAAGATCTTGTGGCGGCCCATCACAGGTAAAAAAAATCTTCTTTGATTGGGACAATGTTCAAATCAAGTGATTTAATTTACCTACATATTTTTTTTCAACATTCACATCAATTATCTAGTTTAAAGTAAGTCAATCATTAAGGGTAAATATGCCTTCCATGCCCAGTAATTACGCTGGCTACCTTTCCCTTCAATCCGAATTACAGTGATGTGCTTCACAGCAGAAATAAGAAAGGAGGTTGGTACCCAGACAACCCTACATATGGGTCTACCTCGTGGCAGCAAGAAACATACTGAAGCCAAAATCTTAGCATATGCTCGTTTTAACATATTATTATGCTTGGCTAGAAGGCTGGCCCATTTATGATGCTTGGCTAGAAGATTCGGCCACTGGCCCAGCAAGCGCAGTCAATTGGACTGCGCTTGCGGGGCCGGTGGTCGAAGGTTGCCGAAGCGATTTGTGCGCCCCATGCGCTGCTGGTATATGTGTGACTACCTTTAGTGTGCCTTTTTACAATTATTTGTTCAAGTGTGTCTGCATTTATAATGTGTTTTTCTTCTGACGCATTTATCATCGTTTTTTTTGCGATGTCGGTGTTGGTCCCATAGCAAGAGTTGTTTATATTGACCTAGGTGAGAGGTATAAGTACCTATCAAAACAGCTTTGGCTTGATAGCCGCTAAAATTTCACCGTGTAGGTAATATGCGCCTCGCGGCATTCTCCTAACATTGTTCTCGCCGCTCACCACACCACTCGAAGCTGGTCATGGCCGAGCCTATATACCTAAAAACTACCAGATTAAAATGAATGAATAGATTAAAATAAAAATGTTAGTACCTAACTAATTTAAACTTGCACTGCTTCTGGCCTCCCTCTCTGCAACACGATGGATCTGGCACTCCAATCCATGGCAGGCTTTGAGATTTTGTGTCAAAGACCGTTATTTCGTAATTCTTTAAAAATGTGTACCTACTTACGCTCATATAAATGTGCGAATGTAGGTAATAACTTCTACATAGCAATTGCAGTGACAGCGTTTTGTAATTGGTTATAAACTTGAGTTATCAGATCTTGTTTTATACCTATCATAGATTTATAACGTCAGTAATTATAAATCCATGTTTAATATGCAACACTAGAAATTATTTGACGGACAAAAAAATAATAAATTCTCGGATAATAATTTAAAGAAATGTTTTTTATGATTTTCATCAATATAATGCTTTCGAAGATTTGCGCGAGCACTACACTTTGTAAATAAAACAACTTTTACAGACTTAACTCGCGTGTATTTAGATTTTACATTTTGTTATTACTGCCCGACGTTTCGTAACATTCGTGGTCATGGGAAGACTCATTCATATATATAAAATTCAAAGTCCTGACTAATTAACTGAGAAATCAACGCACAGCCCAAACCGCTAAACCTAGACTTGAAATTTTGTACATAGATACCTACAGTGTAGGCATTCGCTAAGAAAGGAAATTCCACCCCTAAGGGGGTAAAATGTCCACGCGGATGAAGACCCTTACTTACATATATTTACGAGTCCCGTAAACTTATTAAAAATATAGGTGACGTTGGTGAAATCAATCCGGCATCTGTCTCCTATCCTCATAATGGTCCAGGCACAGACAAGGAGAGTTATTTAATTGCTTAGTAATTCGTCATATTTTGTATACAAATATAGCTATCAGAATGAATGTGCAGTGTTGTGCAACTTCACAGCGATATCAACATTTACCTAACTAATCAATTATTAGTCTCCTTGAAATCTCCATTCAATATTACGTAGTCTATTTTCTTAATGATAACATTGACGAAGGTTTAATACAAGTTATCTTTATTTAAAATTTAGATTAATAGGTAACATTGAGACAAAATAATTCCTAGCATAAACCACAAATTTACATTTTTCTGGGTATCGAACATAGGACCTCTGTAACTAATTCCGGCGATCGAACCACGCAGGCAGTGAAATGTCATCCAAAAAATAAAAAATTCCTAACGACGTCTTTAAATTAGTCGCTTCGTTTCGCGCAACAGTCGTGCTTTGAAAATTCATATAAATCCTGCCGCGCGGCCGCAGCGCGACTAAAGCGCGACAGCCGCACTGTGAATTTACAAAGCACAAAAGAAGAAAAGAAGGTTTTAATTTGAAGGCCCTAAGGGCGTCACAAAAATATGTTTGGGAAAGTCTGCACTACTACACAACACTAGTAGTTATGTTATGACGCTGCTGTTGAGTTGGGCTCCTTGCCGCGCACGATCCGTTTTTTATCGGTTTTTTTGGCCAACATTAAAGGTGCCTCAGGTGCGTGGGGCGCGCTATAAGGACGCTTCTGTGGATCGCGCGATCAGTCAAAATGGAAATCTCTCAAAGTCGCCGTTTTATATCCCTTTTTTATAAAAAACATATTCCTTTTTTAAGTAAAATCAAAGTTCTTATTAACCATGGCAATTCGACGCTGCTGTTGTATACGAACGCCTCCATATTGAGCAAGAGTTTGGCGGAACTGAATATCACTGATCGCCAGTGGATCGTTGGAGTGTGTCTCAGGGATCAAAAGTTTTAACAATCTGAATTGCCGTGGTAAATAACAACCGTAACTTTGCTAAAATAAGGGATATTTTTATACGTAAAAAAGGAATATTGAACGGTGACTTCGAGAGATTTCTTGGCATAGCGCTCTCCACGCACCAGAGGCGCCTTTCATCTTGGTCAAAAAACCGACAAAACGGATCGTGCGCGGCACGTCCACACCGCACGCGCCGTTGGATCGCGGTCGTGCGTGCCGCGCGTCATTCGGAGCGCGTTGGATCGTCCGGTGTGACCTGGACCTAATGACACTGGATCGAGGATCGCTGGATCGTCCATCCAAAATGGATCGCAGGATCGCCGATCAAAAATGGACCCGGCTATTTGCAAGCGCGCGTGTCTGTACGGTGCTGTTCAAACGCGTGATTTTGAAATTCGACACTTGTTTACCAATGTTTCTTGCGCTATATTTAGGTACCTAATACACTCAGAGGCACAATTAACCGCCCACTTAAATTCCATGTAATTTGAAATTTTCGTTTTCTAATTTATTGTTACTTACTTAATTTATTATAAATTATTGGTGCCTAAATTGTTAGATCGTCTAATTTATTGCAGAACTACTTAAATAAAATGTCGTTTAACATCTTAGGTGTTAATTTATATAAAAAATATGCCACATGAGACGGGTGGGCGGTTAATTGTTTGCCTCTGTGTATTTTATCGCTACCGTTCTAGAATTTCTCATATCGATATCATTATCATCTTTACTGTAAAATCATGAAACATAACAATTATTTTGTTATCACACACTTTAGTATCTAATACCGCAACAATTAAAATTATTATTATGACGCATGTTATAAAAATAGTTAAGGAATAATAAGTCGTCACGAAGCTTCTAAGAATAGGACACAAACTTGCATTACGATCATGCTCCAAATGGGTTGAGGAGAGTTGCGAAGCTTTAGGTAACTACACATAAAACCACATCTGGCGGTATGGGGCATACAGTGCCTCAAAATGTGACAGTATTCCCTGTCGCCTACATAAAAGGGGCACCAAACCAAAAAGTAATAATCCTTCAGTAAACAAAGAAGCAAATGCCTACTACCAGGACAGATGTTACACTCAAAATCATCTCAGCAATCCGGGTTTAGGTAACATTTACACATAAAGTTAGACACACGCTTAGCAGAGCTGAACTCGCCGAAGAATTTGTTGCTCTGTAATTATATACAAGGTGTAAAAGACATGAACAGTCAAACGAGAACCATGTATTCTATACATCAAAATAAGACACATTTCAAAAAATAATTGCTGGGAAATGATTTTTATTTTTTGGTGTTAAAAAATGTTGCAAATTGTACTGCGCAACGTAGAGCGCTCAACTCGCACGCAACTCGCAAAAACGTGATATTTTTGCCAGACGGCGGCCCCGTTCGTTTGCGTCCGTGCACATCGAGTGAGCTACATTGAACGTTAGCGTTCAATGTTTTGAAGCCATTTTTTGTTATGAAATACTAATAAAAATTATAATGTTTCTTTGGACAATAATTAAGAAATAATGTTTAGAATATGTTTAATTAAAAAAATGAAAAAAAAAATTATGACTTTGACCTTCAATAAAATCGTAACTATCAATTTCCCAAGTATAGTCTGAAGGAAGAAAAATGTTATGATGGTGAGCAGAATACATGGTTTTAGTTTGACTGTTCATGTCTTTTACACCCGTTATTGTGGCCTGCATGTGTCTCAGTGCTATTTGCGTTTGTGCACGGCCAAAGATGTTGTGGACTACATACGGGTGAAGACCAATTTCATCCTGAGGGTTGAACGTTTGGAGTCCCGTCACCGAGTTAACTTTAACTCGTTTGTGGCGAGCGTGCCGACAGAACGACTGCAGACGTTCCTCAAGGAAGATTTCTGGCCGAAAGGTGTTGTCTTTCGGTGCTTTAGAGGACGACTACTGGCCACAGCGCCGTACGCCATGAGACGCAGAAGATAGTGCCTAGTGTTATTTAGATAATTATAATATTTATATATATGTTAGTTTTTAAGGTATATGTAATATGGGCCTAATGTTTTATGTTTTGCACATTTTATTGTTGTCTGAAATAAAGAATTATTATTATTATTATTTTACTACACCGTACGACTGCATGCAGGCCACAAGTTTTACAAAATGTTGTTTATATGGGGTTTTATCACTCCAACCCGATTGGTCCTGCGTTACCCGAATCCAGCGGCTTCCCGCGACCCTTAGCGGGATCGTCGTACCACCTTCCTCGACCTAGCAAAGCTGCGTGCCCTGCCCGCTGCCACTTAAGGTTCTCGATTCTTTGGGCTATGTCGGTGACCTAGGTTCTCATGTGGATCTCATTTTTATGCGACTACGGCGAACCCAAAAAGAAGGTTTATGATTTTAGCAGTCTTTGTATGTATGTATTTACGTATGTTCCGTAGCGGCTAAACTATTCATCAGATATTGATGAATAAAGTGTGATTTGATTCGTTATTATGGTCCGGGTAACATAGGCTACGTCTTAACCGACAATAGGAGGAGTCGATTTTACCTCGTAAACCCCGATTTGATTCCTTTCTGTTATTTTACGTAGTAAAAACTGGAACCCAGCTTTTTTAATACATAAAATCTTTAAGATTACTTACTTACATTATTATATTTACATTAGAATATGTATAAAAAAAGTGGAATAATTTTGTGCGCAGTTCGTGCGGTGCGTAGTTCTATTTTATTCTTAGGCATTTTCATTACTAATGTTTTAATACTCTTGTTGTAATATAGCATCTTTAAATATTAATTATTACCCATGACTTTTTCACACAATTACAGGATAGCAATGCTGAAGCTAGCATTAAGGTCGTCATCATGGGTCAAGGTGTCAGAGTGGGAGTCGCAGCAATCTGGCTGGACGAGGACGAGGCTCTCGATGCAGTACCATCAAGTAAGCTCATTTTTTCTTGGTAGGGCAGCCTTGATTTTCATTTATCTTAGGTCCACAGAGGCGTCGCTTCATAGACGCGTAGGTATTGGTCATTAATAGTCATTATACGATTGGTGTACGCTTGGTTGCAGCTTAGTTATATACAAAACTGTTTTTTTTTCGAGGAGGTCAAATGCTTTTTACCCACACGGAGGCTCCGCCACAAGGAGGCTCCTCAGCGAGTGGGACTCCAGGTATATACAAAACTATGAAACACTGTCGATGGCAGCGATGCGTGACTTTACCGCTCTTAAAACTATTAATAGTTTTGTATGTACAATTGACAAAGTTTGCGGTGTTCCACCTGTAAGCGACGATTGCGTGGCACTGACGTGTCTAATTGACAGAGATTCGCACCCTTATTAGGGAGGCGGGTCGTCTGGCAACCGGATTGAGCCAATAAGAGCAGACGATGTCGTCGGCAACGCTTAAGCTAAGCGTCCACCTTTCGGCATCTTACGCATCGGACGCATTGTGTCAAAGGACCGCACTATTCTTTGTATAGAAAGTCACGTAAGTGCGTCCACCAATCCGCATCGGTCGGATACGGATCGGTCGAATCTGCTCATCGGCAATGCCGACGCCGTGGCTTCGAGAGGCAACTTTTGCGATGCGTGCCGATGACGTCATTCGGAATGCCGGTCAGATGTTCGCGGCCCGTGCGCTCTCTCTGCATTCTGCCATTTGCATTTGCCTTTTCCTTGGTATTTTCTTCCTCTTCTGCTAAAACACAAGCGATGACGAATTGCTCTACTTCACTTTTATGTCACAGACACATTTCGCACGACCGAATGAAGTGGCGTCGGCAATCCCATTGCTGGTACTTAGTTGCGTCGGCACGCTGCCGATCAGGTGGACGCATTGTTAAAAATTAATACGTTTGATGCGATGCATACGAAGCCGAAAAGTGGACGCTTAGCTTAAAGCGACTGCTCGGAGCAGGCGACCTGCAGACGCGGAGTGAAGACGTTGCTCTGACACTGTACCTAAGCTGAGTAGGTGTACATCAAGCGTATAATGACTAATACGCGTCTATGAAGCGACGCCTCCGTGGATACCTAACACTAACACTTAATGGTAAGGAATGATGCGGCCTAAGATGGAAGCGAGCCACACTCGGAACCTTGTATGAAAAAAGGGCGATGCACTACGGTTCGTAGCCGATCCGTAGCGTTCTTGGTAAAAAAGAGGCGTACCCTTTCCGAGATGATAAGTGTGTGTGTTAATCAATCACAACAGCCTCTATAATTCGACCCACTGCTGGGACACAAGGCATCTCCTTGCTATCGAAGGAGGTTTAGTCTGTTATATGATGAACAATCTGGTAAAGCCGATGGGTTGTTGTTAATAACATATTATAGCCATGGTCTGAAATCTGAAACATTACGAATTGCACCAGTCCATATCGTTCCTTATTACACCACAAGACGACGTATGTCTAAGGGCTCAGTTCACACATAACGATGCGACGATCACGATGCGACGTCGTATCGTGTATATCTACGATGATCAACGTAAAAATTCACAACACGATATCGCAACGTGCCATGACGCACGGCACGTCTCGTCGTGATCGTAGAAACTCAAGTGGATTCTTAATTTTATCGAGATTCATTATTGCGGCACTATATTGTGTGTGTATTTGTTTCTTCTTTATACGTCTCAATACTGACAGGAGGTGAACACGTCTAGTGCGATCCATTTTTAACTGCGGCAACAGTATGTCTAAAGAACCAAATACATTTTTTTTTTTTGTAAGACTACTGCAGTTTGCCGCTGATGGCATTCACTGCTCCACCGGATTTTTTGAGAAGGCGAAAACCTTGGGGGGTCCTCAAGCCTGTAGGGCGGACGTTCCTAGGGGATTACTGGGCGACCGAGCATCTCCCCCATGGGGAGTCTCTCGACCGCCTAGCGTCCCTAGGTCGACCGGATCGGAAGGGAGCGACACGCCCGAGGGTGCCTCTAAAGGCTCGGACCTCGGCTCGGGCGCATCGGGTTGTGGGGGAACCAAATACACAGCCCTAACAATCGATCTTATAGGACACACTCAACGGCCACACATCCCCGATATCAACGCCAGAACCAGAGCCGCCGGCTTGGCTCCCGGACGACATGCTGAACGTCAATACCATAGACGAGCCAGACAACTTGATGGACAAACTGAACAATGGGGACTCTAGCAGAATTACGGTGAAGCTGCTCTGTGGCGCTGATTTGTTGGAGTCCTTCGCTACACCTGGCCTGTGGTCCGACGAAGATGTGAGTAGGCCTTTTTATTGTAATTACAGGGTCGGTAGGTTGTTTGTTTTTTAGGGTTTTTGGCTTGGTATTAAGTCCTTTGAGCCATATCTTCATTTCTTTGTCTTATTTCTTGATGTTTGCATTAAAATATGGGCGTCACACATTTTAATGCATCTAGGGAGTGCTTGGAAAGAAATGCATAGCAACAGACCTCATGATGGTGATTGATGAGAATTGTATAGTGGGATTTCCAACCTCTATACAATTCTCAACGTTATACACACAAAACCTTAATTTTAATGATTCCTCATAACTGTTGTTCAACATGGATGCTTATGCATCGAAACGACACCACTTTCACTGCACAAAATCTACTCCGAAGCAATTTTGAATTTATGTGTTTTAAAACTGATTGAAATGGTGCCTCTTAGTCGTCAACTAGCGGTCGGCGAGCCGTAAGCGCGCCGTTGCCTAAATTCAAGCAATAAACAGTGTAAATGGGCTACACACTCTTTACAATGTAACAACTTATGATGTACTTTATGTATCCTCCAGATCGAGATGATAGTGGGCCGGCACGGGCTGGTGGTGGTGTCTCGTGCGGGCTCCGATCCCGGCCGGTTCATCTACGAGTCAGACATGCTTTACAAATATAGGGTGAGATACACAAACGTACACACTTATATCACTTGCAATAACATGAACAAAATTCACGGTGTACCACTTGTAGGCGATAATCGTATGCTGCTGACGTGTTTGATTCGGCGGGTCGCCTAGCAACCGGTTTGAGCCAATCAGAGCAGACTATGGCGTCGGTCACGCCAGAGCCACTGCGCGGAAGCGACATGCGCAAGCGGAGTGACGACTTATTGGCTGCGCCATATTACCACAGTATATCAAGAACAGTAGTTTATCTGCGGGCTGTCGGCGAGTTATTAGCCTACTCTGCATTGACGCTAGGGCTATCGTAAATGTGCCGGGCCGGAACGAGCGGCGAGCTAATGTGCAATGACATAAAAACGCGCGATCACACCGAGACCACCTTATGCCCCCATATTTTTATGTCATGTGTGCGTCACAGTGCGTGCGCCGAGTACGCACGCACACATTCTAATAGATAGCGGCCAATTTGTATGAAGACGTACTACTGTTCTTGATTTACTGTGATATTACGCTATTATTCTATTGGCCGGAGTAAAAAGTGGGCGGAGCTTGGTGCAAGGCAGTCGTTGAAAAAGAGTATGTTTGGGAACACTGGGAAGTCTTGCGACTGTATAGTATTTAGTCGACAGAGTTATAGACGACGGCGGACGGAAATTCCATAATAGATTTAGAATTTCAACCTTATACCGTTGCCATAGAGAGTTCGAAGATTAATTAAATTACTAGAGATCGGCCAACTATGATTTAAGTCGACTAGTCGCATTGCCAAATCAAATTATAGTAAGTAAAGAATGAAATATATAAAAACAAACACGCTTGGCGCTTTTCGCCGAGTAGTTCAAAAGAGGCCTGAAGAAGCACCTTGCAGGTCGGCAAAGCGAGATGGTGCTTTATCTCTCGCACTAGCTACTTTCGCATTTGGATTCCGCTTCTACTTACCGTCAGGTGGAATGGAGTCATTTGCTTGACCTTTTTATTTAAAAAGTCGCCGATTATAAAACTTGATGCTTTATTGGTTTTCCGAACTAGTAAGCTCTCTGGGCTAGTATGTATTCAGAGATTGTCACTGTCTCGTATACGTTGTATTGAGGAAGTCTTGTAATCGTCAAAAGCATACTCGAGTTAAATCTCGATGTGGCGATTTTTTGATGATTTTTTGGACCTCCCTGAGTCCAAAAATACCGTTTTTGGAATTATGTCTGTGTGTCTGTGCGTTAGCACGATAACTCGAGTATGCTTTAACTTATTGCAACCAAATTCAACATGCATGTATGACATCAAAATATAAGGTTTCTATCAACTTTTGAGTCGTCGATCACGAAAGTTAAGCAACCAACTGCGCGGTCGGCACTCGGATGGGTGACAAATATAAGGTTTCTATCAACTTTTGAGTCGTTTCCGGTATACGAGAAAGTCAAGGAGAGACCACTGCCGATTTTGTGTTTTGCGAGTTATGCTGCCCGCCCACGTCCGTTAGTCGGTGACCGATTTTTTGTAGCTGAAACATGGAACGTATTGATTGCAATAGTGAAACGCACATCTCTTACAAAAAGTCAGTCAGAAAATGTACTTAAATTACAAGATTTGAAATAAATACCCTACTGTCGTTCCTACAAAACGTCTGTCATGGGCTATTCTGCTTTACGGACTAGTTGTCATTCTAGACTAGTCTACTTACCGGTACACTAGTCGACTAGTCGGATTTCCGGACTCGTCTGCTTACCAGACTCGCTTGCATTCCAGACTAGTTTGCCTATCTCTAGTAAAAACCTATTTTGTAACAGTAAAGCAATCTCAAATTACTCATCTCACGCCGTTCCAGAATAACGTGACCTTCGTAACTAACTACATAGCCAACGAAGTGAGCTCTACAGTAATTAGACGGCTAGTAAGACGCGGAGAGAGCGCTAAATACCTGACAGACGACGCGGTCTTAACTTACATCAGACAGAACAGACTTTACGGAGCAACGCCTGGTGTCACGTGAGTGTCGAGTCTATTACCATTACATAAGAGCTAGTTTTCACTGAAGCGTAGTTTTCATGCGAAAGAAAAATAATCTGTAAGAAGTTCTCACTGTCAGCTTAAAATAATCTTTATAAAAAGGTACTTCATACAAATATTTGGTTCTTTAAAAATCATCATCTCATTGTTGGTTCAGTGAAAAAGCAACTTAACATCAAAGTGTCCTTTATAGCAATATTAATTGCCTAATACTTAAATGCTTTTTAGTTAAGAGGTTGCTTATAGCGGTTAAACACGAGCTTTAAGCGGACTCGGTGAAGCTTGAGGATCCAAATATCTGAAAGGGTGTTATTGTCCTATGACAATTTTTTTGATATTAGCTGAGGATATCGATTGCAAAAAATCTTCAGTGATATCCAGCTCCAATAAGTAGATAATAAGATACAGTTTGCAATGCTTTCTTTAAGTAAATTTTAAGAATACCATATTTGATAGGTAGTCCCAGTTCTTTTTTCTGATAGCCAAACTGGTTTAGATTCCTACTTAATAAACGTATATGTAGTAGATATACTCAGAAAATTTTGCAAACTTCTGTAATTCTTTTATTTGTGGCGTACTGTATGATTCTCTTTGCACCTTTATATTGATATATTTACTTTGTGATCGCGAATACATGTTGAGTAAAAGAAATAGTAATGTATCTATTATTCTCTTGCAATGTCAGATTTCTATACGTAAATGACATTTCTCGAATATTGTTTTGAAATATTAAGCTGTAAGAATCGGTTAATTTTTAACCTCATTAGATTTTCTAAAAGGGGAACTTCTCTAACACAGTAATGTAGCTAGTATTCTCTTGCAATGTCAGATTTCTTTCACTGACTTTTTGACAGTAAATTGTTGAAATATGAAGCTGTAAGAATCAGTTATTTTTTAAACTCATTAGATTTTCTAAAAGAAGTACTTCTCTAACACATCAGTCGAATTAACTCCTTTAAATTGTCTCTAAATTAAAACTGGAATTTGGGTTGGGTTTTATGCAGTCGCTACTATTTCTAATTTCCACTATGGCATTGACTCGTTTGGCTATCAGGAACCTCATACTTGTACTAACTTTAATGTAAACTGTACAGAAATAACAAACTCTAACAAGCTATCTCTCCACACGCTTCCCGGGAACAGTGAGTATAACATTATCAATGATTTACTAGCCAATTACGAAAAACGCTCACCCCAAGACGTAATTATGACGTCTCCCGAAGAGACCAGTTTCAAAAATATACTCATCTCTATTAGAGATAGACCTTCGATTATAGACGAGACTATCACAGTTAAAAGAGCAAGGAAAAGCAACTTCCTCATGCCCAATTTCCAAACTGACTCAGTAAGTCCAGTGAACGATCCCATAAAACCGAAAATCGCGTACGTTGACAAAGTACCCTCAAACTACGTACCGGGTAAAGCGGTGAAGATTGTCAGCGACGGAATTCAGCATACGGTTGAAGATGAAAAGGTAAGTCTTGGCGAATCCACCTTTAGGTCACTCGATAGTTACTTAGCGAAAGACGACGCAGACTTTGACATTTACAAACGTAGAGTTAGCGAGAGTAACGTCGAACAGAATTTAAGCATCAATAACGTTGTCAAGAAACGTTGTTCGTCGACGATTAGGAAGTTAAAACCTGAAGATATAAAGAAGAGTAAATCTGAAGTCAGCAAGCTGTGCGATAAAGTTAAAAGCATTAAACTTAAAGATAATTCTGGTAGGAATTATAAGACCAGGAGCTGTAATGATATTGTCAGGTTGATTCTTACTAAGCACGGTATTCATGTTATTAGCGACACCGAAGCTATTGTTTAGGTCAGATCCGAGATGATTCCTATTGAGGATAAGGAAATAAAGACGTGTACTAATTCTCAGGGCAAAACGCCTGTAAAATTCGGATTTGATTTCCAACAACCCAATTGTGTAATGTCATCTAAAGTAAGTAATCACAACGGAAAGTTTTCTAACATTATTATGGTATTGTTCCATTAGAACTTCATTGGTGCAACCTTTAAAACGTTTGATTGATGTTCAAACGTAATGAAATGGTAAAATAGTCGTTTGGTTAGTGGTGTGATTTGATTAAGTTGAGTTCTTGTTGTATTTCAGTTTCAGTTCTAACTTAACATAACAAATTACCTGTAAAAATAATCTATATTTCTTTATAACAATGCAATGAGTTAAGTTAGAATTAGCACTAGAAAATGACAAACTTCTTTCGCTCAGTTGGCGACATCAATTAAGAAACACGTCAATGCAATATTTAATAATAAACTGGATCATGACATGAGCAATAGCTTATTTTAAATATTACCTATAGAAAAAGGAAAATCTAATAAAAAAAGTTGCCAAATTTTTGAGTATTTCTAAATTAAGTTTATTTCTATAGGAAGATTAATTCCGAAAATCAAATTAGTGTAGTTAGAGTAAAGAGTAGTCAGATAGTGATTCTAATTCTGAAGGCTTTTATTTTCATGTTTTGTTCACATTATTCTTTTTTTATATTGAAAGAAAGGAACAAAAACCTTTTGGTATTTAATAAAAATTGGTTTGAATGAAAAATTGATGTGATTTGAAATTTTCAAAGAATTTAGTATAGTGATATGATGAGATGTTATAAAAGAATAAAAAATCTTATACCAGTTAGGGTAAATTTTTCCAAATTATTATGATATCAAAATTGATTTTGTAAATCAATCAAAAGTAAGTATTACTTGGAGACTTAAAATCTTTTTGACGGATTTATCGATGCAATTATAATAATAAGTTATATTGTAACTTAATTCTTGTGGGATGATGAGTAAACGATGGCTGCTTGCACTAGAACTGGGCGAAATAGCTAAGAAGTGCTGAAGAGGAAATCTACTGTCCTTGTTGGAAAAAATTAAAGATTACAGCGGTTAAAACCAAGGAATGTTTGTATTAATCAATTATAGTATATATTATACAACGCACCGCCCGGATTGCGGAAGATGCTGGGTTCGATTCCCGCCTGGGGCAGGTTTATTTTTTTAGTGTATTTTTTCTAGTTTTAATTATTCCATAATCAATTATAATTTTATAGACGTTCGATGGAGCGTCTATAGGGATAGTGCAGTATAGGGGTATTAGGGAAGAAAATTAGCGTCTATAGACTGCGATGGCTGCTTACTACCAAGCAAGCCACAGGCTTGTCTGCCAACCGATAAACCCAGGTGTAGGTTTCACATTAATATTCGTTCGATTTTGTGAATGAATGAACAAAGTTTAAAGAACGAACGATATTCTAATGGTAGATTTGTTCTTCGGTCAGGTAAGCACCATTTTAAATGGGGAGTAAAAAATACTCTTTCTTAAACAAAAAAAACTCAATTATTTAATATATAGGAAATTACATCATCATCCCACAAGAAAATTAATCGTATTAGAACTATCAATTAGAAAAATTAAAAGTATTATGAATGTATATTTCCATCATAAATGTGTTAATAACATGTCTTTAGAAGTATTAATATGGGAATTTAAATGATTGGATATAAAATTAGTACATACCTACTTAAATGTTTCTTAATAAATCAAATTAATAAAATAACAAAAAAAGTAAAAAAAATAATTAAATTATAATTAGCCAAATATTTCTATGTAGATAGATGTTGTAACATGTATATCTAAATGATAATTGCTCCGATTCTCAGCTACAATTGTGAAACTCAATCCCTCCGAAACATTTTCAAATAAAATAGTTTAGGTTGTCTTGCAATGATTAGCTGCTAACCCATATGGCATTTTTCGTGGCAATAGTCGGCTAGTTGACACTAAGGCCCTATCCGCACAGCGATAAAATATTCGCGCGGAAATAATCCCGCACCGTATCGCGTTGAATTTGCATCAAACCACAGATTTTTTTTCGGATGTGCGGATAGTCCTATAATAGTCCTATAAGATCCCATGTGTCACAGCATTTTGCGAGAAAAAAACACGCGGTCAAATATCGCTGTGCGGACAGGGCCCTAAAACTGTAAGAGCGATAGGACATGGCGTAATGTAAACGCGCCGATGACGCGCGTATATGATTCGAACGCTACCTTGTAACCTAAGCACACGGGGCGATTATGAAACGCTCGTCTACCAGATACAGCGCAACAGACGCGCTGTAGTTCCATTCGCGGGTTCTTCTCCGCTCCTTTTTTTATTTATTTATTTGGTTTGTCAACAGCTGTTACAATAAAACATAATAAAAGATCAAAGCCTAATTAACTTTTAACTAATTGCACAACCTATTACAGTCAAAGTAACATCTAAATACCTACTCTTACAAATTATCACAATAATATTATAATAGCATTACATACAGGGTGTAAAAGACATGAGCAGTCAAACGAAAACCATGTATTCTGCTCACCGTCATAACATTTTTCTTCCTTTAAACTATACCTGGGAAATTGATAGTTACGATTTTATTGAAGGTCAAAGTCATAATTTTTTTTTTCATTTTTTTATGAAAACGTATTCTATACGTTATTTCTTAATTATTGTCCAATTTTTTTTAGTATTTCATAACAAAAAATGGCTTCAAAACGTTAGCGTTCAATGTAGCTCACTCGATGCGCACGGACACTAACGAACGGGGCCGTCGTCAAGCAAAATTATCGCGGTATTGCGAGTTGCGTGCGATTTGAGCCCTTTACATTGCGCGGTACAATTTGCAATTTTTTGTAACACCAAAAAATAAAAATCATTTCCCAGCAATATTTTTTTTAAATATGTCTTATTTTGATGTATAAAATACGTGGTTTTCGTTTGACTGTTCATGTCTTTTACACCCAGTATATAACTGATTTCCCTTTAACTTTTTACGTATCTGATGTCCTAGTTAAATGCGCAAAAATTAACGTACGGTTTTTACCGATCGAGTTAGAAACATCAATAATATCAATATAAGCATTATACAAATCACACAAACGTGGAATCGGTGAATGCCGTCCCAGCTTAGTCCTTCTATTTGGAAGTGAAAACAATTTATCAATGGTGTTACGTGGATAGCGGAAGGGAACCTTGAAATTGATTTCTCTAAGCAATTGCGGGCAGTCAATGTTGTTACTGAGGATTTTAAGAAAGAATGTAAGGTCAAGCAACACTCGTCTGTCCTCCAAATCTATCATTTCGAAACGCTGAAGCCGATCTCTATAACTCCTAATCCTTTTAGCTTCACCCTGTGCAAAAGTCAAGTGCCATAAAAATCTCTTTTGTAAGCGTTCAATTCTAAGTACGTGTGTCGCGTAATGAGGCCGCCAAATCACAGATCTATATTCTATTCCTTTGTACGTGTACGCGCTTTTGCTTTGCTTCAAACAGGCGTATACGCGTTTCGTGGGCGCATTTTTTGTCATCATTACAAAAGCAACAATCAACATCTACGGTGATGAAACGCGCGTCGTCGGCGCGCTTAAAATACGTCGTGTGCTATCGCTCTAATGGCTCTGCGCAGAATTTCGACATACGTCACCTGCTTATAAATAAACGGACAAACAACATTTTCATACTGCGTAGGTACACATTATATGAACGATTAAAGTTAATCAGTCAGCTAATGGGTCCAATGTGTAATGTATATTCTTCTTGTCTTTCATTTCTGGTGGAATCTCTACTAGCGAGTGTACGCCAATAGTTCGCTGCTAGATAATTTCGGCAAGCAAGGGTCTATACGAGAACTGTACAAATTGTTGGGAGTAAGGTTTATCTTTTGGCTCTTCAAAAGCCACTCGTAATTGTTGTCCACGTACACCAGCCAATACTCAACCTATTTTTCCACTGCTGCACAATAAAACGCAACAATTTTACGACCATTATCAATAACATACTACTGCTAATTTAAAAATATAATAAGATTTCAAGCCGCGTAGAATGGGCTAGCGGGCCGCAGGTTGAGTATAGCTGATATACACAGTTGGAGCATTGCGTGCTTAATGGAAATATCACTATCCCAAAACATTTAATTACCTATGTATTAAATATCTTCTAATTTGAATTCACTTCATATCTATCTAAATGATAGATCCTAACCGATCCAAAAATAAATTAACTTATTAAATTATGAGATCAAATATTGTCCTTTCTTTCTCGTGATTCAATATGTAGGAGTTGTTTTATCGGTTGTGTGAGAATCGGTGTCAATTATATCTTAATAATGTTGTAAACTAAATTAATGATTCTCTCTATTCAGAGATTATATCATAATTCAGAGATTACTCTGCTGCACAAAAAAAGTTGTGACGTCATTCACTTTAAATATTGATGTTATATACAAAAATAAAATTAAATTCAGTAAATTTCGCTTAAAATATATATGGGAAATCTCATCGGCTGACTGTATGAAACTTTACGCTCAAAATATACTTCCTGTAGACTTATTAATTAATAAGCTTCAAGAGAATTATCTGATACTTGGAATATGTTCATATTATTTTGATTTACTATAACACATACATGCGCATAATCAGAAAAGGATTAAGAATTAGGCAACATTTAGATATACTTACACATAATAATAATAAGCAGGCCGGGTTTTAGTATCGTGGTTATAAAAATTGTTTTGGTTAAAGATCAGCTACCTTCCACCAATCTTTTGTCGTGATCCAATTTGAGACCTAAACTTAATAGAATCGTTAAACTGAGTCGCGTAGATAGTGTCTTAGTACGAATACTATGACGGACGCTATCTACACGACTCAGTTTTGGCTCTACTTTCGACAGCGATTCAGTTCAGAGTGACACGCTCATCTGTCATTTTAATCGTTTCATTCTATTCTTAAATATAGAATGAAGCTTGTAAAAGCGTGTTACAATTAAATAAATTAAGCGTGTAAAATTAAATTAAATTAAACTAGAGTATTCTTAAATATAAAATAAACAAAAATAACATTCAAATAAAACAAATATAATGGTTATTGAAAAAAAAAATACTAAAGACGAGGCTGTATGGGCGTTGCCTTCCTTACTGCTTCTTTTACCTACTTGCAGATTAGTTGTCTTGTGATTAAATGAAAATGACAAATGAATGAATTAGGTACTATTCGGTAGAAGCAAGGTAGAAGTAACATTCTATTTGCCTCCGATTAACTTGTTTTTAGAATTTCCCTCTTCCAGTAATAATTGGGACCTTTTGCGTCCGATAAAGCCCTCGGTATTACAAGGACCCGCATCCCGTCATTATGAGGTTATTGGTACTCATTTGAGTACCGGCCTCCCAAGAAGTTCCTACCCCTTTTTTGATCAGAGATAAGCTGTAGTCTTGTACTGGAATACAGATTATTTTTATTTAGGAGACACCGTTAATATACTGCCTACCCTCGTTAGCTAGAGAAATATATATTTTTGTCTTTTTCTGTTTTGTATGTCACCCTTATGGTAGAAGCATAGTATACTATACTTAGTATGTAAGTTCCGATACGTACAGATGATTGTCTTGAAGCTTATTTTAGGATGGGATTGATAAGACATTTTAGAAGTTATTATATTTATATATTTGTAACTCCTAACTCTATTCACAAATAATCGAAGGTATAAATGTCAAGTATTGAAAGCTAGACGGTCATATTAAATATATGTTAAAGATTCTAATAAGAGTGTTTATGTAAATGGCAAAATCTAAAGTATGTAAAGGGTTTTTTTAATACATTCTCACGCTCATGCTCACTATATAGACCGGGTTGGGTAGAGCTTTATATCTGACAGTATGGGCCATACAGTACTCTAAAATAGTATGAAGGTTGCTAGCCTATCGCGTAAAAAATTTAAGTGGCCAAAAATGCTATGTACAGTCGACCAAATTGAATCATGACCCACCTTAAGATCATTTTCCTACAGTCACTCAATACAAAGTAGGTTGAAATTCGCTTGAACATACATTTCTTAAGTAACGAACCTGTTATCAATTTATTAGACACTGACATTGTCTAATAAATATGGCCTTTTAAAATTTTTTCAACTACTACTTGACATCTGACACATAACGTAATTTTATTTTTAAAAATATAATAGTTATTCGTTTTTCTCAATAGTGAAAAGAGTTTAGATTATGAACGGGATCTTATTTGAAATTCTAATTGAGACTTTAGTGCATTGATAACAAAGATTAAAATTGCATAGATCTCTGACCCGTAATGACACATTATTATTCATATTTAAAACGTACTAAGTGCAACACGCATGATAGCGAAGAAAACTTAACTAAATTTATGATTGTAAAGGAATGATCGGCCAAGTGGGTCATGATTCAGTTGGTTCGACTGTACTTATGGATGTTTTAAAGTATTACCAATTTTCCGCTTGTGATATTAAATTCAGTTCAAAATCTAACAGTGTAATTTTAGTGTCTATATAAATAGAGTATAATACTCAAATGAGTATCGCAATACTCTTTTGAGTATTTTAATAAAATTCAAGCAAGGCTTCGAATATTTGTGAATACGTAATATTTGACCTAATGTACCCTCTGTGATAGTATTTTTGAACCTTTTATCGAATTGTAATATAAATAACCGATATAGCTTGCTTAATCTGAATAATCTCGCTTAATATTAATTTTCGTAACATTGAATGTTAATAATAATTTAATGTTTGTGTTTTATACTTTTATTCATCATTATCGTTTATTCACTTCGTGTTTTATTCTCAAAGTAATTTTAATTCTCTTTTAAATTGATTTATTTGTTAACGTAAAGTGTATTCTTAATTTGCACATTCGTAGCTAACTTAATTTTTTGTCTGAATATCGACATTATGTTATACCTCATAACAAAATTCAATGTTACCAAAATTTAGGTATACTTCGTAACAAAATTCAATGTTACCAAAATTTAATTACTATGTGACCTGATTATTTGGTCCTAAATTATTTAGCCTACTGGATTCCACCAAAAAAGCATTATTACAAGATCTTTGACTGATGAATAAAATCTTATTATTCCTAAAAGTTTATAAGTATTTTGCAGGATAATTTTAAGAATTTAATTTTTTTTTCTTTCCATGTGTTTGCATTGCATTGAATTTGCATTCAATTTTAAATCACTTTGCGTTATTAAAAAAAAGGTTTACAATTTAGGTGTCATGAATAAGTATAAGTATTGTGTAAATTTAAAGTTTATTTTGATTGTTATGACGTTAATATAGAATTATTTACATTAAAAATAAACTATTATTAAGTGGGTACATAAATAATGTTATTTTAAAAATATTCGATTTGAAAACGGATTTCATCGAAATTAATTTAATATGTAATCGTATGGGATTTGTTTTTTCAGTTATTTTTTTATTACTTGCCTTAAAACTAATTAGCAGCATTTCTCTTGCAAATATTTATTTTAAGCATTTTTTTCAGATCTTCAAATAATTTGAGAGTATTAGGAAAAATCGAAAACTGTAATTTAAATAGTGACGATTTTACTCATGTTAGATGCAGTTTTTTTGGTGTTAAAAGTATCGAAAAGACTTGTTATTTGTTGCGATTTTTTTCAATACTCGGTATTCGTTAATATTTATAGTTTCAGATAATTATTGTATGACATTTTATTGTAGTTTAGTTGAATGTTTGACCTGTTGGATGTCCCCCTTTATTTTTTATATTCATGCATCTCTTGGCCTTCTTTATTTATGGGTGAAGCGGTTATGATAGCATTTTTGATACGAGTAAAATTTAATTACCTACTAACTGTCTCGAATTAAAAAAAAACACGATTTTAATGCCATCTCAAATCGCCCTCTATGAGAATAACTGATCGAGAACGTCGCATCTTTATATCTAGCGCGCGTGCACTTACATGATCGCCTCTTGTTAATTGATGCAAATTTACTCTGTGCCAACATCCCAAATACCTTATAATTTCTATGGCAGTATATTTATTAGCCGTTTAGCTTTGAATATAGAATGCGACCATAGCCGCTCGCCGTTCCCTTCCGCTAACTGTGTGTCTATGTGTGCGTAGGGAGGCGGCTGCGCGTTGTAGCTGACGTGTTGCGCGCGTCGCGTCGGATCCCCCGTCTAACCTGGCCGCGCCTGCCTAGTATACCATAGCCGTGTACTATACAAATATCATGTATAATTAGCACGTAAATTACGATGGGTATCGTTACCTTGATACTGAGCCATTTGGTGTGTAGTTCGTTATATATGTTACGTCAGAGACCGAAATAAAAAAAATACTAAAAAAAACACGCTTTTATGTTAAATCTGACTAGAAAGGGAAAAATGACTTTTTAGTACAGAAACTAAATGATGAACGAAAAGTATAATTATTATTTAGAGAAAAGCGTGTGGTGCTCAATTACATTAGTTCTTGAAAATATTCGATTACAAGCTTTTCTCTAAATTGGGATCTTGGAAAAACTAAAGCCATATTTTTACGTGCTAGTTATACCAGCCATGACAAAGTATAATTTATAATTTGTAGTACAAAATATCGTACGTAAAATGGCAACACAGGAAATGAATAGCCTATAGAGCAGAGGGAGTAAAACTATAGAACAAGCGACTATGTAACCGGTTTTCCTTACTGTGTATGTGTTTGTGCTATCATTGTGCCACTAATTTACCACTAAAACCATGTCACCAAAAACGTTTGTTAAGTAATATCGCTATAATTATATATTTTACGCTTTTAGCTAACAAAAAACATAAACGAAAAGCGATAATTTTAGCAGGTACGAAACTACAAAACGTCTTGTTAACATTTTGTAGTCGTGACGTGTATCATATGAGTCTGTCTCATATCCACTACAGAGAAATGCATAAGTCTTTTCTTTTCTGAATTTGTATGTGTGAGTGCGTCACTTTTTCTATAGTTTAACTCCATCTACGGCATAATAGTTATTTTCTTGTGTTGCCATTAGATTAATCATTGCCATTCTTACCAAAGGGGAAATATTTTAATTGATATTATAGGTATTTCTATTCAAGAGATCTGCATTTTTCTTTTATTCATATTTTTATTTCATTTAAGTATATTATTAGTAAACTAAAGAATGTTGCGTACGATGTTTTGTGTTTATATTTTAAATTATTGTTAGATTAAAATGTATTGTTGTGGAATGAAATTCCTAGAATATTTTTGATGCATGACTTTTTGGTGGTTGTTGGATCCTGCTGTTTATTCTGAGTAAAAGTTGTTTTGAATGTTCAGAAAAAGAATAATTTTAATAATATAAAAAATATGTATTGCAAGTTTGCTTTATAAGTGAATAATAAATGCTATTTTAAATGTTATAACCTAAAAAAATTCACAAACTGTCAACTTTGTGCTGCATTTATACCCACATAAAAGTGATAATGGATTGAAGTAAATTGACAGTTACTGGTCTGAGCTGTAGCTGTATGAAGGTAGGTACTTTGTCTTGAAAAAAAAGACCAAGAAGGTCCTAAGAAAATAAAGTGGGTAATTCTAAAATATAACTAGCCGGTTCCGACATGCTCTACATATAAGCCGTGTGCCTACTATAGGGTGAGATTGTTGTATAATCTAAATATCATATATACTATATAAATATCATTATCATGTATTAGTAAGTATTAATTATTCGTATGTAGTGTATTTATACAAGATGTATTAAGTAATGTGTAATTAATATGATAATATTTTCACGTATTAGTATCATAAGTATGTAATATTCGAATGTAGTGTTATTTATATTTATATATGTATGTATATATTGTGAGTTATACGTCGCCATCTTCCCTCGAGTACATATCTTTGAATCCTGTCCATCCTAAGGTTGCCTGGAAGAGATCGCTCTTAGCGATAAGGTCGCCCTTTGTACAAATAATTTTAATTACCTACTCTGTATTTGTATTTTATTTGGTCGATGTACAATAAAGATATATTCTATTCTATTCTATTCTATATATACTTACACATATATTATATTTCTTTGCAAATTTTAGATAAAGGATTGTCGATTTAATTGTATAAACCTTAACGTTTAATTTTATTGGATGCTCGATTCTTAATGTGATAATAATAGGCTTTATGTGATAAAGTAATAAGAACTTTAGGACATTAGTGGGCATGCGACTTACTGGCCTTTTGCTAATGTACAGACGACAGCAGACCGAGCTATCCAACTGTCAAGTTTCTTCAATACATTTTCAACTTATTTTCTATTATAATAGTGTTCAAAGTGAAGAAATTTAACAGTTTATTAGTTTAGCTCGATCTGATCTACCCGTCGTCTGTACTTTTAATATTTTAACGGAAGCTTTTGGCTGTATGATCCAAAAATTGTTGCTTCAAGCAATATTAAAGTATAAGAACGTATCCGTCCACTAAATAGTATCTTATACTGTGATTTTTTTAATACATACATTTTCAACGTTATGTCTGATCATTTAGTCTCTTGGAAAATTTCACAGTATATGGTCGTTTGGTGTGTGGGCGCTAGTAGAAATCCAGCTTTACCTCTAATAATTAATAAAAATACCGTTAAGTCTTCTTAAAAATATAAAAGATTTTTTTTTAAATTTTTGTATGCAAGTAGACGTCACAAGCCCGTGTACGCACGTCGCGTTTTTGAAATGCCAAAAGTTGGCCGAGTAAGCAGAAACGGCCGTATTATGTACTATGGCGGTCTTCCGTGCCTAAGCGAAAACAGGTTGATTTTGTTTCTAATTTTTTATTTGGCATGTTATGATTGAATTTGATACCAAATTAAATAGAAAACGAAAAACATGAAAAAAATAAATATGTACTGTCATAAGTGCTGACACGGGACTTGAACCAGCAACCTTAAACGCTTAAAACGTCAGCGTTCAATGTAACAACTCGGTATCGGGGTCAATCAACTCAGCCGACCGAACGTCGCGCACGTCTCCAAGGTGATAAGCGCCGCGCGACTTGCGCGCTCTATACATTGCGCGGTATTTTTTTGAAGTTTTTTTGACAGCAAAAAATAAAGTCGTTTCCCAGCAATAATTTATTTATGTTTCTTGTTTTGATGTATAAAATGCGTACACTTCGGGACTTTTTACACCCTGTAGTATTTTACTACGTTTGACTACGACCAATAAAAATAAAGAGATAACAAATACCTACATGTGAACAATTTTTTTAAATATTTGTCAGCCTTTGTATTGAGCTTATAGACGACGGGTTTGTGTGAAAAATATACAAACGATTTTGGCCTCAAGCACGCGAGTCCGCGATGGTACAGAATAAAACTAATCTGAAAGCGCTCTTATTACAAGGAGATTAAGAATGATTAATGTCTACTGCATGCTCGGTTTGAAAATAAATACTTTAGGCTTTTGTACTTACTTGTTAATTGTAGCATGTTATTATGGATACGTTATTCGAAATCTTTGTTGTTAAATTATATTCGTTTTTATTGTTTAGTATTTTATGATTATTTAGCTATAATATTTTAACTTTATGGTTTGAAGTTCTATGTCAAATAGAGCTTAATGTCAATGTAACTTGAGACAGCTATTGCAAGGTGGGCCCCGATCGCGGTAAATCATTTCAAGTCGAACGCAGATGAAACACAAACGCTGTCAAAGTTACGTTTCTGTTAAGCCCTGTCCGCACAGCGATAAATAATATCGCGTTCAAATTGAACGCGATATTATTTCCGCGCGAATATTTTATCGCTGTGCGGGCAGGGCTTAACAGAAACGTAACTTTGACAGCGTTTGTGTTTCATCTGCGTTCGACTTGAAATGATTTACCGCGATCGGGGCCCTGATTCATCTGTTTTTTATTCGTTACTTAGTCCTAATGCTATGATAAAGAATAGCAGTGGCGATTCCTGGTGTGTAGTTTTGGGTTGGCGCGCCGCTAGGCCAAAAGTTAGGTAAGTTTTTTTCTAACAAAAACTAATTTTTCTTTTATTGATTTAATTTAATTCAAACACGAATATGTTATTTATATACATATTAAGTTAATCAAAAATCTATTATCTCAAAATTTCCGCGAGAAAAACTTCTTCCTGGCGGCCGCGTAATTTCCCGAGCGCAATTTGTGTCCGCGCGTCCGGGCGCTGGAATGATGTCTATAGGCGTCAATGAAGTTGCCAAACGTAGTCACGACGAGATTGCGATTAAAATGAGCGACGACATACTACAAAGGTATGTTTGTTTGCTTAGCGTGTAAAGCGTGTTAAGTAAATTTATTTAATATTGGTAAAGTTATTTATCTATTTTCTTCGCGTTTGGTTTGGCGGCGCCAAACTCGCCAACTTAGAGGAATCGCCACTGAAGAATAGATATTCTTACTACTGATTGATGTTTTCCCCACGTATTTTAACGCAAAGTTCTTTTAAATACAGAGTTAATTTTGCATAAGTTCATCCAAGCGGATTTTCGAAAAAAAAATTTTGGTGATTAACCTACGGTAGTGGGTAAAAATTCTCACTAGATAAACACGGTAAAATTAGCCCAAAGTAGTTTCTCCGGTAAAATTTCTCCCGATAATTGGTAAAATTCTCTCTAAATTAAGAAGATACCTACTAAAAATCTGCGTATAGAAAAGTTGTTAATTAGAAAGAGAAATATTTTTTTAACGACTACCCTCGCTTGTAGTCAGCGACGTAAGCTTGCTTTTTACAAGAATTGAAGGTGTAGATTGATCGAACATCATAGGTGTAAGGTATTTGATGCCTACAATGCTTCTGCCTGCGGTATCCCTTCCATAACATTTCGTAGCCATCAGCTTCGAATCTGAAAAAAATTTCTTCGATGGAAAATAATTTTTCTATTCTGTATATTATTAATAATATCAAACATAACAACAGACAGCCAAGCATAATAGAGCCATAATTCTCATATACCTTTAGAAGGAAAATGTAATTTCAAAAAGAATTTCTCCTTTTCCTATACAGTGACGAAACGGGATTTTTATTTCCTATTTCTAAATTGCCTACGAGATTTAGCTGCGAAATGGGATCGAAGGGCGGTATCTATTAGTAGCCTGCTCATTTATTGTGATAGCATGAATTTAGACTAGTATCTAGAACAAAATATACCTATGTGAATAAGAAATCTATTTTTGCTAAAAAAATCTTTGGCATTTATGTTCCTATTTTATTTGACGTCAAATAGCATTTATTTTATCGAATATTGGGTGCTCACCTATGAAAGTGGATATGAATGAATATACAATGAAGTATAATAAAGTGGCTTATTGGAGAAGAGCAATAAATTAAATGAAGCTAGAATATTTAGCTAAAAATAAAAAGCATATTATGACTAAATTAGGTAATATACCTATGTAGGTAGTTATAAATGGTCCCATGGATATTCAAAGTATCTATTAAGATTTTGAAAAACCTTTTATAAGGCAGTGAAATACTTAATAGTTGCAAAATAATATTATTTTAATATTTTGATTGTATGAGATAAGGTTGAAAATAAATAAAAATAAAATCTTTGCCTTATAAAACGTAAAATTAAGCCTATTATCTGCTGCTAAAATCTAAAAATATAGTTCCTGGAAAAAATTTCAAATTCATAGGATAAGATAAGGTTGAAACAACATAAAACTGTGACCGTAGGCTGCTAAAATCTAAAAATATTAGTACCTACTTACGTGGGAAAAAAATGGAAATTCATAGGCAAGAACCCAATATTCCAAATACCTCTAATATTACATATGGTTACGTTCAAAACGTTATAACCTATACGATTATGTATGTTAATTATCCTAGTTCAAAGATATTCTCGAGTTTTTTAATTTTCTTTAGCATTTCAACGTTCAACGTCATCTGTTTGTGAATAGTATCTATTATGAATTTCAAAGCTCTTTATTCAAACTTAAGCGATATTCGCTACCGGTGGGGTCGCGAAAGATGAGAGACAAGCGGTCGTTGAAACATAATCAATATTGGACCGCCTTCTAAGGGCCCTTATAGTCTAAGATCCGAACCTAAATCGACCTTCACCGAGCTGATAATAGAATGAAACATATTTTATTATTAATTTAGTATATTAGAAAATATATTAAAAATGGGTTGTCTAAAAAAATCCTGGACAGACTATTTTGAATTATTTTTAATAAAATATTGCAACATCAAGATAATAAGAAAATTTTGTCGCGCGCTTATGATGATATAATTTTTTTCTATTATCCAATCGAGTGAAAGTAACTGATATCGACATACCTGTTCATACCTGACAACCCAGTAGTTCGCGGAGGTAAATAATAGACAACCCAATGGCTGCACATTCTATACGGTTTCTACTATCAGTCAGGACAAAATTTTCTTATTATCTTGATGTTGCAATATTTTATTAAAAATTATTTTTCAAAAAATAATTAAAAATAGTCTGTCTAGGATTTTTTTAGACAACTCATTTTTAATATATTTTCTAATATACTAAATTAATAATAAAATATGTTTAATTCTATTATCAGCTCGGTGAAGGTCGATTTAGGTTCGGATCTTCTACTATTAAACATAGCGAATTTATGCAGCGATACAAACGCGCGTTTGACTGCTACGCGGCTGCATCGCGACACCAGCGATCAACAGGCATTTGGGCACCTACCTCCTCTCAAGATAGGGGTCAACTTGGCATTTTCTTCTTTTTTCCTTTTTGAAATAATGTAAGCGTTAATTAGCTGCGTCGCGAAATATCTATTTACGCCTGGCCCGCGCGGGGGCACAAACCCACGTGACTTAAAAAAGGCCTGTGGAGGCTATCATGAGGCAGGTTTTCTTGTACAGAGATTAGTGAAACTCGAGAGCAGATGCATAAGTCATGTATATTTTTGTAAAAATCCTAATTAAGTGTAAATGTTACATATTGCAAATAGTGCTAGTTAAAGCAATGCAGTGTTAGAAAAAGATAGATGGCGTGCGAAGAGTGCGCACCGAGTTTCGTATCGCAGCTAGCGTTTTCTATAACGATGCGTCGACGTACCGAGAGAGCGAGATAGCGCGAGAGCGAAGAGTACGCACTTAGGTTACGTGTCGCAGCTAGCGTTGCCTATAACGATCGGGAGTGAATCTTCGATCTCCTGCAGGCCCTAAGTTATTCCAGCATTGCATCTAATAGCAATTTCGCCTGTCAAATAACAGATCAGACAAGTTGAGATACTGTTTATTAGATGTCGAAACATAATTCTTGCTTACTAGCTACACAGTAAAGTAGTATCAAAAACCCAGAGAACTACCGCGTAGCAGGTTTCGCTGCCTAAAGCGAATATCGCTTACGTTTATCTGAATAGACTTAGTTAGCATTTCTTTACACGCTCTATGACGTAATGTCTAGTCATAGTATATCAACCTTGTTTACTTGTGTGACGGTTGATTTGGTGTATTATACCACCATATCCATGAGTTTACACTCAGCGGGACCCCCTGTCATAACGGTTAGTGGGTAGTCGGTATCCATGGACTGGAATTGGTTCTAAATTTTTTCTATAGAATTATTTAAAAATAACTAATTTGTTCTGCGAGAATAAAACAATTTATTAGTTGATCTCCAATCTACAGCCTGTTCTCCAGCTCCATAAAAGTAACCTCTGTAAACAGGGGGTCTCGTTGAGCATAGACACATACATACAGGGTGTTTGATACATATCTACCCATAAATTAATAAGTACTAGGTATGCTGTTATCAAAAATTCTAGTGTAAAATTAATTTTGAAATTACCCGTACCTATATTTTGTTTCACACGCTGCATTTTTTATATGGTTAAACTTACAATTTATTTAACAATTTTGAATATTTGATAACATCATTGTATTTACTATGTTATATTGGGTAGGTGCCCTTATACCATGTACCATAAATCCTGTATATTATATTTTTCGAGGTCCGTTTGCTATGAATGTCGTTTGAAACGGGACTGTGAAATAGAATATCTATACCAGGTCTTCATACAAGATCTGGTTGTCTCTAAAATATGTTATATTCTCATAGCATATAAAATATGCAATTAATGAACAGTCGACCAAATTGAATCATGACCCACCTTAAGATCATTTTCCTACAGTCACTCTATACAAAGTAGGATGAAATTCGCTTGAACGTACATTTCTAAGTAACGAACCTGTTATTAATTTGTTAGACACTGACAGTGTCAAATAAATATGGTTTTTTAAAATTTGTTCATACTACTACTTGACATCTGTCACATAACGTCATTTTATTTTTAAAAATATAATAGTTATCCATTTTGTCAGTAGTGAAAAGAGTTTAGATTATGAACGACATCTTATTTAAAATTCCAATTGAGACTTTAGTGCAGTGATAATAAAGCTTAAAATTGCATAGATCTCTGACCCGTAATGACACATTTTTATTCATATTAAAAACGTACTAAGTGCAACACGCATGATGGCGAAGAAAACCTAACTAAATTTATGATTCTAAAGGAATGATTGGCCTAATGGGTCATGATTCAGTTGGTTCGACTGTACTTATGTTATATAAGATTTTGGTTATTTTTAAATTAGTCGCAAAGTATTTATCTATTTATGTAATTTTTTTGTTATAGTAATATCGGTTGTTTTGTTAATTATTTGGTTTTAACTTAAAAGCTGTTATATGTACTTGATTACTTATTTTATAAGTGTACTGCTTAGATCTGTCAACGAATTAATAAAAATTACCGTAATCTGTGGCTATTTTTCTGTGATTCAAATTGGCATGCCCTTGTATTATTACTTTTTATAAGGTCTATAAAATTATGTAAATAATAAAAAATTCGCTTTAAATCCTAACTAATATTCTGAATGAGAGAAAGCTACTTTCACGTCTAAATCGCTTAAACGATTTTGATGAACTACTTCGACCACCAGAGACTTCGGCAGAGTTCTCAGTAAGAGCCTTGATATTATAGACCTTATAGGCGGGACATATTTAAGGGGTAAATGATGGGGTTTAAGCCATCCAACATTATCCGGTCCGATATCGGACGGACATTTTACTTGCTCCGATATCGGTATCGGAATCCGATACGATACTTATCCGCCATTCACATTGTCCGGTCAGATATCGGACAGAATTTTTTTCATACTTAAATTTTACTTGCTGATCGTATTCGGATAGGCTTCCGATTACGATATCCAGTGGCGGATTTACAAATTTGGCGGCAGTAGGCTAATAAATTTTTGCCACCCCTACTTCTGAAATTCGATAGACCTTAGTTCCATCGAGCATATGCCTTTTTTTTTGTTACGGGAAGGTCAAATGCATTTACGTATCGTCCCTGCGGGGTGGTGCCAACCGCAGGGGATATGTGGGACTCGAGGTAAAAGCGTTCCCTCCATACCCACTAAACATCCTCCCCGGCCTGACCTCCAGTGCGCTATTGCGGGACGGCTCGGTATCTGCGCACGTGAGCGCAACTACACCGAGACCGTCCCAACGCTGCCCGTCTAGGCACTCCTTGTGCACCAATTGGTGGCCAGCAGCCCACAGGGGCTACCGTCTAACGCCAGCCCCTGTGGGCCGCTGGCCGACGCCGGCCTTATAGGCCGCCTCTACACCGACGGCTGCTCGACCTGGCGCGTCCTCCGCAACGAGGACACCGGGAGCAGCCATCCCACCGCACACGGAGGACCCCGGGCGCGGTCGTGGCCCTGAAAAGGGCCGTCCGGAACTAGCCGTGGTGGGAAAACAAAAACAACTCGACGATGGCATGTGACTACCAACATCAAAAGCCACACACCCGCCGAGAAAGTTTCCCCACCACGTTACCAGGGTCCACCACGAGGAGGCTCCCGGACGTGGACCCCATCGAGCATATGCCTAGTTCACAATATCAATCAATGTGACCGATAGGTTTGAAAAGTACAATAAAACACACATTAAATAAGAGCTATGGTTATGTACATTTCAATAGTTTTTGTTTCATTAAAATCGATGCAGTATTTCCAAAGTTATTAACGCTGAAAGTACGGTCGCTATTTAATTTTTAAAATACGCGTGCTCTAAGTAGGTGACGTCACACATCGGCAGCCGCTCGCTCGCTATACTAGTCACAGAGAAGGTAATCACTACGTTTTAATACTAGTCGCAGGTCATTCAAAGTTGCTCTGCGTTTTGTGTCGTACATACCTACTGCGATCTGTGTTACTTGACTTTTATTGTTTATTAGCCTTTGAATTACAATAAAGGAGAAAGGATTTCAACAAGGTCAATCAGATAATTTACCAAAATTAGACAGTTTTTCGCTCAATATTTTTTCCGAAAGTAGTGATTATATAGCAACGGAAATGCAAGGACTCAAACTGAAACAAGTAAAGTAGGTATTCTTTTCATCTAGCATGTGAATAGCATTTTTGCAACATAGATAAGTGTACCTACTTATTGGGTATAGGCACGGAAGGTAAGTAAAAGCTCTAGTCGTGTAAGGTACCTACCTACCTAACCTAAATGCAGTAACCAGTGATGCTGAACATTTATGTTTCTGGGTGCATGTTATAAAGGCCGAATTTAGATAAAGGTAAATATTTGTACTTAGGGGAGACCGGGTATGGTTGTCTCACGGGTTGGTTGTCTCAGTGGCCATAACAGAAAAACGAACGAGTGAATGAGCACATTGAATTGCGTCGTAGGAGCGGGATAGCAACACCTCCCTCCCTGCCTCACGCCAGCCCGCTCCGCCGTGTTGTGACGGTGACACGCGCGTTCATTGTTTTCGCACATCAAAAGTAAATTTTTGTGTTTCCGGATCGAGTCTCGTAAGTATACTTTAACTTTCTATAATAATGAATATGTAATGTGTTTATGGTGTGAAATATGTGTTCTATTAGACTGATATATAGTTTTTTCAATACCTTTTGAAGGGTATTTGCTTTGGAGGTTATTTTTCTAAAACGTGTACCGGGGCAGGTTGTCACAGGAACTTTTGGGCTGGTTGTCACATGTGACAACCAGCCCCGGTATGCGTTTTTGTATGATGCCATCCAACAAAACAACTCTGCATTTGATCATCCTACAACGCCTGAAGCTGAAGATCATAACTTTGGGACTAATGAACCTGCTATGATCCTGCCTGTTATTGACAATCCTACTGCATTGCCGCAAAATAAAATTCCAATGGAACCAATGACAATTCCTGGTAACCCTGATATTAGTGCTTGTGCAGTGACACCTGAAAATTTGATTGTCCGCTCACTGCCAGAAGCATTGCCGCAGAATCAAACTCCAATGGAGAAATTGGCAATTCCTGGACCAATTAGTTCTTCGAGATCGTCTCTAATTGTATCTCCGCAGGTCTTGAAACCCCTACCAAAAGCACCTCCGCGTAAGTCACAGCGAGCAGACAAAAGAAAAGGAAAATCAGCAATCCTAACTGATACACCGGAAAAGACTTACTTAGAAGAGAAAAAGAAGGAACAAGATGCAAAGAAAAAGAAAGTATCTAAATGTGTGTTGAGTGAGAAGAAAGGAAAGAAAAAGGTAATTAAAGGAAATAAAAAGAAGAAATTTGCTGACGATGAAGAAGACGAGAAAGAAGTAGAAGATTATTGCTTAGTCTGTTTGTCGCCCTACTCTGCTAGCAAGTCTAGAGAAGTTTGGAAACTTTGGGCTCACGAAGCATGCACACCTGGATTACCCAATTACGTATGCCAAAATTGTGATTCCGAATATTCTGACTGATAATGTGATCTCATAAAGTTAATAATTTTTAGATTTAATTAATAGAAGGTATAAGCTAAGAGAATATTGACTGATTAAGAAAACGAGATAAGTCAGAAGAGAGATTTTACTAATGATTATAATAATAATATTATGGACTATATTATAGTCCTTTTTTGTACCTACTATTTGCTTGAAGCAAGTTTTTGTTATTGTTTCGTACATACAATGTACAAGATTTTTGTTTTCTAGTAAATATGATTACATAATTATGATAAATATTTATTTTCCCTCACTTTAATTATGAGACTACTTACCCCACATACTGTGACAACCATCCCTGACCCGGGGTTAGAAGTCACATGTCTCTTTTTCACGAAAAAACATTATGAATTCACGAAACGTAAAATTAAAGAAAAATGCTTTCATTCTTTTAAAACTAGAATAATTACACTATCCATTAATATATAAATGTTAAGTTTAAACAAGATAGTAAGGGAGATACATTCAAAATAAAAAAAATGTGACTTCCAACCCCGGTCTCCCCTACATAGATAATAAATACCTACCTATGTAGGTAATATTAGGCATGTAGTACAGTGGCGCAAAATATTTTTGCCAATGAGTGCATTTTTACTTTCTCGTATAGGTACGTAGTATAGAGGAAGTCTTGTAATCGTAAAAAAATTTGACCTCGAGATTTTTACGGATTTACACGTTTTGGACCTCCCTGAGTCCAAAAATATTTTTTTTGGAATTATGTCTGTGTGTGTGTCTGTATGTCTGTGCGTTAGCACGATAACTCGAGCATGCTTTAACTTATTGCAACCAAATTTATTATGCGTGTATGACATCAAATTATAAGGTTTCTATCAAATTTTGAGCCGTCGATCACGAAAGTTAAGCAACCAAGTGCGCGGTCGGTACTCGGATGGGTGACCAAAATTTTTTAGAATAAACATTGTAAGTCGTATTTTATAGTAAAAGGAAGTAGGTTGGTACATACACAGGTAAGTAATTTATTGGTTATGAACTCATCTCGGATTTTTAGGATTTTAGTTATTTTTTCATACTAAAATCTGTGAGAAGGGTATACATATACCTACATACATGCCATAATACGGGCTTTTGGTCTGCAAGTCGTCGGTTTTTAAATAGGTACAATCATGGAACTATAAATTTATATATGGAAGGTAAGCGTCAGGACAAGAAATACATTGAATAGTCCATATTGTAATATTTAGTGTGATGTTTGTATTACTATTCGTCGCGTTGCCAGAAGGCGCTGCTGTGGCGCGATAAAGAAACCAAACACCAAGCGAGTGAAGCCGCGGGCGGCTGCTAGTTTATTTATAAACTTGGGTACCTATTTTTCTACCTTCATTTTACCGTCAAGAAAAGTCAACTTACTTAATCATACATAGGTACATACCTATGTAGTATAAAGAGTGACAAAATGAAGGTATTGCACCAAAAACCTCATAATACAACTTAGTTATAGGGTATTTCCTAGTAGGTAATAGGTACCCCAAAGCTTAGAATATCTAATTACATATTATCTTACTTAGATCTAAATGGTCTTCACAAAAAATCCAACGGTCTTAGGGTCAATTGGATCTGCCCGTTTCATAACATTCATCCACTTTTTACGCCTTTTGGCATCCAATTGCACTTGAAAAAATAGTTTTGTAGGCGTTTTAATGGTTGAATTTGTACACATAGGTACTACACAATATTATTATATGGCATAATGTTGATTCACACCTGAGAGCCACATAAAATTAAAGACAAGCGCGCGCACCAGTTGCACAGAGCTAAAGAAGTACGCGGCCGCGAGTACCACTGCCCGTTCTGTCGATGTGTGACGTCATCAACTTTCCGCGACCCGTTTTAAAAATCCGGACGGCGCGGCAACTTTGAACACTTATATCTCGGTCACTTTTTAAGATATCAAAAAAATAAAAACACTGTCTTATTTGTCTAGTGACCTATATTCTGGGTATATCGTTAACAAAAATCGATGGTCAGATTAATTATATTTGCAACTTTATTTTACACTATCTTCTTCATCACATCACCAAATTTGCCGCCCCTTAAAATCTGCCGCCCTAGGCTCCATCCTACTGGGAAATCCGCCACTGACGATATCGGATTATGTCGAAAAGTCCGTTGCGCGGCCAAAATTTCAATGACGGAAACGTTTAGCTACGGTTAATACTATTTACTTACATTGCGGCGGAATGGAATGGAAATTATTTTATGCCACATCTTAATCCAGATCGCGCATATTAATCGAATACATGCATACTGCGACATTATTTGTTTTACCATCCTAGTTAATAATTGTACCTATTTTGTAACATAGGCTAATGTACAGACAACAGCACGTTGGGCTACCACAAACTGTCAAATTTTCCCAATCGATTATGCACTTTATATTGAACAATGTTAGGTTGAAAATCGTTTGGAGAAATTTGACAGTTTTGTATAGCCCAACGTGCTGTTGACTGTACTTTACATCGATTGTGTAAAGTGTAAACTAGAAACAAGCTGAAAAAGCATCTTCAGCGCAATGCGAATTTTACCTTTGTGTCGTTTCTAGTTTACCTACTTAAACCAACTTTATATAATGGACATAAAGTTCATTATGATATGTACAACAAAAATAAGCTTCCATTCCGCTTCCAACTTTAGACGGGCCGTTTGACAAAATCATCGGATAAATAAAAATAGGTTGCTTAAAATAGCGCACTCAGAGTAGGTAGTTATTGAACAAAGTAAACAAAATACTTGAGACCGCCCTCTGCCGTCGCCCGCGCCACTAAATTGTTTTACCATGCCAAAAGGTAATATTTGTATAGAAATAAACCGAAACTGTTTGCTTAATAAATGATTTATTTGTTCAACATATCTTTTATTTAATAACAGTCCTTTCTTATAATAAAAAACTTAACACGAGGATAAAGAGGTAATACATATACAGTCATACAAAGTATTGTCCTAGGTAAGCGATATCAAAGTATAGCTGTGCATACGCTTGGCATACATAGTCATAGGTATAAATACCAGGGAGTTATCGAAAATTAAAAGTTGTAATAAAACATTGATACAAGTGCGGAAAGTATGTCATATCATCACGCGTCCCGGGTCAACAATAGGGACGAGTGGAAATGACAATTCCGCGCGTGTATCGTATCCCAGGTGGTTCTATGCTGTGCTCTCCTCAGGCAGGTTTGGACCACCATTTTGGATTGACCCTTAAGAAGGTATATCCACCTAACCTTGCTTGTTATACCACGTGTCAAAAACCCTTTAAGTATAACATACAATGTTAAGAGTGAAATAATTAGCAACAGACAGTGATTTCGGTATACTGTATTTACGAATTTCTAAAACGATCAAAAATATCAGTAGGTACCTACTTCTATAGCAGTTGGAATCGATGATATCAAAATTGATGACTACTTCATTCCTAAATATTTCGGGATTTCAATAGGGAATATGCATGAAAAAAAAAGGTTTGATTAGTCATTCATCAATATTTTTCTAAAGTTCTTTCAGTTTTTCAAATTGTAACTATACCTATATAAATAACTAGCTGTACCCTGCCACGCTTCGCAGTGGCACATTGTGATTGACTGGTTGAGAAATGAGAAACAAAACAAAGAATACTTTTAATATAAGTTTAATTTTGCAATACTTGTGGGTATACTTAAAAAAAACTGTTTTCTCGCGGTCGCAGATATGTGACTGATGCAAAAAATAGATAAAAACAATCCTTGATGCGGATTTTACATGTTGGCGACTGGCCACCACATTGTCCGTCGTTCGGGTCTTCGACCTTCCCCTAAGGGAGGGCGGTGCGGGCGTCGGGCGATCGCCCATTGCCCGGGCAGCTTCTCGGCAGGCATTAAGCCTGCCGGTGAAATGTGTGCCGCCTTGCGGCGGCGGGCCCCCTCTTCTCCCCGATTTTTTTTTTGTTTTTTTTTTGTGTGCTACGACCCTGTCTTGAGTGCAACAGCCCTCGGCGCGGTCAGCCCACCGGGTGAGATGGCATTGAGCGACACTGTCGCCAGGGGAGCGACTAGTGTGGGGAGAGAGGGGGGACCACATTGTCTATAGTTTTTTGATTGACGTTGATGGCGGTTGCCTAGTTACGGTTGAAATTTTTTCATTACTATTGCGGTTGTCAGCGAGTGTTTTCCTCGCTTCTGGCAGATGGCGCGGTCACTGGTACACAGCTGATCGTTAAAAAAACTGTTTTCTCGCGGTCGCAGATATGTGACTGATGCAAAAAATAGATAAAAACAATCCTTGATGCGGATTTTATATCATGATAAAATTTCAACTCAATCGGTGCAGAACTTTTTGAGTTTTTGAAGCGTACACAAACCAACATAACATTTTTATGTATATAGATTTTAACACTTAAAAAAATTTATGCATATTCTCTATTGGCTTGTGGTTTTCAGTCGCTTACCTAGGACAAAAACTAATAAGTAATCATAAATACAATCAATTTGCTCCTATTACAGTCAATCTGGGTACCCAACTTTGAATATCTGACAACATTGAATGCGTTAATTTTATTACGTTTGAATTTAGGTACCTATACCTATACTGTCATATAATATTTACTGGTTGAGTAAATTGTCTAAATGTTTTGAAATTATCTATATTTGGTATTCAATGTTATACTTTTATTCAAAGTTTTCTAAAGGGGTTTTATTACAATAGTATTATGGCTAATAACTTAATTTAGTCTTTGACATTTAGCCGTCCTGAAGATCATTAGAACAAAAGTGAAAACAGAAAATTATACCTAATATTGTTAAAATCCTTTGATCGTGAGACATTAACGCGTGTCCCGATATTTCATAAGAATGTCGAGTTTTAGAGCCGCTTCACACTAGCATTTTACCACCGTAGGCGTTCGATTATTGTTACCGTGGTGTACAATACTGTTAAATTATGTGACGTTTTTGCGCCGCGCGAACGCACCGTTCAATTGATTGACAGATAAAACGCCGCGACAACGCGACGCTTGCATAGTTATCGCGGCGTCTACGCTGTGCATACGTTCATCGAAAGTCTACGCTGCGCATACGTTTATCGAACGCCTACGCAGCACAAACGCTAGTGTGAAGGGGACTTATGCTTGATAATAGGATCGGATGACAGTCGAACATGAGACAAAAATTGTGTGTGTCAGCTCCGACGCACGACTGGAGTTTACTCCGAGACAGGTGAGATGGCGCACCTGCTGTCATCCGTGTTTTGATAATTAGAAAGTTGCGCGACATAGGATGCGCACCAAAAACGTAACGAGGTCATTCGAGGTCATTCATCGATAGATTTTACTCCTCACATTTTTCTCATACCGGGCCCCTTATATATGCAAATCGATTCTTAAGGAGTAAACTCCAAAAACTGATAAAGATCTGTCTCAGGTGTGCGAATGTGTTATAGAATAAAGTTGTATGTTAGCTTACCTATTATGTTATACACGTATTATCAGTAAATTCCTATAAATTTTTATCTCATGGCAATAATTGATTAGAAAAATAATAATGAGCCATTTTATCTACACTAGGTATATACAACGCAGCATCGTTTAGTTTATTTACAACATAGGTACGCTTTGCGTAATGTAATGTAGCCCATACATGCCTACATGCCATCCTAAATACGCACACGGACCAACCAGGATCATCAACGCATCATGGGAGGCGATTTAGTACCTACAGTGGTCTGTATTTGCAGAGGTGTAGTTGAGCATGCAATGAGATTCAAATATTATCCGCCACGCCCACCCCAACATTAAGTTGTTATCTTATAAAAGGCATTTAATTAACGCTTGTTCCCAACGAGTCACACTGTTAACCTGTAACACTGTGACTCGTTGGGACAACTTTGTAAAATAATTCCCAACCAGTCACACTGTAACACATTGGGACAATTCGTTTAAGAGGTTACTTATTATTATATGAGATTATTTAACCGAATTATGTATTATGATTTAATAGTATGCTTAACATCTCCTGCATAGTCATGGTGGCCTGGTACTTCAGGTTGGAAATATACAGATTGAAAAGTTAACAATCCCACATTGATGGGGAAAGAGTCACAGTGTGACTTGTTGGGAACAAGCGTTAATAAAGGTTGCCTGTTTGCAAGGAAATCAGAAAACAGGATAGAGTGAATAGGCTACAAAATGCTTAGGTATATCTATTTAAAAAATATGTCTAGGTATACAGGAACTACAATGTTTTGCGAACACGTCTCCCACAGTATATCATAACATACCATGACCGTAACGGTACCTACAGCACCTGTAAAAATATTCTTTGAATTAATTAACATGAATCAAGGCCCCTTGAACCGGCCATATGGTACGGTTACGGCCATGATACGGTATTGATACTAGTGGGCATAGTAATTCGTATCGAGATACCATCCGTATCGAACACGGAAACGGCCTTATTACGATACGTTGTAGTAGGCCACAGATATAATAATAAAGAGGATAGAAGTGCCTTAGTTGCGTGACCTTGGTGCAGCAATGTGTTTTCTTAGGACACAAGCGCGCCACTTGCGGCTCAGTGCTGCTCGAACCGTTCGGTGTGATAAAAATGCGCTTGTTCCCAACGAGTCACACTGTTAACTTTTCAGTCTGTATGTTTCCAACCTGTTTCCCTTTAGCATACTATTAAATCATAATCATAATACATAATTGGGTAAAATAATCTTTTATAATAATAAGTAACCTCTTATATGAATTGTCCCAACGTGTTACAGTGTGACTGGTTGGGAATTATTTTACAAAGTTGTCCCAACGAGTCACAGTGTTACAGGTTACAGTGTGACTCGTTGGGAACAAGCGTAAAAATGCCTTGAAATGGCATTTTGAGGCATTGGTAATTGCGGAAACTCATCCAGAGTGTGTAATTACACTAATAAAGGGATCACATTTCATTCGAATGTATTATTTTAATGTAATAATGCTGTTTTTATCAAAATACACCACACATACACCTTGAGAAAATCTTTCACTATGAAATATTGGTCTATACGTTATTAACATAAAACTTCATAACCATTGCTGCTCATACATTTAAAAACGCAGAGCGTTTTAAAGTATACGCAGCAATGTATTGCGATTTTCGATATCCCTTCTCTCTAGCACAAAAGTTCATGGTACGGTACAGGCACGATACGGACGGACATGATAACAGCCATAATGCCGACGCGACCAATGAAGAGCCACGTTGTGTAAGTGTGAGTGTGACCTATGGTGAGTGTTACTCAACGCTGTCTCTTAAACGTAAGGTGCATAATTGTAAATTATGGGCGTGATTGCGTAGTACGGTTTCGTTCTTTTCAGTGCGTGCATTAATAGTAAGTAGAGGGGATAAAGCGGCGACACTGGTTCCGGTAGTAAATGCGAACCAAAGCAATTCTATCCTCTTTATTATTATTTCTGTGTAGTAGCATATCTACACTTAGGTAAGTTCATATTCACAATGACCAAATATAAAAATCAGTCGATTACCAGGTCAAGTCTGTTTGGAATTAGGGGCCTTGGGCTTCACAGGCTCCGGGCACTGACACCACGGGGTAGTAGTCCTATTGCACTGCAGTTCCACGTTCAATACAGTAATAGGCAGTTGGTCTATAGTCACGTGGTGGGTACTCCACAGCTTGTAGGCCACGTCGTGGACGCCGGTGACGCGGTCGCGGCGACGGGTCACCTCGCGTTGGTTGAAGCATTTACGCATGTCCCGTCTCCGGTAAGTTTTGTCGTGGATGTGTCTGTAAATGTTGTGAAAGGGTGTGTCGATTAAATTGTTAAATGTATTTTCTAAATTATCTAGAACCAATTCATCATCATCATATCAGCCGAGAGACGTCCACTGTTGGACATAGGCCTCCCCCAAATATCTCCAAACCGTTCGGTGATACGCTGCCCGCATCCAGCGGCTTCCCGCGACCTTCACCAGATCATCGGTCCACCTTGTGGGACGGTCCACCCTATCAACACTGCGTCTCCCGGTAGAACCAATTAAATAAATAAAAAAAAACCAATAAAACAATAAATGATTTGAAGAGGAAGTTGAAAAGACAAGATAAACATATTGTTGATCATTTTATACACACATACCTACATAATATCACATCACGGTTATCATTCCGAAAGGCGCAGAATAGGGCTCCAAATGACAGGTTGCGAGCCTGTCGCTTACATAATTAACAGGGATGTCAAACCCAAATAATACTTAAACCTTCAGAGAACTATCAGACATACATCGAAAACCTGGGGTCTTATCGCTATTTGCAACGTTTTTACCAAAACCAAATTGTTATCGTTTTCATACGTTTTGACAGCTGTCAAACGTTTGTTAAAATGTATTTGTAGTTTGTAAAAAGTTGTAGGTATATAGCGCGATCGGGACGGGGGTCTGCAGCAGGGGTCTTATCGCGCTATTTGCAACGTTTTTACCAAATTGTTCACGTTTAAAAACATTTTAAAAAAGTTTGATAGCTAACAGCACGTATGAAAACGAGAACGATTTGGTTTTGGTAAAAACGTTGTAAATAGCGCGAACGGGCTGAGGCTTTAGACAACATGCATTTCGACAATCGCTCTCGCTATCGCTAAGTCAAAAAATGGGATTGACATAAGCAATCGATCACTTTTCGATTGCTTATGTCAATCCCATACATTTTTTGACTTAATGCATTTTTTGAGAATTTTGCAGAAGTTGCGAGGTAATATCAGTTTTGTGTTTCTTGATGATTTAATAATATTTTGAACCTACAATTTTTTTTTTCAAAATCTATGCAATTCCGACAATTATGAGATATGGGAGGGGGCTAATTTTGCTAAAAAGCTGTTTTCTGTACATCACTTCATTAGTGGTTTAATAAAATTAGATCATTATTTTTTTGAATTTGACTCCAAAGTCCAGTTGTAAAGTATAATTCCATTATCATAATATTAGGGTTTATTATACTAAGTACCTTCAATGTTATCATAAAACTAGTTTATGAAGAACTATATCCACATACTATCCAATTTTATCTGATAAATTGTAATACTATTTTTATAATCCTCAGTAATCTTAGTAAAACTGAGATGTAGATAAAATTTGGATTTAGCGGAATTTCTAATAATGAAATGTACATATAGGAAAATACAATTGAGGTGGACAAACTGACATAACATACGGTTGGGTTCTGGGTTCAAATCCTGTTCGGGGAAAACTGATGTAGGATTAACACAGATAATTATACAAAAGTCATGGTAGTTTATTTCTAATAGCTTCTAAATTATTATGTACTAGGTTGTGCCCCTGACTTCATTTACTGACTTATAAGTTATCATCATCATCATCATCATCATCATCAACAGCTCATATAATGTCCCCACCGAGGGGCTCGAGCCTACCCCACAAACTTATAATACCACCACTAACATTATAAGTTATAGCCTATTGTTATTCTGATGTTTAAGCTAATATTTTTGTAGTTTCATTAAAATCCATTCAGTAGAGTTTGCATGAAAGATACATCCATACAAACATGTTATTAGTGGGATATTTTTCCATTATTTAGTATCCATAACATAATAATTTTGGCTAGTTAATTGGTGAGAGTTTGGAAATATAGTCAGTCATATTTTATTTATTATACACGTCTTAACGAATAATAATAAACTTCAGCTTAGGGGACGAGATCGGCTCAAGTCAAGGTTATAATAAAGACAAATTAATGTGTGTCATAATGAGAAATATAGATTGCAGAAATAATAATTATTATATGAAATGTCTATGAAGCAACCATGATTTGTGCTTAATTTGGCTAAAGTTTCTCCCGAGTTCTTGTTGTAAAAACACGTGTTGAGAACCTCCATTTTTGACTCAACCTACAGAACAATTGTAATTTTCACTTGACATTGGCAAAATGCGTAATCTTGATGTGTCGCGACCGCCATCTATTTAATAGAAGAATGACGAAGACTTTAATACCTATCACAAGTTGCAGTGATAATTAAAAAAAATATCTATTTATAATTACTAGAATAATAAGAGCCAATAAATAAAATAAAACTTACTTGAATGTATTTTCTGGGCCCGTGGTTATATTGGGTGGTCTTGAGACTTTTAATCCAGCCTCCTTTAGTCTCACATAAAACTCATCATCTTCCAGTCCCCAGCCCCAGTAGTTATTCGACATACCATGTACTAGCTCATAGTGTTCATTCTTTATCAATAAAATACCTCCAATAAAAGTACTGTAATGGTATTTTGGATGTGTCTCTGGTGACGAGATGTGAACAGGGCCAGAAGATGGGTAGTAATATTTTAAAGCATCATTTACAGGCAGCAGATCAACATCATGCATTGCTATATAGTCATAGTCATTTTTTGTGTAAATAAATCCGACATTTATAAGTGAGGCTCGGTTGAAACGGTTATTATCTTTTTGCTGAACCACAAATATGTTGAAAGGGATTTTTTGCTTGTTTAGAAAGTTGTACATGTGTGGAACAAACTCTAGAAGTTCGTCGAATCTGTCTCTAAATGGTACAATTAATGCTAATCGCTTCTTAGCCGTCAAATCTGACGATATTCGATGTTTAATAGGTTTAGGTAATGCCGCTCGTTCTGTGGACATTAAGAGAAATTTTGATACATAATATACAAAGGTAAAACAGTAGAATAAGAACAGAAAACTATAATAAATTTTGTTATATTATATTTCCTTACCTGATTGTATAGGCAAAGATGCTAAATAGCATCCCATGATGAACGTAATGCCCAAACAAATACCAAGACATTTTGAAGCGGTAAGTTTATAACCCATTAAATTTACACTTCCGTACATTCAGCGTATGTCATGTGTTGGTACACAAATGCATACTTTCGTAAAATTGTTACAATTTCATTTAATAAATTCTAATTTCACAAAAATATCTCGCGATTCACTTGACGTACCTATTGGTTTTGACATGACTAAAAATGACAGTGCTTGACGTTGACATTGGAGCGGAGTTTACAAATCATGTTCGAACAATTCGTTATCATTATTTTATCTAATAATATTTTTATAATCACTATAATAAATAGTTTTAGGAATATTTCATTACGTTTAATCTAAAATTGATAATGTTGTATGAATGAAGAATGGTGCTAAATGTAAATGGATTAATATCAAAATGCAACACTTAACTATTGATGAGGCCATGTGTGAGTTGGAAATAAAACCGTCGTATAAAGAGATAAACTAAAATATATTCCTTCTAAAGTACAAAATAAAATTTAAACATAACTGACAAAATCTTTTCTTCAAACCGAATAACGAAATCCGTCACCAAGGCGATGACACTGCCTAAATACAATAGAGATGGCAACGTGCTTTACAACCTCATTTCATCACTCCTCCTCACGTGCTTATCGAAGTCCCATGTCCTTCCTTAAACGTGTCAGCCTTGGACTAGGCAGCGCCTTTGTTAGGATGTCTGCCTCCATATCCTCGGTAGGCATATATTGGACTTCTACTACTCCATCTCTAACACAATCTCTTATGTAGTGCATCTTCAAATCCATATGTTTAGTCTTAGATGACACTATTGGATTTTGGGTAAGTTTTATCGCTGACTGGTTATCATTCAGTATAGGGGTCTTCTCTTGACTTACGTTGAGGTCTTTAAACAAATTTCGTAAGTGGACAGCTACTTTTACTGCTTCAGTCAAGGCAACATACTCAGCCTCCGCTGTAGATAATGCAATGCACCTTTGCTTCCTGCATGCCCAGCTAATAGCTGATCCAGCATACTTAAACACGTATCCTGAGAAGGACTTCCGGTTCAGTTTACAGGAACCCCAATCAGCGTCAGCCAAACCATCTTTTCCTGTCTTTTCCTGTCTTCTGGAAAAGTAATCCAACGTCTCTGGTTCCTTTTAAATATCTTAGAACTCGCTTTGCACTCTTGAAGTGAGTTTGATTTGGGCAGTCATTAAATTGTGACAGATAGCTTACGGCAAAGGCGATGTCTGGCCGAGTAGCTACGGCTAGGAACATTAAGGTCCCGATCAAATTTTTGTAGGGCAGATCGTTTGCGCCTTTTCCCCCTGCCTCCAATGTGATACCAGGTTCCATAGGTGTCGTTGCAGTTTTGCATTCAACCATATTAAATTTTCTTAAAGCTTCATCTATTTTCTTTGTTTGCTTTAGTATTATTTCCTTTTCATTTATCTTTACTTCCATACCTAGAATCAGCTTTGGCTTACCAAGGTCCTTCATATCAAACTTTTCACTTAACATTCTCTTGATTTCTTTTAATTTCTTTTGGCATGAGCAGGCCAGTATAATGTCATCTACGTAGATACCGATAATGGCTCTGACTCCTCCTTTCGTGTATGTGTATATACAGGGATCTGCTTTAGAAGCTTGAAAACCAATATTCTGTAGTTCGGTATCCAGTTTGATGTACCACTGCCTCCCTGCCTGCTTAAGGCCATAAAGAGCTTTTTGGAGCAACATTACTTTTTCTCCTTCCATATTTTTGAAATCCGATAAAATGTCTCTCGCTTTATTGTATAAAGTCAAATCATCAGATTCAAGTTCTGAAACGAGTATCTCTCTAACATACTTTTCTATGTAGTCAGGCATTTTCATGTAGATCTGCTCTTCAATGCTTCCATTTAGGTATGCCGTCACTACATCCATTTGATTAAGATGCAGACCTTCTTCAATGGCAATACCGAAAATTGTTCTTATTGAGCTTAACTTGGCTACGGGGGCATAAGTCTCATTGTAGTCAATGCCTGGTCGTTGTGAGAAACCTCTTGCTACGAGACGAGCCTTCTTAGTTATTTTATCGTCAGGACTAACTTTCTTTCTTAAAACCATTTTATAATCTATGACTTTCATTCCTTTTTCCTTCTTTACTATTTTCCATGTTCCATTTTTAATATGCGATTTGATTTCAGATCGTATGGCATCGCTCCAGTCTTCATCGTTTTGATCCTCTGACAAATAAGCCATTTCAGTAACAAAATGACATTCATCTGAATCTCCTCCTATGACATAGTCGTTCTTCCAAGCTGGTTGTTTTGTATTTCTTTTCTGCCTTTCGGTCGCTACGGGAAGACCAGTCGTAGTTTCAGATCGATCGTCAAAATCATTTTGATCTTCTGGTGATGCGTCTTCCGATCTGACATCGCTGGTTTCAGGTATAGTATATGGAATATCTCGTGTAATAACAGACATAGGCATGTTTATATCCTTATTTTTCTTATTCTCAATTAAGATCTCTATGTCTTTATTCGGACTCTTCTTGTACCTTTTATGTTGTTTACTCACTTGTTTATGTTTTTCAGGTTCTTGTTCCGGTTCGTCACCGAAATCGTCATAGGTTTCTACTTTTTCATAATACATTTTATCTAGTATTTTTACGTCCCTGCTAATAATTACTATCTTCTTTTCAGGAATGTATATGCGGTATCCTTTGGCATTTTTGGCGTACACCAGAAATACACCGGGTTCAGCTTTTGCGGATAATTTACCCTTTCTTTTCTTATTGAGCACGTAAGCTTTACTCCCGAAATATGAAGGTGATTTCCTGATGGAATTCTTCCTACCCATTTTTGGTATGGAGTTTCTCCCTTTAATGCTTTTGAAGGAGTTCTATTAATCAGATAGTTTGCAGTGTACACTGCCTCTGCCCATAAATACTTGGGGATATTGGCTTCTATTGCTAAACATCTGGCTTTTTCCATCAAGGATCGATTTTTCCGCTCGCTAACTCCGTTCTGTTGCGGAGTATAAGGTGTGGTCAACCTTCTATTAATGCCGTGTAATTTCAGATAATTGTCAAATTCTTTATTGACATATTCTTTTCCTTTATCTGTCTGTAAGTTTTTTATTTTCATATCAGTAAACTTTTCTACATTGTTTTTATACTCCTTAAATTTTTCGAAAACTTCGCTTTTCTTAGCTATAAAATATATACAACAATACCTGGTAAAATCATCTATAAATGTTACGTAATACTTTGATCCAGCGAGTGATTCCTGTTCCAATGGGCCGCAGACATCACTATGAACTATTTGTAATGGTTCTGTAGTGTGTATATCATCATTATATGGAAATGGTAATCTGGTAAATTTTCCTTTGATGCAGGTCTCGCATTCCTCGAATTTGCCATTACCTAAATCAAGTCCATACATCAGCTCTTCTTTAGACATTTTCAGTAAGTCTTTAATATTAATGTGGCCGAGCTTACGATGCCATTGCATGATTTTCGAATTTCCAGTTTTCTCGGGTATATGATTAGCGGTAATATAAGTCGTTTATTTTTCTAGCTGTCAATGCAACTGTTCCGTCTGATTCTATAACAAAAGCTTTTTCCTTTTCGAAAACAACTTTATTTCCCCTTTCAGTAATTTTTGCAACTGATATTAGGAACAAATAAGGTATTATTTAAGTTATACTTTTCTTCTTCTTTGCATAGTGTAACTTTTCCTTTACCTTTTATGTTTGTAGTGTGCTTATTCGAAGCTAGTTTCAAACTACCTGACTCGGTATTCAAGTCTCGAAAAAGTTGTCTTTCGCCACAAATGTGTGACGAACAGCCACTGTCAAGGCACCACAACGTCTCATTTTCAACTTCGTTACCAGTATTTAGGCATACGTTATAGTTCTTTTCAGGCTTTTTCTCTTTGTGATTACTATTGGACTTATTTTTCTTCTTGCTCCAACATGCCTGTGTGGTGTAACCTTTCTTCTTACAGTGCTGACAATACTTTCCTCTTCGACTGAAAAATGCTTCTTCAGTTTCATTTGAATCCATATTTTTTCTTGCGTCGCTCTCTTCACATATTTTTATTTTTAAGTCTTCGGGCTTCGGCAGAGTATCTCGTGTCTCTACTGCAATGCGGAAACTTTCGTATGAGGCAGGTAAGCTGTACAACATCATGATACTTAAAAGGTCGGGATGTAAGTCAACGTTCATATCTGCTAGTTTATCCACAATATCCATAAAATTGTTTAGATGTTCACGTACGTCGTCTTTATCAGCCTTTTTCAGAATTAGCTGTTTCAATAATGTGGCTTTTCTAGCGGGGCCAGTACTTTGATATATCCCTTTCAGCTTTAACCATAATTCTCTAGAAGTTTTGCAACCTTTTACTTGTTTTAGTTCCGAAGGTGATATGAGCAGCAAAAGTTCAGATCGTGCCTGTATATCATTTTGAAGGAACTTACTTTTGTCATTTATTTCTGTTGGTTCAACGATTTCTCCGTTCACGTATTCCCATAATCCATTTCTTATTAGGATAGCTTGGGCTTGCACACACCATGTATCGTAGTTGTCTTTTGTAAGAACATCAATGCGATATGTCGCTCTGCTACCATTTGATGAGGCCATGTGTGAGTTGGAAATAAAACCGTCGTATAAAGAGATAAACTAAAATATATTCCTTCTAAAGTACAAAATAAAATTTAAACATAACTGACAAAATCTTTTCTTCAAACCGAATAACGAAATCCGTCACCAAGGCGATGACACTGCCTAAATACAATAGAGATGGCAACGTGCTTTACAACCTCATTTCATCAACTATTATATATTTTTGCTTTTACAGTTTTCAGAAGGAAAATTTAATATTTTTATTACCTAGTTGAGTGATTAGAAGTTGTGTAAGAGTTTTTAATGATGCCTTTAGCAGATCATCTCCATAGATATATAATTTTGTAAAAGAGTATGACCAGAGGGATTAACTGGGCTTTGTAGTCTAGGTACAAATAATCACACAGCTACTTAGGGACAGGGTTGTAGGATAAAATTTAAAGGAGAAAAGATAAGTAGTCACCGTCTCATAGCTTACAGAATAAGCATATTTCTAGGTAGCATTAATGGAGAACCTCCCTAAAAGGTTTTCTAACCGTAAACAATTTCTGTAGTGTCAGGAGCCTTTATAGAGTCGGGTGGTCAAGCCGGAAGGGAGCAGTACATCTAAGAGTGCTTCTATGGGCTAGGACTTAGACTCAGGCGTGGCGTGTCGTGAAGGGATAGTAGCTCCCCGTTACATGTATGTACCAGGTACCTACCTATTAGGTTAGGGCTCTATGTGGCTCAGCTTACATTTAAGTAGGTCAATAGGGCATTTTATGTGACGGCTAAACACCCTTATTTCAGAATAGGTGACGCTACAGATTCTTAGATAATCGATCGAAAACGTGTCCAGCCAGCTTGAAAAACCACTTTTCGCTGGTCTCTCAATCTCGCTAACGGAAGTGATTTTGACGACTTTTTGCATATCAACGGGCGTCACATAAATTTGTGACGGGCATCGAGCTAAAAGTTTTGTGATACGTACAGCGGTTTATTAGAAAAATGCAAAAATCTGTGTCCAGCCAGCTTGAATTTACGTATAAAACTTCTGGCTGGCACGGCACTTCTGAATCTCGATAACGGGAGCGTTTTCGAATATGGTTCCTCTACTAACAAAATGTGACGCAAATTGTGACGGTAATAACTTTTGATTTATGGGGTCACGTGTAAGGGTTTACGAGAAATCAATTAAAAACTAGTGTCCAGCCAGCTTGCAGTTCACGCTGGCTGGACACGTGTATCTCCGATGCCTGATGGTCTACAGCCTTCGAAATATGTTCAAGTTTTTGTGACGGGGACGATAATGATAATCTGAATTTGTGACGGAGAAAGTTTACGTAGTTTCATAGATATTAATCATTTAATTTTTTTCATACAAACACTGCAGTAGGGTTACCAATATTGTAGATTTTATGTAGAACCAAGTATATTATTTTAAGGTATTTTCTTAAATGAACGAAAATCAGTGTATTGATGATAATTAATATCTACCTATTAACCTACATTTACAGTACCTAGGTATTTTAATCGATAGAAGACAAAAGCGTAGAGGTGTTGAAAAGGGGTAAGTTTTTGTGTTATTGATTATTTACGTGCAGACAACTACTCTTTTTAGTGGGTAAGTATTAGTGTTTTTCATGGTAAGGATAAATAATTAATGCTATTGCATAAATAATGCTATAGCAACACAGGATACAATGGTGTCTTTTTTCTTCTTTCGTTTCGTTTCCTATATCTATGACAAATTGGATCTTCGTACCCTTGTTCGACGAGTACGGTGTGAAGCAAAAGTACAGGCATCGGTCTAGTGCCTGAGTGTGCAGTTGTGTGCAGTATTAAATTGAGGCACACGAATCGACTAGGTAATAGCGACCATTCAGGTGAAATCTACGCAATAGGAGCTAGCTACCGCGTCATTAGATATAGTTTGTGCCACTTACTTCGAACTCATTTTCACTAGTGAGATGAAGTGTATTTTAATTTTAATTAAATATTGGTGTCGTAAACTTAATTCATTCACGTGAATTAAATACCTACACTAAAATATAACACAAATGAATTATGTCTTCTAATAAATATACTTAAATCCCATGTGAAATAAAATAGATCGGTGACAGACTGGCAACCCCTGTCATTCTTTGGAGGCACTGAATGGCCCTTAATACCTAAAGATCCGCTCAATCCCTCTTGGGACTATGAGAGACCCGACCTAGATACTGTGTATGTATGATTAGCTCAGGTGAATTAATAATAATGATATTCTTTATTTATTGCCTTACCGAACAAAAATCTATTAAGTATATTCTATTTTTTATTAAATATAATTTGATATTCCACAGTTCAACTGTATTTTTACTTCCCTCGATTTATCAATAAATATTCCTAACTATAACTAAAATATTTACCCATACAATGTTCAAATGTAAAATTTGCACCTTTACAATTTTAAGCGGCAATGTTTTATTGACATTTAGCTATTAATATTTTGCCAGAAATAATTTCTGTAGGTAATGTGGGATAAATTAAAACAATTTTAAGCATTTCTATAAAAAAGGTAGAAACTCACTGCTGTGTGGTTTGGTGTGTCGTAATGCGTCAGAAGCATATAAATTTTTAACCGATTTAAAAAAAAAATCTCCTATCCCGGACCTCATCTTTTTAGTGGGTGTACCGATTTTGAAGATTCTTTCGACCTTTGGAAGCTGGTACTTGTCATGTGGTCCCATTTAAATTTGATCGACATCTAACGAGTAGTTTTTGAGTTATCCCTAATAATGCCTATTTAATTGACATCGATGTTATAGTAATGTTATCACTTGTGTGTCTAAAAGATCTCGACATAGTTTCCTAAAAATTTCGATACTTAAAACACTAAAATGCAAAAAATAATTTATTTTTAAAGATAAGGAAACCGCCTTCAAAACTAAAAACGGAGAAATAAAAATTTTGTTTATAAAAATCTATTTTTTTTTAGATCGGTCGGTGCCAACCTCAATACTTATTGGGAATAAACGTTGTCATATTTGTATTTGGGACCGATATAAAAAATATTAAATTTTTATACTGAAACAAAATTTTTATTTCTCCATTTTTATTATTGAAGGCGGTTTTTCTATACATTTGGCATTGACGAAAAGCTTTTTTTACCTAATTCTACCCTTTCTATCGCAGAACAGACAAAGTAACAAAGAGAAACGATCTAGAAGTTCGATAGGAACAAAATGTATTTGGAATAATTTTATTTTTGCGTTTACAAACGCGTAAATAGTCTCTCAAGCCTTGTCACACCAGACTGCTCTTCTTTCACTTTTCGTCCTGTTACTGAGGACACCGTAGCGAAGAATATTAGGAACATCACCACCAAGGCCATCGGCAGTGACGGCCTCAGTCTTGACATGGTTCTTCCCGTGTTGGATGACATTGTCTCAATCATTACTCACATCATTAACTTCTCATTGACGAACAATGTCTTCCCAACATCGTGGAAGAAGGCCACTGTTATTCCTTTGCCAAAATCCTCGAATCCCGCATCCTCGTCTGATTATCGTCCTATCTCCATTTTGCCTCTCCTCTCCAAAGTCCTCGAGTCCTGTGTACATCATCAATTATATTCCTTCTTTACGTCCAATTCTTTACTATGTCCCCTCCAGTCCGGCTTTCGGCCCTCGCATAATACAGTTGGTGCGTTGCTGAATGTGACAGAAGATATCCGTTTTGCCATGGATAATACTGAACTCACCGTTATATGTCTTCTAGATTTCAGTAGCGCATTCAACTCAGTCGATTTCGACATACTTCTTGCTATTCTTCGCTCGGTTAATATCTCTCCTTCTACTATAAAATGGTTTCATTCGTACCTTTTTGGCCGCCTACAGTGTGTGAAAATAGACGACGCTACGTCTAATTGGTGTCACCTGACTGCTGGTGTGCCTCAAGGTGGCGTACTTTCTCCTTTACTATTCTCCATCTTTATCAACGGAATATCTAGTGCCATCTCTTCCTCGTTCCATTTATACGCTGACGATTTGCAAATCTATAGGCATTCGGGATTAACTGAGGTACCAGAATGTATTACTGCCTTGAACAGAGATTTATTAAGCATTAAATCATGGGCTAAATCTTTTGGCTTACTCGTCAACCCAGTAAAATCACAAGCCATGATTGTCGGTAGTAGTAGACTTCGAAATAAACTTGATATCAATACCTTGCCTTCTCTTATTTACGACGGAACTGTCATTACTTACTGTGACAAAATAAAAAACCTAGGCATCGTGATGGACTGTACAATGTCGTGGATACCTCAAATTAATGAGGTCAGTAGGCGTCTGCATTTTTCTTATCACTCTCTCAAGCGACTTCAATACTTTCTCCCTTTCAAAACCAAAATAATGCTGGCGCAATCCCTCCTTCTTCCTTTTCTCGACTACGCTGATGTTTGTTATTTGGATGTGACTGAAGAATTACTTAATAAGCTCGAGCGTTTACAGAATCTAGCCATCCGATTTATTTATGGCCTGCGAAAGTACGACCATGTATCTGCATATCGCTCTGAACTAAAGTGGCTTTCGATTAGAGATCGGCGTAATGTGCACATCCTTTCCACCCTTTACAAAATCCTACATGACCCCAATGCCCCCTCCTACCTCCGTTCCCGATTCCAGTTGTTTGAACCTACCACTCGCTCAAGACGCCCATGTTTGACTAAAATGTTGGAGCTTCCTAAGGGCAACACCAACTTTTTCGTACACTCATTCTCCTTTCGCGCTGCACAACTGTGGAACAACCTTCCTACCTTCATCCAAGATAGTCCGTCCATCGCCAGTTTTAAATATAGATTAAAGCAGCACTATTTGTCACAAGTCTCCAGATAGTCTTTGCAAGTTTATGTTTTTTCCAATGATAAATATGTATATAATATAAATTATATTTATTGTATTTATCATTATATATTGTATATATACATATATATATATATATATATATATAAATATTTATCTATTTATATAACTATTGCGTGTATGTATGTTATACATTATAGTATTTATATGTTATATACTAGGTAGATAGTTTTTTTTTTTTTTACACTTTTATTTGCATTTTTTAGTCACCTACACCACATTAAGTTTAAATATATAGCTCTGAGTAAGTTTTAATTGCAATAAAGAGTATACAATATTAATACTAGAAAAATGCACTGAAAAAATTGTGTGTGTCAGCTCCGACGCACAACTGGAGTTTACTCCGAGACAGGTAAGATGGCGCACCTGCTGTCATCCGTGTTTTGACAATTAGAAAGGTGCGCGACATAGGATGCGCACCAATTATGACTTTGACCTTCAAAAACGTAACGAGGTCATTCATCGATAGATTTTACTCCTCACAATTTTCTCATACCGGGCCCCTTATATATGCAAATCGATTCTTAAGGAGTAAACTCCAAAAAAATCGACTTCCCCCTGAGGCAAGTCGATTTTTTTCAGTGCATTTTCCTAAAATGTATTTGATTGACTTAAATCACGTGGTCAATCGTAGCTCTGAGTAAGTTGCTAACGAAACCTAAGACGTATGTTCTTATTCTAAGCCTAAGACGCTGTAGATAACCAATCAATATGACCTATGATGACGAATTTCGATATCTTATCGTTATTAAACGATTACCACTTTTCTAAGCCCCTTGCGTTGTCACCGACTTATTGCGGCTCCTATTCCACCGCTTGGGCTGAATTGCTAGCGGAAACCGGTAGAAGAGGGGGTCATCACGAAAAGACTACCGTCAAGCTGAAGATTGCCGAGATAATACCTGGGCAGTGGGCTACCGATGCCCAAACTAGTCCCTTTTTTATTGACGGGGATGTCAAATGCATTTACGCGTCGTCCCTGCCAACCGCAGGGGATATGTGGGACTCGAGGTAAAGGCGTTCCCTCCATACCCACTAAACATCCTCCCCGGCCTGACCTTCAGTGCGCTATTGCGGGGCGGCTCGAGATCTGCGCACGTGAGCGCAACTACACCGAGACCGTCCCAATGCTGCCCGTCTAGGCACTCCTTGTGCACCAATTGGTGGCCAGCAGCCCACAGGGGCTACCGACTGACGCCAGCCCCTGTGGGCCGCTGGCCGACGCCGGCCTTATAGGCCGCCTCCTCACCGACGGCTGCCCGACCTAGCGCGTCCTCCTGACGAGGACACCGGGAGCAGCCATCGGACCCCACCCGGGAGACTTCTGGCGCGGTCGTGGCCCTGAAAAGGCCCGTCCAAAACTAGCCGTGGTGGGAAAACAAAAGTAACTCGTCGACGGCATGTGACTTCGAATGGCAAGGGGACACACTTGAAATCACAAGCCACTCACCCGCCGAGAAGGTTTCCCCACCAACGTTACCAGGGTCCGCCACGAGGAGGCTTCCGATACGATAACATCGGATCGGGTACGGCCCCAGTTCCATACAGGCCCTACCTCTCATAGATGGAGTCATTTTCTCAAAGAATATCGATAACTTCGACTGTAGATACCTAACGCATCACTAGGCGGTATAATTTTCGTTGAATTAAAACTAAGGAGCATCAATTAAAAAGGCAATCAATACAAACTTAGAAGTTGTTACGTCAAATATGTTTGTATTGCTAATTAAGCTGCGCCAAATTACCTCGTAGCACGCGACAAAGGCTGTATTAATGGCCAGTAATTAATGTAACAATAAGTTATTTGGTCTTTGTTTTATGTTATAATCATAGAATACTTACGACCTTATTTATAGACTAAATGCTTAGTACATATTTTGTTGTAGGAATATGATAATGATGTTTTATATCATTCGAAATCGGCAGTAGAGTACCTACTTACCTACATGACGCCGTCGTGGTGGAATGGTCAGTATAGCTGTCATCAAGCGGTCCGGGTTGGAATCCTGGTAGCGGCAAATATTTATGTGACGAACACGAATATTTGTTTGCGAGTCAATGGTTGTTTATACAACACATAAATTAAATAACCAACACCCTGAATACAGGTGGTTTGGGATCGGCTTCTGAGTTGATTTCAATAATTTATTTATAAAAATATCTATTTAATAGATATTTTTATAAATAAACTCAAATAAATATACAACATGTAAATTGTATGTATGTACCTAACTGACTCGTTTGGACTCGATTTTGACCCACTTTAAACGGTCAGATTTCATTTAAACTTTATAGACTTATCAAAGACCGATGACATTACAATAATTCGATAGGAATATCCCATTATTCTGATTAGAATCCCCAGGACTAATAAATTAAACGTTTGGAATGTTAGTTCAGCTATACGTCTCTAGATGGCGTTGTCAGTGTTAAGTTGGCGGCAAGAAGCTTGTTTTACTTAAAAGCTCCTTGGTTGGCGGTGTTAAGAGTTTTTTTTAAATAATTTATGTAAGTACCGTAAGTACTATTATCGGCGGTTATAGTTCGCACTAAAAAGTGGAAAATAAAATAATAGTTTAAAGAAACACGCTTTTATGTTAAATCTGGCTAAAAAGTGAAAAATACCTTTTTAGTATAGAAACTAAATGATGAACGAAAAGTATAATTACTATTTAGAGAAAAGCGTGGGGTGTACATACCTATTTTACTAGGTGGTAGACCCACATGTAGGGTCGTCTGGGTAGGTACCACCGCCTTTCTTATTTCTGCCGTGAAGCAATTCGCTGTGTTTCGGATTGAAGGGAAAGGTAGCCAGTGTAATTACTGGGCATGGACGCACTTGCAGTGTTGAGTGATTTACCCTTAATATTGCAAGTGTCTATAGGCTACGGTAACCACTTAACACCAGTAGGCGTATTCCCTAACTTTTTTTGACAGTTGAAAGTGATGATCACCGAGTTAATTACGCATCCATTGCTGTTTTACACGACACGCTATTATAGCACTTGTCGCGTAATACAGGAATGGATACTTAATTCGCTCAGTGATCATCACTTTCAACTGTCAAAAAAAGATAAGTAGCAAATAGCCCCCATGGTGGGCCGCAAGCTTGTTTGCCATCTCGTAGCATAAAAAAACATATTTTCAAAAATTTCAAATCATGCGTCTCAAATAAAATTATAAACAAATTCACTAATTTTATGAACACACACTAACACTGTAGGTACCTATACTGGTCGATCAAACGTATCGTATCTTTCATACATTGCTCACTAGCGCCCCTAGCGTAAACTATCAGAAACAGTGGGCAATGTATGAAAAGAGACGATACGTTTGATCCAGCTCGAAAACTATCAAAACTCATACTAAGGGTACAGAGGCCTTAGTATGAGTTTTTTATAGTTTTCGAACTCGATCAAACGTATCGTCTTTCTTCATACATTGGCCACTGTTTCTGATAGTTTACGTTAGGGGCGCTAGTGGGCAATGTATGAAAAGAGACGATACGTTTGATCGAGCTCGAAAACTAACAAACTCGTACTAAGGCCTCTGTACACATCTACCTACACACGCATATCGTCAGCTTTTTAGCGATAAATTGGTAGGTATGTGATAATGAGTATTGTGTTATAAAATATTTGAAAGTGTACCTACTTACTTTCAAATATTTTTAACTTCGTGATAATCCAAACATGATCATTTAATTTGTAATCAATTTTCGACTTTACGGAGCCTATCATACGTAATTATTTTATGAATTACTCGCGAGCTTTCACCCGCTTCTAATTAACATGTGTTATCGGAGATCTCAGGTACAGTATCAAAGGCAATTACAAAACAAATTCTTGTCCGTTTTCTAAATAAAAGTACGATAAATAAAAATTAATAGCATTTAAATACGAGCCGTGGTCACGATACGATATGTCAACAATAAATATCAATTTAACCAGGACCCATCAGTTTGGGCGTAGTTTGCAGAAACAATTAATTATCTAAAACTTTTTATAACCACCTAATTACACGGCTGGACTGAACGAGCGACTGCGTCCGAACGCGTATTGTCAAACTCTACAGGGCACGGTTGTTTGCGGCAATCGCTGCGGAAGACGCGCGCGGCAAGCGGTATTCTTTTTTTTCCATACAATTGCCGCTGCGTAAAACGTAAAATTTTATTTTAGATGCATGATTAAATAAATGTCAAATTCTTAATGTTCTCTTAGATTTGCGCGAGCACTACACATTATAAATAAAACAACTTTTACGGATTTAACTCGCGTGTAATTAGATTTTACATGATGTTATTATTGCCCGACGTTTCGTAACACTTTTCAGCGTTCGTGGTTCGTGACTGACTGTTGTTTTATTTATAATGTTTTCTTTCTTTCTTTCATTATTTGAAATTTTTGAAAATATACCTATCTATATAATAGAAAACGTAAAACAAAAACAATACCAGCATGATCAAGGACTGGGTTACTGGACAGGATGATATATTTATTTCAGTTTTGTAGATACTGCCTTCTACACTTTATCTCACACACCTTACGCGATAAGGTCGCCTATTGTACAATTTTCTGTAAATATGTTCTTTTAAATTTTTCTGTATTATGACGATGTGTACAATAAAGTTTATTTCTATTCTATTCTATTCTTACTGTTTGACTGGTAGAGAATGCTGTATAGCATTAAGTCTACCCTTCTTACTGTCTTTGTGCAGTAAAGTTTTTAAATTTAATAAATAAAATAATTATTTAAGACTTCAGTACCTTGTAATTATATAATAATCATTAAAACACGGTGTCCCCGTGATAATAAAGTATTAAACTAGCTTAGCATTAGTTTAGCCTCCAAATCACATATTAAAGTCCCATATCATACCTGTGTGACGTCGTGCGTATGGTCCTGCTCTGGCAGTATGGTCCACCAATCAAACACTTTTTCCGTCACTATTTATTTCGTTTATTGAATATGTTAAAATGGTATATAAAAGGCACTCTGAAAATAATATAAAATACACTGTAGAAACTAAATAATAAAACACTTAAAACTGATACAAGAATATAAAAAGGTTTAACAAAGGTACTCACAATTTTAGTGCCTTGATATAATGTATGTAAGTATTAATGAAATATAGGCCAAACCGAGGTCAGAGCGAGACCCTTAGGTACGTTAGTAATTAGTAATAATTGTGTTCTAGGACACGGTCAGCAATGGAATGAGTCAAAAATGAACCAAATGTCATGATGAATGATAATTTTGAATTTGATTGTTGTTTTTTATAAATACAGCCAGTAATTAAGATGACGATGGTACTATAACATGGCAATGTTATAGTACCACGTTACACCTGTACTGTTAGCTACGTGTGTGATATGATAAATAAAGCTTTTTATTTAATCTACTTCTGATGCTGACTGTACCATGTGCAATGGAAGATCAAGAGCTTCCCCATAAAATATATAAAATAACCAACTTCACATTGTTCCGCGGATATGCTGTAACAATGCATTTCAGCAAATAGAGCAAATTGTATTCTACTTCACAACAGCATGTCTATAATACTTTGTCAATACGCCGCCTTACCCGGCGGCGGCCATTAAAAAAATACGTTCCCTTCCACGGAACGATACATCAACGTCCTTTGTTAAAGATAAGTCCACTAAATACCTACTTTCAGCGGTTGAGTTACGTCTTAGTTATAAGTAATTAAGAATAAGTAGTTAGAGTCGATATTGTGGCGTTTCTTTGTTTATTTTTCAAGTCGTAATTGACGGTTTCGAAGCGCCCGAGAATAATTAACGGAATTAACAAACAGAAATAAGTCGGGGTATGTCAGGTTATTTATACTTGGCCTCGGGCAATACTGTTTAACGAGGCTTTGTTCCACAAAGCTCGTGGGTCTACGCGAGACGGTTACGAAGTTTGACTCGCATTCGTACTTCTATACATACCACAGATTTAATAATACAAGGAGATATGCCAAGCCGGCGTTTAACTTGCGACAAGTGTACATTTCCGCCACTTCGCCTTCCGATAAAGTCAAGTGAATACGTAACTCAGCGATTTGACCGATCTCCTTTGCGGCTGTGCTCAACTTTCATCGCTTCGCAGTCCTTAAGACGCGCGCAATGAATAGTGTATATTACGGCATGCTCCGCTAGAACATGTTATGTAGTACGGCCGCTGATTGCGACCCTCTGTCTTCCTATGAATTCGGCGATTCGACCGATCTCCTTAGATTGACATATCTGTGATACATACACATACATATAATCGCGCTCTTAATCCCATAAAGGGTTGAGAGAGCAATAGGTCGCACATAAAGCCACATCTGGCAGTATGAACCATACCAGTACCTCAAAATAGTGTCTGGTTTCCAGCCTGTTGCCTACATAAGTAAAAGGGGCACCAAACCCAAAAAGTTACAATTCTTCTGTAAACAAACAAACAAATCAACGACCAGGAAGGAAAAATGTTTTCAGCAGTCCGGGTATGCTTGGGTATGTATAGATATTTTTTAACCGACTTCAAAAAGGAGGAGGTTCTCAATTCAGTTGGTATGTTTTTTGATTTGTATGCATATTTCGTTCCGATCTGCAACCTCCGATTCAATATTATCAGAAAGAAATAAATAAATCTTTATTCGGCTTATAAAATTTGAACCGAAATCGTAATGAGAGATCTAAAATAAATATAAAAATCCGAGAAAGTAGTAGATTCTCTCAATACAGTCTGTATAATCCACAGACTAGTATAATCGAATGGAGATCGCTTAGTATTGGTAGCATGAAGCTTTACCTATAGCTTCATGATTGGTAGGTTCAGGTTATTTTTTTTATGAGTTCTATTCTTAATTAATGGCATGTGAATTATGACTCTTTGCAAATCCATACTATGAAAAGAAAACTGAAAACTTATCGAGTTTCTTGCCGGTTCTTCTCAAAACAAGGCCTCCTGGTAGACTGATGTCATCAAAATTGACTTTCATAAGTGTACAAATTGTATGGTCTAAATGAATAAAGTAATTTTGACTTTTTTGACTTTTGCATTCGCAAATCTTTAAGATTATGCATTTTACCAATTGTTAAGTGAAAATTTAATTATAGTTACAAAAAATTGTACGGTAGATTTTGGTTCAAAATGGAGTCTCTCAACACGTGTTTTTAGAACAAGAACTCGGGAGAAACAAGTTGACATTACCATGTTATTATTAATTGTATTGTTTTATTTTATTTTATTTTATTTATTTATTATGGTCTGCCAACATTGTTACATAACATCATGTGCACTTAAAAATAAAATATAGCGATAGGACATGCCCATACAAATAAAAACAAATGATTCCGAACAGTTCTTCGGTACTTACTAACTTAATTAATATAAATAAAATTAAAATTAATGTTAACCACAAAACAAAACAATACCTCATTACTCATACACTGAGAATATATTATAATATTTAATATATATTCATACATTCCTTTATGACACTATAAAGGAGACTATCACTTTTTTTCACTTAACTGTAATTACATTAAAACTTGATATCAAATTGTGACCTTCTCGTCTCAAGATGGCACAGATAAGTGACGACAACTTTATCGCAAAAGAAATTTATGATCTGTAATTATTAGTTTTCAGTGCCTATGTAAATTGTGCATTGCCTATGTAATTGTTGCCTACACTTGACAATTTAATTTTTCAATAATATTGTCCTGTCGTTTTGTTAATCCATAATGGCCTGTTATTAAGCTGCTCATGGTTATAGATGTGCGTAGGTAGAGTTTAATTACTTGGTTATTGCTGTTTTTTTTTAGAAGATAGCATCCGTCCGCGCCTTTTTTTAACATATTTTAACCGCGTCTGTTTTTTTTTTATTAATAGATCAAGCAAATGACTCCATTCCACCTGATGGTAAGCAGAAGTAGAGTCCAAATGCGAAGTTAGCTAGCACGAGAGATTAACTGCCGAGCTAGCCACCCACGCCTTGCTGACCTGCAAGGTGCTTCTTCACGCCTCTTTTGAATGACCCAGGATTATAGGAAGAAGGGAACACGTGTGCTGGCAGTGAATTCCATTTCTTGATTGTGCGACAAAGAAACGAGTTGCCAAATTTCTTAGTTCGCGTTGGAATGGTAGCCACAGTTTGTCGGTGACAACGTAGACCAGCACGCGTAGTCCTTAAAAGGAAGGGAGATGGTGGGATTAGGGAAAAAAGTTCCTCAGAGCACTCGCCGTGGTACAGACGGTAGAAAGCGCTCAATGACGCAACATTGCGACGCAATTGGAGAGGCTCAAGATGTTTAGTCACCTCTTCGTCGCCGATGATGCGGGCCGCGCGACGCTGCAACCTATCCAAAGCATCGAGTAAGTACTTAGCAGAGCCATCCCACAGGTGCGAGCAATACTCCACGCAGGACCGTACTTGTGTCTGTTCGTTCTGTTAGTTGTTTAGTCACTGATGTAACATCTAGAGGTGCAGAGTTTGATTCCTACGCGGTACAAATTTGGGCATTTCCCATGTGGTAAACTTCCCACTTGGTAAACCTCAAACTATACCTACAAAACCCCGGCCGCCGCTACGTCACTTCCCCCGTCGTCCCCCTCTCAACTTGTTAATATGTCATGCGATGAGCCACTGATTGACACATCTTTATTATTGAACTCAAGCAACGAACGAGGCCTAACTTTAGATCCTGAAGCATCCATTACTATGAAGCAGTTTAGCTTGCTAATTGATAAGAAGCTGGATAGCATTAGAGCGACGCTTTCGCTTGAGTTACAGGAAAAAATCAAAACTGAGATGGTGGCGGCTACTGAGACCTTAAAGAAAGAATTTACTAATACGACAGACTTCTTAAGCGACGAGCAAAATGATATTAAGAGAAATCTTGATTTAGCTAATAAACGCATCGCGGAGCTAGAAACTATGAATGCTAGGTTGCAATCTGATCTGGCAAGGCTGGTTATACGCATTGATCAAACTGAAAAAACATCAAGAAGCTGTAATCTTGAGGTTCATTGTGTCCCGGAGCGCCGCAATGAGAATCTGGTGGGAGTGTTGAAGAGACTTTGCGAATTAATTAAAATACCTATATCTGATACTGATATACGTTCGTGTCGCCGTATTGCGAAGCTCAATCCTACATCCACTAGGCCCCGTACTATTCTTGTCACACTTCCATCCGAACGACTCCGTGACACAATCATATCAGGAGTCAAGAGGTATAACATCGATCATCCTAAGGAACATCTTGACTCATCGCATGTTGGCCTTGCCGGAGACAAATCTCAAATATTTGTAGGGGAACACCTCACGAAACAATGCAAAGATTTACATGCAGCCACGCGTAGATTTGCTAAAGAAAAAGGCTTCAAGTATACATGGGTTAAATATGGCCGTATATACATTAGGAAAAACGATAATTTAGCTTAATTACGGCGATGTGGTGTATGGGCCACGCTTGCTCTCGCGGAAAGAACGATTATTACAAAGGGTACATAATGCTTGCGTGCGGTTTTGTTTCACAGTTCCACCTCGTAGCCATGTTACACCATTTCTTAATGAGCATGGTATTCTGAAAATGAAGTCGCGCAGAAAGCTACATCTGGCATGTCTTCTTTTTGGTGTAATTAATTCTCGAGAGCCACTGTATCTTTACAATAGACTCGTTTGGGTTGGTGATGGCAGTCAGAGAGAGAGGAGGCTGTGTTCGCAACCATTGGCGACGCATCAACACAAATCCGCCTCCTTCAGAGGCAGCTTCCGCTACGCGGCATCCAAAATATGGAACAATATTCCGCCGCCCATAAGAAGTGCCAGTTCTATTTTTACTTTTAAAGATCGTCTAAAAGAGCATCTTCTATGCGCTCAGCGGAAGCTTGGTAATATAAATATAAATCTCTCCTTTATTTAATAGTATACTTAGCAGTTATATTATTTTAAACTGTCAACACTGGTGGTTATATTTTATTTATTCTCATTTTAACACTTTCTAAGTGTCACTCTATTTGTATGTATTCTATCATGTATTCCATAAAGTTAGTATTTATTATTATATTTATATTCTATGTAATATATATTCTGGGAGTATCGTTGCTTGTTTGATATCTCACGTCAAAACACAAAAGGTGCCAGTCGAAAACCAGCGTCAGGCCTCAGTGGTCTGGCACATGCTGAACTGGTCTCCTGTTCTAACGCAAACGCTATTTTAATTTTATGAATGTTTCGGATTTTAATGATTTAAGTTATATATGTATAATTGCTTGCTTGTGTGTGTTTCATCTTGTGCTAGATTAGTGTTAGAATAAAATATTTTCATTTCATTTCATTTCATTTCATAATTCGCCTCCCATTTTTGTTAAAGACACTACTAGCTTGGAAAAACTAGGTTCTTAAGTTTGTACCTATTGTATCTGTATTTATTTATTGTTTTTGTGTTATTCTTGTCAGTCATGTTATATGGATTTAATTGCTTAATAAAATATTCATGAAAATATTCTATCAAAATGTAAATCGCATTAGGAGTAAGTTAAAACAATTATATTTGAACATATTGAGTGAGGACTATGACGTTATTTGCTTATGCTTATTTTGCTTTTACCAATCTGGACAGTTCTTTCTCTGATTATGAGTTTGTGGATGACAGGTACACCGTTTTTCGTAGGGACCGCGAATCTACTAGATCAGATAAACAAACCGGCGGGGGGGTGTTGATGGCTTTAAAAAAGGGTCTTTGCGCGGTTAGACATTATGAATTTGAAAGCAGTCTTGAAGACCTATGGGCTACCGTGCGCTTGGGCCCTAAGTCCTATATTAATATCTGCTTAGTATATCTGCCTCCGGACCTTAATGGTACCCAGTGTCAGTCTTTTTATGACACATGTTGTGATACGCTTTTGAACCTCATTTTCCCTAGCTCTAAAACTATTATTGTTGGTGACTTTAATATACCTGGCCTGTCCTGGTCTTTTGACGATTCGTGCTCCTCTCGGCAACTGCACCCCAGTAAAGCTTATGACACCAAGTCGTCCTTGCTTATCAATTTATTGCAGCTGTGCGAGCTTTATCAGTATAATAGTATACGCAACTCAAATAATAGAATACTGGTCCTCTTCATGACGAATATTACGTGCTTATCGTTATCTGAATGCTCTCCATTAAGTACACCTGACCGTCACCACCCGGCCATTGAGATTGATATAAGAATTGAGTCTGATCCTGGGGGCATGTCAAGTAGGTCTACTAAGATTCCTAATTACCGCAAATGCGATTTTACTACGTGTACGGCCCAACTTAACATAACATCATGGGCAGATGTGTTAAAGCACAACGACATTAATCAATGCGTTGAAAATTTCTATTATACGCTTAGCCACATAATTAATAATAACACGCCACTTAAACGAATAGGCAAGTCTAATTACCCCACGTGGTTTTCGGAGTCTCTTAAAGCATGTATTAAGGAGAAAAATCGAGTCCATAAGAGATTCAAAAAATTTAACAACCCTAGAGACTACGATGAATTTCGATTGCTACGCACCAGATCCAAGAATCTTATTAAGTCTTGCTATGATTTCTTTGTTAAAAATGTCGAAAGCTCACTTACTAGTTCAACAAAGCTCTTTTTTTCATTTGTGAAGAGTAAGAGATCAAGCCCTACAATTCCAGATACTGTTCAGTTCGGTAGTAAAACTGCTGTGGGTGGGAAAGCAGCGGCTGAGCTTTTTTCGGAATACTTTTCTTCGGTCTTCGTACCTGATAATCTAGTCGCTGCTCCGATCGATAGGGTTTCCCATATCAACTACCCTCTTTTCTCATTATACATATCTAAAGATGATATCTTTCAAAAGCTCACTGCACTAGATTCTAACAAGGGGGCTGGGCCGGATGGTATCCCTCCGTGCTTCATCAAGCATTGCGCGGGGTCTTTAACTGAGCCGCTATATAGAATGTTTAACAAGTCCTTGCGATCTGGTATTTTCCCGAGTGTCTGGAAGAAAGCACACGTGATACCCATACATAAGACAGGCAATCCCAGCGATTGCACTAATTATAGACCTATTAGCATTTTATCTTGCTTTGCCAAAGTCTTCGAATCTTTGGTCTACGATCAAATTTATCATCACGTTATACCGCATATCAGTCCCCAACAGCACGGATTTGTTAAGGGCAAGTCAACTGTTAGCAACTTACTCGAGTACACTAATTACATTAGCAGGACCTTTAATGATCATGGTCAGGTTGACTCTATTTACACTGATTTCCAAAAAGCTTTTGATAGAGTCAATCACAGATTGCTGATTAGTAAATTGGAATCTATGGGAATACACGGTTCTCTCCTGCGTTGGCTGAAATGTTATATTTCGAACAGAAGCCAATTGGTTGCTTTAAAGGGATACTGTTCTCTGCCAGTCTCCATAGTGTCGGGCGTGCCCCAGGGTTCGCACTTGGGGCCTTTGATGTTTATTATATACATAAATGACCTTACCCTGAGGCTCAGTAACGTCTCACTGTTATATGCTGATGACTTAAAGATCTTTGGTCGCATTAACTCTATCCAGGATTGTGAGAGGTTGCAGAAGGACCTTGATACGGTTGGTGCAAGGAGAACGGAATGAGCCTAAGTGTCAAAAAATGCTCTGTTATGTCGTTCACACGAGTCAGACATCCCATTATATTTCGATATAAAATTGAAAAAAACACACTGGAGAGAGAAACTGCAACTAGGGATCTGGGCGTTGTATTCGACAGCAAACTTAGTTTCAATCAGCACTGTGACGCCCTATCTAGCAGATGCAATAAGCTGTCAGGATTCATATTTAGGACTTCTAGAGACTTTAAGTCACCCAGAAGCTTATTACTACTATACAAATCTTTGATCCTAAGCCAGCTTGAGTATGCGTCTGTTGTTTGGTCACCTCAGTATAACATGTCCATTGATATGCTCGAGTCAACTCAGCGGCGCCTTCTCAGAGTCGTGACATATAGGTCTGGTCTTAAGCGTGAGCTTACCACATATGACGAACGGCTTCGGTGTTTTGGATTGAAGAGTCTACAGAGTCGACGCAAATTACACGATCTAACTTGCCTTCATAAAATCTTGAATGGTTTGCTATCCACTACACTTATTTCCGATATACACCTTAGAGTCCCCACGAGGTCTCCGAGGCTTGATCGTCCCTTTAGTGTTCCGTGTTTTAATAATAATGTGTCTTCCCATAACCCCATATTTAGAATGAGTCGTGAGTTCAACTCATTATTGAATGAACGAGACGATGTGCCTGATATCCACAACTCATCCCTCTGTAAATGGAAATCCTCTTTATATAAAATTGTAAAGTAACTTTTTACTGTTTCAATGTTAATTAAAAAATATATATTTCAATTATTAATAATATAATAAAATTTATCTAAACTTTCAATAATATAATAATTTTAATTTTTTAATAATGTAATAACATGTAAAAATTTTTTTTATAATATAATAATAAGTTATTTTTTTGATTCTTGCTCGATGTTTGCTTAACATGCTGTGTACACATGTCTGTGGAGTTGCAGTCGACCATTGTGTTTTTTTTTACATTATTCATTGCTTAACTTGTCGTGATTGTAATTCTGTTTTGTGTACCTAATTAAATAAATAAATAAAAAAGTTGCGTTTGGTAAACATTTCGTTACTTCATACATTTAATCCCATTTAGAAAACTATGTTAAAATTGTTATTTTTGCACGGTAGAGTCAGTGTTAAATTAATATTGAATTTTTAACATATTTATACACAAATCAATTATAACACATTTTTTTAGCTTTTTAATGGAGAAATTATATCAAAACGAAGAAAAAAGTCCATTAAAATGATATACGGATTTAACAATCTAATCGGCGATTACAAAAGTGGAAAAATCTTATTGGAAAATTGTTTAAACAAATTATCAAGAATTGCTTGTATCACTTTATAATTTTTTTTATTGATTTTTAACTTTGTAGTGTAGTATATTTTTTAATTTTATATACCAAATCTGTGATTATTGTTTATTTTTTATATTTTAAATTTGATTTTGCGTGTAAGTAGATGTTTTGTGTTATAATTTTTTTTAAGAACTAATCAAACTTATCATTGAAATAGTCAAACCGAACTGTGATTATTCTTATTTTTTTTAAAGTTGATTTTTCTTTATTTTATTGTAAAAATTTTATTGGATTAAATGTATGAAGTAACTAAACGTTTACCAAACGCAACTTTTTAGTAAGTATAATTTGAGGTTTACCAAGTGGGAAGTTTACCATTTGGGAAGTAGCCACAAATTTAGAGTTCCCAAATGGCTCAACAATAAGTGATTGTTGCATTTTAGACCAACAGCTATGGTGTGAAGATCTCACTTCGACATTCACTTTGCTTTCATCTGTAAAATTTTAGCGGTTTCTATATATTTTTGTTAGATAAACTGAAGTTAGCCATGGTATTGTATAATGTCATTAAGTACCTAGATCTAATTTAGAGAATAACATTGATTAAAAATATTCTTAATTTGTGAAATATTCGTTTGCACTAGACGGAAGTGTTTCCAACTGCACCGTAATTACGGTAGGTCTGGATAGGTAATGTTAGGTACGTTGAAAATGTGACCAAAGGGAGTGAAGGGTGTATTGTAGTTATTTAGTAAAACCACATTTAAGTAAAGACATGTGTTACTTTATTTTAGTACAGTACAAGAAGGGCGGATACAGATATACTTTTTAATAACTCCAGTCACTAGTGATGTGTCACAATATTAGTGATGTACGTATAATCAATACTACAACGGTGAAGCGCCAGAAAACCATTGAAAAGACTTACTCTAACTAAGACTGATATGGTGAACCGTCCATGCATAGAACGATAGAACGTTATCGATACAGCGACCATCGATGTTGTGACTGTCGGTGAACTAGACTCGCGCGGCGTATGTGACCCGGTTCTTCGCACCCATCTGCGGGCGCGGTGTGGTGTGTTACAAGGCTTATGTGTTTTGTGTCACCAAGTGCAGGACAAGATGCTCGTGGGATTCATCATCGTCATCAGCAGCTCATATAATGTCCCCACCGAGGGGCTCGAGCCTACCCCACACTACGGGCGATTAGGCCTTAGTTAACCACGCTAGCCAAGTGCGAGTTGGTCGACTTCACACACAACCTAAGAATTTCTTCATAGGTGTGTGCAGGTTTCCTCACGCTGTTTTCCTTCACCGTAAAAGCGTCGATTAAACGTACATAATGAATTCAAAATTTGAAAACACATTGGTAGGTACGTGGCGGGGATCGAACCAGTGCCTCCCGGGTGGGAGACGACGTTACGCACGACGCCACCGACGCTTCCCTCCTTCCTTGTGGGATTATGAGCGTTATAATATGTGTATGCAATAATAATAAGAAAATCAAAGTGTTAACCCACCACCTTAACCTAACGACGTAACCACAGTTAAATCGGTAAACTTCCTCATTAAAAGCCGTCGGAAGCAAAAACAGCAATTACAAAATATTAATTTAATCCCCAAGCATTAAAACGCGCGCTCGTAAACGGCGTTTAACAAAATGGCTGCCGTGTATCGACATTCGATGTCGATAATTGCTATTCGGGTATATATCGATAATTACTATTCGATAATTCGATGCTTTATGTTAGCTATTAAAATGGTTATTGGTTTATTGTTCATTGCGAATGTTGCTAGATTATGGAAAATAGTTTTTGGTAGATAGAATAAACTTTTAAGTCTTATTAATTTTTGTTTTTTTTTTACAGAGAACAAGCAACGGCCACGTTTCGCTACCGATCACATTTTAGACAAAATAATATGGTCGGTAGCGAGCACTTTATAGACAAAATGAAAAGAATTACACAGGCACATAATTAAGGAGACCATAAAAGTTGTAACATGCCATTTTTACCGATTCTCAAAAACTACCTAATCTCAAAAAACAACAAGAACGTAAGTTTTGAAAAAAAATACGTTTTTAAATTGAACAAATATACACGTAACAAAAAAATCGACCTGCCCCAGGCGGGAATCGAAACCAGCATCTTCCGCAATCCGGGCGGCTGAGTTTACCATGCTGGGTTCAATTCCCGCCTGGGTAGGGTTACCATTTAGAAATTTGAAAAGTCCTGATAAAATGCCTGACAGTTCAAAAAAGTCCGGACATTTTAATCACAAAATGCAAACATCAGCACTTCAGTACGCACTTCGTAAAAGTATTATGGACATGGTAGCTTAACAGTCGCTTTTAGATGAGTGGGGCATTAATAAAGATTAAATAACTTTATAAATAAAACAACTTTTACGGATTTAACTCGCGTGTAATTATATTTTACATGATGTTATTATTGCCCGACGTTTCGTAACACTTTTCAGCGTTCGTGGTAACGGGATGACTAAAGATGAAGGTTGTCAAATTTTATGAAATAGTTAATTCTACTGTCAATTATTAATTTGGAGTGTTCCGTTTCACGCGTTTTCCGTTTTTCTCCAAATTAATAATTAAAGTGACGGTAGATTTAGCTATTTCATAAAATTTGACAACCTACATCTTTAGTCATCCCGTGACCACGAACGCTGAAAAGTGTTACGAAACGTCGGGCAATAATAACATCATGTAAAATCTAATTACACGCGAGTTAAATCCGTAAAAGTTGTTTTAATTATAATGTGTAGTGCTCGCGCAAATCTAAGAGAACATTATTAAATAACTTACTTATGTAAGTTTTATTCCTCGTATTTTATCTGAAACAAAAAGTCCGGACAAACTAGAAAACCGGACAAAGTCCGGACAGAAACCTAGAAATCCGGACATGTCCGGACTAATCCGGATGGTAACCCTACGCCTGGGGCAGGTCGACTTTTTAAGTGTATTTTTTCTAGTATGCAGGCCACAAGTTTTGCAAATGTTATTTATGTGGGGTCTAATTATGTTATATTGGGCATGTGGGGACTACAGATTAGAAAGAATATGTATGTCTTATTTGGCGGCGCGCGCCACGTAGTGTTGCAAGCATCTATAGGTACGCAATGGTGGCTGCTTACCTCCATGCATTCTATCTTCATGCCTCCATGCAAACCATACGCTTGTCTGCCAACCACTTGACACAAGAAAAAACCACCACAAATGAATAAGATAACATGTCGCAGATTGCAAAATTTTCACATTTTAGTGTATTAGAAAAACCCTGAAAATAGTTCTTACCGAAATAAAAAATGTGACATAACTCTGAAACTACCTAGTGGAACTATTTTGGTAAAACTTTTCTCATATTGTAGATAGGTAATTTTATTAAAGTAAACGCATGTAAGAGAGCGATTCAATATTTGTATTATGCATGTGCTATCAAATGAATAACATTTAATTTAATTTCATTCATTCATTTAATTTAATTTCATGTATTTATAAAAGTCTAAATATCACATATTCATCGTCTAAATTTAGTTTGTAAGCTGTGAGTTTGATGTGCCTTTTCTTTTGCATCAATAGAATAAAAAAAAGTTTAAATAGAAGTACCTACAAAGTCCATTTAAATAAAGAGCTTTTTGAATAGACATACTTACAACAATTGTAAGATGCAGGTATTATAAGGGCATAGAAGTCATTTCATCTTAGTCCCCAGGATGGCAACGCACTTGCAGTGTTAAGTTTTTACCCATAATACTGCAAGTGTCTTTTGGTGACGGTAATCACTTAACACCAGGTTGCAATCTTGTTTGCCATCGTAACAAATATATAAAAAAGGGCTTGTTCGTTCTTTTGAAAGCTTCATAGAAAAAAAAGAAAGCTTTAAGGGAATAAAATAATACATTGTCATTTAATTTCAAATGTTAGCAGTGTTGCTCTATCTCTTAAAGAAAAATTGGCTATTGTTTTTTATTATGTTCACTAGTAACCCTTTAACTGAGCTTGAACTTTGTAATTAATTAAAAAAGGATATACCACGATTAGTATTAATGAGCCCTTATTTTTTAAGTCAAGGCAAAGGCGCTAGAATCATTCGGCTTTATCTGTCACTGATACGCTCGTAATTAGTTAAGGGGACACAAACTTGGAGGTTAATGCCGTCTACACTATTTTGTTATCCCACTATTAAGATAAGGTTCGGGCAGTTAACTTTGGAAAGATTAGTGGCCGGTCACTGTGGTTTAGTAGTTCGGTATTTTTTGTTTGTCACGCACGTAATTTAGACTGGGTAGCGAAAAAATCTAGGAGGAACGGAATATTTGAAAATTGGAATTTGGAAATTGGAATATTTGAAATTGGAATACTTATAGACAATGAAAAAGAAGAAAAGTATGGAATAATTTTATTTTTGCGTTTACAAATGCGTAAATATTTTTAATATCTACTAGAAAAAATGAACTGAAAAAAATCGACTTGCCTCTTTTCGACTCGACTTTTTTCTAATATTAAGAATATTTACGCGTTTGTTAACGCAAAAATAAAATTATTCCATAATGTAAGGTAGTTTCATCTTAACTGGGCGTCAAATATTTGCAAAAATATTTCGTTCGCAAATTTCAAAGATTTGATTAAACAATGTTTACCATAAAAACATAAGCACCAAGACAAATAGACATATACAAGACACCACTGACAAATTTTGACAGCGGAAGCAGTGTCCTGGTGGCGTAATGATCAACGCAGCCGCTCGGATTGCGGAAGATGCGGGTTCGTTTCCTGCCTGAGGCAAGTCGATTTTTTTCAGTGCATTTTTTCTAGTAGAAGAAAAGTAGTTTTTAAGCCTATACGAGAGCAGTTCAAACTAGATACCCAAAATAGACAAATTTATTCAATTGATTTTCAATTGTTCAATGTGTCAGAAAATTTGCAAGTTTGCGGCAACCTGATGTGCTGTTGACTGTACATACACACACATACAAATCTGTTCCCTCTAAATTATTAGCAGTAGATATGTCTGCGAGCTATAGGTAGGTGCTACTGAACAAAGTTGAAATAGGAAGTCACGCGTCAATCAATTATAACTACTTATAATTTAGGGAGCATTAACGGCCGCTTAAAACAATAAGCCTTCCTTAATATCTGGCAAGCATTAGAGACGTTAATTAATAACAATTATCGATAGCACGATCGGGAGTCGAACCTACGGCTAATGTGTCGACCGCCCGCGTCGGCCACACACCGCCATTGTTTGCCAATGACATTTTTATGATCGATATCGGTAGTGACGTGCTGTAGATTTTGATATCGATAAAGGTTGTTAATATATTGATTTTTGTTTTGATTGCGATTTAAGGTTTCCTTATCAAAATTTAAAAAGGATACAATAGAACCAGGTTATTTTCTTTCAAATGAATTAATATTAAGGCTACTAACTATAAGTGCTGGCGTCCTTGCTCATAGAGAGCGGAGCACACCGCACTTCATATCATAGCATACTCAAGAAAATACAGATAAAATTTGATGAAACCATGTTTACCGTAAAAACATAAGCACCAAGCACTGACAAATTTCGACAGCGAAAAGCAGTGCCTCGGTGGCGAAATTGGTCAACGCGTCCACCCAGATTGTGGAAGGTGCGGGTTCGAGTCCCGCCTGAGGCAAGTCGATTTTTTTCAGTGCATTTTTCTAGAAATAAGAAACTATTGATTTTTCTCAACAAGATGCTACTTTCTCATTACAATATTTATAAAAATTTACAAGATTAATTAAATTTTATGAAAATTGTTCCAGTTGTTTCACAGTTATGTCATTTTATTATTAGGGTTAGATTTCAAGATTTTTTTTTATTACACCAAAATACTTACATAAATTTTGAACTGTATCATATTGATCTGCTGTGTAAATAGTCTAGTTTCAGACGTATATATATATTTTTAATTTACGCTTCACGGTTGTAACACACTTAACAACTTGCAAAGGGATTAACTCAAAGTCAAATATACATTTATTTCAATTTAGGTACTTACAGTGTGTGCACTTATGAACGTCAAATCTAACAATTATATAAAAATTATACTTACATGTAGGTATAATGTTACACAACAATTCTATGCATTAGATATAACAATATTTTATATATAAAATTTCCATGTCACAATATTAGTTACCGTTACTCCTCCGAAACGGCTTGACCGATTTTCATGAAACTTTGTAGGTATTCGTATTCAGTAGGTTGGCGAATCGGCTACTATCTATATTCCATACCCCTAAGTGATAAGGGTTGTTCACCCTTAATTTTTTTTTAATTTTTGGACGAATTTTTTTTTTATTATGTGGCATTAAAAAATACATATAGTTTTTTATAAAAATAACAATGTCTTATTACTTGTAAGTTATCCATCTAAGAATAGGTGAATGACAACTAGGCATTGACCTCTTGCTGGAAGTTGGACTTACCCTGGACTGTTTGTCCCAGGTAAACATAATGGTCGACAACTTCCAGTGTAGAGCTTCGAACCTTTACAGGAGTGGGTGCAACATGGATATTAGACGTAATTTTCTGATCCGTATTCATTTTAAGATTTACTTGTTGGGAGACTCTACAGAGATACTTAAGTACATTTATTTCAAACAAAAAATTACAAGAAAATTGTTGATCGTCCCGAGGCGTAGCAGTTTAAAAGAAAACCAATTAACAAAATAGCTAGCGAGTAAACCAGCTAAATCCATATGTAGAACATTCGTAATTCTGTAGGTACTGGAACCACTCTATTACCAATATCCCAGTATACTGGTAGCAGTCTTGTGATTGCATAACTCAAAGGTACTAGTGGAATAGACAGCCATTCCCTACCCAGTGGAACTCGAGCCTTATTCACAGACAGAAACGAAGCTATTAAGAAGTAGTTATTCGAACAATCGTAAGTTACAATTGATCATGCCAACTTAATTCCCAGATAGGTGAATGCTCGGGCCAAAGGTAAGCTAAGCAAATAGTTTTTCTTTGTGCTTCGTTCAGCCGAATGGTTACGTAAAACACCTTATAAGGAGATATGCTCAGTCACGCCAACGAGAAATTGAAATGTAAACCACGGGTTGGAGCTTAGCATTAAGTGCATGATGTTATATCAAAATCCAAATCGCAAACGGATCAAAAAACCCTGGATAACGACTGGTTTACTGAGATGTATAAAGAATCGGGACAAGCTTCACATCAAATCTAAGAAAAATCCGAACAATGAGATAAATAAGATCACGTACACAAGGTACAGAAATTTTTGTAATTCGCTATTAAAACGTCTAAAACGAGAATATGAAATAAAATTAATAAATAATGCGGCTGAAACTAACACAAAGGTCTTGTGGAACGCCATAAAAGAAATAACACACACAAGTAAAAACCATATCCCGGCTACTGAACTTCTCTCTTCCTCTGGCCCAACTGCATCCGCTAATAAAATAAATCATTTCTTTGTGTCCATCGGTAAAAGCCTCTCTGATGAATTCCATGATTCCGACTGTTCGAATTGTTGCTTAGATGTAGACACACAGCCATTTTCTTTTGCCTTGGTGCCTACAGATGAAGTTGAAGTCCGTAACACCATAGTTAACTTAAAAAGGAGTAATTCCGTGGGCCGTGATAACATATCCAGCGCTTTCTTAAATCGGTATCACCAAATACTTGCCCCACCCCTAACACACATATTTAATCTAATGTTCAGTTCTGGAGTCTTCCCGAAAGAGTTTAAATTAGCCGAAGTTATTCCCATCCATAAAAGTGGAGACACGGGCTGTGTCAATAATTATAGACCGATTTCCATACTTACTGCCATTTCCAAGATTGCTGAAAAACTTTTGAATAAGCGTCTTATAAACTACCTAGAGACCAAAAATCTTCTGTCCAGTTCTCAGTTTGGGTTTAGGGCTGCCAGGTCAACAAACGATGCCGTACATGAACTGACTGATCACATTGTTTGCAAACTTGATGAGAAGAAAAAGGTAGTGGCAGTCTTTCTGGACTTGGCAAAGGCTTTTGATACGGTCCGTGTCCCACTCCTACTAGCTAAACTCGAAAAAATGGGTATTCGTGGCATTCAACTAAAGCTATTTAGAGATTACCTAACTGGAAGGCAGCAAAGAGTCAGGGTTGGTGATATCGTCAGCAATGATCTACCGGTTGATTGCGGAGTGCCCCAGGGCAGCGTTCTTGGACCTACGCTTTTTCTCACCTTCATAAACGACCTATGCAGCCTTCCTCTTGGTAACGGAAAGATAGTAACATATGCTGACGACACCGCATTGGTTTTTCATGGTGATTCTTGGGATGATGCTTTTGTGTTCGCACAGCTAGGCTTTAACAAAGTTACCTCATGGCTTATAAGAAATGGACTCACTCTTAACATTAGTAAGACAAATTATATGCCGTTCACAATCAGGAGCCAATCATCATCAATACTAGACAGTCATATAATAAAATATCATACATGCTCACTCACTCATTCCTGCTCGTGTACACATCTTAACGAAGCCTCCAACGTTAAGTATCTGGGAGTGGTATTAGACAGCTTGCTGAATTTTAACCATCACCTAGACCTACTTTCTACCAGAACGCGCAAACTAATGTACATCTTCAAGAACTTGCGTCACATAGCGGATGCACAGGTCATCAAAATGATTTACTTGGCCCTCTGCCAATCAGTACTAAGCTACTGCATAACTGTGTGGGGCGGAGCATGTAAGAGCAGCTTGATTAAATTGGAGAGAGCACAAAGGGCAGTTCTAAAGGTTTCTCGGTCTTTGCCATTTCTTTTTCCTACCAAAGACCTGTACCAGCTTGCCGACGTCCTCACAGTTAGACAACTGTTTGTTTTAGGGATCGTACTGAAGCAGCATGCTAATCTCCCTTTTGACCCCATTGCTCTCACAAACAAGCGTCGGAAGTATCACATTTGTAAAACTAATGTTCAGTGGAATACAGCGTTTTCCGGGAGATTCTTTGGTTTCCTGGGAGGTTATTTATATAATAAAATTAATAAAGAGATATGCATTTACTCACACACACGCTTCAATTGCAAAAAGATGGTTACAAGCTGGCTGAAATCACTTAGCTACGACGAAACAGAGAATCTTTTGCACACTTTTTACTGAATTATTGCGCGCACACACACCCACCAATGAGACAGCACACACACTCACAGACACATATATATACACATTAACACACACACACACTCACACACACACACACTCACACACACACACACGCACACACACAGACAAACACACTCTCATTCATAAGCTAACATACTGGTACTGCACGAATCCAATGTCTCGGGAGGCTGGTAATCTGTCATACAGGTCTCCTAGTACAGATACCAGTCTCTCACATAGTATCAATACATACTGAATTAGAATAAGTTTGTTTTGTTAATTGTATTTTGTGGCTATGTGAGAGAGAAACAATAAATTATTATTATTATTTAGTTTACTGACTTTTTTTTTTCTCGAAATTGTTATTTCGGTTCTTAATGAAACCACGGGCTAAAGCCAAGTGGAGTTCATTGATTTGTGGGATTGAAGTTTTCTGCATATACAGGATCCTCCTGTAAAAATTTACGCACGGTTCGACAAGTGTTAAGAATAGCAGCCTTTTGCATTGTTATGTATAGATTATCATTTAATTCTAATTGCCGTAAATAGTGAAGGAGGTGTTTGGGAATGACACCAGTGCTGGAAAGTACCAAGGGCACTATATATACTTTATGCATTTTCCAGATTCTAATTATTTCTTCTTTTAATTCGGTATATTTATGTATTTTTTCAATAATTGTTTTTTGTATGTTATGTGTATTAGGTACTGCTATATCTATTAAATATGTGTGTTTATTTAATTTATCTATCATGGTTATATCTGGTCTATTGTTGTGAATGGTTTTATCTGTAAGTATTGCTCTGTCAAAGTATATTTTATGACTGCTGTTCTCCAACACCGGTTTTGGGGAATATTGGTAGTAAGGTACAGTTTTATGTATAAGTTTGTGTTTAAATGCTAATTTCTGGTGTACAATATTTGCAACTTGATTGTGTCTATGGGTGTAGTCTGATTGTGCTAATGTCGGACAGGCGCTTGTAATATGTTGGATAGTTTCCGATGCACGGTGACATTTTCTGCACTTATCGTTTACGGTATTGGGATCTTTGAGTATGAATTTACTATAATTTTTAGTGTGTATAACTTGATCCTGCACTGCTATCATAAATCCTTCAGTTTCAGGAAAAAGGGACCCTAATTTAAGCCATTTATTTGAAGCTTCTGAATCTATATGCGGGTTTTCTAAGTTATTATTATTATTATTATATCATGTTAAAAGGTTGCAACGCTAATCTAGATACAGTTCGTATTGTAACACTTCGCTACCTTAGGGTTTGTCGACATTTGTCTCGCAGAACTGAGATATAAGATGAAATTACATACATGCCTACAGACTATCACGCTCGTGATCATAAATGATGTTCAAAGTCATAGTGAAAGTCAAAATTTCTTTATTCATTTAGGTACAATTTGTACACTTATGAAAGTCAATTTTGATGCCAGCGGTTCAAGAGTCTACCAGGAGGGCTTGTTCTGAGAAGAACTATCAAGAAACTCAACTTTTATCCTCCCTTTACAGTTTTCATAGTATTGATTTGGAAAGAGTCATAATTCACATTGTCAAGTCTTTAATAATTAATCACAATAATGTAATAAAATAAAGACTTATAATTAAACTTACAATAAAATATATATAAAAAAAATGTGATTTAAGACATCTTTCCTTACAATATCGTCAATTAGAAAATTGAAATTTTACACATTGATATCTCACTAGATTACAATGGAGAATCGAGCACACTTGGATGTGTCCACACAATTTTATCGTCTATATATTCCTGAACTTTATAATACGCTTTCTTCATTAAAATTTGTTTAATGTGAAGCTTAAATTTATGTGACGGAAGTTCAGTTACATGATGTGGGAGTTTATTATATATTTGTATACATTTCCCCATGAATGAGTGACTAGTTTTATGAAGTCTGAAACTTGGAACAGCAAGTTTATTTCTACCTCTTGTGTTTAAATTGTGATTATCACTTTTAGTAGTAAAAATTATTCCATAATCACATTTCTTAAAAAATGTATGTAAATTTTTATGAATATACATAATGTTGTCATATACAACATGTAAACTAAATAATCAACACCCTGAATACAGGTGGTTTGGGATCGGCTTCCGAGTAGATGAAAAAATAAATAAATAAAGGAACCAGAAAATGTTGTACACTACTTTCTGGGTACTTTTTTTTTTGTTTTGTTTAAAAGAAATCGTTTTTTTTCAAAAAATAATATTGTAATCAACTCGGAAGCCGATCCCAAACCACCTGTATTCAGGGTGTTGGTTATTTAGTTTACATGTTGTATATATTGGGATTGGTGATTATATACTAGCATAAGAATAATTAATTATACTTATTACACTGTTTGCCAGAATTAAGTAAGTAATGTTGATACTTATGAGTTTTGTTTTTTTTTTCTTAAATATTTTTTTCCTTTATATATAAAATATGTACCTACTCAGTCAGATAGTGGTTTTTATAAAAAAAATATACCTAATTTTCTACAGCTTTCGTAACACCATGTGTCTTGTTCTTTCCATTCTTAACATGGCTCTATTGAAGTTAATCGCCATTACAATAGTGCTAACTGCATTATTGTGTTGTTCCAGTTAATGATAATAGGTATCTATAGCCAGTCCCTCTGTATTGAGGGTTCCTGGTGAAACTCGCTTGCACTTTCGGCCTTCCAACCCATTAAATGTAATGTTCATCTTGTGGGGGTCCTACTAACGCTGCATCTCCAGGTATGCGGTCGCTACTCGGGGACGTTTCCGCCCCAGCAACCGTCAGTTCTCTTCGCAATGTGCCCTGCCCACTGCCACTTAAGGTTCGCAATTCTTTGAGCTATGTGGGTGACCTTGGTTTTCCTGCGGATCTCATCATTTCTGATGTGATCACCAAAATACAACAATACATAAACCAAAAAGAACATAAAAAAGAAAATGGTAAATTTGCGATCTTCCTGACAGCCTTTGAGTGGGCAATATAGACGTGGTACAATAGAACGATAATGCAATCCTGGCTCATTCAAAAGAGGCGTGAAGAAGCACCTTGCAGGTCGGCAAGGTGAGGGATAGCGCGGCGGTTTCATCACCTCTCGCTCTAGCTATATCTTTGCGTTGTATACTCCACTTCTGCTTATTATCAGGGGATCATTAGCTATATCTTAATATATATAAATTACGTGTCATGTTATTTGTCCGCGATGGACTCCTAAACTACTTAACCGATTTTAATCAAATTTGACCACCGTGTGCAGTTTGATCCAACTTGAGAGATAGGATAGTTTTTATCTTGATAAGTAGTCATATTTTTTTTACTGCAGATACAATGTTACAGGTCAGTAGTATGAAATTGCCACAGCAACCCGTGGCCGGACAGCTAGTCTCTTTATAAAAATAAATCAGGTTAGTTGCCAAGAACCCTTACGAGTTACGAATTTATTTAAGAAAATATTTTATTTCTGCGTCTGATCAATAGTCTAAGATTGGAGTTATTACGGTTGGATCCCCAGGGGATCAGTGATGAGTAGAAAGGTGCAACGGCTGGTGGCCTAGGACCTGCCTAATTATTACTTTCTCGTATACTTAATATAGAGGTCTTGTAATCGTCAAAAAATTCGACATCGAGATTTTGACGGATTTACACGTTTTGGACCTCCCTGTGTCCAAAAAACCCGTTTTTGGAATTATGTCTGTGTGTGTCTCTGCGTTAGCATGATAACTCGAGTATGCTTTAACTTATTGCAACCAAAAACATGCATGTATGACATCAAAATATAAGGTTTCCATCAACTTTTGAGCCGTCGATCACGAATGTTAAGGAACCAAGTGCGCGGTCGGTACTCGGATGGGTGACCAAAATTTAACATGCATGTATGACATCAAAATATAAGGTTTCTATCAACTTTTGAGTCATTTCCGATATACGAGAAAGTTAAGGAGAGGCCACTCCCGATTTTTTTTATAAATTCGTAATTGGGAAGTGATGTTTTTTTTTATAAATAGGTTTAGCAAATAACTCCATTTCACCAGGTACACACAAGTAAAGTCTGAATGCAAAGATAGGAGTCAAAAGTGTCTATAGGTTACTGAATACAGCAACCACGCTCTGCCACCATCATAGCGAAAATTAACACAAACTACCTCAGATACCACACCAGAACTCAAATAATAAGCAATCGCCTTTAACCATTTACGGGTGTAGTCAGACATTCAAACGAACAGCGATGGCGCGCACGACTCCGCGTGATAATGGCATGGGAGGCTGCGAGCCGCTCCTAACGACCTGTTATTTTCAACTATATTTACATAGAGCATTCAGAGTGAACTAACTTGATACCTACAGAGGAGATTTGCCACAAAAAGGTGTGTTATCGTGCGAAGTAAAAACTCCTCTGACATTTTGATAGCTTTTAATGAAAAATTAAAGGGGGATGTGTGTGGCGGGAAACAATGGCGTCTGGATGTCGATCTTTATTTCGATAATTCAAAATTGCTTCGGAGTGGATTTTGTGCAGTGAGGGTGGTGTCGTTTCGTAGCTTAAGCATCCGTGGTGACGGACAGTTATGAGGAATCATTGAAATAAAGGTTTTGTGTATGTGGCGTTGAGAATTGTATTGTGGTTGGAAATCCCACTATACAATTGTCATCAGTCACAATCATGAGGTCTGTTGCCATGCATTTCTTTCCAAGCACTCCCTAGATGCATTAAAATGTGTGATGCCCATATTTTAATGCAAACATCAAGGAAGAAGATAATAAAACTGAAGAAAATTTAACAACAAAAAAAAAATTAAAGGGCGTTGGCGCGTTTTCATGGCGACAGTCAAGTTTTTTTATTATTATATTTCAATAACTCAAAAATTCTTCATAAACACAAACAGATACGCACATATCAAATTTGTAAGGTCCTCTTTTAGGTTTAACCCCAAATGGAACAGAACTTTGGGGAACCTTAAACATTAAAATTAAAAGTACTTGTAACGTGGTACTATAACATTGCCATGTTATAGTACCATCGTCTTCGTTATTACTGGCTGTATTTTTAAAAAGTAACTATTAAATTCAAAATTATCATTCATCATGACATTTGGTTCATTTTTGATTCATTCCATTACTGACCGTGTCACAGAACACATAGCTACATTACTAACGTACCTAAGGGTCTCGCTTGGGCCTTTACTATAATTCGTACCTACTTATAAAATTATATCAAGGCACTAAAATTGTGAGTACCTTTTGTTAAACCTTTTTATATTCTTGTATCAGTTTTAAGTGTTTTATTGTTTAGTTTCTACATTGTGTTTTATATTATTTTCAGAGTGCCTTTTATATACCATTTGAAGCTGTTTAAGTAACTCAATAAAATAAAATAGTGACGGGAAACGTGTTTGATTAGTGGACCATACTGCCAGAGTTGGACCATAGGGCACGTACTGTTACATACTTACTTAGCAAAGTCCATTTTCAGAACTTTTTCATTTCATCACATAATACGTACCTATGTGTTCACGTATTATGTGTGATGAAATTAAAAAGCTCTTTATTTAAATAACCATAAACATATAAACCAGCGTTATGTCGAAGTAACCCCGTAAAAGGGAGAATGAACAAGAAGCATTCCAATAATAAAAATCGGGAGTGATCTTGACTTTCTCGTATACCGGCTCAAAAGTAGATAGAAACCTTATATTTTGATGTCATATATGCATGTTAACTTTTGGTCACCCATCCGAGTAAAGACCGCGCACTTGGTTGCTTAACTTTCGTCTTAAAAGTTGATAGAAACCTTATTTTTTGATATTATACATGCATGTTAAATTTGGTTGCTATAAGTTAAAGCATACTCACACACATAAACACACACAGACATAATTAAAAAAAAAAATTTTTTTGGACTCAGAGAGGTCCAAAACGTGTAAATCCGTCAAAATCTCGAGGTCAAATTTTTTGACGATTACAAGACTTCCTCTATACTACCAATACGAGAAAGTAATAATACCATTTATATCTCCACGCTTACATCAATTCCTATCAGCCCAAAATAAGTAGGTATCATTAAGAACTTGTGTAATGGATACTAGATAACGGACAAATTTAATATACCTACGTCTACATACCAACACAAATAAATATACAAACATACCTCGTAAACAAATGTTAGATGTTAGCCAGATATGTAGGCAGCGTTACTGACCACTTCGCTACAACGGCGTCATATAACTATGTCTGGCAGTATGGGCCATGCAGTGCCTCTAAATAGTCAATACATCAAACCCAAAAAATAACCAAACCTTTAGTGAACTAACAAACAAAAGCCGACACCTAGGACAGATGTTCCCTCAGCCCGCCTAGCATGACCACCGAAACACGATATAATATAGCCATTTTGCGTTAAACTGTCAAAAATTATTGGATATAACAGCAATCTTGGAAATTTTTTGAAACTGAAATAGCTATATCATATCGTGTTTCGGTGCAGCCCGCCTAGCATGACCGCCGAAACACGATATGATATGATATAGCCAGTTATCGCGTTCAACTACCAAAAATTATTGGATATAATCGTCAACTTGAAATTTTATCGAAACTGCGAACATTGTATAAGGCTTCTACATGTTCCCAGTTTCGATAAATTTTCAAGATTGCGGTTATAATCCAATAATTTTTGACAGTTCAACGCGATAAATGGCTATATCATATCATATCGTGTTTCGGTGGTCTTGCTAGGTGGTCACACTCGGCCGAAACTGCGTTAAGCGGTACGCACGCGCGTGTTCATACAAAAGTGATACGTCGCGCTTTCACGCGCGGGAGAACGTTGCCTGCCCGCCTAGCATGACCACCGAAATGCATGGATATAACCGCCAATTTGAAATTTTATTGAAATTGCGAACTTGTTTAAGGCTAATACATGTTTGCAGTATCGATAAATTTACAAGATTGCGGTTATATCTAATGATTTTTGGCAGTTCAAAGCGATAAATCGCCATATCATATCGTGTTTCGGTGGTCATGCTAGGCGGGCTGGAGGCGGGCCACGCGCCCACGCGACGTCACCCGTCGGTGCGCGACGGGTGACGTCGCGTGTTTCAGCTAGGAAAGGTAACGCTTCTTTTTTACTATGAACGCTACAGAATAGCGGCTACGAATCTGCTACAGACCGTAGCACATCGCCTCTTTTTCATAGTAAAAGGGTCTTTCTACTATGAAATTATATTTTTTACTATGAAAAAGAGGCTATTAATCATCATCATTATCAACAAGAGCTCATATAATGGCCCCACCTCGGGCCCGAGCCTACCCCACATTGGGGGCGATAAGGCCTTAGTCAACGACGCCGGCCAAGTGCGGGTTGGTCGACTTTACACACAACCTAAGAATTTCTTCATAGGTGTGAGCAGGTTTCCTCACAATGTTTTCCTTCACCGTAAAAGCGTCGATTAAACGTACACACGAATTCAAAATTTGAAAACAAATTGCGGGGATTGAACCGGTGCCTCCCGGGTGGGAGACGACGCCCTTACGCACTACGCCACCTACGACGCTTCTATTAATATTTCATTATAATCTCCCGGGAGAAAAATTCTAACCAATTACACAAAGGAAGAAGAAAGTGAAGGTGTCTTGGATAAAGAGAAAAATTTGCTGGACGGAGGGCGAGATATTAGGTCCTTACCTATGAAATTGGCGTTTTATTATCTTGTACCTAAACTTGCAATTTCTTTAATTCAATAGTTGTTTTAGGTTATTATTATTATTATTTTTTTAAACTACACTCTTTGCAAGATTTTTGTCTGTAATTAAATTATATTTCATATGTTAAATTCTGAAAAGAAAGTGAAAATGACTCTTCAATCTCTTCATCGGAATTGATTATTTGATGCCTACTAACTCATGGACAGACTGGATTTTTCCATAATTTATTGATGCTAGACTTAGCCGAGGGTTGTTAGATTATTTCCTCCAAATTTTGTAACATTAGCCAATTTTTATGTAGATTTAAAAAAAAAAATATGTATTTTCATACTAACGTTATTTAAAATTTCCCAAATCTTTTGAAAATTGGAGCGTATAATTGGGCAAGACTTAGTTAAATATTGCATCAATAATTAAGACAAAAAATAATCCCGTCAATAAATTACAACGATTCCAAGAGTTGATTCTGCCGACCAAATAAAACAGACACTTTATTTTATTTTATTTTAGTTAAAGATTTAAATAATCATAATTTAACTACATGCAAATTCGTAACAGTATAGTCCTTATTCATAATAAAAATATAAAACTGAAACAGCGCCTTAATCAAAGAAGTTACACAGCTAATAGTCTGTAAGAAAAAAAACGCCAATTTCATAGGTAAAGACCTAATATTTCAGGTGAGTGTACCTTTGAATATTTAATAACGAGGTTTTCGGTTACAACGGTGAATAGCGCCTGTGCCTGCACGGCCTATCGAAGGGTTGTTTTTGGTTTTACACACTAGTGTAGTCGTTTCATAGCCGCTGTTCCATAGCGTTCATAGTAAAAAATGAGGCGTTCCCTTTCCGATATGATAGGTGTGCTATGACCTTAAATCTAGTACTAAATTACACATAAATCATCGAAAGTTTAGTAACAGTTCTGACTTAATGCAGCAATATTTAACAACAAGCAAATAGTTTAAAACTCTGGTAACCCTATTACGGAAAGAAAAGGTCAATAAGCAAAAAGTTTAAAACACTGCTACGGATAGAAAAGAAAGGAATGAGATCGGTTAAAATCGAGGTTTACAAGGTAAAATCGACTCCTCCATTTGTCAAAGTCGGTTAAAATGTAGCCTATGTTATCCGGACTATAATAACGAATCGATTGACGCCTTATTCATCAAAATCGGATAAATAGTTTAGGCGCTACGGAAGAACATAGGGTACGAAGATACAAACTGCTAAAAGGACCCTTCCTTTGCCTTTAGTCGCAGTCACCTTAGTTTAGCCGTAGTCGGGAAAAAAATTAGATAAAAGTACAGCTATGGCTCGCTATCTACATTAGATATCAAGTATTATTTATGTTTGACTAGATGACCCGGTGTATTTCGTATCACCTATTCACGGAGTACTAAACGTCTTTGCACCTATCCTAACGACATTAATCCATCGACGATTATTAATATCCAGACACAATTGATTTTAATTGTGTTCTCGCGCTCCTGAGCGCGAACGGGGCTTAACGAGTTAAAACTCTCCATTCGCTAAAATGGCGGAAGGTCAAATGTTTGACAGGAAAGTAAGCAGATATGGGCCCCAGTTTGTATGGGAAATTGAAATTGTTGTTTTTATTATCTTTCTCGCAATTTCTCTATATTTTCTCACCGTTTAAACCTTCCCTGGACTACGACAAACATTTCAAAACCATAATCAGCTAAATCGGTCCAGCCGTTCTCGAGTTTTAGCGAGACTAACGAACAGCAATTCAATTTTATATAAATAGATAGATTTATATACATAGATTATACAAATATTTATTTATTTCTTTACAATTGTACATCAATTCAAAGTTCCATGGTTTTATCTTTAACAATGACGAACTCTCGTACAAACTTTCAGCCCCTATTTCACACCCACACAAGTCCAAATTTCAAAAATCCCAGAGCAAATATTTCTTTATTCTTAATTAAGTGCCTAAATTCAAAGTTTCATGATTCTATCTTCGAAAATGACGAAGTTCCATACAAACTTTCATCCTCTATTTCAACCCCTTCAACCCTTTTTTTCGCAATAAAAAGTGAAGCCTAAGTCTTTTCCCAAGCTCTAGTCTATATTTGGACTAAATTTCATCAAAATCGGTTCAGTGGTTTAGACGTGAAAGCTTAACAGACAGACCGACAGACTGACAGATAGACAGAGTTACTTTCAGAGACAGAGAAATTTTATACTTTACCTATTATAATTATAAATTTGAAGTAAATTAATAATAATAAGTTGATAGTAAGTAACAATCTATATTTGTTCTATCAAGCAATCAGTGTTTTATATTCTGGAACTCGTATTGCTGTCCGCCATACAGGCTTGCCTAGTGTGGTTCACACCACAAGAAATGTATTGTGTTTTTATGTGTTCTGGAAATATAGGATTAATTATTTTCATCTATCCTTATACCAAATTTCACCAAAATTTGTTTAGTTTTAGACGCGTGCAAGAAACAAACTTTCGCATTTATAATATTACAAGTACCTACATAAGGGTAAGCTATAATTATATTTGTTTATTAAATTGGGCTTGACCATTATAAGTACTTAATAATAGATTATGTTTTACAATGATTTATTGGCCAGATACCACAAAATAAATCTCCACCTTACAGAAGACGACAGTCAAATATTTTATAGACCAAGAGCCCACGACGGCCAGACCTTCATTATTTTATAAAAATTGAAAGTTTCTCTGTGAACGACCAGCGACTATAGAGTTTGGGTTGTGGTCACTAGGGCAGGTAACAGGTAGCAAAGCTGTTTAAAATTGTAACTAAAATTTGTTAGAGTATAAAGCTCTATTATAATATACTAGCTGTCCCTAAGTTACTAAGTATACTATACTAAGCGTTGCTGTGGTAATTTCATACTACTGTCCTATGACATTGAATTTGCAGTAAAAAAATAAGGACTACTTATCAAGATAAAAACTATCCTATCTCTCAAGTTGGACCAAAACACACATTTAAAAAGGAAAAAAAGTTAAAATTGGATTGTTGGTTTCGGAGTTCATCCCGGACAAACATCTTGACACGGGAACTATATGTATAACTAGCTTCCGCCCGCGACTTCGTCCGCGTGGACATTTTACCCCCTTAGGGGAAGAATTTCCAAAAATCCTTTCTTAGTGGATGCCTGCGTCATAACATCTACCTGCATGCCAAATTTCAGCGCGATTCGTCCAGTGGTTTGGGCTGTGCGTTGATAGATCACTATGTCAGTCAGTCAGTCACCTTTGAGTTATACATATTTAGATAGATAAATTATGTTATTTATGGAATAATTTTATTTTTGCGTTTACAAACGCGTAAACATAACGCGCTAAAAAAATCGACTTGCCTCAGGCGGGATTCGAACCCGCATCTTCCGCAATCCGGGCGGCTGCGTTGACCATTACGCCACCGAGATACTGCTTTCTTGTTATGTTATTTATTATTTTTAACTAACATCTGATTTTTGAAGTGTAAAAGTATTTCTTTAAACATAAATGTTTTTGATATTTAGTAGATAATTTTGTGTTATACCTAGATAAGTGAAAATTGTGTCGAATGACGACAGCAGAACAGGCTAGCCAAAAAGGTCAAATTGCTTCAACATTTTCTACCTTATTCCGTAGAGTTAAAAGTTTATTGAAGTTTAACAGTTTGTCGTAGCGGGATCTGCCGTCGTCGTCTGTAGGTACTTACAGCCGTGATTTACGAAATTTAACTTCTGTACTGTCTATACTTTGTGGTCAGACGTCGAGCTTAATATCACTCGGTTGGCATTTCGTATAGATTTCTCAATGACATTAATGCACGAGATTAGTATAACTTAATGCAGACAACACCAGACTAAAAAAATCGGGAGTGGTCTCCCCTTGACTTTCTCGTAGGTATACCGGAAACGACACAAAATTTGATAGAAACCTTATATTTTGATGTCATACACGTATGTTAAATTTGGTTGCAATAAGTTAAAGCATGCTCGAGTTATCGTGCTAACGCACAGACACTCAGACATAATTAAAAAAAAAATTTTTTTGGACTTCGGGAGGTCCAAAACGTGTAAATCCGTCAAAATCTCGAGCTGGAATTTTATGACGATTACAAGACTTCCTTTCTACTACGTATACGAGAAAGTAAAAAATGTAAAAAAAAAATCAAAGAAAAAAATTTAACTTTCATCTACGACCATAGGGTAAAAATCTAAATTGAAGGAATTTTACAGTTTGTGGTAGGTACCAAGATCTGCCGTCGTCTGGTATTTAATTGTTAGGTCTTGTCGTCGTCAGTGGAATAAAATATAAATAAAACCACTATTTTCTACAAAAAAATTGAAAACGCAAAAATTATTCCATAATGTAAGGTAGTTTCATCCTAACTGGTCGTCAAATATTTGCAAAAATATTTCGTTCGGATCAGTGCAAATTTCAAACATTTGATGAAACAATGTTTACCATAAAAACATAAGCACCAAGCACTGACAAATTTCGACAGCGAAAGCAGTGTCTCGGTGGCGTAGTGGTTAACGCAGCCCGGATTGTGGAAGATGCTGGGTTCGATTCCCGCTTGGGGCAGGTAGATTATTTTAGCGTATTTTTTCTAGTCCGAAAAAAATCCGAAAGTCTCGTGCTACGTAGTAAATTTTGCTTGGAGAGTCACTGTGTTAAATTACGCACAATTTTTCAATCGGTAACTGCTTAGCACCAGGCAGGTCATAGGTACTTATCTATGCTTATCTGCCAACCCAATAACATAAAGAAATCGGGCATTTAGCAAAGTTTTTAGGTTTTACTAGGCGGAATTTAGATTTGCAGATAATATAATTTAATTTCCATAGATTTTTTATTGCTATGTTGAGATGTTTGGAAAATGTAACGACACAATTTAATCAAAACAACATGAAACTGAATTTAAATACATGCGGCCATCTCTCCTTAATCGTCCGGGAATACGTGTATAAAAATGAACCTCTATCCATAGAAGAAAATGCCGAAGTTAGAATGTAACAGATTATTAATACCAAGCATGGTAAAACATAATAAACACACGTCTTCCTTCAAAATTTTCGTCTTCCTTCTAATTAACTGGTTGCTTCTTGATTTACCTAATTTTGCAATTAATTTACGCGTTATTTTTTACCTTGCACTGTAATAAGCAAACAATGTAAATAGTAACGCCATCTGGGTGCGCATTTTCTTACATAACTTTTCAATTCCTATCATTGGAGGTCCGAAAATATTTCTCATACCATTTAAAACCATAATGATCATTTTTCATAACTTCATAAAACATAATCATTAAAATTCATAATATCATTAATCATACATTTTTGGGTGACGTCTAGTGTTTTATGCACCTACATGGCTGGGTGATGGGTAGGTTAGAGTTATTTTTTTTTATGACCAGGCGGAGTGCACTGTTTTTGTAAGCAACAAGGTAGTTTAACATTAATAAAAAAAATCATGATCACTAACTGTTATGAGCTCCGTCGGTAGTAATAAAAATGTATGAATAAAAAAAGTATGAAAAGTAAAATTATGAAGAGTGATTATTATGAACACAAATCGGTAGTAAGACAAAGAATAGGATTTAGAATATTATGTGAGCCAATATGGACCCCGCCATCTATAGCCTGGCCATTTCTCCCGTGCGGTCAACTCCCCTATAGACCTACCTTATGACTTATGACTTTCTTTTTCTAAAAATAAAATAAAATAAATTAGGCAGGAAAGGAACATACAAAAGTGTCAGAACTTATGGAAAGGACAAGTTCCTTTCCTTCCAAAATCTCAAGAGATTAATCACTTCTCAACACATTACTTTTTGTTTTTTATAATTACATACTTTAGACCCAAAGTCAGAAATTAGGGAATTCAACACAAGGAAAATCACATAGTAGGTACAAGATGAGTGTGGCTATACCTAGGAAGGTAGATCCTATATCCTGCATTAGTTTATTTTTCATTTGGACTCCACTTCAGCTTACCCAGGGCGCTAAATAATGTAACTCAAACCTTTTTAGTGAAATAAATTATAATAAATTGTTACAAATACATTAAATTGTCAGTACGTTGCTACATCGCCATCTTCCCATTTTATTTTATGTAAAATTCTTATCCATCCTAAGGTTGCCTGGAAGAGATCGCTTTTAGCGATAAGGCCGTCCATTGCACAATATACTTAAAATGTTATAAAAATGTACTATTTTTATGTCCATGTACAATAAAGTTTATTTCTATTCTATTCTATAAGGTGGGAAGGTAGTTTGCTAGGTCTCTTTACGTATAATAATAAAATAAACGAATGAAAAATCTGTTCACTTCTATCAGTTAATATTGACTCTACCCATAGCTATTAATTCAAATAATTTATCTATTTTTGTATCCGTTTCTATTATACTAGTTTTAAACTAGGTTAGTACTTACCTATTACCTAACTATCACTAAAAGTTATTTCTGTGAGTGCGTAGGTATGACTCTACCAATAACTTTTGATTGTGACTCTACATCTTTAATCGAAGAAAATTAATGGAATAATTTTTACTTTTACAAACGCGTAGGTATGTAGATATTTTTGAAACTAGAAGAAAAAAAACACTGAAGAAAATCGCCTGGGGCAAGTCAATTTGTTTTTCAGTGTACCTATAATTTCTAGTTTTCCCGAAAAAAAAAATTTAAGTAACCTAGGTATATGCACTGAAAAAAATCGACTTGCCTCAGGCGGGACTCGAACCCGCACCTTCCACAATCCGGGTGGACGCGTTGACCAATTTCGCCACCGAGGCACTGCTTTTCGCTGTCGAAATTTGTCAGTGCTTGGTGCTTATGTTTTTATGGTAAACATCGTTTCATCAAATCTTTGAAATTTGCACTTCCAAGACCCGAACGAAATATTTTTGCAAATATTTGACGCCCAGCTAAGATGAAACTACCTTACATTATGGAATAATTTTATTTTTGCGTTTACGTTTTTGCGTTTTTTCAGTGCATTTTTCTAGTATTGTATTTACGCGTTTGTAAACGCAAAAATAAAATTATTCCATAGTGTAAGGTAGTTTCATCTTAGCTGGGCGTCAAATATTTGCAAAAATATTTCGTTCGGGTCTTGGAAGTGCAAATTTCAAAGATTTGATGAAACGATGTTTACCATAAAAACATAAGCACCAAGCACTGACAAATTTCGACAGCGAAAAGCAGTGCCTCGGTGGCGAAATTGGTCAACGCGTCCACCCGGATTGTGGAAGGTGCGGGTTCGAGTCCCGCCTGAGGCAAGTCGATTTTTTTCAGTGCATTTTTCTAGTATTATATTTACGCGTTTATAAACGCAAAAATAAAATTATTCCATAACCTAGGTATGTTTTTACATCTAATTTACAGTATTAATCTTAGTTGCAAGTTTCAGAAACATGGTTTTTTAAAATTGAATCTTTTACCCTACTAGTTACCTAGGCACTAGAATGTAACTAACAGCCTACCTCCTTAATGTCAAATAAGGAACACATTTTACATAAAACCAAAACATGCAATAAAATTATAATACTTAATCAATATTTTCAAACAAAAATTAATCACCAATAGCCCATAAAACATAGCAATTTTAATTAAAAAATCAAACTATTTACCAAACACTGTTTAGTTTATAATGGCGTAAAATTTGCGTGAAATTCAAATCTTATCGGGTTTCATTAAAATTTAATTCAACAACGCAAGAAACTGTTGGGGCTCGCCCGCTTCAATATCTCTCGAACGAAACAAAGTATCAATTAATGGGCTTCGTATTCCGAGCGGCGTCCATTAATTTCATACGAGGAATCTCTGCAAAATTTACTTTGTATCGCGACATTAACACTAATAAAGTATTCGGGTTAATTAAAAAGTGTTGCTATCAGAGCGTCCGCGACAAAACGACCAAGCGTGAGCTAACCTACCCAATAGCGCCTTAATTGAATCATAACCAACGAAATACAATAGCACAACGTCCCCATCGACGCCGACAAATCTCCCGTAACATTCCATCTGGCCGGTTAAATCACAAGCTCTTAACTCAAACCGCCCACTCGGAAACCGTTCAGAATTCAAATAACACCTCAACACGCCTTTCGTCCAATAGCGACGCAGATATCAAAATAAAGAGTTGACGCTTCGAGATGCGTCGACACCCATAGGAATACGCGGACCAATCAGAGCGCGGGAGTCCATGTTCGTTATGTTTTTTTCCCGCTGATCGGGCGGCAGCCAGTACCGAGGGCTCATTCGGCCGCGCGCCACCTCGGCGTTCGTATCGCGCGCTCGCGTCACGAAAATGGATTGTGTTCTGTGTAACATGTGCTTCTGAGATTTGGTGATATTTTTTTGTGACGGACTCGTTGTGTGCAAAAGCATGATGCCTCTCGCACCGACCCCTGTGGTGGCGGTGCCATCTAAGCCGAAGATCGGATTCAGTATAGACAGTATAGTTGGTGGTTCGGAGCGACCGAAACAGGCGTCGCCGCCTCTAGCGAGCCCTGGCTCTCCATCTCCAGTGGCCTCACCGAGAAGTCCATCGCCACGCCCTCTATTACGGCCTAGTGCGTTGCCAGCCGTATTCCCGACCCCTGAGCTGAAGAGACTTCCTTATTTAGACGCTCAGAGTCACCACCACCAGTTCCTTGCCCACTTCCAAGGAGCGGCACTAGCGGCAGCTCTAGCTCATCAGCAGCAAGGGTTCGGAGCGCCCCTACCTCCTCATCCACCCCCACATCCTGCAGCGCCAGTACCCAGAGAATCTTATCAACTATATCCATGGCTGATCAACAGACATGGAAGGATATTCCCTCACAGGTTTCCAGGAGGTAAGTAATTTCTTATTACATAGCTTATTTTTGTTAAGCTAGTGTTACAAATACTTCAGACTGGGAAAATTCTAAAATTTCAATACAAACGTGAAAATGATAATGTCATCCAAGTATGAAGTATGACTACTTATTGATTTAACGGCTATTTAAATTAAACTATCATAATTATAATCAATATATAATCAGTATCTCTAATTAGACCATTCGACGTTATATAAAATTATTCAATACCACTAAATATGTATGTAATTGAATGCCGATAGACAAATATAATTATATAAATAACACAAATTGAACCTGTACCTCGTATAAATTTGCAAAAACTCATGTTGTCTGTTGAATATGTATAAGACAACTTTGCATCATGCATTCTGTTAGCTTGATACAGGCTATTAAAATATTTGACAGGTTAATTAGCTCCTAAAGAGTTGTGAGAATATTTGATCCCCGCCTATATCCTGCTATTCAAAATTAAACGGATCTTGTTTTAAAATGCTTGCCTAATTTTAATAGCAACGCCTCCGAAACCGCTCTAGTCTCTTTTGTGGTTTTATTTATGTTCGTAATAATTAAAGCAGCCGAATTTTATGATTTAGTAGGTTGATATACATCAAAATTGTGCTAAAAAGCCTTTACGCTGCGTTTAAGAAAATGTCGACTTAATTTTGATGTTTTTATTCTAGATTATCTAACAGCTGATAATGTTAATGATGCAATAACCTTGAATTTATGATTCACTAATAATAATGTCTATTATCAAGGTACTTTCATTAATAAAAAAATCTATTGAGAAAGAAATTGTTGTTTAGTACTTACTACATTTTGGAGCACCTAAATCTATCCCAGGTAGGTATTATTTGCACATGTTTTTATTCATGGTTGCTGATTAATCGCCAAAAGTGCAGACTCTTTTATTCAATCACATTTAATGTAACACAATATATAACATTTATTTTTCTGCACCTTTTTTCTATATGAACTTTAATTAGGAAAGTATGCATAATCTCAGACTCCTCCGTGCACGCATTATGCCTAGAAAGGAGTACAAAGTTCTTTCTTCTATCTATATCTGTATTATTGAAAAAATTGTAAGTCGTGGAAATTCTTTGCACCGCATCTTCTTCACTAGCATATTAAAATAATTATTAAAATCAAATAGGTATCGCATTATTTTAGTTCCGAAGCTGTTGCTTTGACAATTTAAGGGCTTTTGACAATTTAAAAGCAATTAGTAAAATCCATTTAAATACATAATGTTTTGAATTAGATTTAGCTTGTTCTAATGTACTACTAGTTTCAAAAGCATTTCATTTAATTAGTTCAGTGATTATGGCATCCTCCCTTATTCTAGAGTTGCTAGACTCTGAAGACTTAATAGATAGTCCACGCATCCTGTTCACCGTTTACGCTATGTAGTGGATTCCTTTTTTCTGGATATATCCTTTATAGGTACTAATTAGGCAACTCCAGTTGTAATTATATTATAAGGTTAATTGAATATAGGTACGGGGTGATGGTTTATTAGTTTTTTCAGACGAGATAAGTAGTTGGGAAATTATTAATCATATTGCTAGGTAGGTATTTTCTCTGAATGTAATTAAATGCTTGAGTTACCTGGTTATTTATCATTACTTCTATGATGATCTCACATTTTATTATCGGTTCTCTTTCCTTGTGTTATTGGCTCGTCTTTAATATCAGTATCGTAGATGGTCATAACATGGAATTAAGAGTTACAGTTATTTTTTCTTCGTGTTGTGTGTTATTAACGGAAATAATTATGGATATAGTTAGTCAACTGAGCATTTTACGTTAAAAATTGTAGTAGTTGCTGCCGCTTTGCTAACCTCAAATCAAATCAAATCAAATATCATTATTGCGTGTCACATAACATTCACAAGGGTCTTATACATAGGCTGTAGTTCCTGTGATACCCCGTAAGGGCACTGCAAACTTCTATTTTTATATCTTATCGTATTTTGATAGATTTCTATTTTTCTATTCTATCACTGACGAGGTCGATAGAGCCACACTCGTGCGTTCTCGTATCGATGAGGAAAGATAAGCTACCTACCCAGTGCGCGCTCTATATTCGGATGAGTGAACGAAAATTTTTAGACTCGATATTCCTATAAGCTGGTGGGCCCGGCTGCTGTCCAAAGATAGTAGTCGTTCATGAGGAGGCTCGGTGTCATGCAGGTGGCGGGCTGTAATAATCTAATGCCAGAACCTATAGCAGTATTCTTGGTACTTAATTATCAATACCTGCATCGGCACTAAATTCATTGGGAGCAGGGTAGGAAGAGAAGATATTTTGATAGATTTCTATATTGTACTACTGGACGCACGCGGCTTTGCTCGCGTTAACGTCGGTTTTTTTAGCCTAAATAAAGCCGTCCTTGATAAATGGACTATTCAACAAAAAGCTTTTTTTCAATTTGGATCAGTAGTTCCTGCGATTAGCGGGTTCAAACAAACAAACAAACTCTTCAGCTTTATATCTAATATTAGTGCCTATAGATTCACTTGTCACTCTCAGAGAATTTTAGTTTAGTTTAGGTCTTAACTGTTGTTATTTTAATTCTGTAGTTAATATAATTACGTTGATTTCATCTTTTACCCACCTATGGGTTGGTGCACATTAGGCGAAGAGCTTCGCAGCGTACCTACTTTTCAGTGTTAAACCATCATCAACCTTGTTAGTGTTGAACAATTTTGGAAATTCCTATTATTCAGGAGTAAACATTCTCCGACTCTACTTCTGCTTACCATCAGGTGGAATAGAGTCATTTGCTTGATCTTTTTATATAAAAAAAACCGCCGCTCTCCATATCATTAGACAGCACGTATCCATACGTTACAACGGGAATACCAACAGAAAAAACGTCGTAAAATAAGATTATCAATTTATTTTTAACTGGAAACCTAATTAACCTCAAGCGATACAATTATCACGCTCATTAATTATAATGATATGTTTTTCAATCTATCCAATTTTGGTAGCGTCAAAACTTATATTAATGTTAAATGGTTTTCTTTATCAAAGTAATTGTTGTTTATAGTTTTTATGTAGACGATAGTGATTGCTTGAAATGTATTTGAATTAGTTGGTTCATTACTTATAGTTTCTTTATTAACTTTATTAGATACCTATCTGTTCGGTAGCTTAGTTAATCTTATATATTTCGATTGGATTTCTTGATTAAAACGAATATTCAGGTTGTAGGATAATTATTCGTAGTAAATTACAGATCTTTATAATATTGTAGGTACGTTGTATTCGAATTCAAATCAATGGTGAGATTGAATGGATATAAAACGAATGAATGGACGAATGAGTTTCTGAATGGTATGGAATGAATGTATGATTGAACGACGATTGATCGCCTCCTGAGATTGAGTGGCGGCCTTTTTGGTTTCAATTTTTCTTATGTTTTTTTTTTGTTTTTTAAATTTATGTATTAATTGTCTGTTGAAGCCAAATAAATTTATTTTGATTTGATTTGATTTGTTTCTCTTGGCGTATAACAGATGGCGTGAACGCTATCTAAAAGCTTTTTTGTAGTTCTAGCGTATAATAGGTAGTTTCTAACATAATTATTTTAATTACAATTAAAATATTTATGCTAGAGACTGTAACAGATACGTTTAAATAATGCTAAGTTAGCAATTTCTAAGTAGGCTATTAAAAATGTAATTTTAATGACTTAATGACTAAATAATTACAGTAGTATGTAGCTGGGAGTTTAAACTGCCTAATTGAGATAAATTGCCGCTATTTGACGTTAAAATAAAAAATAAAGTTTAAATACAACTTCAAAATTATTTTGGTTTTTAAATGTAGGACTTTGTGTGGATTAGTTAGTAGTTAAGTAGGTAGGTAGGTAAGAAATTTAATAAAGGAATTAAGAAAATCTTTTGTAATTAATTACCTATTGTATTCAGATGGATTGATAACAATTTTTATTGGATTCACAATTACCTATACACACAATCACGCTAACAATAAATTACTGTTTTTCATTTTATATTACACACACACACACACACACACACACACACACACACACACACACACACACAAATAAAAGAAAAAAGATGTACCTACTTATTATTTAAAAACAGTGTGTGTTGCTAATAACATTATAATGCCTCAATAATCGCAGCGCAGCGCTAGTGTTTCTCTAATTCAAAATCTCTTCCCTTTTTAATTCTCCCTATTACGGGACGGCAAAGGGATCTAGCTCATACAGCCATGTCTTCAGTCTTCTATCTTCTTTCTTGATGTTCGGAAATAATAAAAAAATCTCCTACAAACTACAAAACCTTTATTTCAATGATTCCTCATAACTGTTCGCCAACACGGAAGCTTGTGCATCAAAATAACATTACTTTCGTTGCACAAACTTCACTCCGAAACAAATTTTGAATTATCGAAACAAAAATCCCGTTTCCCGCCCTACACCTAAACAACCCTGTTTCAAAATCGGTAATTTTTAAAATACCATGGAATAGTCCGGCAACAGAAATAGGTGTTTTTTTTCTGAAAAAAAAAGCTAAATGCCTTATCTTCGAACATGGATAATTAAATAAAAAACACCGTTAACTTTATCTTGACTGCAGCCGAGAAAAAAACTTAGCAGTGACACAAAAAAAAACTAATTAAAAAAAGGAACGCCCGACCCGCCTAAGTCAAAGACTGAGTGAGTATTTATTGGGATTTAACTGTTTAATACTTATTTAAAGCTAAAACCTCCTTTTGTTTAAGTTACAGTTACAAACTTTTTTCGGACAATCCTTTTTTATCTTTAAAAGCGGTTGCCTACAAAGAGTTTTTAATGGAGTATTAGGATTGATCTGTTTATTTTTTAAATTAATCCGTAGTTAAGATGTTTGTGTCTTTTTTATGGGTGACAAACAAACAAATGGGCGCAGAAAGGGCTTGTAATAATTATATAGTGTGTAAATTAACCGCTTCTCGCTTTCCCTACCTCGTACTAATACAAAATATAGAATTCCCCCAGACTGTACAGTCATTTTGAATTTTCAATGCTAAATGCAATATTAGGAATTCTATATTTATAGTTTTTGTCTTGTTTCAATGACACTTTGCACGTCAGCAAGGCGAGCTAGTGTTTTTTTCGCATTTTTCTTTGCATTTGGACCCCTGCTTACCATTCGGTGGATGGAATAGAGTCTCTAGATCTTTTATATACTTACCTACATTTTGGATGGTGCCTAATCTATAAAGTAGTCTTATTATTAATACTATTATTAAAGCGAAATAACTTGATAGGTAAGATAGCTGTAGCTACCCCGGCGGACTTGAAACAATAGTCTATCACCCACAGATATATCAATCTAAGGAGATCGGTCGAATCGCCGAGTAATAGGAAGACCGAGTGTCGCGATCAGCGACATCATCACACTATTTATTGCGCGCGTCTTAAGGACTGCGAAGCAATGAAAGTTAAGCACTGCAGCACAGCCGCAAAGGAGATCGGTCAAATCGCTGAGTTACGTATTCACTCGACTTTATCGGAAGGCGAAGTGGCGGTAAGGTATGCTCACTGGGCATACTCTTGTCACAAGTTAAACGCCGGCTTGGCCTATCTCCTAGCATTATTAAATCTGTGCTATCACCACTCTAGGTACTTATATGCCCCCTGAGGATCTTATTAGGCCATTTAAGTTTACTGTACAAATATGTACAGTGTTAGCACTGCAATTTAATTAGATTTATTCTATTATGTAAACATTCAAATAAATCGTTACTATCATTTCTTTAATTCAACCTCCATTCCGTAATTATCTATTTGCCGATAACCTTCTACCCTCTTACAATGTCGCTATCTGCATCCATTAGTCGCAATTAAAACGAACGATAACATAATTACTGCGATAATTTGATGTATCACAACAATTTAATATGACATTCTGCAATATTGTTGCATTTTGTTTTGTGCAATTACTTCGTGACAGATAAAGCTGTCAGTTTGATAGTGACAGCTCATGGCGCGAAGATTTTTAAAATGGCCGCCCCACATAAAACCTGCACCTAATTCACTTGAGGTCGGTGTTTTGATATTAGATTTTGCGGCCGTCGTCTGGCTGACACCAAAGGGAAAATTGGCCTCACAGAATCTGCGTAGTGCAAATCTCGTAGTAGATTAGTGTTGCAACGAAGGTAATAGGCCCAATGCCGAATACTTTACTCGGCTAGTGTCTTGATAGAATACCCGAATATCCAGCCAAGTTACACGACCCCGACCACGACCTAGTGTAACTGAGAATATTATAGTGTAATTAAAAACCTTTAAAAACGTAACTCTTTAATTGATTTCTGAGCTCAATGTATGTAAGAGACGGCTTCTTTCTGTTGAGCTAGTCATTTACCATAAGGTGAGAAAAGTCAGCCGCTGTTAAAGTTAATAAAACAAGCAATACTTACATTTTTATTTCGAAAACCTAATTGAAATAGGAAACTCTATGCATTTTGTGGTTAATAATAATAATGATATATTTCCATGCTTACACTAATTATCTAACCCAAATTAGGTATCATTAAGAACTTGTGTTATGGAAACCACATGGAAACCAAATAACAGTCAATTTTTATATTCATAATAAATAAATATTTTTGTAAATAAATTTAAATAAATACATAAACAACCATGACTCGTGAACAAATGTTCGTGTTCATCACACAAACCATTTGCTTCTACCAGGACTCGAACCCGGACCGCTTGATGTGTAGGCAGCGCTACCGATCACTCCACAACGACAGCGTAAAATTCGGTGCTGTAAACGAGGTGTTAAAATTTTGATAGTGATATTTATTAATTCAATATCAATATTTATTTTAATTGATAGGTAATAGTACAATCTATTTGTCTATTCAATATTTATGTAGGCGTAAGATAATTATAATTAATAAGTTTGTTCGTTTATCTAGTGTCCATAGCACAAGTTGTTAATGAGGTTTTATTTGGACCAGATAAGTGATACGAGTACCTAATGGAGAATAAATAATGATTTTGTTATGTTATGTTTACCTACTCTCGGTGAGTATTTTTCAAAAGATCTAATAGAGCTTACTGACTGCTTGCCTCCTGCTACAGGCGTAGCTTGGCCAAAGAAGGCTCCGTAAACTAGAGTGATATATATATAATACTAGCTGTGCCCGCGCGACTTCGTCCGCGTGGATTTCCCGTTTTTGCAACATTTTTCATTGATGCTCAACTCCTATTAGTCGTAGAGTGATGTTATGGAGGTATATAAGCCTATATCACGGTTTCCTAAACTGTGCGTCGCGACGCCCTGGGGTGTCACGGTTCTATCCCGGGGGCGGGCGTCGTGAGACGATCCACATAGAATGGCTGTCTAGCTAGCTTAGCGAGATAGTCGAACGAAAATAAATGTAGACAAAGAAATGTAAATCGCGATTTCTAAACTTGAACCTGGTTTTGAGATGCTCTGTTTTTAAAATAAGAAAATACACTGAAAAAAATCGACCGTCCAGCGCGGGCGAAAAAATCGAATAAGCATCTTTACGCTACCGGGACATTGCTTTCGCCGTCGAAATTTGTCTGTGCTACTTTATGTTTTTATGGTATTTTTTTTTCAGTCTTTCTAATTTTAAAATATTTGCGCATTCGTTAACGCCTAAATAATTCAAAAAAAAGCTATGTTTTTGTTTTTGTAGGTATTTACTTAACTTGGCTGTTACTATAACGGGGGAGGGCTCGTAAAAATTAGAAAATTCCTTAGGGCGTCACTATGAAAATAAGTTTGGGAAGCTCTGGCCTATAGTGTTCCTCGATAAATAGACAATCATAGAATTTTTCAGATCAGTAGTTCCCCTTTGTAGGATTCTGTACCCAAAGGGTAAAACGGGATCCTATTACTAAGACTCATAAATAGAATAAAATAAATATTGAAGGGGCTCCCATAAAATAAGCGTGACTTTTTTTGGTCGATTTTGATAACGGCAACAGATAGACGCTTGAAGTATTCACAGAATATTTAGTTATATTATTCACTTTTAAAATACAACAACAAACGTGTTTTATTTCTCGGTCTTATTAACGATAATAACAGGGTAGAAACTTGAAATATTAACAAAATATTTAATTTAAATTTCAAATATTTTTTGGAGATTTTTGATAAAATCTATGGCACGGAACCCTTCGTTCGCGCGTTCGACTCTTTCTAGGTGGTTTTTTTTTGCAGGCTATCTCTGATGACCTTCTTGAAGTCACCAGGACTTTTAGTAAAGGAGAGGACCTCGATGGGTCCCCAAGCTTTAAGGTCGAATCACTCCAAAGAGGATTCCTGACCGGTGAGCATCTCCCTCGGAGGAGTCTCTGAACCTATTAGTCTCTAAGGCGTCCGAATCTGACGGGATCAGTAGTTCCTAAGATAAGCGCGTTCAACTAAACAAAAAAACAACTCAGTATAGATGCGTGTTGCGGATTTATGTTAAAACTGTAATATCTCTGAAGATATTCATTGAAATCTAATGATGTAAAGACTAATTTTGTACAAAATTAAATACTTGTGATGAATAAAGTATAAATTTTGATAAGGAATAATATGATTTTTACAAAAATGCATTATTTTAGAACAAATTTTATTAACTAAAATAGGTTATAGCGAGTCAACCTTAAGAGATAGATAAATGCTGTCTGGAACTTTTTTTTAGAACTTTTAAAGGAAAATATTTCCGTCATACATGATTTTTGCGTAACTTTAACCGTTTACCCAGCGCACGCAACAAAAGCTCTGAAAATCAAAATTTATTATTTTCCGTTTATTTCAAACTATGATATCTCTTAAGATATTCATTGAAATCAAATGAGGTCACTAACAATTTTGTTCAAAATTAAATGCTTGTGATAAATAATGTATTTATTTTGATAAGGAATAATATCATGCATACAAAAACACCATCGCAGATAAACATTTGATTAAAAAAAAAAATATTACCAAAAAGAAAGGTTATAGTGAGCCAACCATAAAAGATAAACATATGCTATCGCGGACTGTTTTTTAGAAAATTTAATGGAAAATAATTCTGTCATACATAATTTTTCCGTAACTTTAACCGTTTACGCAGCGCACGCAGGGAAAGCTTTGAAATGAAATATTTTTCTCCCGTTTTTGCAACATTCTTCATTAATGCTCAGCTCCTATTAGACGTACCGTGATGTTATATAGCCTATAGCCTTTCTAGATAAATGGACTATCCAACGGAAAAAGAATTTTTCAATTTGAGTCAGTAGTTGCTGAGATCTTAGGGTTCAACCAAAAAAACAAACAAACAAACAAACAAACAAACAATCAAACAAACAAACAAACTCTTCAGCTTTATTATTAGTATAGATATAGATAGATAATTGGCGACAGACACTGGCCACCTGCCTCCTTTTTTATATTCTATTTTGTATTCTTTTTATGATATTTTGTATGACATATTTTATATTATTTTGTTTTCTTATCCGGCCATAATGATATATTACAATGTTTTTAACAAAACGAAAAAAAATGCATTTTCCTTTTTTTTTCATTTCATTTCAAAATTTGACTAACATTCAAAGTTTTTGAATTTCGAAAAAAGGTAAACATACAGACTAAGTTTTTTATTATGTGAAAAACATTCTAAAATATCTTAGAGATCGGTTAAAAATATGTGTACAAAATGTGTAAAACTCCTCGTTTTTTCTAGTAAGAAATAAAAAAAAAAATAGGTTTTTTTTTCATTTTGATTTTTGTTTATCAGGCAGGGCCACGGGACGTATGCTTTTTTGCGTCAAAATCGTATCGTAATAAAGATTAGTCGAAAACTCTTAGGTCTATTAGCCATGGAATTATTACTTAAACCAGCCTAAAATTTTTGAGAGCCTATTTCAGGTTGAATGTAATATTAAATTTAAGAAAAATCCCTATTTTGTAGAACTCGTGGTCACAAATTTAAGAGACAAACGGTACAGTTATTCCTCTCTCGCTCGGCACACTTTTTTAAGCAAGAGCTCATTCCTGTTTGAGTAATAATTCCATGCTATTAGCATTCCAGGGATTCACTGTGCGGGTGAAGCGTCGGTGGCGTAGTGTGTACGAGCGTCGTCTCCTATTCGGGAGGCACTGGTTCGATCCCCGCCACGTACCAATGTGTTTTCAAATTTTGAATTCATATGTACGTTTAATCGACGCTTCTACGGTGAAGAAAAACATCGTGAGGAAACCTGCACGCACCTATGAAGAAATTCTTAGGTTGTGTGTGAAGTCGACCAACCCGCACTTGGCCAGCGTGGTTGACTAAGGCCTAATCGCCCCTAATGTGGGGTAGGCTCGAGCCCCTCGGTGGGGACATTATATGAGCTGTTGATGATGACTGTGCGGGTGCCGGGTCCATGTGTTGCAGAGTAGCCAGGAGCAGTGCTTTAGACTTGTCCTACCGCCTCTTGCGTTTTGCTTCCTCTTGTTAGTTAACCCATTTTGTTTTTGTTGTTTTTGCTTTTTGTTATGTTAGTGTTGAGTTTTTAATACTAATATTTGTGTTGTTTTGTTGTCAATATTTATTGTACTTATGTTTTTATATAAATTGTAAATGTATGACATATTATGTTAATGTCGCCATCTAACCGTATCACCGGCTACCACTGAAAACCAGCGTCACAGCTTAGCCTGTGACATAAAGCTGAGTGGTAGTCCGGTATAAGTACTTTTTAATGTATGTAGTCCAGTCAACAAGTTCAAAAACGTGAAAAATAGAGATAAAGCTCCTAAAAATATGAGCAATAGCTCATTGGATTCGGAACGACCTCTAAAAAAATGAGTTTTGAGGATTTTACTGCACGTAAAAAATTGCAATTGTTATTAACAAAATAAGATGAAAAAAAAGAGGTATTTACGTTTTTGTTAATAACTCATAAACTATTAATATTTACGATATTAGGAAAAAAGGTCCTTAAAGAGGAGGAAATTTCCAAAAAAAAAGTCCCAGCTCCCGGAACTCTACCTCTATTATTTATAACTTTAATTTAACGCTGAAAATAGGGTTCCGCGCAGCCATTACGGCATGGGCGCACTGCCGTTAAAGACAGTTTCTTACATAAAATTATTTTTTATAGTAACAAATATGAATTTAAAAATTTAAATAAATTATGGTGTCATCCAGATACTTGAAAGAATATATTCCCATTGGAAAAAAAAATTAAATTAATTTTTCAAAAAGTTATGCAATTGTTAATTAACGAATTTTTTTCCTATCTCCGTTTTCATAAATGACGACATAAAAATTTAAATAATAAACCTATAAATTTTTGGCTCTGTGGAGCTCTTCTTATATATATACTTAACAAGATCCCGCGATAAAAGTTTATTAAAGTTAATTATTTTGTTTATAACAATTTTTTAAAGTTAACAAAAAATGAAAAGTCTAAGAAATGTTATTAAAAAATTTTTTTTAAACAAATGTTATATTATTGCTGCTTTCTTATCCAACAATGGCATTAAGTAACATCGGAAATTTGTTTTTACATCATTTGTTAAGAAATAGACAAGTTTAATATTTAAAGAAATTTTTTTTTACCATTGTGTTGTGTTGGCAAAATAATGATTTTTAAAAAAAAAATTTTTCTTAAATATTTTTTTTTATTGTTTATAATCGTTTTTTTTATATTTCGATTGTTTAAATAATTAGTTAAGGAATGATTTTCTCTTTAAAAATCATAATTGGCATTTCTTCATAGGTAAATAGAAAAAAAATTTTTTTTTATCAATAATTTCATTGTTTGTTAACTTAACAATTTGTTATAAACAAATTCTAACTACCGTTATATTTTTTTTCTAGAGCTAAAAAAAATAACAAAAACAGCCATATATATCAAAATACTAAAAAAAAATTTTTTCTATTTTTTATAACGCTTTTAAATATTACACGATTTTTTGTATTTTGATATATATGGCTGTTTTTGTTATTTTTTTAGCTCTAGAAAAAAAATATAACGGTAGTTAGAATTTGTTTATAACAAATTGTTAAGTTAACAAACAATGAAATTATTGATAAAAAATTTTTTTTTTCTATTTACCTATGAAGAAATGCCAATTATGATTTTTAAAGAGAAAATCATTCCTTAACTAATTATTTAAACAATCGAAATATAAAAAAAACGATTATAAACAATAAAAAAAATTATTTAAGAAAAAATTTTTTTTTAAAAAATCATTATTTTGCCAACACAACACAATGGTAAAAAAAAATTTCTTTAAATATTAAACTTGTCTATTTGTTTATAAACAATTTCTTAACAAATGATGTAAAAAAAAATTTTCCGATGTTACTTAATGCCATTGTTGGATAAGAAAGCAGCAATAATATAACATTTGTTTAAAAAAATTTTTTTAATAACATTTCTTAGACTTTTCATTTTTTGTTAACTTTAAAAAATTGTTATAAACAAAATAATTAACTTTAATAAACTTTTATCGCGGGATCTTGTTAAGTATATACATAAGAAGAGCTCCACAGAGCCAAAAATTTATAGGTTTATTATTTAAATTTTTATGTCGTCATTTATGAAAACGGAGATAGGAAAAAAATTCGTTAATTAACAATTGCATAACTTTTTGAAAAATTAATTTAAATTTTTTTTTCCAATGGGAATATATTCTTTCAAGTATCTGGATGACACCATAATTTATTAAAATTTTTAAATTCATATTTGTTACTATAAAAAATAATTTTATGTAAGAAACTGTCTTTAACGGCAGTGCGCCCATGCCGTAATGGCTGCGCGGAACCCTATTTTCAGCGTTAAATTAAAGTTATAAATAATAGAGGTAGAGTTCCGGGAGCTGGGACTTTTTTTTGGAAATTTCCTCCTCTTTAAGGACCTTTTTTCTTAATATCGTAAATATTAATAGTTTATGAGTTATTAACAAAAACGTAAATACCTCTTTTTTTTCATCTTATTTTGTTAATAACAATTGCAATTTTTTACGTGCAGTAAAATCCTCAAAACTCATTTTTCTAGAGGTCGTTCCGAATCCAATGAGCTATTGCTCATATTTTTAGGAGCTTTATCTCTATTTTTCACGTTTTTGAACTTGTTGACTGGACTATGCTCATTTTATAAGCCGAATATAGATTTCTTTCTTTCTTCTTTTTCTACCCTGGCTTCTCTCTACCCAGCCACATTTGGTGTCTGCTGGATCACATGAGAAGCACCAGCTTGCAAAGATCGAAATATTCTTCAAAATCGGTACACCCAGTAAAGGGTTATGAGGTAACAAACAAAAACCAAAAAAACCAACGAATTGATAACCTCCTCCTTTTTGAAGTCGGTTGAAAAGAGGCGATGAGCTACAGTCTGTCGCCGTTTCGTAGCCGCTACGGAACGGCGGTTCAAAGTAATAAAAAGGGGCGTTCCCTTTATGTCGATAAGTCTAGTAAGACCTTTATAAGGTTTGATACGCCGAATTTCTCGTTCTTAGTTTATATTAGGTATTATTTTGTAGCCCACCCAGAGGTATGAGAGCGTGAACAAATGGATAGGAAAGGAGGTAGACTAATACCGTAATACTAAATGAATTATCTTGTTAATAACACTAGCGCTTCGCCTGCGACATCGTCTGCGTGGATTTTTTTTGAAAATAATATATGTAAACCTAGTCAATGTTACTCAGTAAAAATGTACTTAGTAGTTTTAGGGCATTAAATTATACAATGGGTATTATGTAAATAAATATATTAAAAACATAAATGTTAATAAGTATTTTCTCTTAATAATATTAGTATCTATAAATTTAAAAAAACCTGACAAGTGCTAGTCTGACTCGCCCACCGAGGGTTCAGTACAAATTTGTATTTTTACTTTCTCGTATAAGTACGTAGTATAGAGGAAGTCTTGCAAACGTAAAAAAAATCGACCTCGAGATTTTGACGGATGTGCATGCTTTAACTTATTGCATCCAAATTTAACATGCGTGTATGACATCAAAATATAAGGTTTCTATGAACTTTTGAGCCGTCGATCACGTAAGTTAAGCAACCAAGTACGCGGTCGTTACTCGGATTGGTGACTAAAATTTAACACGCATCTATGACATCAAAATATAAGGTATCTATCAACCTTTGAGTCGTTTCCAGTATACGAGAAAGTCAAGGGGGGACCACTTCTGATTTTTTGATTTGTATAATTTGAACGCGATACCTACCTCCACGCGTTCGCGAGATAAAGGCAACCTATGATTGATTACGTACTTTAAATAAAGACTATATTTTTTATCATTTAATTACAAAACCTGTGGTATAAGACGATATTAATTGCGAAATTTCATAGTTCTAGGTCAACGGGATTTACCCTATGAATTTTGATTCCCTCGAGAGTGTCGAAATATACGTTTTTTGCGGCATAAACGGCCGTATCTTTTTTTGGCGTTAACTAAGAAGTTTGATTTTTTCACAGCATCAAGAGACCGTAAACCTGAATATATGGTTTTAATTTCAACTCGATACCTCCACTCGTTCCCGAGATAAAGGGTCTTGACGGACAGACAGAGAGCAAAGTGATCCTATAAGGGTTCTGTTTTTTCCTTCTGAGGTACGGAACCGTAAAAATTGTAAAAACTTAACGTTCCTATATCTAGACACTTACTTACCAATAGATATACCTATTAAATGTTATTTATTGTTCAATAAATCCCTCTTATAAGTAGGTACATATTAGAATTAAATAAGCAATTAGTAATAAAGAATATGAAGAAATTAAGTAATAATTGTACTGTAAGACAATTATATTGTTACAATACTTAGAACACCGTATTCAGTTCTCTTTCATAGCCGGCGCAAAAAAATATGGCGACCCTAGCCAATTTCGCGCCATTATCTGTGTCAACAAAAAACCGATCTAATTCCGCCCCTATTGAAACCTCGTCAAATAAAATCAACTGTAACCCCCGTATCCTTTTCAATTTACACACCCCATTATAACAATAATATTTTTATGGACTACCTACAAATAAAGTGGCGCACAATTTTAATTAAACCGGATTAAAAAATGTCCTTCCCGCCGAAAATGTCGCAGTTAAAAAATAAAAAAGTTTTGGTACAAAGAGGTTTTGAGCTTTGACAAAGAACCTCTATGTGACACGGACGCCGGTGATTATCAACCGACACCATTGTTGTTCGAAATTTGATTGTTATGTAGAGTTGTACTACTTTATCGATGATATATTTATCGAATATGTGGTTTTAAATTACGATTAAGAGAAGAAAATATTTCAAAAACAAAAAAATATTTGTCAGATTCTATATAATATGTCCATAAATAAATAAATAATAAGATAAATTACTTTATTTTGTTTATTACTAGCAATGCCACGATACATAGTTACATCTTATCGTTTCTAATTATTGCTGTAAATTACCATTAATTTATATTAAATACTATTGGTCATGGAATTACAGGATCTTGAATGTTGTCGTCATGAAATATAAGAATGTAATCTATGTCGATTTATAAGACATTTTTGTAAACATAATTGTTAAATTGCGCAAAAAATACGCCCATGTTACTATATTAAATTATCGTATTGAATGTTAATAACAGCAATTACGCGTACATCAATTTATTTTCCTTTGCCATTTTTACTCGTTGCAGTGGTATGTGCAAACTAATGGACAGGTAAATTCTTGCAATGGCTTTCCATAAATTGTGACATAAGTTATGTGACAGAGATATGTTGAGCTCGATTAAATATTGCATATTTATCGACACGACTACGTCACTAGCGTGTCGCCTCGTTAACGTTGGTAGCACTGAACGTCACATCTTTCGTTACGCGCCTTTTTTCTTCATTACTGCTATTATTGCCGAGTGTTTTTTCACAAAAAAAGTCTAAAAAGGATTGAATAGCTTATAATTGGATGTAATTTGACTATACTTTGTTGTGGGGCGATGGTGTGGGACGATTAACTGGCGTTTTAAAAGCAACAATTTATATTGACTGCGTTCCTCTGGTCAGCCATTTTGTGCGTAGCGTTCGGTAGTTAGACAAATGATTTACAATGTTGTGTCGAGAGGCGAGTGGTGGCCGGAAATTATGATTAATTATAACTTGTTATTGTTTGGGCAGATAACGTTCACCGACTACTTATATATTACAATACTTAATTTTAAATGACTTGTTTGGTATGATGCAGTCATATCTTTTTAGGAGCGCTTGTATAAAATGAAACTACGCTCGTTATAATTTGAGAGAAAGATTGTGTAATCATTTTTAAATTAAATGTATATAACAAGAATCATCAATAGCACCTTATACTTCGTCCGCCAATCCGCATTGGGCAAGCGTGGTGGACTACTGCCTAAACCTCCTTCGATAGCAAAGAGAAGCCTTGTGTCCCAGCAGTGGGACGAATTATAAAGGCTGTTGTGATGATACAAATAATTAATTAAATATACTGTAATAATTTTCGAACTTTCTAGGTAAGGCACAACTTTTGCTATAGCTTACTTTTTAGCTTAAACTTGGATTCTTTTCCTCTTACCCTGTCCCCGATTTATTGGTGGTCGGTACAATATGTCACTATATTGGATTTTGTCATAGTTTTATGGCCAGCCGCCTGGCTGACCCCAACCCTCCTTTAGAATGCAGTTGTAGGTGGTTTGCTAATAGTATGTACCACCTACCAACAAGGTTCAATTTCGTACTGCTCAAGCCGTCTTATTCAGAGCGATCTAGAAGTTTAGCGCGAGTTCTACGCGTTTGACCCGGTGCGAAGGTCTGTACGGATTCAGAATCTCTATCAGTCGGTTATTACGACACCCACGGGATGAGAAGTGGTAGTGCTACTCGTGACCGGGAACACAGGTTAGTGTAAGTTTAGCAAAGCCTTCTACAAGACCTTCTAGAAGCAACTTGTAGGTCGGCAAGGCGAGGGTGGCTAGCGCGGCGGTTTATCTCTCGCACCAGCTGTCTTCGTATTTGTACTTCACTTCTGCTTACCATCAGGTGAAATGGAGTCATTTGCTTGACCTTTTTATAAAAAAAAAACTTCCTTACAAAAACTCTGGAATCTTACGAGAGCCGTAATAAATATTTTAAAATTGAAAGTCTCAGGGATAGAAGACTTCATTACGATAGCATGTTTCTGAACAAACTGTTGAGTGGTGACCTGGATTGCTCTAATCTTCTCAAACAAGTAACATTCAATATACCCAAAAAATTATCTCGTGTCAGGTTTAACATTTTTGTACCCAATTCGGTTAAAAGTAATCTGGGTTCCATACTAAATAGAATACAGAAACAGTACAACGCTCTTTCTGGGCCTAATAAATTTGGAGATTTGGACATATTTCAGCTTAGTGCCCGAAAATACAAAGCTACCGTCAAACTCATTAGCAGTAACGTAAACCCCTATTAATTTTAAGGATCTTATCATTTAATCTTCACAAAGTGTAAAGGAATGTAGTATAGGAATATGTAGTTAGATTTTTCTTCCAATTCACAACGTATGCCGTGGCTGTCTATAATTAAAAACTGTGCTTAAATTAAGGATTGTTAACAATTGTCAACCATTTGGTGTTAGTACATGTTTTTGTTGACTGCCCACAAATAAATAAATAAAAAAGACAGGTATTTATTCCTACTTAAAATTAATTATAATTAGATAAGTAAATAGGAAGGCAATTAATTCTAACCTTGTATTTAATGCAGAATAATGTAGGCATGATGTCTAGAATTAATAGCGTATTACGCTAATTGATTATAGAATTAATTAAGCTTGTAATATGTAAATTAATGGTTACGAAATTATATTTGTGTAGGCAACTTATTATTGTAGCACTTAATCAATTAAGATAAATATACCTATGTATTAATAACAGAAAAATGCAAATGAGAACGGACTCCCTGTGCTCATGATTTTTTTTTAAATATATTTAGAAATTTTTAGTTTATGTACTTCCTTATCAGTCACCATCGTGACGTCTGCGTATTTAGGGGAAGGTGGTACAAAATGATCCCCCTAAGGGAAAGCAGCCACTTTTTCCCAAACTAAAAATAATTAAGCGATAGGTATTCTATTGAAGTACAAATTTAGTAAGCCTTTAATCGCCCAAGTCATCTGATATAATTTTTATAATTTTTTTTGTGAAGGTCTACTAAAGGATCATTTTGTACACCCCTGTGTCCAAAATGATCCCTAGAGTGCGGGTAAAATGATTCGGGGATCATATTACCCCACTATTTAAAAGTCAAGGAAGAAATAAGAAATTCAATATCATTTTCTGGTAGTTTTAGTAGATTCAGTGTACGTAACAACTCAGTCTTAATAATCATACAGCAAATTCTTAATTCTCATAAACGCCTATTAAAATAATTGCAGTATTTTTGATGACTAGTAGATTTTTAACTAGTATCTTTAGCTTTAAACGTACAACGTACATTGTCTCTTCATTATCTTCTATATGTGGTACAAGCTCCAGCTTCTGTTCATAGGTAAATACTTTCTTTTTACTCCCTAACACTTTCCCCCACAGCGTAAACGTTTTTTCCTATAACTCTTCTCTTAAGGACCGTGGAACTGAGAATTGTTTTGAGGCGGTTTTAAATGGTATGCTCTCTTTTACGGAATCTATGGCGTTAATCATGGTGTTTTCGATCCAGTTGTGGCGTGTGATTTTTTGAATGTAATTTCGCGGCATGATTTCTGAAAATTAAAAGGACTACCGCATTTTTTTTTGTAACAAAATAAAGATAAGTTCATGAAAATTTAAGATATTATTCCATACGGGGTTTATACCTAGATTCGAGTTATAATAACTCATACATTTAAGATATAATTGTGCTAAAAATACTTCAAATTAAAAATATAGGTGTACATGTTTTTATAGTTAACTAAAACATGATCGGAAGTAGGTAGGTAACCATCAGGGGGTAAAATGATCCTAGGATCATTTTATCCACCCTATGAAGGGATCATTTTCCCTCAAATGCTTGTTTTGCAAAAAATATCAAAACACAACCTATGTTCATTGAATGCTGTAATGAAAGACTGTTAATTCCATTGCCAATTAGTTACAAAAACTGACACCAACATCCCTGTCACATAAAATATACGTGGACTAAAGCTACATAGTGTCAAATAATGGCATACCTTAGATTGAGCACAGTAATTTTGAATATTTTGTGATAAAAAATTTCCTACTGCCAACGACGCCATGACACTGATAGACATTGCCCTGCTAGGCTGCAGGAGCTTGAAATTCACTTAAAATATCCTAGATGGCACCATTAAGTGGGTAAAACAGCCGGGGATCATTTTACCTCGAGGGATCGTTTTGTACCACCTTCCCCTACATTTACTGCTGCCACACAGTTTTAACCAAAACCTTTCAACCAATAATACATAATATATTCAAAAGTCCTAATTAGAGAGAATTTCAATCGAGTACACTTAAAAAGGAATGAATCTACCTCACATACGGAGTGATGACATCGCTGTTCTCCAGTCAGCCTGTGACCACGGTCGGTGTAACCCGGCTGAAACGTCAGGCATTTAAAAGGTAAATTTAATCGCGTTAATTCCCGTTTTTACTCCTATTAATCATGCAATGCAAAAGTTTAAAAGTGATTACTTAAAAAGGCTCTATTTTTGACTTCAAAAGAAAAATGTGTTCATGTTCAGAAAACAAAAAAATGTGTTTTGCTTATTGACTCTACCTGTACCTATACTTTTTGTAAAATTGCAAAATTTATTAGGTAAACCTTACATGTAAATTTAAAATAATGGTCTACATTAATAGTTATCTAATAAATAAACTTTTACTGCCTAACGAGCCTTTAAACGCGTTTATCGACCACAGTGCTCAATTAAGTTACCAACACAATAGCTTTGTGAACGCTTGTGGTGTGAAATATTTTTAACTTATCGTTTGATGGATGTATCTACCGTAGTTATGGTGTCACGGCCAATCGTTGTATCGGTTTATTGTGGCTGCAAACGTATTAAATTAAATTATATTGCTAGTGATGCGCGTTGATATATCGATAAAAATAACAAGAAGTGTTGAAGGTTTATTTGAAGTTTTACAGAAATGAGACAAACGTATTTTTGTATTTGTATTAGTCTGAGATAGATAAGGTGTGAAAAACTTTTAAGGAAAGAACAAACCTAATTGTTTCCTTTTATTTACCAAAGGCATTAAAAGTTCACTTAACAAAGTTGCATTACGGTGGCACTCTAAAAACTCAAAGCTGTATTGGCTTGACCTGTAGATACGATATTCTTTCGGATATTTTATTCTAGAATTAGTTTTATCCAGATTTAGAACGTCAAATACATTGGCACAAATTAAGTAATGAATTATTAAGTTGTGCATAAAAATAGGAACTTTTAGTTATCGATACATTTGTATGTAACTTTCTACATCACTAGTTGTTAGTCAATCTCTATCGCTTATTTTAATTGATGACGAGTGATTTCAATTCAGAATCGTGAATAATCGAGTTAACTATCGAATTGGAGATAAGTCAATCATTAGCTCACTTTTAGAAGGATTTATCGGTTTGACCCCTGCAATATTACTTTATTTATATTCGGTATTAGATAATTTGTTATTACTTTCTCGTATACGTAGTATAGAGGAAGTCTTGTAATCGTCAAAAAATTGGACCTCGAGATTTTGACGGATTTACACGTTTTGGACCTCCCTGAGTCCAAAAACCCGTTTTTGGAATTATGTCTGTTTGTGTGTGTGTGTGTCTATAGCACGATAACTCGAGTATGCTTTAACTTATTGCAACCAAATTTAACATGCATGTAAAACATCAAAATATAAGGTTTCTATCAACATTTGTGTCGTTTTCGGTACACGAGAAAGTCAAGGGGAGACCACTCCCTTTTTTATTACAATAAACTTTTTTTTCTAAAGCTTTTTACTTGACATATAGCAAAACAAAAGATTTTGGGAGTTAAACTATCGATACTATATGCTGATTTTTTTTATAAATTATCCAGGGAAAGCAAATCATCTAGCCGAAAGTAGGTTTACTGTGGTTTTATGTGGTATATTAAATAACGTGCGTGGCTTGATGAGACGCTTAGGTATATCGTTTACCTACCGATCACACAGATATAGATTAGACTCTCCCACAAATAGTCCACCCGCTTGGTCTTAAAAAAATAACCCTGAACCTGCTGATCACTCCTGACCACTACCATATTTTGAAAATGGGATACTATACCAGTGGTCGAGTTTTTAATGGTCCAGTAGCGTTTCATGATATGCCGCAATTTCATGATCTGGCCAATTATACAATCGGGCCACGATCACATTCACAAAAATTATATGAGATCGCTCGACTCTTGATAAGAAACGAACCAATCATAGAGCTCTATTGAACGCAATGGCATTGAATAGAGCTCTGTTATTGGTCCGTTTCTTATCCAAGAGTCCAGAGATCTTCATGTGCTGTATTTGTCTAATACTTGAGCTGCATCTCTTTCATTCTGTATATACTATGATAAGGATGCCAGCCTTAAAATATGGGTTCCATACTTTTAATGCATCTAGAGAGTACTTAGCGAGAAATTTCTGGCAAAGGACCTCAAAATGACGACAGATTAAGTGTTGACAACCCTATATATTAACGTCATACGCACCATAAAAATGAATCCTGTATTTCAATGATCCTTATAATTGATCTTCAATACGATTATGCATCTACATAATGTCACACAAATATGCCATTTTCACTGCACAAAATCTACCGAAGCAATGCTTGAATTATTAAATTAAAAAATTTACTGGCGCTTTAAAAGCGTTCAATAATATATAAGACAATTAGGTACATCGTAAAAATAATATTAATTAGGGCTAGCCAATTGTTTAATTATTTTTATTACAAGTTACGAAACGTTATTATTGGAACTTCTGAAAAATTATCTACCAGTCGTTAAACAAGTTTTACGACTGTTCCGACACCAGGGTTGACCCATGATAAACCTCACAGTTTCCAACGCTTCTGTGAATACAGTGAGATAATAAAACAATTATGATGAAATATAAATCGTGGTAGATAACGCGTCCTTATTCGTCACTAGATATAAAAAGATATTTTACTGTACCCCAGTACGTATACTAATTTATGTCGTACGGATACGATAAAAACAAAGAACCGATCAAATCCTTAGTAATTCATTAGTGAACATGTAATTTTCAACGTTATGATTTCACACCTCATGCGTTAACAAGAGCATAAATTTTAAAAAATATACTTACCTAGGAAACTAAACTTACACAACACGTATGAGTATTTTACTGACTGCACTGACGCACACATACACAATATACCATATTCACTAGGTGGTAGACCCATATGTAGGGTTGTCTGGGTAGCCACCGCCTTTCTTATTTCTGCCGTGAAGCAGTTCGCTGTGTTTCGGATTGAAGGGAAAGGTAGCCAGTGTAATTACTGGGCATGGAAGGCATCTTAGACCCCAGGATGACAACGCACTTGCAGTGTTAAGTGATTTATCCTTAATACAGCAAGTGTCTATAGGCGACGGTAACCACTTAACACCAGATTTGCCATCTTGAAGTATAAAAAAAACGTCGACGTTGTCAATTTACAAGAAAATTAAATACAATAAGAAATAAAACATTCCATGTATTAATCCTTAAGCTCACGCAATACGTGCATTTGTGCCGACATATAACGCAAATAATGAAATATTTCAAAACAACAGTCTGTTATAATATGTTGATGGAGATCCGTTGGATTTTAACCTCAACTTTTTGTGTTCATAATCACTCAATCAATAATGTAAAAAATGTTATCCAACTGAGACAAGATAATAAAATGTCTTTGTTTAATAATGCTCCAAAAGATATTTTATCCATGGACAACATGTAACACCAGAGGAATCACAGCACGCTCCTTTATGAAGATTTCAAGGTGGTATCGGTTCAGTCATCGTTGGCGGCAGTTGGTTCCACAGTCTTGTGTGGGTTGCAGACCAAGAGCTAAGCTAAGTTAGTTTAGTTTAGCTCATACCTACTCATTTCATACCTACTAGAAAAAATACTGATAAAAATCGACCTGCCTCAGGCGGGAATCGAACCCAGCATCTTCCCCAATCCGGGCGGCTGCGTTAACCATTACGCCACCGAGGCACTGCTTTTCGCTGTCGAAATTTGTCAGGCTTGGTGCTTGTGAGTTCTGAGTTATACATGCATATTGTCTCCGTGTGCGTATGTGCCAGCACTAAATGCTCCCGCACTCGTTAAAAATACTTTAAGTTTATAGGAAACTTAATTTGATTGATTATTATTTTTTATGAGTAACCTAATGGCGATGAGGCGCAAAATGGCAGCCGTTGTATGATGATAAAATTAACAGTCTCGTACATATGCTGAGTTAGTTCGTTTAATGAGTTTCGTTCAAGAAGATAACATCAGGAATTAATGTGCCGTGGACTCGTAATAATAATTGATATTTTCTATGTTGGTATAATGGAAGATGTGTAGTGAGAAAATATAAGGTTCTCTTAGCAATTAAAAAAAAAAAAATCAGGCTTTATATGTATAGCCGGATTACAGTAATCTTTGGAGTAGAATATCTGTATTGATTGTTGGAATTTGTTTGTTGGATTTCTGAAGGATTGCTGGTTTTTTGAGTTAGGTGTCTAATTTGTGTAGACCTCTAGAGCCTGGCACGGGTCGGAGACGGCGGGCGGCAACGACTGCCAGTCTTCTCTAAAAGTGAGCATGAAAGCGAAGCCTTAAAGTGAGGCCTGCACATGGATTGGCTCCCATGTGCACATCGGAGGCCGTCCGTCTGGGGATTGCCCTAGTGCCCTAGGGTAATCCCTCTCAGGCGCAGCCCGGCCTGCTATTAGGTCGGGCAGCCCGGAGACTTTTCGGAGACGAGGCGTACACCGTGCGCCGTTCCCGAAACGTCCCCACAAAGGGCTGTGAGGGTGCCGATGGTTTTTAGTGGGTATTCCCGGGAACCCCCGGGAGAGTCCCACACAGGGCGCACTGTCTAGCCCACAGTGTGGTACGGTCCGTAAAGGATTTTCCATCTAAAAAAGGCCATAGTCTGGCAACTTGTCGCTATTTTAGGGTAAAGTATGTTAAGACCCATACTGTCAGATGTAACCAAATGTACCATAACGCTCTGCGCAACCCCTTTTGGAATTCTGATCGTGTATGTATGTATGTATGGTGGAGTTATGTCATTTATCGCGGTCTATCGTCTTTGCCACAGCGAATGTTCTGACGAGCTTTTTTCCCTAAAGGTCGTAGCAGACTTATCAGTTTAGAAAGGGAACGCCACTTTTGAATGCTACAGAATAGCGGCTACGAAACTGCTACCCACCGTAGCGAAGCGAATCGCCTCTTTGTCTCATAAATAGAGGCGATAATGTGCTTAACCCAGCATAATTATGTCGAAAATTCATTTAAATTATGTCGATAATTAGTTTAATAATAATGTAAAGGATAATTAGTTTAGCCATGTGATGCCGGCAGAGTAGAATAGCATCACCCCATATCCTCCATTAGGTGTTGTAGAAGGCGACTAATGGATCAGCAAAGGGGTATTGATCGCATTGTACTCCGTCCACCAATCCGCAATGGGCAAGCGTGGTGGACTACTGCCTAGATCTCGTTCGATGTGGAGGCATTGTGTCCCAGCAGTGGGTCGAATTATACAGGTTGTTATGATGATGAATTAGTTCTCCAGCGTCTGTAATTGTTGCGAACTTTTTAAAAATTGTTGCACTATAGTTTTTTCGTTATTTCACAAAAACATTTATTTTGCATGAGTTTGTTTGTATTTATCTACAGAACCCCGGACTTTCCAAGTCGTAAATAACATTTTTTTTTATTTAAAAGTTGCTCAACTGCATCCTGCACGTCACAACCGATTCAAAATGGCGAACTCTGTTATTATAAGAACATTAGTAAATGTCAGGCGGCTTATTGCCACCCACGTTATTAAGCACTTATTAACAATTAAAGCAGTTTACATTTAAATTAACATTATGAATTGGTTTGTTGATTTTAAATGCTTGAAAATATACATAGTTTAATCTATGGCTATACTAATATTATAAAGAGTAGAGATTTGTAGGTTTGTTATGAATAGGCTAAAAAACTACTTGACCAATCATTAAATTTCTTTCACCGTTATAATGTTACTTTTTCGCAAAGTAACATAGGGTATATTTTAATTAAAAAAAACTGACAAAAGCGTGGACGGAGCGATAGTTTTATACAATCTATATTAATATTATAAAGCAGAGGAGTTTGTCTGTTTGAGCGCGATAATCTCAGGAACTACGGATTCAAATTGGAAAATTCTTTTTGTGTTGGATAGTCCATTTATCGAGGAAGGCTATAGATGGGCTATATAACATCATAACACGCGAACAAAGTCGCGGGCACAGCTAGTTTTAGATAAAGCCTGTCTTGGTATGTAAGGCGAGTATGAGTAGGCTTGGCGCGCTTTCGCGGCGTTAGTAAAATGTTATTTCGATAATTAAGAAAATATTTACTTTAGTTTTTGTGCATGGGTTGTTGATGGACAATCAATTTAAGTACTCGATCATTAAAATAAAGGTTTTGTTGTCTGTATGACGTTGAGACTTTTATAGTGAAAACCATCTCACCAGTCGCCGTCATGAGGTCTGTTGCCATTTTTCACGAATCACTCCCTAGATTGAAATGTGTGGCACCCATATTTTATTATTGGTGCGGCGTCTCCATACAAACGTAGAAAAATATTAGTAGAATGTTTTTAACAAAAGTAAAAAAATTAAAACAAAGCTGTTTATGTATACCTTTTTTAAAAAATAGACAGATTTAGCAGTAACGAGTAATTATTATTAAAGTGTTGACTCTTTTATTTCATCATATTTATAGTACCTACTTAACACATGCACTAGCGCTCTGCCCGCGACTCCCTCCGCGTGGTTTTTTTTTCTAATCAAATATAGTCTGTCACTCAGAATATAGTCTGTTATCAGCCAAACACTAACCTACATCAACGCACATACGATTAGTTATTATTGTAAATGCCTAAGCAAACACTTTTACTCAGTTTATGTGTCAAATTAATTAAGAAATCTTCGACCTCAATTTTTATTATGTAATTCTTATACTTAGCATTAATTCATTATTATTTTCTATATCACACTATATTTTTGTAATTTACTTACATTTTACTATGTTAATTAGGCTAAGTTTTTACAGAAATAAATTTTATATTAATGGGGAAAGAATTTTAGAAATCGGTCTAGTGTGTTTTGAGTTTATTCATAACACACAATTCTTTCCTTTTTATAATATAACTAATATTTACCTATAGATAAATGTCAATTTCTATACTTCTTCTTTATGTGAACTTTAAATCTCACACGACTTCTTTCGAGCAATATGCATTAAAAGGGGTAACTACAACGTTTCTTCTTCACGTCTTATTACCTATAGGTAATGTATATGTCATCACTTGTCAGTTTACAACATAAAATATGTAAAAGATTTGTATGAGTACCCACAAAATTTTTATACGCAATTTGTGCAGTGACCCAAACACTTCAGCTGTTGGGAGTTAATACAATTTATGGCGCCGGAGCACACCTGTAATTTGAGGTCTTTCATTACTTCATATTTCTTAGTAAACGTTCTGGAATAATGTAAATGGTTGATGGATTACATTTGGACGTAGGGCTGGCAGAAGTGGTTAAATTTATTATTATATTTCTTATTTCTATTTACGTAGATTACTGATTAGAATATCTCAAAAGTAAGAATTTGTTTCTGCTGACCATTGGATGGAAGTGCCGCTGGTTCAAAGTATAATCCCTACTAATATTATAAATGCAAAGTAATTATGTCTATCTGTTACTTTTTCACGCCTAAACCACTATAAAAAATTAATAAATCACTAAACTGTATTTTATAAAATTTTGTACAACGATTGACAAGACATAGGCTACCTTTTATCGAAAAAAGGCTTGAAGGGGTTGAAATAAGGGATGAAAGTTAGATTGTGAGTTTGTCATTATTGAAGATAAATGAACTTTGAATTTAGACACTTGATAAGAAATAAATACATTCGTTTTTAAAATCTTGACCCTGTTAGCATGAAAAGTCGTCAAAAAATGGTGCTAAAAATAACTGGGTGGTTCCTGGGGAGCTTAATTTTTCGTGTCACAGGCCAATATAATCTATATTATTGAGATTAGAATATTTAAATAATTGTCAAAACCTTGAAGAACTACTATTCTCTTGAGGCATCATAAATAAAACCGCTTAATTGTTGTTTTAATATAATAAAATCACATTTGAAACCTGAAATCGGGGGCATTTTACCGATTTTCGACGTGTCACACGCGTCTCGCTTGCAGTATTATCGTTAATATTATTTTAACTATACGTGATATTATCATAATTTATATATCATTAAAAAAAACAGAAGTGCCTCTATTCTTATATAAAATTTTGTATAAAAACCTATCAATTTAGAGAAGTTAAGCCGTTTTAAACATTTGTCACGCGGCGGGCTTAAATTGAACCCCATGACAAGATGGGAGTATTTCAGTAGTGTAAATATGAGATAAACCTTCAGTGATTGCTTGTCGAGGGTCTCTAGATGTGTCCTGAATTTCTGATAGAGGAATTGTGTCATTCGCGTACAAGCATAACTTTACAGATCAGTTCTTATTTTAATTTTAATTTTGGTACACCTGGGTAGGTAAGATCTGTGGGTCGATTTAAAAATAGAAATGTCAACCTATGGTTAAAACTGTTTCTAGAATATGATTTCCTTTCCATCTGAGTTTACTGTGAGGTAAAAATATCTCGGATATTATTGCAAGTTTTTGAGTAGTTAATCAAAAACAAAATTGTCATGATCAGATCCATGGTCCAAAACAGATCCATGGTCTCAAATCTATGGATGTTTTCCCATGGATCTGATCGCCACCATCGCCACCAGTCCACAAAGTATTCCAAAAGTTGTTTAACGCTGTTCTTTTGTTATGCATATGACCACACATTCGTGGAACAAGAGTATAATCTCGGAAATGCTGAAAAGCCTTAATGATCCCTCTCGACGTGTTGCGAGGAATTTGGATAAGACGAAAATAATGTTTAATGCAAAAGTTAATTATCCCAGAGCCTCTGTTAGTCGTAAATTTGGTCCTCAAAGTTGTTTAGGAATAAATAGAAACCACGTGGAAGTAGTAGTAGGACGATCCAGTTCTGCTGCTCCAGCATTTGGAAAGCTTAGACATATCTTTACTTCTTCCCTGCACAGACGTGGTCACTTACCAGAGGATTACTCCACTAATTTATAGTCGCTCAACGCGCTATGTAGAGGATAGGCTCAGTATCTCATTAAAAGACAGTTTGTCATCGTTATGGACATAGCTCTAAGAATTAGTACGCTGAAGTGGCAAAAGGCTGTATGTACATGTCTGCTGGAGAACCGACAACCGTTAGAGCTGATGAATACTGGAGTGGAAACAAGCGTAGTATTAGACGCCTTTCAACCCGTTCTTGGTCTGGTGACCTCAGGAGGACTTCTGGCAGCAACACAGGCTGTTTTGAATTAATTTGTTGACAAATCACACTAGCACATTTCAAGTTTTAATAAAAAGAGGATTTTGAACACATGCTATCTCATAACGGTTTCACAATAAAGTGAGCGATTTGAAAGTATTTTTTTTTTCTAAATATATTTATAAAAGCTGTTTTCGAGATATATAACAGACCGTCTCGCACGTAGGTTTGACAACTTCCAGCCTCCCGAACAAATCGGATTCCTTAAAGGTATTATTATAAACCACATGATTTATACAGAATACCGAGAAATACAATCTGTCATTATGCTGACCGTTTGTGGACTATGAGAAAACCTTCAATTATGTCGAGATTTGTCGGACCGTGCTCCAGTCACTCCAGAGGTGCCAAATAGACTATCGGTACATCCAAGTGAACGCCAAATGCATGGCATGGTGGCGTGGTGTGACTCTTCTTCAAAAAGGGCGATAGGGCCCAATTGAAGAACTATAGACCCGTCACGCTCCTGAGTCATGTTTATAGGCTATTTTTTATAGGCATAGGCATAGGCAGGTTTAACGACTTCCAGCCTCCTGAACAAGCCGGATTCTGAAAAAGCTTCAGTATCATAGATACGCTGCGGCAGGTTATACAGAAGACCAAAGAATATAATCTGCCACTATGCTTAGCGTTTGTGGACTATAAGAAAGCCTTCGAATCTGTCGAGACTTGGGCCGTGCTCCAGTCACTCCTGAGGTGCCACATAGACTATCGATTACATCCAAGTGTTGCGGATACTGTACAAAAAAGCCACTTTGTCAGTCCGCCTTCAGGACCAAAACTCAAAACTCATACAGCTCGAGCGGCGTAAGACAGGGTGATGTTATATCCTCGAAACTGTTCACAGCTGCGTTGGAGGACGCGTTTAAGCTTCTGGACTGGAGAGGACTTGGCATCATAAATGACGTACATGATTCACCTTCGCTTTGCCGAAGATATCGTGGTTATAGCTGAGACCTTGGAAGACCTGAGCACAATGCTCGTCGATCTCTGTAGAGTCTCCCAACAAGTGGGTCTTAAAATGAATACGGATAAGACTAATTATGTCTAATTTCCATGTCGCACCCACTGAAAGTTATCGATCATTATGTTTACCTGGGACAAACAGTCCAACTAGGTAAGTCCAACTTCCGGAATGAGGTCACTGGACTAACCCAACTAGGCTAGGCAGCGTTCGGGAAGCTAAGTGGCATATTCTCGGCCCATCTACCGCAGTGTCTCAAGACGAAAGTCTTTAAATTCGTGTGTGTTGCCAGTGATGACCTATGAATGCCGCTTACAATGGGCCTCATAAGAAGGCTCAAGGTCACCCAAAGGGCAATGGAGAGGGTTATGCTTGGTGTTTCTCTGCGTGATCAAATCAGTAATGTTGAGATCCGCAGGAGAACCAAGGTCGGAGTCCACGTCCTGAAGCCTCCTCGTGGCGGACCCTGATAACGTGGTGGCTTTTGATGTCAAGTGTGTCCCCTTGGCATTCTAAGTCACTTATGCCATCGTCGAGTTGTTTTTGTTTTCCCACCTTGGCTACTTCCGGACAGCCCTTTTAAGGATCACGACGGCGCCCGAAGTACCCCGGGTGCGGTCCAATGGCTGCTCCTGGTGTCCTTCATCCGTCAGAAGGACGCGCCAGGTCGAGCATCCGTCGGTGGAGGAGTGGCTGCTGGCCACCAATTGGTGCTAGGAGTGCCTAGACGGGCAGCGTTGGGACGGTCTCAGTGTAGTTGCTCTTACGTGCGCTGATCCCGAGCCATCCGTAATAGCGCACTGACGGTCAAGCCGGGGAGTATGTTTAGTGGGTATGGAGGGAACGTCTTAACCTCGAGTCACACATATCCCCTGCGGTTTGCACCACCGCGCAGGGACGATGCATAAATGCATTTAACCTCCGCTTCAATAAAAAAAGGAGAACCAAGGTCACCGACATAGCCCAAAGAACTGCGAACCTTAAGTGACAGTGGGCAGGGCACATTGCGAGGAGGAATGACGGCCCCTAGGGGCGGAAAGGTTCTCGAGTGGTGGCCAATACCGGGAAACACAGAGTTGGTAGGCTCCCACAAGGTGGACTGACGATTTCATAAATGCCGCGAGAAACCGCCGGATGCGGGAAGCGCAGGACCGACCGGTATGGAGATTCTTGGGGAAGGCCATGTCCAACAGTGGGCGTCTCTCGGCTGAAATGACGATGACATCCAAGTGTTGCAGGCACTGTAAGAAAATGCCACTATGTCAGTCCACTTCCATGACCAGGACTCGAAGCCAATACGGCTGCAGCGAGGTGTAAGTTAGGGCGATGCTATCCAAAACTATTTAAAGTTAATTTGGAAGACGTGTTTAAGCTTCTGGGCTGGAGATGACTTATTATCAACATAAATGGCAAGCAAATGCAATCCTTCACTTTGCAGAAATTATCGTAGTCATGTGGTGAGACCTGGAAAAACTCTGAACTCTGTAGTGTGTCCCAACAAGAGAGTCTTAAAATGAACATTGATAAGACAAAAATCATGTACTTACGCACTTCTGTAAAGGTTGGAAGCTCTACAATGAAGTTGTTGACTATTAGGTTTACCGGGAACAAACAGTTCAACTTCCAGAAAGGGGTCAATCGACGAATCCTACTCGGCTACGCGACATATTCTCGGCCCATCTTTCTTCTTGAGATTCTTGAGACACTTTCTCTGTGTGTTGCCAGTGGTGGCCTATGATAGCCTACGGAACTGAATCGTGGTTGGTTGCAATACGCCTCAAAACTGACTCAAAGAACTTGAGTGGCGGCTGCATACCGGGAGACGCAGCGTTGGCGTCCCACAAGGTGGACTGACAAACTGGTAAAGGTCGCGAGAAGCAGCTGGACGCGGGCAGGACTGATCAGGTTGAAGATCTTTGGGAGAGGCTATGTCCAACTCTCCTCTGACATGCAGATGACATATTTTCCTTGTTTCAGATTATAAAACTTAAATAACTATAAAAATGCACTGAAAAAAATCGACTTGCCTCAGGCGGGACGATTTTTTTCAGTGCATTTTTCTAGTATTATATTTACGCGTTTGTAAACGCAAAAATAAAATTATTCCTTAAATAACTATATTTAAGTTAAGCAGCGAAGTGAACTTCAACGTAAGAAGTTAAGTGAGAGAATGAGAGGGGTTGTAGTTAAGACAGATCATAAAACTTATGAAAGTGTAAGCTAAGGATAGAGAGAGAGAGAGAGAGAGATGAAAGACTGAAAAATAATTCCAATTAATGTTGAAATAAAGATAAATAAACCTTTTACATTGTTTGTTTTTTCTTTATTCTATACATTTTAGTATTATTTACACTTCAATCAAATCCGTGGATTCTATAATCAGATCCATGGCTCCAAAAATTTCAATATTTTTTTCAAGACGATCTATAAACTTTGAATGTGTGCCTTATGGATAGATATATTACTTTTTTGATTGTTTATTCATTTGTAATTTTAGTTACCACCTGTGACGAGAAAAAAAAAATGCCACGGATCTGACGATCAGAACACTTTTCTCAGGAATCAACCAACTACTTATTCCAAGTTGTTTGTGATAAAAAAAACTCAAAACCAGAGTATCAATTAAAAAAATTGACATACATTTGCATGCACCTGTTACATTTTCACTGAGTAATAAAGGTTAACAGAAAAAGTAAAATTAGTGAAAAATTGGATCGAATGGACTATGTAACTCTTAGCCGCGGCGGACATATACCGGGAATAATATTTAAAAAATAAATGCTATGAAATTATCTACCAGATTATAATAATAAAAAGTTTATTCCAACAATATTTCTGTCTTGTAAGGTTGTAGGTTGGTCGGGTCTATCCGTTCTATTTGGCCAATATCTTTATGGGCAAATATAGGAATACCTAGTCGGTCTTCCTCCTGATAAAAAAGTGTACTCTTTATTTCTAAAAATAAATAAATTCAATATTTCGCCGATCCCAAATAAAAATAGGAAGAGGGCAGGAAAATTGATACCTTAATTTTTTAATTACTGACGTTTATAGATTGGTAATGAATCGATTAGGGCGAGACCAAAAAATGCACCAATGTGTGAGTTAGTAAAATGCGTGAAAAATAGTACTGCAATCTGACATTTGCTGTCTTTTCTACGCGACTGACGGCCTAACTTTTTTTTTTCGTTGGATAACCTTTTGTGGGTACCTATGGGTCAGTGGCGCTGCCCAAAGGTTATGTGGAAGTCTGCGTTACCCACTAAAAACCAACGTCGAGGCTTCGATCTACAGTTCCCTATATCTGTTAATACGGTATAATAAAGATATTGTTACAAGCTATGTCGGTTATAATTACTGTCTTCATGTTGAAATATTAGGGTTGTCATCGCGTGTTGATTAGCTTCTATAGGCTATTGTAACCGTTTACCTTCAGGCTGCTTGTGTTAACTTATTTACACGGTTCTCGTTTACTATTCACGTCTTTTACACCCAGTATAAACGATCACGCTTACAATCCCAAGAGGGGTTGCGCAGAGCATTAGGTAATATTTGGTTACATAGTAAAGGTCGCTCGAAGCCGCTGTCATTTAACCTTTTGGCTCCGTAGATATCTACCGCGAGACAGTTAAAAATAATGTTTCTGGATCATATTAATGATTGATTGAGCCACACAACCCCCCCCCCCCCCCCCCCCAGTGGGAGGAGCGAAAGACAGAGCAGCGAAAACAGTCAGAAGAACCTTCCGGACAAGGGCCAGCCCTAGGGTTATGTCAGACTCTTACTGACTAAACACTCCCTTATTACCTATTGCCGAGTTGGCTATAAGGCTATCGGAAGCAGCCGCCCCCTCAGGAGAGAGGGAGGTGCACACGCTGCTCTAGACATATAGACTAGGGCGTGGAAGCGCGAACGGACACCATAGCGAATCCGAACGCATATGTGTGAGGGGACTGTTAACGCAGCGCGGCGGAGTCACGCGACAAACCTGGGTTGCCAGAAGGGCTGAAAAATTATTCTGAGCAGTCATCCACCCCCCTAAAGTGGGGGAGGGGGGTTCTGGTGCTACCCTAGTGGCCCATTGCCGAGCATACTGAGGGTAGCTCACAACTTAGGGGGAACAATCAAAGTCTTAGCGTACGACTGGGACATAAAGCTTGGTAGAGATCTACTAATCTAAAACTTAACGCCCCTGCATTGTCTTACTCTTACATGCACAATCAGTGTACGGATGCTATACACTCAAATTAGCTATAGTCATTGGTCATTCAGTCAGTTGATTCAGTCGCCGGCTAGACACCAACGTCGCAGCACGCTTCGATCACTCATAAAAGTACCGTCAGTATCAAGTTTAAAATTCAGTTTTAGATGTATTATTGTATACTTTGTTATTTGCTTTTTTATGCCGAATAAAAGTTCTTTTTTTCTTTCGTACTTTGAATTATGAGCGTGACAATAGAGTATAGTGCAGCATTTAAAAATGTTGGTCAAAATATTAATTATAGTAAGAGGCAGCCCTAATAAACGCAATCGCCCGTTCACCCGGTAATCTTTACTTAATTCAATTTTAATGGTGGACAGTGCACGCCTGTACGCATAACACTTTTTCACTTAATGTTTTTATGGAAATATGTTGTTACCTACCTACCTTAATGTAAATTAATTGCATTTTTATGTATTTTAAGAGTTTTAACGTCGTCTTTTTCACAAAAATGCCTAATTATGCTTAGTTTATTGTTTAAATATGCTTGGCAAAATTTATACAGTTTTTCAGGGTTGGTTCGACTTAATGTGAAGCTATCCCGTCTATATTTTTATTATTATAAATGAATTTGAAATTCTTAAAAGCTATATTAAAAAGCTTATTACAATATAAATGATTATACCTATTTTAAATGATTCATAATTAGGCGTGGGAGTAAAATCTGCCCAAAATTTACGAATATAAAACTGTAATTTTAATAGGTATGTATATTGATATATCTATACCTGTAATAAAATTTGTAAGCTGTGGAGTTTCGCAGTTTCTTCTCCGTCTCAGCATAATAATTATTTATGTGAAATAATTATTACGGCCGGAAAGGGTTTAGTCGATTTAAAAGTATTTCGCAAAGTCCATTTGAATAAAGATGAAGATGAAATAGAGAGATGAGAAACATGAGAACTTGAATAATAAATTCTATTAAAATATTTCATAAATTAAAATTCAAGTGTCAATGAAAATGAAAGATAAATTTAACATTTTAATCGTCTGCAAGGCCCCGTTTATCTCTATACCAAAATTTAACAAATTAATAAACTCACTTTAGCAATATTTACCATTTAGATTCTGATGACTTTTTGAAAATCCTGGTGTATAACCCTCGCTGGGTGGGGTGTGTATGTAGGCTGTATTATTTATTTATCACTTTTTCTATTATCCTACTTATTAGTAGGATTATAAACGTGAAAGTTTGTATGGATGTATGGATATCTGGATGTGTGTTTGTTACTCTTTCAAGCAAAAACTAGGTACTTAGCTGATTTTAATGAAATTTTACAGTAATATAGATACATCAGAATAACATATTTAGCCGATATTAACGTGAGCCAAGCCGCGGGCGACCAGTATAGTACCTATTAAATGAATTAAAAACTATTATTTCAATAACCCGCCGGTTTATTTACGCATTCTACTTTAAAAATTTTCGCAAGCAACAAAAGACAATCGTAAAGATTGTGTCAAAATCTTACATTCTTTTTTACTTTCTCGTACGTAGTATAGACGAAGTCTTGTAATCGTAAAAAAATTCTACCTCGAGATTTTGACGGATTTACACGTTTTGGACCTCCCCGAGTCCAAAAATACCGTTTTTGGAATTATGTCTGTGTGCGTGTCTGTGCGTTAGCACGACAACTCGAGTATGCTTTAAATTATTGCAACCAAATTTAACATACGTGTATGACATCAAAATATAAGGTTTCTATCAAATTTTGAGCCGTCGATCACGAAAGTTAAGCAACCAAGTGCGCGGTCGTTACTCGGATGGGTGACCAAAATTTAACATGCATGTATGACATCAAAATTTAATGTTTCTATAAGCTTTTGAGTCGTTTCCGGTATACGAGAAAGTCAAGGGGAGACCACTCCCGATTTTTTATGTGTACAAAACTCTTGACGGAACATTAGTTTGGACACCTGGTATTAATTCTGGAACCACCCATCGCTGGGAGTTCCGCGACATTCAAGCTGTATTCCCATAAATTTATCCCGGTCCCATTTTCATTCGTATGTCTATTAAATAAACAATAAATTATAAGCAGCAGGCCTTTTACGGAATGACAGCTCCTGTCAATTATCCACAGCGTAATTACGGCGACATTAATGAGTACACCAACTCGTTTGTCTCATCTGATAGGTGGCTTCAAAATGGCCGACCAATTAAGACCTGTTAGCACTACATAACGTCTTAAACGTGCTTATTAATTTCTTGTAGGAAACTTCAAGTCACCCCATATTTGGGGAGATGTTTTAATTTATTTGCTGGGATTGACTGAAAACTGAATAGGTTGTTTAGGTTTTACCCTAGATGGAAAATCTTGTTGTTGCTAAGTGTGGAGAGGAAGAATGACACTATGTATGCCACAAACCACATGCTGAAACAAAATGCAGCTCTGAACAACACCAAATTGTAGAGCATGTTGTGGTTAAGAACGGAAATCCATAGATCACTTGTTGTGTGACTGCGATTTTGTAGCCATGATTGGCATCATGAACTAGATTTTCAACCAATCAATTCATTTATTTCTAGGAATATAGTACAGTAGTATACTAACATTAAACAGAATGGCAAATTATCAATACAAAATTATAAAAGTAAGAAGATGTATTCAGAAACTTAACAGACTTTGATTAATTTTCGTGATAAAATAACCGCCTCCGTTTGTGGCAGTTCGGTGAATGGAATTATAGTCTATTTTTTTTAAAGAAACGAGTACCGAAAATTTTGGCTGCGTTGCTATTTGCTCCACGTAATCAACATAAAAGTAAATTTTTATTTTTTTAGGTTTTTAATATTATATGTGTACTTATTTTTTTTCTTTATATTTTAAGTTAGGTACTTACTTATTTTTTAGATTTTTTCATGTTTTTGAATAGCCTTTTAAATTTTTTAACATTTTTTAATTGAACACTTAAATTTTTTAAGCTTATTTTATTTGTTAATCATTTTTCAAGTTTATTTTTTATTTTTTTTAAATTATAAATTGTTAAAATTCATTTCCGCCGTAGGGAAGGAATCAATTAGTATGAATTTTTGATGGTGGGAAATAGCGTGTTCCATCTAATACTCAGGTCCAACAAACCCACCTTCCCGCGTATGAGAAATGAAAAAAAAACTGTCTTCATATTGATTTCTCCTCTTGTTCCAGGGCCAGACATTCCCGGATTCCTCCTTCAGCCCTTTAGAAAACCGAAGCGGATCAGAACGGCGTTCTCGCCATCACAGCTGCTCAAGTTAGAACACGCCTTCGAGAAGAACCATTACGTCGTCGGGGCGGAGAGGAAACAATTAGCGCAAGCACTTAGCCTAACGGAAACACAGGTTGGTAGGCTTTTGTTTTGTTCAGTTTGAATTTGGAGTGATTTTGAACCAAATCAGAAATGTATTAAAAGTGGGAATAACATTTCAAAGTGTTAAAGTAAAAGAATAATTAGTAATTTAAATTTTGCGCCTTCCTGCGTAGATTAATGTCACTTATGTATGATCTGTGCTCGCTCTCTACTCTGTGGTACTCATAAGTGATTGTGCGTTTTTCAAAATTGTTATCAGTAATTTCTTAATAAAAAGTGTTACAGTTATCAAAGTTATTGAATTCTAACACAAAGATTAAAAATAAATTCCCCTAGAGATTTATTAGGATTATACCTACATAAAGAGCCCACGTCCCTGGACTGGCTGCTCTTCAAGCCAAAAATCAAATTCTTAAACTCATGCTGAATGTTCTTATTGAACAGATTGCAAGAAAACAAAAATTCTTTAAAAAAGAATGTGAATATTTTAATTTAAGAGTGAATCTTATATTATGGCAGTCAGTCTTTTTACGCAATCTTGTAAAATAAATAGCAAATAATAAGTTATTTATCGTTTTTACCGCTTTGAGCTCTGTCTACGAATGTCATTTAAGCCTATATTTTCTTTTCAAATTTCTGAATAAATTGATAGAGGTAATAGTTCTGTGATTATGTTGACTTCAAGTTCAGTGTAGATGTTTCAACGTAGAGTTAATAAAGGCGGCTAATCAGTACCCTAATTCGATAGTGTAATACGTGACTATATATCGGAGTATGAATTATAAATAAATAATTATAAATGTGTATCAATAATTTCCTTGATTTTCTATAACGCTCTTTTCAACTACTTAATAGACATATTATTTATTTCTTACTTTTCATCTTAAATCTGTACGTCTTAAAGTCGGTTTTCGTATTTTTTTTTGCTAAAAATATTTTATTGCATTATTTTTTAGTGGAAATTAAGTATATATTATTGAAAATGTGTAGGCCTACTATGCGCTCATTAAAACTTAAAGGAAACTTTAACAAACTAAAACGTATTTTTTTGTTATTAAAGATTTGTTAAAAAAACGGGTCGAATTTATATTGACATAATTTATAGGGGCCATCTCTGGTAAATATTGACCTACCTAAAAAAATAATGAATAAAATCGAGTCATAATACTCATAATTGACGGAGTAATTAGGTAACAAACACACAAAAAACAGAATAGAGAACATCCTCCTTTTTTTTAGTCGGTTAAAAATAATAACCATAACATTGTCACTGTTTCTAACGTAGTAGTAAAGTATCTATTATTAAACTATTAATTGTTGTAATGGATTTAAGTACAAAAACAATTTGTTTAATAATGTATGTTCCCTGAAAATTAATTAGTCTATATGGCTAATGATCGTAAGACCGATAGCGTAAATGTTAATAATTAGCGAACTACACGCAGTTAAAAGTAAAAATGTCAGTTGGAACGCTTGATCCACAGATAAAAACAGGTTCGTCCAGTAAACGATTAAAGCCTCCGTTATTAATGTTGTTGTATTTTTTTTTTACAATATATCTATAGAAATTAATTTTAATAATAATTGAATGGGAGACAGCTTTAGGTCCCCCACAAAGTAGGCCGTCGAGTCGGTAAAGGTCACGGTAAGCCGCTGGATGCGGGCAGCCCAGGTTCGATTGGGTTGGAGGTCCTTGGGGGAGGCCTATGGCCAACAGTGGGTGTCTCTCGGCTGATATGGTGATGGTGCATTTTTTCTAGTATTTAAAAATATTTACGCGTTTGTAAACGCAAAAATAAAATGATTCCCTAATGATGATGATGATTTATAGTTGAATAGAACTGGTTTAATTAATTTTTATTTTAACTGATTTTTCCGTATTAAAAAAAACTGCATTTACAATATACACGTGCTCCCATAACCCTTATCCATATAAGAGGAGTAAAGAAGGATCTTTGTTCTAGTACGAATTGGCACAGTTTCTGAAGTAGGTATGTAACTGTTTCAGTTGAAAAAAATTTGATTTTTTTACGAAAACAGTTCCTTTTATTTCACAGACGTGTTGTTACTCAAGTTACTACAATAGTACTGTACCCTTAGTATGAGTTTTGATAGTTCTCGAGCTTCGTCTCTTTTCATATATTGCCCACTGTTTCTGATAGCTTCGCTAGAGTCGAGTCGCTAGTGGGCTATGAAAAGAGACGATACTTTTGATCGAACTCGAAAACTAACTAACTCATACTAGGGGTAGGCACACCAAACACAGGAGCACCACCGAGGGTCTTGTTGACTCGATACTCCACTAACTCACTCTTTTTGGTGTCAACGCTCGGCGGCGTATATCACACATGCAGCCAAAAGTCTAAGCAACGCACTCACTGATAGACTCTGAAATTTTAATTTCATGTGTTGTTGCTTATGATGATTAACTGAATTTTCATGAAATTTCCTAGCGTCATGTATACCAGCACTAGCATGTGCCAGGTCAGGAAAGTAAGATAGGGTAGTATACCGAGGTTCTAGCTTGCTAGTCTGGCTTGAAAAAGTAGCCTCTTGTATTTTGGGCAATTAGTGCGCGACGCGTAGCTTTCCTGCAATAGCTTTTATCATATTTGGAATCCAGTTCTCAAGATGGTTGGTCTCAGGCTGGCGGCTGGCGGTATAAATCTAATGTCAAAACCTAACAAGTGACGAATTATCGAATATATAAGCAGCATAACTACTCCACTGACCTAAAATAAGGAGCAATAAAGAAGAGGAGGCATTTTAAGACACATTTTACCAAAATGATTAGGATCATAGCTAATGCGCCGGTTAGCGTATGGAAGCTAGTGTTACCCAAGTAATTACCGGCATTGTTGAAACAATGAAATCACGAGAAATATATCAGTGTTCTGTCTAATTGTTTGAAAATGGCAAAAAAACTGCTTAATTACTGGATCATTAGTGGCGTGCGTGCTGAGTACCGTGCGCAAAGAAATGTTTAATGGCCCGGAAAATACTAACCGTCAGCGTATTGCGGCTTTTTATCGCGTCAATAGGAATGTGTTTAGTGTCTTTTTGAGAATGTGTGAGTGAGCATATAAATATAATCGTGTAACACGCCGTATTACAAAAGGGCGCGGCGGATTGTAGTGTATGAGAGCGATGAGTGAAAAACAATCCACTCCGCTTGAACATAAAAAGAAAGCAGCAACCTACCAATAATAAGCGATCTCCATTTGATTATACAGAATAATGTTGATAGAATAACCTCTACGAGCGTGTCAGGAGCGAAAGACCTCTCAGTTCCACTCAAGGCTCACCAGCCTATCGGCCAGTCAACTAAAAACCCAAGGTTCGCTGGCAATGAAAAGGTTAGCCTACCGTGTTCTGACATCATCCGTCGTTGCCTAGGGTGCACGGCGGGGAGGTCTCGGAGAGTCACGCAACAAAAGGTTACCTAAATATTCACTTTACCTTTTTTGTTTCGGGTCTAGAACACTATATTCTTAATATATATAAAAATCTCGTGTCACAATGTTTGTCCTCAATGGACTCCTAAACCACTTAACCGATTTCAATCAAATTTGTACACCGTGTGCAGTTTGATCCAACTTGAGAGATAGGATAGTTTTTATCTTGATAAGTAGTCATTTTTTTTTTACTGCAGATACAATGTTACAGGTCAGTAGTATGAAATTACCACAGCAACGCGTGGCCGGGCAGCTAGTTCTATTATAATCTATGCCAATCTATTCCATCTAAAGTGTCTTCGTGACATCATGAATAATTAATTAAAATCATAATTGGCTCAGTGACCGTCTCTTTAACAAGACATACTGCGCTGACTCCAAATACATTGGAGTCAGGGAAGGAGAGTATAGTTTTTTTATGTTACGAGATGGCAAACAAGCTTGCGGCCCACCTGACGTTAAGTGGTCACCGCCGCCTATAGACACTTGCAATATTAAGTGTAAATCACTTAACACCGCAAGTGCGTTTGCCATCCTGGGGACTAAGATGATATGCCCTCCATGCCCAGTAATTACACTGGCTACCTTTCCCTTCAATCCGAAACACAGCGAACTGCTTCACGGCAGAAATAAGAAAGGCGGTGGTACCTACCCAGACGACCCTACATATGGGTCTACCACCTAAGTTAAGTTTTCTTCAGAAACAAACCCCCAAAAATGTCATTGCTTTTGGCTCTCTTAACATTATCACTCAGCTGATCAGATGATAATGTTAAAAGAAGCTCACTGTAGCATCTCCAACCCGAACGCTTCTGCTCTGCCCGCATCCAGCGGCGACCTTTATCGGATACGCTGCCGTCACTCGAGGACCTTTCCACCCCAACGGCCGTCAGTCCTCCTCGCAATGTGCCCTGCCCTCTACCACTTAAGGTTCAGAATTCTTTGGGCTATGTCGGTGACCTAGGTTGTCCTGCTTCGAGATCGTTGGTCGAACGTCTTTTAACAACTAATCAAGATTTATTTTGCGGACGCTACATCGAAACATCGTCGGGTGTGGTCGATTAATTACGACCTAGTTTCTCGTAGTTTTTAAGGCCTTGCGCGCGCCGGCGAAAGTTTCCGTTATTGATAAACGTTATCATTCGCTTTTCAATGTTACAACCGCTTACGACATCATACACACCCATCTTTTTTGTACTAGACGGGGAAGTTCTTGGTCTTCGTCTTCATTGGCATAAAACACAGTTCTAAAGTTCTTAAATTTCAAACAACGCAGATGTGTTCAGCCTGCATGCAGACGTGCAAAACTTTAAGTATTAAAAAGTTAAAACTGTAAGTATAAATAAGTATTAAAAAGTCAGTCAAATATAAATTACATCAAATACAAATAAAAATAAAATAACCAATCAAATCACAATAAAATAGACCGAACAATGCTTAAAACTAGATTATATTCCTAAGCACGTGCCCTTATCATGATTACCTAAGGACAGAAAATTCGAAAACCAAAAGAAAAAATCGGGAGTGGTCTCCCTTGACTTTTTCGTATACCGGAAGCGACTCAAAGGTTGATAGAAACCTTATATTTTGATGTCATACATGCATGTTAAATTTTGGTCTCCCATCCGAGTAAAGACCGCGCACTTGGTTGCTTTACTTTCGTGATCGACGACTCAAAAGTTGATAGAAACCTTATATTTTGATGTCATACATGCATGTTAAATTTGGTTGCAATAAGTTAAAGCGTACTCGAGTTATCGTGCTAACGCACAGATACACACACAGACATAATTCCAAAAACGGGTTTTTTGGACTCAGGGAGGTTCTAAACGTGTAAATCGAAGGTCGAATTTTTTGACGATTACAAGACTTCCTCTAGGTTTACTACGTATACGAGAAAGTAAAATTGGTAAAAAGTTTAAGTTTTTACATAACTAGTGCATTGCCATACAATAATATATTACTATAATAATAAAACTGATTCATAATAAACTATAACATAAAAGATACTTATCCCTAGTAAGTAAAAGTGTAAATATATAAGGTATTGAACTGGCCATAAGTCCGCCTGGCATAGATAAATCTTATCAAAAATCTGTCACCAAGTTAACAGCATTATTGTGTCGATATCCCGTCCCTCTGTGGTTGTGGGTTCCAGTCCAGATGAAGCTAGCATCCATCTTTATCACTTACCAGGTGATATGAGCATCAACAGCTTCCCCTCAAGGCTAAAACAATCAGGCTAACTTAACCACAATATAAAGAGTTAAAATTATTCTTCTCAATACGTCACGCTCTTTAGTTTGCGAACAAAAAGGCCATTTTGCAGTTAATAACACGCCAGGGAACGCATTATGCTTGTATCAGCACAATTAGGTACTATTTACATATAAAATTGGCTGAAAATTAGTAGGTATTGCGGCGTGGATGTTATTATAAGAGAATTTGCATAAGTAGCATGGACAATGTAAAATGAAAATTAGGTGTTATTTTAAATAAACTTTGTACGGTTCGTAACTAAAAAGTAGGTAGCATAGGTAGGTACGTAACCTAAAATTATATCGAGGTATATTAGTTTGATAGATTTTATTATATTTGGAATAGAATAGAAATAAACTTTATTGCACATCGACATAAAAATAGTACATTTTTATAACATTTAACCATAATGCACAATGGGCACTTTATCTACGTTTGTAGAGTCAAAGTTTTTGAGAAAGGTATATTGCGGTATATTCCATGGATTTATAATTACTGACGTTTACACATTGACAATTAATCGACTACAAATTAACCAATGTGTGAGTCATGCGCATGTGTGCGTAAAAATATTACTGCAATCTGACAGTTGCTGTCTTTTCTACATGACTGACAGGTCGACTTGGGCCGCCTGCGTGTACGTGAAATGGTCTCGTCTATGTATCTCGCTCTAATATACGCGTTGGTATGTTCGTTCTCTTTCACATTGCTGATCTACCGTTTCGTATATCTATGATATATTTTCTGTTCCCTGATCCTACCTGCCTTGAAATAATCCAGAAGACATCACTCAAAATCTCTACCTATCTGTATTATTATGAGAAAATTATACTAACTTCATGCTAATTAAAACATATGCCACGGACTACTGAGTGTTGTAACAAGAGTGTAGTTTATGGCCTACTGGACCGAGACTAAGTTACATTAAACTATCGATATACTGTTAGGTGTTCAGGGATAATATAAAGAGGAATCATTTACTAATCTATAATTTCTTACGATATTTTCACCTCACTAACGCGCGTGAACCATAACTGTGTGACAGTGCTCAGTGCTGCCACTGCCACAGGCAGGCAGAGGCACAGATTGTATTATGGAATAATTTTATTTTTGCGTTTACAAACGCGTAAATATAATACTAGAAAAATGCACTGAAAAAAATCGACTTGCCTCAGGCGGGACTCGAACCCGCACCTTCCACAATCCGGGTGGAATTGGTTAACGCGTCCACCCGGATTGTGGAAGGTGCGGGTTCGAGTCCCGCCTGAGGCAAGTCGATTTTTTTCAGTGCATTTTTCTAGTACAGATTGTATTGTTTGAGAATCAAAACTGTAACTCAATGAACCTGAAACCCACCAACCAGCCAGCAAGATGGACCGAATACATCACCAAGACGGTGGGTCGGCAGTGGATACGAGTGGCACAAGACCGGGCACGCTGGAAGAACCATGAGGAGAAAAATGCACTGAAAAAAATCGACTTGCCTCAGGCGGGACTCAAACCCGCATCTTCCGCAATCCGGGCGACTGCGTTGACCAATTACCCATCAAGACACTGCTTTTCGTTGTCGAATTTTTTTTTCTAGTATTATTATTTACGCGTTTGTAAACGCAAAAATAAAATTATTCCATAATGTAAGGTAGTTTTCATCTCAACTGGGCGTCAAATATTTGCAAAAATATTTCATTCGGGTCTTAGAAGTGCAAATTTCAAAGATTTGATGAAACAATGATTACCATAAAAACATAAGCACCAATCACTGATAAATTTCGACAGCGAAAAGCAGTGTCTCGGTGGCGTAATTGGTCAACGCAGCCGCCCGGATTGCGGATGATGCGGGTTCGAGTCCCACCTGAGGCAAGTCGATTTTTTTCAGTGCATTTTTCTAGTACCTATTCATATTCACGCGTTTGTAAACGCAAAAATAAAATTATTCCATCATGAGGAGACCTACCCACAATTGGTCGAACAGGTTTAAAGAAGAAGAAGAAGAACCTAATAAAACCGTTGTTTGATAAATCCATAGTAGAATCTATCAATATTAGCCTGTATAATCTAATGGAGATCGCTTATTATTGTGGGTGTAGGTTATTTTTCTATGAAAAGACTGGGTGGACTATTTGTCCCTTGTCCAGTCCACCCCGCTTGTTTATAAAAAAATAACCTACCGATTAAACAATAAAGTTTTTTTTATAATACGAGATGGCCAACAAGCTTGCAGCTCACTCGCTGTTAAGTGGTTAGGTAAATCACATAACACTGCAAATGCGTTGCTATCCTGGGGACTAAGATGATATGCCCTCCTTGCCCAGTAATTACACTGGCTACCTTTCCCTTCAATTCAATCCTTCAGTGGCGGCGGCGGTGATACCTACCCAGTGGTCTACTTATGGGTCTACCACCTAGTAAAAAGTAAATTAGTTACTTACATTTTTTGTAATTTAGTTCAGGATTATTTTTTTTATGAAGAAGGGGGTCCCGAGGTGGACTTTTGAGGGAGAGTCTAGTCTTATACTTTAATAATTTTACCAGATTACCTACAGTTTAGTGACACGACATATCACTAAACACATTTAGTAACAAGACGTAAGAAACAAGAATATCATCATGTTCCGTAATTTCGTGGTATTCTTAGAGATTTCGTGAAATCCCCGATTTCCTGATTTCCCTGCGACATATACACAAGCAGTCTTATGTTCGTATTATAGAAGGAGTTTCAAGAATGAGTGCCGACTTGAGCGTCCTACGTCTCTATCACTTTGTAAGTGATAGAAAGTGACAAACGATTCTCAAGACATGTTTGACTTCTGAGTGTCATTCTGTAATACGGGCCTTACTCGCGTTGGTGAAATAAAAATACTACAAACAGATACACAGAAGTAGAGCATCGCTTCAACCCTCGTACGCATGCGCGGGCCCCAAATACCCAATGGGCGGGGCCGCGGGGAGCCGTTGTTGACACATCTCCCACTGGGGCGCCGCGTCATTATGATTGAGGGTGCACATTAAAAATATAATGCGATCCAGTTTCGGCTTAATGAAACTCATATATGAAAAGATATCTCTATTACCTACTATATTATTTTAGCAAGCATGGTTGGTGTCAGACAAGCGGCAGCGTAAAAATCTAACGCCAAATCCTCAAAGAACCCAAATATATTAGGGGCTGAGTAGGAGAAACAAAACAACTACTATTGACCCTTTCAAAGGATCAAAACATTGGTTTATGTCTAAAATTAAAAAAAAATATTTTGGGCCTTGTTGATTGAGTAGGTGGTTGTAAAGCAATTCTTAGTAGTGTTTATTTTTTTTTATGTTACCTTTTCTTGTGTAAGAGGTACTTACAGTAACTATGAGTAGTTATTGTAAATGGAATAATTTTATTTTTGCGTTTACAAACGCGTAAATATAATACTAGAAAAATGCACTAAAAAAAATCGACTGAGGCAAGTCGATTTTTTTCAGTGCATTTTTCTAGTAGTTATTGTAAGTGAATGAATTTATCACACTAAGTAAAACATGATGTATTCATTAGTAGGTGGCTATTAATATACATAAATATAAGTATTTATATGTATTATAATATTTATTGCTATCATTATATATTTATATGTATTTACAATATATATTCCTATCATTAGCTTATTTATATATGGTATAGTTATGTATTGTATAGTATTTAAATGCTTAGGTATGTGTAGTAGGTATGTAGGCAGGTTACCCAATGTTGTAAATTTATTATTTATTGATACTTAAGGTTATAGATTAGTAAGTTCGTGGATAACTATAATTGGCTTACAAAATGTAATAATTACTTATGTTGTAATATCAATTGTAAAATGCTGTTGTTATCCCAAATAAAGAAAATAAAAAAAAACTCTTGTTTCAACAAGTGAGAGATTGCTTTGTTAATTGCTTAGATAATTGTTTTTATAGTGTGCAGGAATTTTCCGAACACTCAAAATGATATTACATTAAACAATAATATTTGAACCCGAATTTGGAAGCGTCGGTGGCGTAGTGCGGAAGAGCGTCGTCTCCCACCCGGGAGGCACTGGTTCGATCCCCACCACGTACCAATGTGTTTTCAAATTTTGAAGTCATATGTACGTTTAACCGACGCTTTTACGGTGAAGGAAAACATCGTGAGGAAACCTGCACACACCTGTGAATAAATTCTTAGGTTGTGTATGAAGTCGACCAACCCGCACTTGGCCAGCGTGGTTGACTAAGGCCTAATCGCCCCTAATGTGGGGTAGGCTCGATACCCTCGGTGGGGACATTATATGAGCTGTTGATGATGATGATTTGAACCCGTGTGATTTTAATGAAAATTTGTATTACTTAGATAATTGTTAGTGTAAGCTTAGTGCCTTATCAGGGTTCATGGTAAAACTTTAAAAAAACTGAACAAATAAATTTTAATTTGAGCAATATGAGCAATCCGGGTTTGCCCTCGTATTATGTTTCTCAAATATTACTTACAGAATAATCCGTTGAAACAAAACCGTTGTAAACGAGTAAACAGAAAATTTCGATATAGGTTCATCTCCCTGTTTTACATGGCTTCAGTTATAATACAGAGTATTTATACTGAGTGGTCAGACTGGTTGTGGCAGCAATCTTGGGTTATTAACTAAATTGCCGCAATGTCTGCCCCGTACGGCGGATTGTTAACAGGAGATGTTTACAATACGTAATTCGATTATTGGCACGCAATTTTGTAACGCTTTTTGTGTTAGTTTTATTTAAAAATGTGCTAGTTGTCGTTTATTGGTATTTTGGTGCTTTATTTTACTTTTTTGTTTTAAAATCTCCATCAACACAGCGCGCCAAGCACTCTTGTTTTTAAAATTTCTCTAGAGGTAGGTAATGCAAAGGAATTAGTCACATGCAATCTACGTACAAAATGCTTTTTCTTGAATGACTGACTGACGGATAAACGCATAGCCTAAACCGCTGATCGTACAGACCTTAAACTTGGAGGGTCCGATAAGAAAGGATTTTCCGAAATTCTACCGCTAAGGGGGTGAAAAAGGGAGGCAAAATTTGTATGGGACAACGTGATTCTTTGGTCCAATCTACTTCAAATTTTGCATAAACCTTTTTTAACAGAATTGATGGAAGGTGTGTTACGTATTTTATTGAAATTCATCTCCTAACGGGGTTAAAAAGGGGTAGAAAAATATTTTGGCGGTCATTTGCTTCTAAGTATCAATACTCTTTAGGCTTGTGTTCACCAACATGTAAAACACACGATTAAAAATTTACCGTCAGTTTCTGTCAATTTTTCTATAAGATAAAATGTCAGAAACAGTCATTTAAATAATACCTAATCACTTGTTTAATAAATGTTGGAGACACAGTTATGTTTGAAATCTTAATCCAATTCCACGGCCCAATAGGGACGTAGAGTTCGAAATTTGAAATGGTAACGACTAAAACATTTTAATGTAAGTACATTCATAAACAGAAAAGTCCTGACTGACTGACTGACCAACGTCCAGCCCATAACCTTGGACTTAAGTAGCTGAAATTTTGCACAAAGGTTCCTTCTTGAAAAAAAAAATTGAAGTATTCTTTAACCAATTACATCAACTTTATCAAGTTATTGAAGCACTCTTTTAGGTAAACATATACCTGTGCCAGAGTACTCCGCTCCTCCCTATCTTACGTTACAATTTGTGTACACAACAAATATCTCACTTATAAAACATGATAGAAACTAAAGATTACGTATAACAAAACACTTAAATTATAGCTAGTACATACTTACACATTCTTAAATGTTTATATTAAATAAGGTACATAATAAGATAAGTAGTACCTAATTAAGTTGTACACTCATACATTAACTTGCAATAGTTTTTCTACTTCAACATATTTCAGATTTAACTTCTTAAATGATAAAAGTGTATATGACAATGAATCTACTTAACTTATTATCATCAATTTATGCAAATAAATATATCTTTATCAAGGATTCTTGTGCATTAATATAACACCTAATAGTTCAACTGAAAATATGCTATAACCTAAGCGTAAAACAAATAAATAACTAAACTAAGTACAAATTAACAATTTGATTACGTATGACTCGGGTTTACCTCTCTGCCTCTCTTCTGAACTAAAAATGTAATTTTGAAATCATCGCTTCAGAAATTAAACTAACATTTTTGCTGTCTACAGGTAGGTAAACGATCTACACTTGTGTATTGCACACGAAAAATATTAATTAATTTGTGGTATACAACGTCGTTAAAATAAAAAAAAATATCTAATAAATATTAAAAACAAAAGGAAATAATTATGACCTAAAATTATATACTTATCTACGCGTTACTCTAAAGGTTATTGAACCTTTATTGTTTTAGGAAGTACCAGTAGACTGTTCCTGTAATTGTTTTAATGCTATTCAGGAAGGGAAGTAAAATAATTAATTTGATTATCTTAGGTAACATTTAAATGTGCCTACTACTTTTTTACATATTACATGTTGACAAAAAATTTAATACTAGACAGATTGAATATTGAAGCATTGAAAGTTTTAATAATCCTATATAACGTATGAACACTAATCCCTTTGCCCGATTTTCAATTTGACCTTATTGTCACGAGAGGAGAGTAATCAATGACGTAGGAATTCTACGTCATAATATATAGAGTAATGCGCGCTCAATGACTTAATTCCTAAGTCATATTGCGCGTTTCTATTGTGTCTGTCAGATTTCTATTTTAACCGAGGTTCCGAGTTCATTTTGTGCATCGAAAATGGGGTTTATTTGATCAGAATATTTAAAAATGAACACTAATCAAACCTGCATATTTATAATAACGACGTGTCTACAAATAAATGTTAATGCTGAATTAAGTCAATTAAATTACAATTGCGTCAGTGAAATTCCTATTACAGTAAATGTTAACCTTTACAAATAAATAAAAAGTTAACATCACGTTAACTCCTTTGCCTGAAACCATAGACTATACTGATAGTTGGCAACACAGCACATTGAATTAAATTCCACGTCTAATGCACAACGGAAACTCTGTAAGCGCGCATTTTCCACTTCCGGGACCGAATGGCTTCGTAGGCCTGATAGTATCGGGCTGAACTGTTAAACACACCTTAGGTAACTAAAGACTTAACCAGGCATTTGCCTTCAGAGTTTAAGTAACCTATTTTGTTATGCGCATTTGAGTTAACATTGAAGTAAATTTATATTGGGATTTTAAGGATGTATTCACAAAACCACGTGAAGAAATAAACGGTAAGTAGCACTAAGTTTTAAGTTTTATAATTTTGCAAAAGTAACATAAAAGTCGTGTTCCATTTTAAATTTATGTTGTTTTTTTATGAAATTGTAAAGGTAGACCTAAAATGGAAGGCCTGGTAAAATTTTCTCGAAATCGCAGAGCATGAAAGTAAATGAAGCGAAAAAAATCTGTAAGGATCTTAGCATGTGACGAAGATGATACACCGTCGTGAATTTGAATTAAAATTCTTAATATTACGAAAATATTAACATATTAGATAACTGTCTACTAAACTCTAACCACCTTATTTAATAAATGATGCATAGTTACGCCGTGTTTTGTTCATATCACTCAAGTGCCATTAGAGTAACTAATCCAAGCTTATTCTTCGTTTATTAATGTGGGTAAAGTAGGTAACACCTACTTGATTGACATTACTAATTTGCTATAAACTACTTAACCACATGACAACTTCTTAAGTTAGATCTGTCATAGCCTAATTGAGTGCTATAACTTAGGCTATAACTTACAATTTTCAGAAAAATAGAAAATGCTCCAATAGTTTTTTGTAGCAGGTAATTTGTTACGCCTTTTGAGATTCAACAATTAAAAACAATGGTTGATTTTGAAACAAAAAGTAATTTAACAAACCATTTAGTTTTAATGCTTCACGCAGCAACTTAACAATCAACGGAAACAAGAAAACTATAGGCAATAACCAAAAATATTAGCCAAATAAAACAAGTAATAGACAATAAAAAATGTCAAACGCAATGTCGATATCCGGTGGGGAAAACCGGATGTAAGTCATACAGCGTCCATAGACACTGTAGTGTATTGGTTGAATTTTTTATTGCCCTCAAACATGGCAGGTAATTTTAAGTTATATAGTCTTTTCTTTTTATTGTTTTCAAACATGACATCGAGACTTGTGTTTATGAACGTGTTATGTATGTAGTTACCAGGGGAAATGGGATGACAATGAGAATCTCCAGATTTTGTATGTTTTCGTCATTATCGAAGGTAAAATCATGAAACTTTGAAATAAGGCATTTGATAAGAAATAAATAAGATAAGCGTCTATATAATTAGAAAAAAATTAAGTGCGCAAACTAACTATTCCACGCGGACGAAGTTGCGGGCTAAAGCTAGTTAACATATATTTGGCAACTTGAAGGTTTTCTTCAGAAGCTAAATTAAACTATTTATTGCAAAACTGTATCTTTACGTTGTTGTAGGAAAAAAAAAGTTGGAGTACCTATTTAAAATTAATCATTAAATTGAAAAACTACGAAGATTCTGGTGGAAACAATGACGAGTTGAAAGAGATATAAGATGTGATAATAATCTAATATTTTTTTATCAAGCCTTGATAACAACAATATCGTAAGAAATGCTCCGTTGCTGCGGAACCAATGCCGTGGGTAGGTATTTTTAGTGCGGAATAAATTATCTAGGTACTTATATCTCATTTTTTTTTATGAGGATAACAAAAGCCATGATGTAATTTTGCTGTGTGCCATGATACTGAAATATCTTCATTTTTATTATTTTTGTGTCTCAGAATATTTTAATTGTATAGACGTAAAAACATAAATATAAAATGTAATTTTTCTTCTATGAAACAATTTGAAATATTTACCTACTTTAAACTACATATAAGGATATAGATACATATTTTGATTTGGAATTACTGAAAACCATCTAAGTGCAGTACTATTAATATTGTTCCATCATTAACCTTATCAAGTTAATATCGCATTCGAGCCCGATTTCCTTGAACTTTGATTTCACTACTAACTTTACCAATCAAAATGCCATTAGATAGAGTAATAATTAATTTAGTAACAAAAGTATCAACGCTTTATTATTAAAGATTACACAAAATGGCTCCCCGTAATTTTCTAAAACAAACATTAATCAAGAAAATCTACCGCGTAATATAAACGAGCTAACCCGTTACCAATTATATCGCACAAAGCGCCCATTATTAACATCCAATTGATCTTTCGTAACTACGATTAAATGTCAGAGATGTTCTATCTCCCTCGCACTTAATGCAACGCTATCCACGTCTCCCTCTAAAGCAATTCGGCGAAAGCCGCTCGGGGAAAGCTTGTAACGCGTAAAAATTGCAAATTCCTAACAACCCCAATTTGTCGCGTAATAACGCTTCTCTCTCGCTCATCGGTCCCTCTCACTCGCACGCTAATGGATCGACAATAAAGTAATATACAGATAAATAGCTTTCCGCTTAAATTTTGGCCCAATTCACGCTCTACCCCTTAATTGCGTATCTCCCCTCTTGATCGCCGTCTCTTTCGCACTTGCGTGTAGCGTGGGCTGTCTCGCTCCCGCGCTAATCCATTGGGGAGCGGTACAATCGCGCACATAAGTACTTAATCGCATTTCGGGGCATGTTGCCAATGTAGGACTATTTATTTAGTACGGGTACCATTATGATGTGCAGATTTCTCCCCTTACCCTATTAAAACGATTGTTTGTGGAGACTTATGACTTTTGTTATTCGACCAGTGCCGCTTGAGCTTTTGTTACGGGCTATTCGTTTCAAATGGGGGTGCTATTGTTATAATCCGCGTTATAATGTAGGCAGATGCATTTTTGTCTCCGTATGGGGTGAATTTAACTTTATTGTCGTATGAAGTTTGAGAACATTAAATTTGCATCTGAACGTGATAATTGTAGGATCCTTTGTTTAGTTTCGTTGTTTGGTGAATAAATTAGTTTTACGAGCAGCGTTGTAATATAATTATAGGTAGTTTAGGTTCACTTGGGTTCTTTGGGATTTACGGTGAGTTTATTACGTGTAAACTATTCTAACAGATAGTTATTGCTGATGTGAAGTCATTATGCTGGAGGAGGTAATTTTAACAGATAGATAAATGGTCACGGTAGAATGCGAGCATGCGGAGTACTTGATACTAATCTTGGTAGGCGTGGATATAGGTACACATTGGCACAATTTTTCATTCACTTGAATAATTTTTTAGGGTCTATACTCGTCACAATAGTAACACAGTAATTTTCTAAATGCTATGTAACTTACCTTGACTCGACGCTTCGGCTGCCTTGTAGTGGTCACGTGCGTGGGCACAATTTTTTATGCTAGCAAAAAGCATAGGTCCTGAGTGTTAGTAAGCACTGGACACTATCACCAGTAAATAAATACTTTAATTTTAATAGAATATGAAATCTTACATGCACGTAGATTTCGCGATGAGACGGAGTCCTTAAATACAGGGTATCCCTACACCATAAGGTAAATGTTAAATATTATGTAGATATTTAATTTTATTTTCCTACTTATGTGAAGATTTATTTATTTGGTCATTCAATACTTTTTTCCACTACTTGAAATATTTACAAAACAAAGGTCTATTATAAGGTATCTTATTTATTTTGTTACTGTATACCCAAATCTAAACCACGATAAAATGCCCTGAACGCCCCAAAGAGATTACTATTATAAAAGCCCAATTTACGTGAATGATACGACTGGTCTCTTAGGACTATACTTGCTATTCAAATGTGGTGTTTTAGACGTTGTAATAAGGTTTTGTTTTCTGTAAGTTGTCTTCTAGTCTGAACGTTGTATACGTCTCGAGGGAGCTCACAGCAATTGCTTATACTGTAAATGTCATGTTTTGCGTTTTTGTGATTATGACGAAGAGTTGTGAGGCTGTGTACATTAATCACTTTATTTGGAATATAGTCCTGAGATTTCAATCTAAATTAGTTTCTAAGAATGAGTGTCGTAAATAAGTTTCTAGGGATTTGAACCATAATAGAGGTAGAAGTCGTAAATCAAAGATTATTAGTCTGATTTTTGGTAACATAATATGAATTTTATTATTTATCTATTTTTTAATACTCTAAGAGTTTTTTTGGTAATATAGTCGTTAAGACATAATAGAATGAACTGTTAATAAAAACGGTTAGTAAATTTAAACATAGACTGGATTAACACTTTAGAAATAGAAAAACATAAGTTGTTTCAACTGTTAATCGCAACTCAAAAAGAATCTGTGATAATAATAATTAATAATCTATCAAAGTAACGAATTCGAGAAATAAAATTAAACCACAGTAAATAATAATATTTTTTATATGATGTGATTAGATCTCAAAGTTTATTTATACATGAATGTTGACCTATGGTTATTAAGATTTATTGAAACTACTATTTGTCAGTTTTCAGTGAAGATTAGATAATAATCAATTATAGCAAGATTATAAGGAGTATATGATATTTCTAGATACTTCAATGCTAATTGATACGTAAAAATAAGTAGGTTTAACACAATGAGGTTAGCTAGAACCCAGGAAAGCACTTTTTTTAAAAAGCATAATTTATTGTTTAAAAAATAACATAGGTATACACGCCCATATCAACTGTCTAGTCCAAATATTCTGAATATTGTGATGAACCCAACAGTTGGTGAAACAGGGTTAACGAAAAAGAGAAAATAATACTTAAGACTTTCAAAGACAATATACTTAGACACCATAAAAACAATAACTCGTGAATAAATGCTCGTCTTCATTCTTCGCATCCGCTCAGTTACCCGCACTTTATGTAGCTTGTTGGTATATCTGTCAAATCGCAGCTAATTATTGGTCGTAAGGTTTCGTTTGCAAAATGGCTGCAAGCTGATATTTACTTTAATGGTTTCAAAATTCTGCTGCAGTGGACACTGTGCGGTGAAATTGGTGTAATTTTCTGTTACAAGTGTCCTCGGCACTAAGTATGTAGAATCATTGAAACGTTAACAGTCTCATGCACCTGCCGATTTTGTTCTCAACTTTAACAATACTCAATACTCAATATTTTATTGCATTTCACAGTAGTAGATATCAGGTCTTAAAATAATATAATTAGATCACTGTGAACCCTCTCGGGCACAACAACAATGGAGAGGAGGAACATGAATGAATTAATATATTAGAATCACCTTGAAAGTAGTAGGTACCGGAGGCGGGATAATTGAGAGGTAAATGACTATCATAGTACGGGCATGTAGAGAGTGAGATACCTAAGATGATAAGAAGAGATTTTACTCTAGCTGAAATAAACTCATTATAATAATTATTATTGTTATAATCATGTGGTTAAGAAGTTGATGAACATGAATGTTAAAGGTGTAAAGAGTAAGAGGAATAGATTGTGTGAGAGAAGACATGGCAAAGGAAAACGCACCGTCATAGTCTTTAGTATTTTAAAAATATTTTAAAATAGGTACCATACACAGATGGTATAAGAATTAGGGATAGGAAAACTTTTTCTCCATTTGTGTTATTTTGTATAAAAACAGTATTGTATGTAGAAGTGCTCGCCGTGTTTATTCTCTTAATTTCTGCAATCTTTGCCAAGCACGCAAGACACGCCTTACCCTTAAGTTGTCAAATTAAAGATATTTAACTTTCGTCAGCGACTGTCCAATTTTCTTGCATTGCACACGATCACAAGAAATGAGTAGCAACATTGTACCAGTTTTTATTACTCAGTACATATTATCTCGCACATTTAACCGACTGTACGTCTGTATTTAACGTTAATAAATCTCAAATTTACTGCCCGATGCATGTTAAATGTTTATGCCATTTTAAACGTTGTTATGAAAGCAATAAGAGTTGAGGTCTCTCTGTAAACATTATTGTCGTTTCTCTAAATGCAATGTGTGATACTTTTGTGTTAAGTAACAACTTTGTTACAAATGCATTTTATGAGAATGCTACTAAGTTTTTTCTTCATATTTCAAAGCTTAAGCACGCTTAAGTGTGCGAATCGACAATTGCTGCCATTTTGTGGACGCCTTAATGCATATTATTATGAGTTGTTTATGTAGGTGTTATTTTAAATCGACTACAGAAAGTTGACTTGTATTCAAAACAAATAGAATTACGTGTTCTAAAAATCTGTGTTCTGTGGTGTGAGAATAATTTTAGCCAGTGTTATTATTAATATGGTAAATAATAGGTAAACTTAAATAAATAAAAAATATAAAATAATAGGTAATAGCAAGCATAGCGGAAAAGGAATACAGTTACATTTTTTTGCGAAAACTATAGAATATCCTAAAAAAAGCGCAATGGTGGCAAAGGGGAAAGACCCCTGCTGCCAAGATGATAAATCCTTAACGAGATCGTGTTTTTCGTTTATGTGCAAATATGAATATGTTAAAGTCACTGAGTGTAAAGACGTATACAATAACAGGAAAACCAATTATAAAAAAAAACTTCTTTAAAAAATAATAGGTTTTCTTTTACATAACTGGGTACTAAGCTTTTTTTCATTTTGCCGTGAAGCTATCTCTCTCTACCACGCACCATTACACCCCAAAAGGGCGTACGATACACGTTGATTGATATTTGATGTTCGCACACATCACTAATGGCCCGTGACGTAATTTAATTTTGATACCCCCAACCTCTCGAGTGGAAATACAAGCAGCCAATGGGGATCGTTTATTAGATTTAAATAATACGCGTTTAAAACGAACGGAACTTAACCGAGCAATTTATCATTGTTTATTATTTGTGGGGTGTTGAAACGAAACTCCTTTGCCGCGCGTTGTTCTTTTAATAATGTGCATTTGAACAACGAAATTTGGTAGTTCATAACTACTAGTTGCCGATTATTCATTTTTATCTAGTGTAACACATAAATATATATTACCTACATAAATTGTACTTTTCTGCACATAATCTCTATATGACTTCATCATCATCATCATTTTAGCCGAAACACTGACGATCTGCCGGCCTATTCTCTGACTTTATTTGACAGTTGAAAGTGATAATCATCGTGTGAATTACATATACATTGCCGTTTTACACGATTCGCTATTATGACACATGTCGTGTATAAACAGCAATGGATATTATGTAATTTACTCGGTGATTAACACTTTCATCTGTCAAAAAAAGTTAGCGAATAGCCCCCCTGGAAAAAGTCGCGGGGAGCCGCTGGATGAGGCCAGGTGCATAACCCATCGGGTTGGGGATTTTTGGGGGAGGCCTATGCCCAACAGTGGGCGTCTCTTTAAATGACTTTAATTATGCCAAATATACTCCTCCGAAATACATAAGCACAATAAGTATGCTTAAAGGGAGTACCTACCTATACGGTTTATCTTCACGTATTAATATTATAGATTTTCTTGGCGCCTTTTTTACTTAATATTAACCACATATTAAGTAAATAAATTTTATTAAAGATTTATAATAATGTTCAATCAATAACGTGTAATTGTTACTTTTTTAATACATCTAATATAGAAACAGTCTGTCCGCCTGATAGTAAAAAATCAACGCAGCATGGTTATGACTAGCCTTTTCCTTCCCCTGAAACGGGCGAATATAAAAACAACAACCAAGAGCGATTGGCGCGAAATCCCGACATCGGGAAAGATATCTGTTTCGAGAATTCAAAACTGTTCATCATCAGTCGCCATGTTTGTTGCCACGCGTTTACGTCAAGCCCTCCACGGATGCATTAAAATGTGCAACACTCATATTTTAATGCAAAATAGACGAAAACGACTAAAGACATGGCTCTATGGGCTAGATCCCTTTGTCTTCCTGGAACAGCGAGAAGAAAATTAAAAGAAAAAACAACTATCAACACGGTAATTTAACTTTTAACTTAAACCTATTGACCCGCAATTATATCAAGTATTTTCCATTATTGAATACGAATTGCTTTTAAAACATCAATTCAATATGTAAGTCGTAACTTATTGGCGTAAAATTACAATCGTAATTCGTAATACAAACGAATAAATTACAATTTACTTGTTCCTGATAAAGTTGGTCGTATAAAGAAATATTGTTAGTTCGAATCGAATTGAATTTAGTTTTATGGATAAAACTCACTTTTACGGCGAGTTTGCGGCAGCAGCAACAACATCCTTCCAGCCATGGGTCCCCTACGTGTTTTCGAAACATTAATATGCGAAAATAATTACATCCATGACTATACAGGGTGTAAAAGACATGAACAGTCAAACGAGAACCATGTATTCTGCTCACCATCATAACATTTTTTTCCCTTCAGACTATACCTGGGAAATTGATAGTTACGATTTTATTTAAGGTCAAAGTCAAAATTTATTTTTTTATTTTTTTATGAAAACGTATTCTAAACATTATTTCTTAATGATTGTCCAAAGAAACATTATCATTTTTTTTAGTATTTCATAACAAAAAATGGCTTCAAAACGTTAGCGTTCAATGTAGCTCACTCGATGCGTCCGGACACTAACGAACGGGGCCGCTGTCTGGCAAAATTATCGCGATTTTGCGAGTTGCGTGCGAGTTGAGCCCTTTACATTGCGCGGTACAATTTGCAATTTTTTTTACACCCAAAAATAAAATCATTTCCCAGCAATAATTTTGTTGAAATATGTCTTATTTTGATGTATAGAATACATGGTTCTCGTTTGACTGTTCATGTCTTTTACACCCAGTATACCGACGACTTGATAGAGCAAGGTCTTTTTTCTGGGACGTACATTTGTTCGCTGCTAATGACTTTAAATCGAAACCTTATTTAATCGACGTTTATTTTTCGGATGTACCTAACGTTACTTCGAAATTTTTGATAATACAAATTTCTGCGAAGTAATGTCAAGTCAAAAACTGGGATTGGAATAAATTAATCATATTTAGCGTCATAGTTACCCATCAGTATAAAGTTATCGGGTAACTATACAATCGCACATAGCACTAATCGGAATAAAATTTTCGAAGTAACGTGACATGGTAGAAAGAAAGTTACAATGTAAGAAACACGGGGAAAACAAAGCCTCGTACTACCAAGTCTCGATTCATAGTTATCGATGTCATGATTTTCGCAGGTTAGTGTTTCGAAGACATGTAGGAGACCCGCAAGCCATAGCCGATAGTGGGGACTGTCCACTAGTCGAGCACATGTGCCAAATTATGCCCTGTTTTAAAAATCATATATGTATTAAGGTACAGTCAGCTTCATAAATATCTGAGTGTCAAGACTGATCAAAATTATCTAACAGACAAAAATTCAATATTATATGTGCTGTTAGAGTATCTTATTGTTGTAACCATCCAGAGTACTCAATATTATCTTAACAACACAATTCCAATATTATGTAATGTGTTAAGATGACCAATAATATATTCGCGAATAACTATTCAATGGTATCTAAGCACTCAAAGTTATCAAAAATATCTTGGTAGTAAAGAAAAGTAAACGCTAATCCAGGGTACTACGGTCCATATACTCCCTTCCTATAAACAAAGGTAAACTAACCAGAGCTGTCATATGCATATGTCATATGACAAATGCAGGGGCTCAAAATCTAAGGTATTAATTTTACCGAATCTACAAATAGTTATATTTATTAATATAAATTAATTGCTAAAATTAAATGCTGATTAAAATATCAATCAATGAAAAGAAAAAAAATCCAGATTTAAATGTAATTTTCTATTGCAACTTAGATAAGTTTTTGGATAAAAGGCTGCATAGTGCATATTTAATCGAATTTAGTGTGTCATGGGTCATAAATAAATCATCATCAACAGCTCATATAATGTCTCCACCGAGGGTCTCGATTTAGAGACGAGGCGATTAGACCTTAGTCAACCACGCTGGCCAAGTGCGGGTTGGTCGTTTGCGTTCCCGTTGCGGGTCCACATTGGAATTTTAAGCTTTTGAATGCGTCAGCCTATAGTAAAAGTTCTCAAACAATTGTAAATTCAACCTTTCATTTGTAAAAGAACACACTCAAAATTTATAATCGGTTGAAAGTGGTCCCTCAATCGTGACTGACAGGTATCCATAGCTTATAATCTAGGTATTTCAAATATTATTGTGGTTCCCACTTAATATGAACTTATGGCGTTCGATCTAGAGACCACCTTCTGCATGCTACTTCTTTTTATTCAGTGAACAGGAAGGTGTGATATTTAATATAATTATTTTTACTAATGTTTTACTGAGAGTAGTCATTTATAGAAGTTGTAAATTTTACCTAGATTATAAGATTTGGATATCAGTCACGATTAAGGGGCCACCTTTAACCGATTATAACTTTTGAGTATCTTCTTTCACAAATGAAAGGTTGAATTTACAATTGTTTGAGAACTTTTACTAAAGGCTTAGTTTATTTTATTATTCTGTATGTTAAATCATCAATGCAATTACTAGATAAATTTTTTCCTCTCTTTCTTTTTGCTCACAATAATGCAATCATCTGCTATGACATTGCTGAGAGTCTCAATTGAAATATTATTTATCTCCTCAAGTTTAAACTATTTAAAATAATATTGATGATCTTTTTTATTTCTGTTGCGTTCTATTTTGTTACCTTGGGTTATCGATCTCTAATAACATTAATTCAAAATCGTTTAGGGAGTTCGTCCACTAGCGACAATCGCTGAGCTATTTTGTTATAGAATATAAAATAATCAGAGTTCAATACTTAAACGCCTAGTTGCTACAAAAAGTTGCTCATCATTTAAGTCGGTCTGTATCCCGGGCGAAGCGATTGTCGCTGTAAAAAGGAACGAGCAGAAATTAACTTGCTAACAAAATTGCTCACAAAATCGCTGACAGAAGTTGTCATAAAAATTCGTTGTTACCGTGGGCAAGTTCCCATGGCACATATTCCGTCTGAAAATTGTAACTAAATTAAAACATAACAAATCGCAAAAATACCAATTTAAAGAAAAATCTGTGAAGGCCCTTAATGTCTAACTTTCAATCTATTGAAAATGGAATAATCTATGTAAGTGAAGATATTTATGAGTAGTCTGAACGCTTAGATACCAATGAACAGTTACGATGCGTACATATAAAAGATCATTTTAATCTTGTATATGTAATTGGAGATTTATGGTATGAAGATATATAAGACTGGTTGTTTGTGCACAATATTTTGATAACTTTAAATGCAAACATATTATTGAAACTTTGCTCCTAACATGTTTTTGACCACCTTGGCACCTCATATCATTATGGAGCTGACTGTACCTACTGACATAGATGATAAGTTTTCTTTGTCACTTACATAATTAACCTTTAATTAGTCTGAAAAATAAACGTTTTCATTTTATTTATAAAACAAATGAAGAAAGCGTTGCTACCGTGAAAAGTTTGCGTTTTCTTTTTATTATTGAATTAAAATGACGTTTATAAGCTCACACGAAGTATCTAGTTAAAAAGTTTCATTTACTTTTTGGTCTAAAATATATTTTGCTACAGAAATATGTAATTGGAATGTTTTATCAAATTTAGATACATGGGATATTCTTTAAAATATGACTTATTTAGGCTTCTTCTCGTCTTGCATATTATGAGATACCTACATACTTGCTGATAATTCTTATCATTTTAAGTTTCCGTTCTTTTTTTATAGCAAACCAATGAGGATCCGTAACGATTTTAACTATGAATGTAGCTTTGTAGAAAATTAAAAAACAAAATAAATGGTACCAAATTTTTTTTTCTACGATGAAAATTGACGAAGTTATGACGAAAAAACGGATCGTTCCGACAAGCGGCCGCCTGGCAGGCGTGTGACGTCACTCGGCACTACATCACTGCCGACTATACCCGCGCGCAGCGTTTCTTGCGAACATAACGTATTAAATACTATACATATTGTTTTTTTGATGTTATAGTGGTGGACAAAGCCTATTCAAGAGGTTTAGTGACAATTTAGTGCAGTTTGAGCAATCCTACTAATTTATAAACACGAAAGTTTGTATGGATCGGATGGTGAAAGAAGTATGCTAGCGTATATACGTCTCTATGTCTTTAACGCAAAATCTACGGAATGGATTTTAATTAAAATTTGTAATGAGCTATAGCTCATACATCAGAATAACATATAGATAGGCTACCTTTTATTGCGAAAAAGGGCTCGAAGGGGTTGAAATAAAGGATGAAATTTTGTATGGAAGTTCTTCATTTTTAAAGAAAAGTCATGAAACTTGAATTTAGGCACTTGATAAAAATGAAATAAATAATTGTTTTAGCATTTTTGAAAAATTTTGATCCGAGTGGGGATGAAAGTTCGTATCGAACTCCAAAAGTCACGCTTTTACGCCTTCTATTATATTAAAATTAGGTACATAAGCTACCTTTATTTGTAAAAAAAAGGGCGTAAAGGGGTTGGAATAAGGGTCGAAAGATTGTATGGGAGTTTGTCATTGTTGAAGGTTAAAACATGAAACTTTGAATTTAGGCTCTCGACAAGTAATAAATAAATATTTTGTTCATGTTTTTTAAAGTTTGACTGGTTTGTGGATGAAAGGTTGTATGTAAGACTAAGCAAAGTCACGCTTTCGCTTCTTCGATTTTGATGAAATTTGGTACAAATATTGACTAGACGCTAGGAAAGGACATAGGCTACCTTTTATTTAGAAAAAAGGCTTGAAAGGGTTGATATGAGAGATGAAAGTTTGCATGGACGTTCGTTAAAATTATAATTTAGGCACTGTTTTTTCCCTAATAGGTGAAATCTTGACATTTATCATCACAAGGATGAAATGGGTGATGAGAGGTAGTATAGAAATCCAAAGTCCCAAAAATGCAGCCCAAAATAACTATTCCACGCGGACGAAGTCGCGGACAAAAGCTAGTACTACAGCTAGATATAGATAGTAGCTTACTAAAATAATTAAGTTTAATTTCGATTATATGATGGCGATTGTATGATGTATGATTTTATATTATCAAAACTATACATACAATTTTCAAAATCTTGGAATGTGTAGGTACTTTGCTGAACAAAAATATAATTTTTTACTCAGTTTAGTTTAGTTTACAATGTTTATCTTCTATTATTACCGTGGTCTAGTCAAATATTACTTATCCAAATATACATAAATAATTTGCAATCATAATGTATACCTACTATTTTCTTTTCTCAAATTTTCTGTTAGAGATTTTGCCGACGTTTGCTGAATTTCTGGTTATAGTTTTATTTATTAGGAAATAACAATATAATTTGACGGATAAATATATGTTTTTTTGGGGTTTCACTGCGTAACACATTTAAATATATTATGTCAAAGTGAGAAAAAATGTCCAGGCCTATGTCCAACAGTGGGTGTCTCTCGACTGAAATGATGAATAATAATTCTAAGTATTCCTCGATTTTAAATAAAATTTTACTCACGAATTATACATTATTTAAAAGTATGTACCTAATATGTATATTTAAAATTATCAGGAATAAAATCATGTAAATATCTTTATTAACACGGAAGTTATAACTTTATGAGATGTTGATGAGTAAAGTTTATTGATGTCAAGGTGAGAAAAAATATTATTTTAAGTACCTACCTACTTATTCCTCTAATTTTTCTAACTATTAGAAATAAACTATTACTCACGGAATATACATTATTTAAAAGCATATTTATTCAAGATTATCAAGTAAAAAAATCATGTAAATATCTTTATTAACACGGAAGTTATAGTTATATGAGATGAAAATGAGTCAAAGTTCCTAGTGTGCGGCGACTCGAGCGGGCGGATAGTGCCGGGTGACGTCACATCCATGCCGTAGAGCGCAGCGGATTAAATAAAATCAGTTGATGCAAATTGCTTTATAACTTTGCAACGGATGGGCCGATTTTGATGATTTAAAAAACATCTTTATTGTGGTACAAAAAGGAATGTTACTATGTATGTTATATTATGAAAAGCCATACCATTACGGGACCTCATTAAAGCACGATCTTTAATAAAAATCTGTAAAAAGACAACAGATGCATATTCTAATAGTAAGAAACTATGAGGTCTGTAGGGCCCATACTGCCAGACCGGGCTTGTTTATAACCATATCTGAAAGGGATTAAGCACCCTTTTGGGGTTGTGAGCGTGATTATTGTATGTATGTATGTATAAGGTCTGAGCAGGAATCTTGTCAAATTTGAAAAAATGTATGTATACTAAACCAAATGTAATGCTAAAAAATTTAAACATGGAGAAAACTATTATTAGTTTTCGCTTACAATTTTAAATTGGCTACTACATCTATTTTTAAAGTTATCTACACATCGATTGTTTATTAGCACCATATATCTACGACCCTGGCTGCATGAATAGATTTCGCAAGCCATTAACTCTGTGACAAATTGTCTTTCAAAATGGCGGACGGGTTTTTTGCGCGGGAAACTATGCTAGGAAAGTTTTTCGACATTTTCTTTCAATAGCGGGTGATATATGATTGAGATGGGGTGGGTTTTATTGTTGTACCCTTTAATCCTTTGTAAGGAATGACTGGGAGTATTATGTGTATCCTGTTAGTTATTGCTATGGGGTTTATCTACTTTTATAGTAAATTTGATGCTTTTATTATAATATGAAATTACCTTTTTTATGTAAGTACTTTAATGGTTGTATGATCAAGCGAAATTAAGTGGACATTTTGAAGTGAAACTCTTTTAGCACATAATTTCCGTTGTGATTTGAAAATTATGATAGTGATGAAACGAAAAAGCGACACCAAAAAGTTTTTCACATAAAGAAGTTTGTTGTTCAACGTTTTCAAAATTACCTAAATTATGAAAATGTAAAAGATATAGTTATTTTTTTATCGCAACATATGAGCTACAGACATTCTAAATTGTATTTAAGACAGCATCATACTTACCTAACCTAATTAAAAGAAATGATAAGTTCTCACAAAAAAAAAATTGGAACAAAGTAGGTAGTAGTAAATTATCTGACGAGCTTTCTGATACCCGAAACTTTTATATTTCGATAATTAATTTAATAATACTTTCCTTTTGTCCTACAGGTGAAAGTTTGGTTCCAAAACAGAAGAACGAAACACAAAAGGATGCAGCAAGAAGAAGAAGCGAAAACGGGCACTAAGTCCTCCTCCTCCAACTCCAAGCCTGACGACAGTCAATTCAACAATTCCTATGAAGAAGAAGACGAAGAACTCATCGACATGGATATGGACGAACTAAGTGAGAGTGACAATGAAACGTGAACGTTAGAAGCATATTGTAAATATACGTGTAATTTAGTTATTAATTTATGTAATTAGTTAATTTATTTCCGTTGAAAACGTTCGGCGTCTGTGAAGAGATTGGCGCGCAAATAGCAGATCGAATTTAAAAATTGTGACTACTTAATTTTTTATTCCAATTTCGAACATTGAATCATAGATAATTAATTGTAGCATTCTGCAGCTGTCAATTTTACAACTGATTAATACTTACAATATCAAATGAAGAATGGGGCATAATTTTTTGCTAGTTATCAACATCATGATATTTATTTGTTCACACACTTAGGCGAGTTTGTAAATTTTATTGCGAAATAAGCCTTATTTAAAGTGTTTTTTTTTTATTTTAACTTCGACGTCTATGATATAATTTTGATGATTTGATATGACCAATACAAAATGATCACATTAATTAGAGAGAGTTAATTAAATGTTTCAAGCATTATTCATTTAAAAGATTAATTTGATATTAACACAAACGTTTTTCATAAAACTGACGCTTAATTTAATAATTCCAACCTCAATAACCGACTCCAATAAATTCCTATAAAAACTTGTTAATTCCCACCAATTTGTAAACCACATTTTGGGACATCGAAACGTGTCATTAATTTAACGGAACGCATTCCAAAATGGCGCCTTGTTAGCGTCATGAGTTATTAGATTACAAAATTGGCCGCGTTATAATAGTTTTGGGGCTAAATTAATTAAAAACGGCTCTCGATACATTCTTCCAGTGATGTGGGTATAATTAGACATTAAGATCTCGATGACTGATATGTTGTGGTATCTAAACGGGCCTTGTCAACGGTGAAGGAGAAACAACATCTTTTATAGACGCGTCAGAACGAGATAGCCCATATTTATAAGGTTCGTGGGCCTATTATTAAGAGTTGCGTCCAAAAAGTATACTATCATGGAGTTAGATCGAGCCCGGTAATTGCCGGCGACGGCCCAAAATTGTTTTTAATCTGTGGACGATTGTTCTCTATGGCTATTTGTCTATGGTCAATTTATGTGATTAGAATCTGTGGCGGGATTGGGGTCTTCACGCGAGCATTGTTACAAACATTTTTCTTTGTTAAAAGCTGTTAAACCAGCGATTGTGATATTCTCTGTTACTAATTATGGAAATAGGGAAAATTTTGGCTCTGATGGAGATTCTGATGGACTTTTTTGTATCTACACAACTTCTGATAGTTATTTTGTGTCAACAAGGTTTTTTTTGCATTTAATTTATTTTGTGTAAAGCACTGAATCGGTGTGCTTTATTATTCATTCATTAATTCCACGTATTTCGATTAACCTAAAAATACAATTTAAGCAAATTTATCCCATTAGTAAATTTCTATGTTTGCAATTCGTTCCACTTATTGTGTTGGCCTTAGCAGCAGTCCTTATCGGGAACTTGTAATTCGATCATTATCGTGCATATTTGGGCATTTTCTCTAAGAAATTACTATTAGAATTTTTTTCAATAGTATATTTTGAAAGTTGAGACCAACTAACCACGGAAGGACACACCGTATGAAAACTCTTAGCATACCACGGGTACAAAGTGTATTAAGCAGAGAGGCAATTTTATTGCTTTTGAAATGATGAATAACTAGCATCTGCCCGAGACTTAGTATAAATTATAGCCTATATGTAAGTTATTCTATTGTATGAGCTATATTATTGCAAAGTTTCATTAAAATCCATTCAGTAGTTTTTACGGGAAAAAATAACAACCAAACATCCACCCATACAAACTTTTGCGTTTATAAAATTAGTATGATTTTTCAATCACTTTTTAGCTTTTAGCATTTATTTTATCATTCACTGATTACTTATCAGTGAATGATAAAATAAATGCTAAAAGCTAAAAAAGTGATTGAAAAATCAATCACTTTTTTAGCTTTTAGCATTTATTTTATCATTCACTGATTACTTATTTGGACTTCGTTCCACCCAAGTTTCACATTAATTTTTTACACATAAACATAATTGAGTAATTGAAGGTTAAGCATCAAAGGATCTCCATAGCAACCAAACAACAAAAATATAGAGCACGTCTAATAAAGTATCAAAGGGATCTCCATAGTTATAACAAAATCAAATAATGACTAAATTATTGTAATTTTCGGAGGGATATCTAATTAAAAATAAATAAATAGAACCTATTTTACTCTCTGTTAATGTAGCTTTCTTATGGTGAAATAATTTTTAAAATCGGTTCAGTTGTTTAGACGTGGAGGAGTAACAAACAAACAAAGTCACTTACGCGTTTATAATATTAGTTAGTATGTGATTTATGTTCACATAATTTGCTAATCATTACTCTCTATCGACAATCTCTCTCTATCGTAAATTTTTAATTCAACTTTTTATTTGTTTTTTATTTGGCTGTCAAAGTCGGGAGGCCATCTTTGTTTGTAAATATCGCAATTTCCGGGTTTTTTCAATCTTCAGTCTGGCTATGTCTCATACACAAGTTTGTCAAGGCGTCAGACCTCGACAATTTCGATGAATCGTTAGTGTTACAAGATCGTTAACGACAGTCATGAATTATATCATAACTTACCTTATATTAAATGTAGTTAAAAAATTCTCAGTTTCAATTTTCAAAAAGTTAGTGTCCAATAAAATTAAATTAAAATCACCGTTGCTAACAAAGATATTTTAAAACTGGCAACCCTGACTGGTCCTTTAATGCGCGATTATAGGGCTAATTTGTATTTGCTTTTCCGTCTTTTGTTCGATTGATTTACGATTATGAGTATCGAGTTCTCGCTGTATCGATTTACGAATCGGTTTAATACGTATTTAGTTATTATTCGCCTGGTAATACCGTGTTCTCGGAAAGGTATTTTTAAGAAATAAAACGGACTAAGTGGTATCAAATGTAATGGAGTAATATGCGTAAGAGCAAATGCGATCGAAATATTGAATATTTTTTGGTCACTAAGTAGCGGTACACAATTTTTTGGGCTAAATTCCGTTGCCTTGAGCCTGAGGATAATACGGCGAGTACATCTCACGTCTCCATACAAACGGAGGAAACAGTTTTCTACCCTATTTGATATGCGATCATTATGGCGTTTTAGAATGTTTTTCATAAAAAGAATATTGGACTGAACATCATTTAAAACATTGAAGGTTGAAATAGTCTCTTGGTATAAAAATTTAAAAAGTTCATTATTTTTCTACTGAAATTCTTGATTTGATACCTTATCGACTGGTTGCAAATTAACCTATATTTGAAAATGGAACAACCCTTTCCTAAAACATTTACGTTACTTTTTACAAAATTGTTAGACGTAACTTGGTGCCACTGGCCGTTAAAATTATCAATTGACAAACCTGTCAATAAAATGCAGCTTAGAACTAGCTATATCAAACGTTCGCAATAAAACAGTGAGAACTAATAACCGTAAATGGCGTCGCAACTTGATCCGCGATTCCATTTTCAGCTCAATTAACTCGGAATTGATTTAATTATCGATTTTCTTCATTAACTGTTCGCGATTAGCGACCATGTCGATATTTTACGATGTATTCTTTGTGATTTTTAATTATTGTACCACGATTGCTTCTAATTCCCCGATTATGCGACAATATGCGATGGAGTCGCTTAGATAAGGCTTATGATTGGTTTTTAATTGCGACAGTAATTAATTAATTTTTAATTCCTCACTTGAAATTTTTTTACAAAAGTACCAATTTCTCTTTTGATTAATTAAGAATTTTCAATTAATTAAGCGAGGAAAAAAACTTGAAAATAATTATACTTCCAAGGACGTGTCCCGTTTGGTGACATGACTATTTCTTTTTTACAAAATTACTTACCTAAATGTAGGTATGCAATGTTATAAAAAAAATCAGGCTAATCCGAAAAAGGTTGAATAAGACTTTTGGTTAAAGCCACATCTGGCAATATGAGTCAGGCAGTGCCTCAAATGACAGGTTACCAACTTGTCGCCTTTAATCTGTCTTTTACCTATGAAGTGATAATATTTATTTATTAATACATTTTTGTTGCCTCAGACAAAATATCTGAAAATCTGCAGGCAAAGTGTTTAAATACTTAGATTACGCTGATTCGTAATTAAAAATTAACGACTGGTATTTAAGCTCTTGGAGTTTAGGTGACATGCTGTAAAACCTGTCACTGTTTTGTATAATTTATCAATGATTTTGAGGCACTACACGACCAGGTTCTCCATCCTTTGTTGGAATTATGAGCGTGAACATTTTTTACAGATTTCTTATAAATATCAAAGTAAAATTCTTAAAAAAGTGTATTTAACGACACTATAATTTTTTTCGTACCAAAATGTCGTGATGAAGATAAAAAAGTCTGATAAAGATTCAGTATTACCATGTATTACAGTGTGTGAATAATTGAATACACTAGAGATAAAGTCAAAGTAAAAATTTAGGTACTATTTGTATATTTATGAAAGTCAAATTTGATGCCATCAGTTCACGAGTCTGCCAGGAGGCCTTGTTCTGAGATGAACTGCCAAGAAACTCAGCAAGTTTGCTCGTCCCGAAATTAAATTAGACATAATAAAACCCGTTCTTCATTTGATAGTCTAATGGATAATGCAAGGATAACATTAGCATCTTTGATAAGACTTAACCAGCTGTGTTAAAGGTTAATTTCACTCTGCAAATGTTACAATTGAGATGTCGTCTGTAGATTGTAGAAGTTTGTAAATTACAAGCAATGCATTGTAATCTTCAGAATTGAGTGTCCAATTACTTGAATATGTTCTGTTTAAGTTATATTTATTTACATTCATTGGAAACTCAACTCTATGATCTATGTTTTAATGTACACTTTATTTTTGTTAATAGTTTCATTATCTTACGGTAGCTAGCTGAGATGGAACAAGAAGGAATGACCAGATAACAAAATATATACCTACCTATAATTGAGAAGTAAACATATAATATACTTGCTTGTAGTAGGAATGTTTTAGTTAGACTTTCAAAAAATAATTGCAATTAAAAGTGGTCTCAAATGTTATTATTTTTTATTTGCCATCATAATTATGAAAGGTTTGGAAAATGTTCCAATTTTTATTATTATTATTTGAGAAAAACTACGACAAAAAATTTGTTCTGTAAATGTACCTTTCATAGAACCTTTTTCACCTTTTGAAGAGAAGACAAAGACAAACTGATAAACTCCTAATTTTTAAAACTAAACGTAAATATTTGGTATAGAGTGCAAAATCGATTGGCAAAATTTGGCAGTTTATGACCTGTAGTCTGTACATAATAAGAATATTAGTCCTGTCATGATAAAGTCTGAGACGGGACTAATATTCTTGTCTCTCGTTCTCTATTAAATTTTTTCATTCCAAAAAATTTAAATGATGCGAAATAAAATTGTAAACAAAATTCAAGAAAAATTTCTTATTGCGTCAGAGCCGAATAAAAATAGTAACAAAAATGTATGAAAACAATATTTTTGAAATATTCCAGCAAAGATTTTATACTTATACTGTGTTTAATTGAAACTGGTCAAAAGCAGAAAAAGCTGCCTAAATGAGAATGTAACCACATTCAGCTTAGCTATAGATCTGTAGCTTAGCCGTAACGATAATGATTCTAAAAAACATCTTCAAATAATAAGAGGCTGTCAGCACAAAAGTGGCCTAACCCTCAAGGGGCTTATGCGACTTATGAAGTTTACGTTAAGAGAAAAAAATCAATGGAAAAAGAACTTTTGCAACGCCATCTATTGACGCTTGGTGAAACAAGAGATAGGCCGATTTTGAATTAAATTTTAAACATTTTTATTTAATTGTAGAAGATTAATCACAGTATGAAAAATTGAGGGTTAGGCCACTTTTGCGCTGACCGCCTCTTATACAATACTATGTACTATCGAGTTCATAAGTATTTACACATTTCTGACTGTTCTCTTTGTAATTAAAAAATAAATAAATGTGTTTGTATTTGAGAACTCGTATGTACAGTTGGCATCAGAAGTACATTACATTAGTACCATGTCATATCAACGCAAGCGCCTTTACAATAATAGTTGTGACAAGGTACTACTTAATCTACCTTTGATTCTGACCGTGCGACGCCCCAATAAAAAGCAGATAAAATATCACATTAATTATGTAAATTCAAGCTCAATTTGATAGTTCTATTAAGGCAGTTCCTTTAGTGTTTAATATATGAATATATCTATGCGTAAAGTCTAACGTTCTTCGATATACAGTATTACATAATTTACAGTTAAAACAATTTCTCCATAGTGGTTCTTTTTAGATAAACAAGGGTATGTGTGGAAATTAGTAGCGTAATGAGCATATTCCATCTAAATGTACAGTCGAACCAACTGAATCATGACCCACTTGGCCGATCATTCCTTTAGAATCATAAATTTAGTTAGGTTTTCTTCGCTATCATGCGTGTTGCACTTAGTACATTTTAAAAATGAATAAAAATGCGTCATTACGGGTCAGAGATCTATGCAATTTTAATCTTTCTTATCACTGCACTAAAGTCTCAATTGGAATTTTAAATAAGATGTCGTTCATAATCTAAACTCTTTTCACTACTGAGAAAATGTAATAACTATTATATTTTTAAAAATAAAATGACGTTATGTGTCAGACGTCAAGTAGTAGTCTGAACAAATTTTAAAAAGCCATATTTATTAGACACTGTCAGTGTCTAACAAATTGATAACAGGTTCGTTACTTAGAAATGTACGTTCAAGCGAATTTCATCCTACTTTGTATGGAGTGACTGTAGGAAAATGATCTTAAGGTGGGTCATGATTCAATTTGGTCGACTGTACATAACTCAAAGGACTGACTGATTGACTGACATAGTGATCTATCAACGCACAGCTCAAACCACTGGACGGATCGGGCTGAAATTTGTCATGCAGGTAGATGTTATAACGTAGGCATCCGCAGAAAGGATTTTTGGAATTTCCACCCTAAAGGGGGTAAAATGTCCACGCGGACGAATTCACGGGCGGAAGCTAGTCTAGGTATATAGAACAAAATGTATGAAACTATATTACTGATGAAATAATCATGGAACCTATAGTGTCAAATGGTTAGCTTGCGTTTGTACTCTAGTTTTTACTCTTACACTTTCGAACGTCTGCCAACTACATAGCATAATGAATTTTATGTACATTATGTAAAGTTTTAAATAGAACGAACCGAAACAAAAGTGCGCTTGTTGCGGCCGACGAAGACGCGCGGCCTTTATCGGCTCGTTTCTAGTTTGTACTTTACGTAATCGGCATAAAGTTAAATATGCTATGTGGTCGCGCCTTTACGTTATGGTGTAATAATTTTATTTTATCAAGTGGACTGTATTGTAGGATGGTACACACGACATATTAGGGGAAAGAAAGGATAAAGCAGGCATTGACCTTCTTAATGTCACCTAAAATTCAACTCGACCATTTTGGGATTTTGAGAATCTCATACCCTTGTTTTTCTACCACTCTATTTCTAAGTATGTGTAATTCGAATAACAATCACGAGATCGTCAAAATTAAGTTTAGAAACCTCTATTATTGTAAATAAAAAATTACTCTATTTATTTCCTTCATCGTACTTAGCACGTCGCCTTTCCTTCGTTGTAAATTTTCTCGTATTGTAAAAGAGACGTCATTTCGTGTTTCAATGCCATACTACGCAGTTTGTAAATAAACTTTATACATAAATTTTTATTGCATAGTTTAGTGCGTAATTGTACATTATTGGATAATATTTAATTATTTAGTTACGATGTAAATATGAGTGTTAGAATACATAGTAACGCTGCGTGTATTATGTGTGTATAATCGGTTATCAATTCTCTACGCGACTGTACCCAGTGGGTCGGGCGCTGTGTAGTGAACTTAAAGACGAGTGATATAAAATATATGTTTTTACTCATTTCAAAACGTGGTTTTCTTTTCAATACATCAATGTTGTGGTTGTGAGGAGTCCCTGGCTTTGGAGAATATAATAACCTTAATACATATAAATTACGTGTCACGTTGTTTGTCCGCGATGGACTCCTAAACTACTTAACCGATTTTAATCAAATTTGTACACCGTGTGCAGTTTGATCCAACTTGAGAGATAGGATAGTTTTTATCTTGATAAGTAGTAATTTTTTTTACTGCAGGCAGATACAATGGTATAGGTCAGTAGTATGAAATTACCACAGAAATAGGTGGCCGGGACAGCTAGTAATAAAATAATATTCCATTCTCACACGAATTATCTAGCCCAAAGTAAGTATCATTAACTTATGTTATGGATACTCGATAACGAACCTTTTTAAATACATAATAATTTTGGATATTTTATTAACTTAAACCTTAACTCTCAAAAAAATATTCGTGTTCATCACACAAATGTTTGCCGCTACTAGGATTCGAACCCGGACCACTTGATGTGTAGGCAGCTATACTGTCCACTCCACAAGGACTACAGAATTAAACAAAAGAACGAGCTTAATCGATCGCAGAAATCAGGCAGAGAGTATTACAATCAGTGTGTAAAATTAAGTGTAATATTTTTACCAATATTCTAAAGGTAAATTTTGAAAATATATAAATTAAAAACTAGACTACTTACACATTAAATCAGTAACTATAATATTTCAAAATTTGTACATTTTACTGTATTACGAAAATCTTGAAAATCACAAGTAAGACCTCTTGCTAAAAAAAATCCCTCTGAAACTAGGTAGTAGAGCTACTTTCATAAAGTTTTATTCATCTTGAAGATAATTTCAACGTGTATTCATTTGAGAAAAAATAGCACATTGTTAAGATAAATCAATTGTTTTTTTTTTGGTTTCTCAATGTGCTATGCATTTTGCGGATGGGCGCGGGATGCTTCGCTAACTATGGCCTAGGTCACCTTTCGTCGCCTTAAATAAGTCTACGAAATAATGTAGCCATTCCAACAATCACTGTATGTAAATCTACTAGATAAAATAAGATCAAATCAAATCAAAATCATTTATTTGCAGATGTGGGTAAGTACATCGGCGGATCGTATAGTTGGGCAGATCGTGTATGCCCGGGCACAACGTGATACGCCGTTATTATGTCGTAGGTCAATAGAGTCTCCCACAAACAGTCCACTCTGCTTGGTCATAAAAAAATAAACCTGAACCGACTAATTACTCCTGTGATCGAGACTTGTGGTCGAGACTGGTCCAGTAGCGTTTCACGATGTACCGGCATATCACTCTCTGCAATCTGCCCAACTAACAATCGGTCTACGAAATTTATATTATGCATGATGAGAGAGAAAGATTTTAACATTGCCAATTGAAAATTATTGCTAGAATTTTATGAAACGATCGTAAACGTCAAGCAATTAAGCACGCATCTTGTAGAAAGATAATATGCGACCATAAATAGTTTTGCGTTGATTATTTTTATCGTTCGGGCATATTTAGCTTTCGTTTAGTCTGAAGTAGGTACTGCTGTGCCATTCTATAAAGATCTTACTTTTCACCTCACATCATCAACAGCTCATATAATGTCCCCACTGAGAGGTTCGAGCCTATCCATATTAGGGGCGATTAGGTCTTAATCAACCAGGCCAAGTGCGGGTTGGTCGACTTCACACACAACCTAAGAATTTCTTCATAGGTGTGAGTAGGTTTCCTAACGATGTTTTCCTTCACCGTAAAAGCGTCGATTAAACGTACATATGAATTCAAAATTTGAAAACACATTGGTACGTGGCGGGGATTGAACCAGTGCCTCCCGGGTGGGAGACGACGCTATTACGCACTACGCCACCGACGCTTTCGCGTCACCTCACATGACATTTCGAATTCAGCTGTTGAACGCAAACAAATATTTTATAATAAAAGGAGTAGAAATAATATAACAGATATTCTGTTGCTATAAGGTCGTCATACACTACCATGGCTTACTTCGTTTTCAGTTTACTCAACAAAATAAAAGATTTTCGATAAAATTTAACGGCTTAATTTGAAATGAAATGTGAGATGAGAAGTGAGATTTTAATTATGGCCTCGCATTTAGTCAATGTCGAGTTATGTGACGCGACGCCATTAATTAAGAATAGCTGTTACAATTTGCTCCTTAAATTTATTTTAAAAATAATTATTAATTACGGCCCCATTTCCTCAATTCACTAAATATAAACCGTATTAATAAAATTTCTAATTTGTATTAGTGTTTAGTGACATCGAATTGTGCGTAATTTGTAATTTAAGAACTGTGTGTACCGGCGAGTGATTCATCACAATTTGAATTGTCACAACAAAGGTATTTAATCAGTGTTTTCCCTTTCACGTGAGTAAAACTTTGTTATAATTTATTTAAAGTAGACTATTAATTCGAACACATTAATTTTTTACACTTTGTTGATATTAGAAGTGTTGGTTACTTGACATAAGTAACTTCAATTTTTAGTTGTTTTTACTACTTCTTGGGTATTATCTATTGATTTCGGTTATATTATTAGTATCTAACGATGATGACTCGTAAGGCCTTAGCTCGCCAGGAGGAGTGCCACCTGGTTTTGCAGGAATTAAAGGCTTCCAAGGAGTTAGTTAAACAACTACTTAGGGAAAGGGATGACAGTGAGAAGGAACTGTTAGAGGCGGTAGACAACAACAGTAAACTTAAGAAGGAAATGGCTGAGTTGCATACTCAAAATTTGATAGTTACGGATGAAAAGGAAAAGTTGCAATCTTTAGTAGACCGGTTCGACCAATGCAGTGATGAGTATGAGCAGGCCCTCAGGCGCATCACTGAATTGGAGCAATGTTTACAAGAGGCAAATAACCACATTAATTCTTTAGAAACCGACAAATTAAATTGGACAGCCTCACAGAACCAAAGTTTATTCGAGGAGCTCGTTAGTAATGCCCCGGAAATGGTTTCTGCTGCATACAACATAAATCCTGCGGTGTCTTTCAACTTAACATGTAATGACACAATTAACACATCTGACACAGTGGTCAAGGTTGAATGCAGCAAAAATAAAATTAAAAAATATTTAAAAATAAATAAATTTATTAGAAAGAACAAGTCATTAATTAAGAAACATAACTATTTTCATAAAAATTTGAAATATAGTAAAGAACGTATAATGTTATTAAATAAACTAGAACTATATTCTAATGAAATTAAGCAAGATCAAGAAATATATGACAGCAATATAATGTTATTAAATAAGAAAATTAGTTTGCTACAGGAATCTTTAACTACCTTATCAAACAAATATAATGTATCAAAAAGAGGTATGAGGGACCACACATTGACACTAAATCACCTTATGAACAATACAAAATTTGAGGAATCTTGTGATTTAAAAAATTGTTCCACAGCTCCTGGCCTGATTGCTTTGGATCAACTTGAATGGTCTATGTCGGTGTGTGAGCCATCTATCTCTGAACAACTCAGTCAATCTATTATGAGCACAATTGAAAACAGTTCCTCAGTAAAAATAAAAGACAATTATGTAATATTTAGTGATGAAGTTGGAAAGGATTTGGGCCTATTATTAATGAATCAGCTGGGGCAAAATGTGATAAATTACTGTATGCCAGGTTTATGTTATGATGATATTATAGAGAAGGTTACAAAATACAAGTTCAAAAATAATGATAACTTAATTTTATTTATAGGAAATAGGGATAATGTAAACAAAAGATCATTACTAAAATATTATGACTACCTACTGAAATTAAATGTAAAAAGCATTGTAATGTTTACATTTCCTTATTGCGATAGTTTGCCACAGTCAGAAAATGAAATTAGATATAAATTAAACATACAATTAGATACTTTGTCATATTATGAAGACAAAATACATGTTTTTGACATTAATAAATTGACATGTAATAATCGTAACAATAAATATTATTTGACAAGAGATAGAATTTTTCTATCAAATTATTTTAAAAAACAATTAGCAAAATTGCTAAGCTTTTCTATATCTACTTCAGCCAAGAATTTGGCTGTACGGACAGCTCCTATTGAGCAACCTTATTCTGACATTGCCTCTATTGGGCCATCACGGTGTGACAATGCCCCTATACAGCATTGTAGTTCTGACAGTGCTCCTTTTGAGCAAGTTAGTTATAATAATATAACAATTGCTCCTGTTGAGCAAACTAACTTTGACGCACAGATAAGCTCATCACAAAATCAATATTTAAATTAATTAGTAAGACAACAGAGGACACCTCTGGCAATAGCTCACTTAAAATAGTTCACCAAAATATTCAAGGCTTATCTGGAAAGAAACTAGAAATTTCTTTATTCTTACAGAGTCTAAATATACATGTAGTATGTCTCACAGAACATTGGCTAAAAAGAACTCAGTTATTAAATTGTATTGAAAGTTATAACATTGTAAGTGCATTCACTAGAGAATCTGCCATTAGAGGTGGTTCCTTAATTTTGTTACAGAACAATATTAAATATAAAGAACGTTCAGATGTGATTAAGCACTCAATTGAACGAATTATTGAAATTTCATGTGTGGAATTTGAGCAATTTATAATTGTATGTGTATACAGACCCCCTTCTGGAAACTATGATCTGTTTGAAACTACAATGGAAAATGTTTTAAATATTATTTGTAGCAATAACAAGAAGATAGTTGTCTGTGGGGACTTCAATTTAAATATTCTAGTACCAAGTCCATACACAAATAGGTTCATTAATTTATTTAGATCTTTTAATCTTTATTATGCTTTCTTTGAACCTACCAGAATCACCCCTACTACAGCTACTTGCTTGGATAACATTTTCTGTAATTGTAATATACTTGAAAAATCTATACTCAACTGTGTAAACTCAGATCATAGTGGACAGAAAATCACTATTGAGCGCCGTAATGTTAATCTAGTAACAAAAATTACTTTTAGACCAATAACGGACAGTCGCATGAAGTTTTTAGAAAATAATATTGAACATAGACTTCATTTCTTACAATATTGTGATGATTCAAATAAAATGTATAAAAATTTATTTAATCAAATAAATTTAGAATTTAATAGCATATTTAAACAAAAAACTGTTTCACTTAACTCAAAAAAGAAATTTAGTGATTGGGCTACCCCAGGCATATATGTTAGTAGAAGAAAATTATATGATTTATATTATGAAAAGTCTATGTCCACAGACCAGTCATTTATAAATTATGTCAGAAATTATTCTAAAATATTTAAAAGGGTTTGTAATGTTGCAAAAGCAAACTTCCTTAGTAATAAAATTAAAAATTCTGCTAATAAAATTAAGACCACCTGGAAAATTATAAACCAAGAAACTGGTAAAACGTCATTTAAAGATAGGTCTTTTGAAATTAATATTAATGGTAAAATGGTAAAAACGGATGAAGCAGTGGCAAATGCTTTGGAGGCCTTTTTCTCAGACATTCCCATGAAAATCACTAGTAAACTGAATTCATCTACTGAATTTGCGGTTTCCTTTTTAGAATCTAGTGTTGATAAATGTAATATTTCTTTTAACTTTCATGAAATTAATGACGATTACATTATAAAAACGTTTAAATCTTTAAATAAGAAAAAGACGGAAGATCTATGGGGTTTATCGGTTACAGTTATAACAGCAATAATTAAAGTAATTTCCCCATATTTAACGATTATTTTTAATAAATGCATTGAAGATGGGGTTTTTCCCGATTTAATGAAATGTAGTAAAATTATACCTTTGTTTAAGTCTGGGGATAAATGTGATCCCACTAATTTTCGTCCCATATCCATTTTACCAGCGTTAAGTAAAATATTTGAGAAAGTTATTTACAATCAATTGCTTTCTCATTTTACATTGAATAAACTGTTTCATGACAGACAATTTGGTTTTACTAAGGGTAGAAATACGACAGATGCAGGTGTTGCGTTAATGAAACATATATTTGATGCTTGGGAAAACAAACAAGATGCTCTAGGTGTCTTTTGTGACTTGTCCAAAGCCTTCGACTGTGTAGAACATAAAACCTTATTGGCCAAATTACAACATTATGGCGTCTCAATGAACTCAATAAAAATAATTGAATCATACCTGAGTGACCGATTACAAACAGTAGTTATAAATAAAGCGAAGTCTTCAGGGGCCCATATGCTCATGGGCGTGCCGCAGGGTTCGATATTAGGTCCGTTACTTTTTTTGATTTATGTAAATGACCTGCCTTACTATGTAAGCAACTTATGTGAGACGGTATTATTTGCAGATGATACTTCCCTTATTTTCAAACTAAATAGACAAACAGAAAATGTTGACGATGTGAATAATGCCCTTTCCAAAGTAATGTGTTGGTTTACTAATAATAACTTGTTACTAAATTCAAATAAAACTAAATGTATCAAATTTTCGTTACCAAATGTCAAGCAGGTCAGTACAAATATTAAAATTAACGAAGAAATTATACAATGTGTTGACTCAACAGTATTTTTAGGAATAACTTTAGATTCACGTCTACAATGGAATCCTCATATTACTACCCTATCAGGAAGACTTAGCTCTGCTGCTTTTGCTGTTAAAAAGATTAGATTACTGTCTGATGTTGAGACGGCAAGACTTGTATATTTCAGTTACTTCCATAGTGTTATGTCATATGGTATATTGCTGTGGGGATCAGCAGCTGATATTCAAGACATTTTTGTATTACAAAAGAGAGCCGTACGCGCCATTTATAAACTAAGACCTCGTGACTCGCTTAGAGAGTTATTTAAAGAAATCAATATATTGACGGTTGCTTCCCAATATATATATGACAACATTATGTATGTTCATAAAAATTTACATACATTTTTGAAGAAAAGTGATTATCACAATTTAAACACAAGATATAGAAATAAACTTTCTGTACCAAGCTTCAGACTTCATAAAACTAGTCACTCATTCATGGGGAAATGTTTACAAATATATAATAAACTCCCACATCATGTAACTGAACTTCCGTCACATAAATTTAAGCTTCACATTAAACAAATTTTAATTAAGAAAGCGTATTATAAAGTTCAGGAATATATAGACGACAAAAATGTGTGGACACATCCAAATGTGCTCGATTCTCCATTTTAATCTAGTGAGATATCAATGTGTAAAATTTCAATTCTCTAATTGACAATATTGTAAGGAAGGATGTCTTAAATCACATTTTTATATATATTTATTTATTGTAAGTTTAATTATGAGTCTTTATTTTATTATATTATTATGATTAATTATTAAAGACTTGACAATGTGAATTATGACTCTTTCCAAATCAATACTATGAAAACTGTAAAGGGAGGATAAAACTTGTTGAGTTTCTTGCCGGTTCTTCTCAGAACAAGGCCTCCTGGTAGACTCTCGAACCGATGGCATCAAAATTGACTTTCATAAGTGTACAAATTGTACCTAAATGAATAAAGTAATTTTGACTTTGACTTTGACTTAAAATAGTAATTCCACTGTAGTATAATATTGTATTAGAATTGTACTGTGTCTCTCAACATGTGTTTTTAGAACAAGAACTGGGGAGAAACTGTGAGATCTTGACAGAATTGCACCACTGCACAGACGAGAGACTAACACCTGTATTCACAAACATTACTATGAGGTTCCTCGACTCTTGAATAAGTAAACGCATTGCGTTGAATAGCGCTCTCTGATTGGTTCGATTCTGTTGTCTAGTTCCCATTTTGAATCTATTGACGTTTTATTACTTCAATCCTCCTTCAAACTATAAACTTTTGACATCTGGACGTTGCTTTTGACATCTCGACCTGTGCGTTGTGTAATATAGCTGGCTAGCTACCTAAGCTGTGCGTTGATTTTAAAGTACGCATAGTTCCAATCCTTACTTAAGTATTGTCTATGAATAGGTTTTTACGGTCCTGTGCGTCCACGCGCACTAAGAGACTTCAAAATCCTTGCCATATGGCACGCACTGAGAAATGCCTTATTTTGCATAGCATTGTTTTTTACTATGATAAGTATTGTTTGTGAATACGGGCGTAAAAGTACCGCGTACAAACATCCCAAATAACTGAGGACATCAACAGACTTAATCTAAATTACAACACATCGAAATCTTAGAATATTTGTATCTATAGATTTACTATACTTCCGACGAGCAAATGTTGTCACATGGGCGTGTTTCCCACCTTTATCCCGCTGCAAGTTCTCGGTGGACATTTTTCTGACGTTGCGGGGAGTCCTCCGCCAACAAGTCTCTCGTTTGAGCAGGCTCTAAAAATAAATGCAAAGGCGAGGTTCATCCGGAACCGACAATAGACTGGGGAACTATCTTGTCACTAACTATTCGTACATAAGAATGTAGTTGTTCTTCGTTTCGCTCTTGACAGCGGTTGTGGTCGTCATGAGGGAGTGCGATGGGCTGTTGTCGCTCGCCTCACAATATTTCGGCAACGTGTCCGATTTGTAGCGCTATTGTGCATTCATGCAACGGGCAGATTGTATCTGGTTCATCGCATGGGTGATCCACCTGTAAGTACTGTTGCCTATTAGTATGTAACGTGTTTACTCAATCAATATAAATGTCAGATATGCATGTCTGAATGCAACGTGTACCTACTTGTAAAAATCAATTTTTAACTATGCGTGAATATGTGTAAGGATCCTATCTACACCGGGAGTTACTGCCACTGGCCCATCAAATAAAAATCACGACGATTCAATCACTCAAAACTGTATTCCGAAACAATTTACTTTAATTAGCAAAGTACCCAAACACGCTTACACACACAGTCCCTACATGCCTCTCGGTTTAGTACCATCCACTCTTCGCTGAACATCCAATCGTTCAATGGACTAGTTTTCCCGGCCGAGACGTGACTGATGCACTTTAGTAGACGTGTTTGCACGATTAGTAGACAGACGCTGCTTGATGCCGAGATTGCCGAGTTCCTGGAGTATTTCCCGAAATTCGGTCCATGAAACTCCCAGCGTTCGTCTCCAGCCCCACATCTCTAAGGAGTCTATCTTCCTTTTTTATACTTCTCGCAGCTTTTCCGCATCATATAAAACGACATAGAAAACAAAGTGGTTTCACCAGGCGAATGCGGAATATTACACATTAGGTACCGAATGCGACGTGACACTCGCGTGCAACCAACCCTAGTCCTACCCCGTGGAGCTTTGCCAACGTTACTCACCAACAGAACACAATACCACAATATGTAGTGTTATTTGGCTGTGGTCTTCTGTAGGGTGGAGTTACTACCTCAGTTTGGGCGCTCCATATTCGAGCGGCTAGTCCCTGTGCTCTACCTGGACTAAAGGAGGTAATGGAGCATATGGTCCAACTGATGCTAAAGTCACTGCAATCTATGGACATTTGTTATACCAGGGGTAGGTATCATACATGCATTGCCGTCTTTGAAGGGACATTTTCACGTTTTACTTGATAAACTAGGCCTGGTAAACCTCAACTTTACTTTACCCACTCCTGAACAAATATTCGTGTTCATCACACTAATATCTGTCCCTACGAGGATTTGAACCCAGAGCGCTTGGTCTATAAGCAGCATTACTGAACACTCCATTACGACATTGATGCGTGTCTGTGTGAGTGGTGCGCCTAACGTGTCAACTTAAATTTATCACTGATCCGTTTTGTCAGTACTTCCAAAAACACGACAATCCAAATTTGTTTCCGATAGTTTATGGCTAAACACCATAAAGCTTTATGTTTATGGACCACACATACGGATCTACGGTGACGTCACGTGGTGACAACACTGCGCGCGCGCCGTGAATATTACCGACGTGAGAGGAAATTGTAATCAATTGTTCTTTAGGGCTGCCTTTTAGAAGTAAGGTGTAATAAATATTCTACTTTAGTTCCCTAATATTTCACCAGTCGTAAGTATTTTTTCCTTATCATTCTATCAGCGGCATCGGAAGCAATAACCATAACCTATCGAGCTGATACAGAATAATCACAAAGCTTGGGGGAATCATTTGAGGGTCTTTTCAGGACAAGAAGGCCAAGAAGTACTTCTGTTTCCATCAAGTTCCATGAGAATTTGGCCCAAAAGTCGTTCTTAGCCATAGAATTTCTCAGCCCAGAAATAAAGCAAATCTAATTTAGAAAAGTGCGGATCGTACCTATATCTTGGACACTTGGTATTTTGACTCTACCTCCGCTTATCATCAGAGGGGTAGAATCATACCTTATTAATATGATATAGTATAATCATCATCATTTCCATGCCCTGCTTCCAATATTATTTGTTGTAGGTGTGATATGTGGACAAATGACTAAACATTTGGTTTAAAGTCTATCGCTTGACTGCCTACCAGACGTCAACACTCAAACAAAGTCAATGTCCCCTTTCCATCACCAGACAACCAGGCGCAGGGAAAGCTTTCATCCTTATGCTGTCGGTATACCATCCATCCGCACTAAGGGAATTGCTTTCGCTTTCATTATGCGAACAGCGAAGGAGTGGTACTCGTTTCCGAGATCTGTTTTCTTGGATCGGTATAATCTGGACATCTTTATGGCAAGAGCGAACAAGCATCTTCTAGACGAGCGTGTACCATCTTAGGCTTTAACATTGCTTTTCATCAGTTTTGTGATCAAACGTCCTTCAGCATGCTATTGTTGGTTGGTATGCTACATGCTATTGTGTTCTGGTTGGATAGGATACCCAAGGTCCTAAGGTGGTCGGCAAACTTATTAGCCAAAGAGCCAAATTTGTACATTACAACAATTGCAGTACCTAGTATATTTATTGTAAATAGTTAGTAGGTATATAATGTGTGTATTTGTTAGTTTTCTTTTAGTTATTATTCTTTGTTATCGTTTCTTTTCTTTATGTATGTGTTGCTATAGTTTTTTAATATTTATGTAATAGCGCGCTCTGTGAAGGCCAATAAATTCATTTTCTTTCTTTCAAAAATTCATCTTTGCCAATATCTACCCATGAGTAACGTTGGTGTAGTATCTACAGATTATAATAACATAGGTATGTAACTTAAATTACTTGTTTAATAATAAGGCAAGTCACAGCCCTAACCTTCGATGTTATCGGACAGATTTCGTTATCGCCAATGCTAAGTGCCGTTTTAATGTCTGTTTGTGAGTCCGCGGATGTTCCCGCGACATTTTATGTTGCCACTGGCTTTGATTTAGTGCAATCATAAAAATGGCTCCACAGGTTTTGAGGAAATTCGGCGATTACGTAATGGTGGCCGTTGGCTTTAAGAATGGGTCAGTACAGCGTTTGGTTCTGAGAGTATCTAACTTAGAACCTGTGCTATGGATTCTAGATAACGGACAATTAATATGCCTACATAATAATCTAGATATTTTTTATTAATAAACATAGATCAATATCTATATAAACAACCATGACCAGTGAACAAATGTTTGTGATGATCACACAAACGTTTTGCCTCTACCAGGATTCGAATCCAGACCGCCCGATTACTGATCACTCCCCACGATGGGGCGGTGTCAAATTAAACAACCCACTTGGTACATATCCAATTATTTCTATATCATGATCTTTTAAGTTTAATCAAATTAAATTATGAGTGTTTAGAATGAGCAACTTTTTCTATCGTGATTTCTGTATTCAGTTATTTAGTCATCATCATCAACAGCTCATATAATGTCCCCACCGAGGGGCTCGAGCCTACCCCACATTAGGGGCGATTAGGCTTTAGTCAACCACGCGGGACAAGTGCGGATTGGTCGACTTCACACATAACCTAAGAATTTCTTCTTAGGTGTGTGCAGGTTTCCTCACGATGTTTTCCTTCACCGTAAAAGCGTCGATGAAACGTACATATGAATTCAAAATTTTAAAACACATTGGTGAGTGGCGGGGATCGAACCAGTGCCACCCGGGTAGGAGACGACGCTCTTACGCACTACGCCACCGACGCTCTAGTTATTTAGTAGTAGTTGAGAAAGTTTTGGCCGACCGTAACCGCATAGACGCTTTCGAGATGTGGTGCTGGAGGCGTCTGCTTAAAATCCCCTGGACGGCGCGACGCACCAACGCATCAATCCTGCGCGAACTCCAAATTTCGACCAGGCTATCTACCATCTGCCTACGGAGAGTTCTCGAGTACTTCGGTCACATTGCCAGGAGGAACGGAGATAACCTCGAGAAACTCATGGTCACTGGCAAATTAGAAGGGAAGAGACCGCGGGGTCGCAGCCCGATGCGTTGGACAGACCAGGTTCGCGCCACTATGGACATCAATCTACACGATGCTCTACACACTGCTGGAGATAGGTCGAGATGGCGCAGAATTATCACAGATAGGATGGCACCAAAGGGGAGTCACGACCCTCATGACTGAGGAAAACGACGCGAGGAGGAGGAGGAGAAAGTTTTGTACGACCAATCTTGGATTTTGTAGTGGAATACTTCAAAAGTTATATGCATATAGATCCTCCACCTCAATCTTAACACTCATATTAAATTTTCATTTATTTCATGAAATACATACTTCAAAATGGTTTAAACGTACTTCACCCTGCTTAGCGAACTTAATCTTGTTCAGTTAAAAAAAACCAAAGCACCGCTCTCCAAGCAAGCTAAAAGGATTAGTCAGCCGCAGGTAGTGGGTTCAATTCAGCTTAAGCCAATATTCCGAGAAACTTGCGGGTGGCATTTTAACGACATTAGTGATTTCACAAACAAATTAAAGATAATTCAGTGAGAAATTGCTCGAAGTTTTTTTTGGTTTGACTACGAGTAACTTTGAACTAATACCTGCTTAATTTTTGAGGCCGTAAGATCGAAATTTCGTTCCTTCTTTTGGTAAATAGGATGAGTTAAACCTTTTACGAATCGGTAGGTTTCTTTAATCGCTTAATGAGTATTTTATCGCCAAAGGTGTTTGAGGAGGGATTATCTAGTTTTTAAGTAGGCCTAAGTCAAAATCACGGTAATAGAATTTGCCGGCTTTCTGTTGAGAAGTCGTTGCCTTTTATCGTCTTTGTGAAAAAGTCAATAAGGCGGTATTATTTGGATACAAAAAGTAACTTGCCGCCTTTTTAATCTACTAACAGGAAAGCGTATTTCATCTGGTGTTTAAGTTGAAATAAGGTGATTGTTAGTGGTAGAGCTATAAGACTGCATCCTCGTTCGCATTCCCCCTGTCCACGGCATCATCCACGATTCTTTGATAAGCGCAAAGATTCGGCTGATTTTTGTCTGGTGATGACTTGAACACCACTGCTATTAGAAGACGTAGTCTAATATGAAAATGATAAATGAGTTATACAGATATGTTATGTGGCCCCCGGGACATGGTACAACCAATGCGAGAGGGCCGAATTAAAGATATTGAGAATATTTAAACAAACACATCAAAAATATTTATCGAAGCCTATCTTACTCCCAGAAGCACACGCAACAAGTACAAACACAGTGTCCCAACCAGTACAAGTTGCGACACGTAGAAATAGGATAAATTAAATAATGATTGTTAGTTAGGCACCTTGCAACAATAAATGAAGTGAAAAATATATCGCAGCCCGCCTAGCATGACCACCGAAACACGATACGATAAAGGTGTTTAACGCATTGAACTGTCAAATGAAATAGGATGTAACCGCCAACTTGAAAAAAAAATCCCATGATATCTTGAAGGCCAGAGTGAACAACCATCTTCTAGGCGAGCGTGTACCACCTTAGGCGTCATCATGGTCTTCCATCGGGCGTGACTGTGGTCAAACGCCAGCCATAAAAATATAAAAATAAAAAATAAACAACATACACAATTGCTGTTAACGTGATGGCGACATAATTTGATAAGATCCCACCTTCTTTCTTCCTTCTTCATCATCAACAGCTCATATAACACAACCTAAGAATTTCTTCATAGGTGTGTGCAGGTTTCCCAACGATATTGTTTTTCACCGTAAAAGCATCGATTAAACGTACATATGGATTCAAAATTTGAAAACACATTGGTACGTGTCGGGGATCGAACCAGTGCCTCCCGCCGGGTGTGAGACGACGCTCTTACGCACTACGCCACCGACGCTTCTTCCTTCTTAGAACGATATAAATATAAAACAGCTATGTCATTTGTCTGGTGGTAAGCAGTCACTATAGCCTATAGACGCTTGCAACACTGACGTCACACTCGCGCGCTGACAACCATAGTCCCCTTCCCTACTCCGTGGAGCTCTGGCGACCTTAGTCACCAACAGAAACACAATACCACAAAAATGTAGTGTTATTGCCTGTGGTCTTCTGTAAGATGAAGGTACTACCCCAGTACGGGCTGCTCCAAATTAGAGCCGCAAGTACGCTGTGCCCTACCTCGACTTTGGTGTTGCTGTTTTTCATCACCCAAACATTTGACCCTATCGGGATTCGAACCAGGACCAATTGGAGTGCAGGTGTCACGATAGATAAATGATGGAATGATATTTCTTCAGATAATGGAGCAACAAAGATTAATCATTTGAACATCTATTTGCAGCACGGAGATATAAATATCGACACATCCAAGATGGCTCCGAAGTGTTATTCGCTATGTCAAAAGTTGAAGTTGAAACTCACGAATTACATATCGATGTGGGGTCATCTAAACTAATTCTTAACACCCGTTAGTTTAACTAGGTGTGTACTAAATTAAATTAAGTTACAAGAGAAAGCGGGATTTTAATTACGCTTGAAATATCGAATGGCATTTTCAACGACGGTAGTATAAAACCAGAAACGAATAATTATATTTTTTCATAAAAAAATGTCTAAAAAATGACCTAATATTCCGTTGGTGGCGTAGTGCGTAAGGGCATTGTCTCCCACGCGGGCGGCACCGGTTCGATCCCCGCCACGTATATGTACCAATGTCTTTTCAGATTCTGAATTCATATGTACGTTTAATCGACGCTTTTACGGTGAAGGAAAACATCGTGAGGAAACCTGCACACACCTATGAAGAAATTCTGAGGTTGTGTGTCGACAAACCCGCACTTGGCCAGCGTGGTTGACTAAATCGCCTCTAAATGTGGGGTAGGCTCGAGCCCGAGATTGGGACATTTATGAGCTGTTGATGATAATGATATTCCACCTGATGGTAAGCAGAAGTGGAGTTAGCTATTGCGAGAGATAACAGCTCATAAGTATTGGTCAAACGCACGGTCGCGGTTATGTCTCAAGAAAACCTACAAAAATATTTATTGGACTTGCAAAAGCGAGTAAGTAGATGTTGCGTAGTAAGGTTTTCATTTTATCTATGCTGTCTCAATACGTCTTACTATATATATATTACGTGTCACGTTGTTTGTCCGCGATGGCCTCCTAAACTACTTAACCGATTTTAATCCAATTTGTATATATTTCCCTCACCGTGTGAGGTTGATCCAACTTAAGAGATAGGATAGTTTTTATCTTGATAAGTGGTCATATTTTTTTTACTGCAGATACAATGTTATAGGTCGTAGTATGAAATTACCACAGCAAGTCGTGGCCTGGACAGCTAGTAGTGTATTATGTTATTGAATGCCATAGGGCTATATTATTTAGTTCACGTTACATTAATTTTAGATTATATAGGTAAGTGCTTTGTAAAAGCATGATTATAATTATGTTCTTGTTTTCTTTGGTTTGTATAATTGATGTGCTGTAATGCGTTGCTCAGAGTTGTATCCTTCGAAAGACTTAGTTTCGGACACAAAATATTCCGCAGAAAATCAGATGACGTAAAGACAGATTTACACAGGTAAAAATCGACGATAGTCAGCTTTGACTCGGAGTACCGAGTAAATTACATTAGGTCAGCAGACCTAGTGTAAATTAATTTGCAGTCAGTACAGCGGTGTCGCGTGAGTCCTGACTTCAATATTCCCGCTTACAGACTGCATGTACCCAGTGGTGGATTTACAAGTTTGCCGCCAGTAGGCTAATAAATTATTGCCGCCCCTACTTCCGAAATTCGATACCCTAGTTCCATCGATCGTATGCCTAGTTCACATTGTATTTACGATGTATTGTTTTAAGCTAACGTGGTCACTATCATTTGAATGAAAGAAAACGGGATTTAAACCATGTACCTTTGATTTTTGGTTAATCCGATATTTCGGCGCAGTTACATGCGCCATGATCACGGATGAACTGAAGTCTTATGTGAGTTGATGTTATTGGTAGACAAATCTGTCTACCCTCTTTCTGAGTCTTTTACTACGCTCGGCACCCGTACCACCGTTCTCACCGCTGTCAGCGTTTTCGAGTAGATAGTGAGACTGAAAGAAATATCGGATTAACTAAAAATCAAAGGTACGTGGTTTAAATCCCGTTTTCTTTCATTCAAATCATATTATTTACGTTTGCAACTTTTTTGTGCTCTATCATGCTCATTACATCAGCTTTTTGCCTTTATTAAAAAAATAATGATTTCGGAACTCGTTTCCTCTGTGTACATATAATAAAAATTACTATACATAATAATAAAAATTGGGTCAAATTTGCCGCCCCCAGCCTACTACTGAGTGGAGACCTTTTTGGTGCATCTTCTTTTTTTATGTTACGAGATGGCAAACAAGCTTGCTGCCCATCTGATGTTAAGTGGTCACCGCCGCTTATAGACACTTGCAATATTAAGGGTAAATCACTTAACACCGCAAGTGCGTTTGCCATCCTGGGGACTAAGATGATATGCCCTCCATGCCCAGTAATTACACTGGCTACCTTTCGCATCAATCCGAAACACAGAACAGCTTCACGGCAGAAATAAGAAAGGCGGTGGTACCTACCCAGTCGACCCTACATATGGGTCTACCACCTAGTAATCCTTCCTTCTGTTGTTTTAAGGTGTTGTTTGTTTCATTTAAGTGTAAAGCACTAAAGAAACTAATTTCATTTCATTTCATATCTGCGTTTCCCATATTTAGTTGCTGTGGCGGCCAAATGTCGTGTCCTCTCTCATGCCTTAGACCACACGATCGCAAATTGACAACAAAAAAAGCACCACGCACAGCGAGCCTGACTGACAATCTATTAGGCAACATAATCATTATTTATTCAGTCCATGTTTATTTAGACATCACTTGACAGCTTTCTCATGCTTCAAGAGATCTATGGGAACATTTTTTTTATTGAATTAGGTAGGTATGAGTTGCCACTAAGAGATTAAAGTGTTCAGATATATACATAAAATTAAGATATATATACATGAATAATAATTACGTTATTTTCGAGGAGTTATATGTGGCATACGTCCAACTGTTGGCGCCTATCGTCTGAAATGATGATGTTGGTAATCTAAGTTGTTAACATTCTGAACCATTTATGTGATAAACGAATTGTATTTTGATTCCTTGAAATATTAAATTGTTAATTAAACATTTTTGACATTTTCATTGTTGATATTTAGTATGGGACTCCATGGGAAGTTTGAAATAGGTTTTTTATTGATAGCAGAATGATTGACTAATTTATTCTCACATAGCTTTTACCCATATAAGGCTAAATAAATTTCTCCAATCATGCGAACAGCAATAAAAACTATTCAATTGTCAATCTGCATTTAACGCTATTATTTAACAATAAATTCCGAGAACCGATAAAATAATTTCTTGTTAAAATAAAAACCACAGATTAGATAAAAGAATCGACACACAAAGTTAATTTACAATCACAATAATTGCTCCTAAACAAGTTACGAAGCTCACAAACAACTGTCGACCGAAGATGTGTTGATAAACAGGCTGCAACTTTAAGCTACGGACTACGAAACCCAACACGACTTTGACTCAATTGCATAAGACTCGTTTTATCTTAGCTCACCTGCAAGCACAAGTTTGCCCATCTCCTTTCCTACTTGTCCGTAGTAATTTGATTAAACTATCGGATAAAGCTGTCAATCGCTATTAAACGGACGCAATTTTGACAATAGCTCGGCCAATGGGAGTTTGTGATTTAGAAATTCGAATTTTATTTTTGAGGTGTTGGCGCGCTTCTAGGCGCCAGTCAGATTCTTATGCCACGAAATCTTCTTCGTTTTAAATTATCCCTGAAATTTGATTTTTAAACGTATCAAAATAATTTTTAGGTCATAAATCTTTAGACATTTTCTTTCTAATCTGTGGTCATAAAGTCAAATTAGCAATGAATGTATATTTGCCTCAGATAAAAAGGATCTATCATTTAGGTTTTGTAAAATTAAAATAATAATTTAGATACAATGCCGAAATATAGTTAAATTAAGTAGTTTATCATTAAAAAAATCATATATAAAATATAAATGAAATTAAAGTTTAGATTCATTATTATTGTTATTTTAATGAAATCGTTGCTTGTGTATGATTTTTTGTTTGTTTGTTTATCATGATTAGTGCTCACAAAATATACTGTCACTTAATCAGTTCTCCATAGATCTAATGCGTCTCTTGCTTAATTAATATTAATGCTTATTAGGACCCGACGAAATGTCATTCAAGTTACAATCTCTTAAACTGACACTACAACTTTCAACTTTATCTCATGCAACTTAGTGTCCATTTTAGTTGCAATCAAAAATTGTTGAATTTCTCAGATGTGAGCCGCTAGATCGACGATTAGTTTTAATTCGTTAATCGATGTTTTGATTGAACACAGTACGGGTAATTCGATAATTGGGTTAATCGGGTCCTTTCTGAGAGATCAAATGAGATTGATAATTCTAATGTTGACGTTAAAATCTAGAATGTAGCATTTAAGGAGTCAACAGTCAATAATTATAACTTGGTTAGTCATGGACGATAAGGCTCAATTCACACTGAAGTAGAGTAGCTGCGGTCTTCTGTAAGGTGGAGGTAGATATTTACTACATTACCTATGATTGTAAGAACAGTAAGCAAGAATTGTAATAAGCAACCTAATTTTTAAGTACTGTAAAACCGCTGTATCTTATGTTGGTAATCCTTAATAAATAAATCACTTCGGGCGCTTTAAATTCGAGCAACTGAGTGGTTAGTGTAAGTTTTTTAGTATACAAAACGCACCGATTCTAGTTGCGTTAAGAGCTCAATTTGTATGGGAAACATGATTTGCGCTTCTCTCCGCTAGGGGCGCTGTTCGCGTTTCCTATACAAATTGAGCTCTTAACGCAACTAGAATCGGTGCGTTTTGTATACTAAAAAACTTACACTAACCACTCTGGTCTGCTGTACCCTAACTCGACTCGAGTTATTTAATAATTCATTGTATACAGAAACAAAAATGAGAACACCTATTAAAAAAAGTTATATTAAACACAGTATTAATAAACAAAATGTGTGGCTTATTTCTAAAAGAAATCCTTTCCAAGCCACCAACGATAGGTTATGTACTGCGAGACGTAAATGTCGTGAAGTTACTACAGATTAATTAAAAATTATACTTTATGTATAGGTTAGCACAGAGCAGATTAGAAAATTGTAATCCGTAAAAGGTGAACACCTTATACTCCGTCCACCAATCCGCATTGGGCAAGCGTGGTGGACTACTACCTAAACCTCCTTCGATGACTAGAAGAGGTTTTCACCCACAGATTTAATAATACAAGGAGATAGGCCAAACCGGCGTTTAACTTGCGACAAGTGTATGCCCTGTGGGCATACATTTCCGCCACTTCGCCTTCCGATAAAATCAAGTGAATACGTAACTCAGCGATTCGACCGATCTCCTTTGCGGCTGTGCTTAACTTTCATCGCTTCGCAGTCCTTAAGACGCGCGCAATGAATAGTGTATATTACGGCATGCTCAACTTTATGTAGTACAGCCGCTGATCGCGACACTCGGTCTTCCTATGAACTCGGCGATTCGACTAATCTCCTTAGATTGATATATCTGTGCTTTCACCCGTATTCACAAACATTACTAAGAGATCTCTCGACTCTTGAATAAGTAAACGCATTACGTTGAAAAGAGCTCTGTGATTGGTTCGTTTCTGTTGCCTTGTTCACATCGTTAAATTTACTGACGTTTTACTACTACAAAGAGACTTCAAGCTTTAAACTTTTGACATCTGGACGTTGCTTTTGACATCTCGACCTGTGCATTACGTAATGTAGCTAGCTACCTAAGCTGTGCGTTCGTTTTAAAGTACGCATAGTGCCGATTCCCACTTAAGTATTGTCTTCTTCTTCAACAGCTCATATAATGTGCACACCGAGGGGCTCGAGCATACCCCACATTAGGGACGATTGGGCCTTAGTCAACCACGCTGACCAAGTGCGGGTTGGTCCACTTCAGACACAACCTAAGAATTTCTTCATAGGTGTGTGCAGGTTTCCTCACGATGTTTTCCTTCACCGTAAAAACGTCGATTGAACGTACATTTGAATTCAAAATTTTAAATCACATTGGTACGTGACGGGGATCGAACCAGTGCCTCTCGGGTGGGAGGCGACGCTCTTACGCACTACGCCTATGTCTATGAATAAGTTTTTACGGCCCTGTGCGCCCACGCGCACTAAGACCTCAAAAGCCTTGCCATATGACACGCACTGAGAAATGTCTTTATTATTTTGCATAGCATTGCTTTTACTTAGACGAGTATTATTTGTGAATACGGGCATTTGTGTCTCAGCAGTGGTTCAAGTTATAAAGGCTGATTATGATTATGAGACAGCGCCAAGTTATTATTTGCACTCATGCGCTACATGAGACAACCCTGAAAATGAAATCTTGTGCGGAAGTTATATATAATTTCATCCCTGTCAATTTCCACCACCGGACGACCAGGCAACGAAGGCTTTCACCCTTATGTTGTGGATGTTCCTCCCATCCGCACGAAGCGATTCTGACTTCCGCTTTCATAATGCGAACAGCAGGAGTGGAACTCTTTGCCGAGGTCTGTTTTCTCGGATGAGTATAATCTGGATATCTTTAAGGCCAGAGTGAGCTTGTACCACCTTAGGCCTCATCGTCGCTTTCCATCAGGCGTGATTGTGGACGCCCAGCCTATGGAACTTAAAAAACACGTTATCGTACCTATCTGCTAAAGCACTTCCCTTGGCGAGTTTGATATATAAAACTCTTACCAAATCTCTTTTTTGTTATTAATGAGGAACAAATTGTATATCTCTCACTCCTGGAGGTGGAAGCCTGGTGTCTTGTATGACAGGTTATCTTTAAGTTCAAGCTCCAGTCTTCAAAATAACCTATAGCTAGAACTAATTAGAAATGTACTGTACTTAAACATGTATATTGCGAAGAGAATAAAGATTACTAATAATAATAAAAGCTTAAATTCAATGTTTTCGTTAATTTGTGTATAATCTAATAACAACAGCATACATTGCTTTCAACATAAAAACCGCAGCTCATCACAAACATCTGTCATAGTTTAGTTTTAAACGAAAGGAGGATATTACATAATAAATTAACATTTAATAATGGACCAAATTGGCTTTTACGAAACGGGTCGGGCTGGATTATATTTATTTAAATGGGGTACGCCTAAACGTCTCCGGTGTGTGTCCATTGTTTTATTTTTTATACTTCAACTTACATTGACGCAGAGATCTGATGAAACCAAAACTATAATATTCTCAACATAATACACAAATGTTAGCCGTGTGCAGCCGGCAGAGTAGAATAGCATCACCCCATATCCTCCAATGGGAGTCGTAGAAGGCGACTTATGGACCAGCAAAGGGGTATTGATCAACTTGTACTTCGTCCACCAATTTGGGCAAGCGTAGTGGGCTACTGTCTAAACCTCCTTGGAGAACAAGGAGGCCTTGTGTTCCAGCAGTGGGTCGAATTATAAAGGCTGTTATGATGATGATATGATGGTACATTTGTACCTACATCACAGTAACATTTCCGCAACGACAAAGTCAAAGTCAAAATTTCTTTATTCATTTAGGTACAATTTGTACACTTATGAAAGTCAATTTTGATGCCATCGGTTCAAGAGTCTACCAGGAGGCCTTGTTCTGAGAAGAACCGGCAAGAAACTCAACAAGTTTATCCTCCCTTTACAGTTTTCATAGTATTGATTTGGAAAGAGTCATAATTCACATTGTCAAGTCTTTAATAATTAATCATAATAATATAATAAAATAAAGACTCATAATTAAACTTACAATAAACAAAGTGGCAATCTGTCAATCAAAAAATCTTACAATAATCAAAGTGGCAGACAAAGTGGCATCCTGGTGTTGCAAGCTTCTATCTTATGTACCCATGTCCCAAGTTATTAGTGGATAATGCAATAAAGAGGCTTTCAAGTTTCAATCATCATCATTCTTTCAGCCGAGAGACACCCACCATCTAGGATCCGCTTTAGTAAACAATATTTCGTGAATTACTGCGAACACCAAAAAAACTTTCAGCTACGTCACAATCGACCACTTACAACGGCGCCGCCATGGCTATTAAAACAGAGTTCACGACTGTTGTGCGCGAACTCGATTCGAACTATGTTCGCGTTCGTGTTCGAATATGCCGTCCATACGTACGAACTAAATGTTGAAGTTTGATGTTTGTGTTCGTTATGCTCGTGGTCGTACTTGTGTACACGGCTTTAAAAACTCGTTACAAAACTTAAAACGTAAAACGGATGATATTGGAAACAATGACCATGCGTTGTGGCGCTCACTCGGCAGTCGCTGATGGGATAAGTGGGTGTTTAAATCCCCATTTTGAGGGTAATTTCTTAAATACGCCCCCTATTCAAGAATTATTATGACGTGATCGAGCCACACGAACTTTAATCTAAACTGTATTATCTATACAATAAGGGCTATTTAGAACTTAATTCCGAACATCATTAGTCATAACCGCGTTCCTTGAAAGGTATCGTTTAAATCATCTGGTGGTTTTTTATGAAAATTAATGGCTTAAAAATAGTCGAAAATTGGGTTGGATTGACACGAAAAGTTTTGGTGTAATTTTGGAGTTGGCCTAATGTTTTTTAAATTGTAACTTTTTTTTCTCTTTATTTTAAAGCGCCTTCCGCATTCTGTGGTCACGCGAAATTGAAGGGGAGAGAGCGAAAGAGATAAAAGACAAGATGAGTCAGGAATAACTGCCTCCCTAGTCTGGTGTATGGTATAAACGTCGGTGGCGTAGTGCGTAAGAGCGTCGTCTCCCACCCGGGAGGCACTGGTTCAATCCCCGCCACGTACAACTGTGTTTTCAAATTTAAATAATGTTTTTTGAATTCAAAATTTGGAAATTGAATTCATATGTACGTTTAATCGATGCTTTTACGGTAAAGGAAAACATTGTAAGGAAACCTGCACACACCCAGGAAGAAATTCATATTCACCAAAAGAAAACATTGGTTGTGTGTCAGTCGACCAACCCGCACTTGGCCAGCGTGGTTGACTAAGGCCTAATCGCCCCTAATGTGGGGTAGGATCGAGTCCGAGGTAGGGACATTATATGAGCTGTTGATGATGATGATGATAGTCTGGTGGTTTACCCACCGGGATTAAGATCCAGCTAGAGGTCTCCGAGTCAGAGGAGTACAAATTTGTAGACTCAGTTTAGTTACTGGTAGGACTTTATTCAAGTCTAGCTAGTTATTGGTCTATTCTCTTCTCAGAACAAGGCCTCCTGGTAGACTCTTGAACCGATGGCATCAAAATTGACTTTCATAAGTGTACAAATTGTACGTAAATGAATAAAGGAATTTTGACTTTGACTATTTTTTTTTTATTGATCTTGACATTTTATTGGACGATATTGTTATTACTTTCTCATATACGTAGTATAGGGAAAGTCTTGTAATCGTCACGTTTTGGACCTTGCTGACTCCAAAAATATCCGTTTTTGGAATTATGTCTGTGTGTGTGTGTGTCTGTGTCTCAAACTCAAACTCAAACTCAAATTTCTTTATTCATTTAGGTACAATTTGTACACTTATGAAAGTCAAGTTTGATGCCATCGGTTCACGAGTCTACCAGGAGGCCTTGTTCTGAGAAGAACCGGCAAGAAACTCAACAAGTTTATCCTCCCTTTACAGTTTTCATAGTATTGATTTGGAAAGAGTCATAATTCACATTGTCAAGTCTTTAATAATTAATCATAATAAAAATAATATAATAAGATAAAGACTAATAATTAAGTTTAGAATTATATATATATGAAAAAGTGATTTAAGACATCTTTCCTTACAATATTATCAATTAGAAAATTTAAATTTTACACATATTGATATCTCACTAGATTACAATGGAGAATCGAGCACATTTGGATGTGTCCACACATTTTTATCGTCTATATATTCCTGAACTTTATAATACGCTTTCTTCATTAAAATTTGCTTAATGTGAAGCTTAAATTTATGTAACGGAAGTTCAGTTAAATGATGTGGGAGTTTATTATATATTTGTATGCATTTCCCCATGAATGAGTGACTAGTTTTATGAAGTCTGAAACTTGGAACAGCAAGTTTATTTCTACCTCTGGTGTTCAAATTGTGATAATCACTTTTCTTCAAAAATGTATGTAAATTTTTATGAACATACATAATGTTGTCATATATATATTGGGAAGCAACCGTTAATATATTGATTTCTTTAAATAACTCTCTAAGCGAGTCACGAGGTCTTAATCTATAAATAGCGCGTACGGCTCTCTTTTGTAATACAAAAATGTCATGAATATCAGCTGCTGATCCCCACAACAATATACCATATGACATAACACTATGGAAGTAACTGAAATATACAAGCCTTGCCGTCTCAACATCAGACAGTAATCTAATTTTTTTAACAGCAAAAGCAGCAGAGCTAAGTCTTCCTGATAGGGTAGTAATATGAGGATTCCATTGCAGACGTGAATCTAAAGTTATTCCTAAAAATACTGTTGAGTCAACACATTGTATTATTTCTTCGTTAATTTTAATATTTGTACTGACCTGCTTGACATTTGGTAAAGTAAATTTAATACATTTTGTTTTATTTGAATTTAATAACAAGTTATTAATAGTAAACCAACACACTACTTTGGAAAGGGCATTATTCACATCGTCAACATTTTCTGTTTGTCTATTAAGTTTAAAAATTAGGGAAGTATCATCTGCAAATAATACCGTCTCACATAAGTTGTTTACATAGAAAGGCAGGTCATTTATATAAATCAGAAAAAGTAACGGCCCTAATATCGAACCCTACGGCACGCCCATAAGAATAGGGGCCCCTGAAGACTTTGCTTTATTTATAACTACTGTTTGTAATCGGTCACTCAAGTATGATTTAATTATTTTTATTGAGTTTATTGAGACGCCATATTGTTGCAATTTGCCTAATAAGGTTTTATGTTCTACACAGTCGAAGGCCTTGGACAAGTCACAGAAGACACCTAGAGCATCTTGTTTATTTTCCCAGGCATCAAATATATGTTTCATTAACGCAACACCTGCATCTGTCGTATTTTTACCCCTGGTGAAACCGAATTGTCTCTCATGAAACAGTTTATTCAGTGTAAAATGAGAAAGCAATTGATTATTTTTTTTTTTTTTTTTTATTTATTTAAGGGCAGCCAACAAAACATACACTAATTCTTACAAAAAATAGATACAAATTTAACTTATGTCTAAGTGTTGTTTTACTTATAGGTAGCCACGGCATGCATTGATTGACAACAGTATGATATAACAATATCTTTATAATCACACGCACGCATACACATTCCCACATATACACACACAACACACACACACACACATACACACACACACACACACACACACACACACAACACACATACACACGCATACATACACACACACACACACACAGATATATACCTTATTGTATACATGTACATAAACAGGCATTTTATTTATTTAATCATACCTGTGAAATCGCAACGCGACCAAGAAAAAAGTTTATTTCATTTACTATGTTCTACTTTGAAGAATCTCGAGTATCAACCGTTTAAACGAATGCACCTTGCTGGAGAATAAATCGATCTGGTTACCTTTAGATAACGTATTGTATTGTTTCATTAATCTATTTAGAGTTGAGAATTGGTTCGAGTTAGACCTACATAGTCGAGTCGAAAAAAGGGTGTATTTAGATGAACGAGGCAGCTTAAGAGGGACACTGAAATTTAGATTTTGTAGTAATTGCGGACTATCTATGTTACCATTCACTAATTTGTATAAGAACAGATGGTCTAAAAGTAATCTTCTATTTTCTAAACTACAAAGCTTAAAGAAATTGAGACGTTTTTTGTATGTGGTCAAAACTTTAGCTTTATTGCACTGGTACGTGAGATGCCATAAAAACCTTTTTTGGATTCGCTCAAGTCGCTTTTTATGAACATCATAAAAAGGAGACCAGACTTGACTGCAGTATTCAAGATGGGGTCGTACCAACGTGTTGAAAAGGAGAATCTTAGTGGATACTTTTTTGAATTCTCTGCTGTTCCTAATAAGGAAGCCTAACATTTGGAAGCTTTTTGTTGTAATTTTGTCAATGTGCAGGTGAAACCGTAGTTTCTTATCGAGATGAACTCCAAGATCTCTTATACTGTCCACTTCATTTAACATCTGGTCATCCAAGTAATACCTTGAAGTAGTGACATTTTTATTTCTTGTAAATTTAATGTACTTACATTTGTCAATATTTAAAGACATGTGATTAGATTTACACCAAGAGGAGAGTTGATTCAAATCTTCTTGAAGTGATAAGGTGTTCGTATAGTTATTAATGGGCAAAGCTATTTTAAGATCATCGGCATAGAGGAAGCATTGAGAATACTTCATCCCAACCACTAAGTCGTTTATGAATATGTTAAATAAAATAGGTGCCAGATGCGCACCTTGCGGAACTCCCGAGCTAGCCTTAAAAGGCTCCGAGAAGACACCGCCAATCACGACCCTGGAAACCCGAGAATTAAGATACGATGCAAACCAATCAAGCAGAGCGCCCCCGAAACCAAAGAGAGATAACTTTTTTAAGAGAATTCTATGGTCAACAGAGTCAAAAGCCCTGCTGAGATCAGTGTATATCACATCTACTGGGATACGGTCATCCATTGCGCTGCTGATAAAAGATGTGAATGCTACAAGATTTGTAGTGGTCGAGCGAGCCGCCATAAAACCAAACTGCTCAGGCACAATGAGATGTTTGATATGCCATGATATTATTGGACTAAGTAAAGATTCGAAAGTTTTAGCAAAAACAGGCAGAATTGATATTGGCCTGTAGTTGCAAACTTTGGCCGTATCGCCGGACTTAAATATAGGCACTATTCGAGCTTCTTTCCATGCTGAGGGGAACTCACCGACTCGAAGTGATGTATTGAAGATAATTGATAGGGGATGTGCGAGCACCTCACAGCATTTTGATGCGTATAATGATGGTATTCCATCACAGCCGGCCCCCTTGTTGTGATCTAAGCACTTTAGAGCAGTGAGCACCTCCTGCTCTGTGAAGGATACTGTACTGAGAACATTGAAACTTGGAGGAAGGATATCATCCATCGGTGAGGCCTGACCATCTGATGAAATATTATAGACAGAGCTGAAACACTGGGCAAAGAGATCACAAATGTCTTTACCACCGATTGCACGCACGTCGCCAAGGCTCATGGTGGCTGGAAAAGCACAGCTGTTACGTCTCTTCGCCTTCAGAAAGCTCCAAAACAATTTGGGGCATTTGTGTAAAGAGTCTTCAACACTTTTAATATACTTATTATAAAGCTCCTTCGTTTTTTCTACGCATTGTTTTTTGATTGTCTTATAGGTGATCTCATCAAGCGGATTTGAGTACTTTAAGTATTTCACCCGTAGTTTATGTTTTTGGCCTAAAAGCTTAATGAGATCTTTCGTGTACCAAACAGGAAACTTGTTGGAGATAGGCTTACGTAATGGTACATATTTTATAATAGATTGTCGTATATTATCGTACAACTTATTAACCATGTCCTCCACAGATGTGCACAGAGACAGCTCTTTCTCCCACGGTACGGATCTAAGATATGTGATGATGTTGTCAAAGTCAGCTTTATAAAAGTTAAATTCATTACTATGTATGGATGGTAGTAATTTTGGTTTTGAATTGCAGGATATCGAGAACTCCAATGGTGGATGATGTGAGTCAACCATGGTCATTATATACTTACTTTCCACGAGACCCCTAATGGTTATATTCGAAAGAACAAGATCCAACACTCTACCCTTGTGGTTAAGGATGCCGTTATATTGTGTCAAACCATTCAATGCCATAAAATCCAATAGAGTATTAGCTAATATGCTAGTCGATTGTGGAATCCCTGTGAAGCCATCATCCGAGTTCTGCCACAATATGTTGCTGAGATTGAAATCACCCACAACAAGAAAGTCCCTTTCAGACTCAAGGATCCTATTTGAGTTATCTATAAAGTGCTTAAAAATATCTCCCTGAAGTGGAGGTGGCAAGTAAACAGCACAAAGATAGAGAGTCCTCGAGTCTTTACCATTACCATCTCCCACTTCTATCCAGATATCCTCACACCTGCTCTCTAAATCCGGTAATCTACGCGAAGCAAAACGGGTTGATACAGCGACTAGTACCCCGCCCCCCTTTTTACGAGTGTGAAAGTCACTTGTTTCTCGGTCTCGTCTATACACATTATAGCGATTATCGAATATTTCATGATCAAATATAGTACCATTCAGCCACGTTTCGCACAGAACTATTATATCATAATCGCAGCATAGGACATTTCTAAAAAAATCGGAGGTCTTCGTACGAAGACCTCTTACATTTTGGTAGTAAATATTATAATACTTAACGAATTTTAAATTTCATATCATGCTTATACACAAATAAATTATAAATATTAAACCTAAAAACATACTGGATTAACTTAATTTAGAGAGTACATCCATATTTTTCACAAAGACGTAGGCTGCACAGTCATCCTTGCGCATGAAGATCTTTCCACCGCGAACCCACACGTATTTGTAATCCAACTCCTTGCCTCGTTTCCTTGCCGCCGAATGGAGTTCTTTATTTTCAGGCGATAAGTTTTCGGTTACATATATTGGTGTAGGCGTCTTCCCGCCTATTCCGAGATCACTAGACTGTAATTTATTTTGCGGGTTGTTTTTATTATATTTAATTACAGATGCAAGAAGTGTGTCACGCAAACGTGGGCTACTCAGCTTTACTAGAATAGAACGTGGTCTTGGGTTACTTGGCGTCATTTTAGCGATTCGAGAGCAATAATGAATATCACTTTCATTAATGGGACATTTTATAGTGCGTGCCATTTGTTCTACTATTTTCAGAACATTTTCTGATTTGGACTCTGGGACGCACTGTATTTCAAGATTGCTTGCTCTAGTTAGCTGGTCCATTTGATTAAGGCGCATCGAGAGGTTTTGGACAGTGTCTCTGAGAGTAATGTTTTCCTTCGTTAGCTCATTAATAGCATTAAATTTTTGTGCACACTCTGATTTTAGCTCTTCGAATTTTTCATTAATGAACGACATAGATTCTTGAAAACATTTAATTTCATTTGCAATTTCCTTCAATGGCCCGTTAACGTATTTTTGTAATATGTTTTCGAAAACGTTAGCAACTTCCTGTCTTATCAGATCACGCATAGACTCTTCTGAGAAGTGTATATCTGGTGTAATTCCGACTGTTGATTTCGGCTTAGCACGGAGCGTGACATTATCATAATCTGACACGTTGGACTGCATATTTTGACGTATAGGAGTATCGGCATTGTTGCCAGATTTACGTTGTTTACTAGCGCAAGAAGGACATACCCATCTCTTTTTCAGTTCATTGCTGATTTCCTCATAAGATTCCAGGGAATAGCCGACACACAGGAAATGATAGTGTTCCTTACAGCGCGTACACTTTAGGTCACTTTTGTCTTTAAGTTCAGTCAAACATGCAGCACAAGAAAGAGGCATGATAAAGTAGATGGTATAAGTTGAGACGGAAAGAAAATGAAATTAGAGATAATATCTTCAGAGATGGACAACGCAAGCGCTGTCAAACAGATAACTTCACTATAGTAGTTTCACCTCTTGATCGCTGTTTTGTATTGAGTTCGTAGCGCTGCTCGTAGACCCGTAGCAGCCGTAGCAGGTGGTCTGAATCGGGTACTACGAGTTCGTTTGATAGTAGTCGCTAATTTCAACCACGCTGGAACGTGTGGCCGTAGCCGAGTGGGCAAAGCAGGGACAAAAATTCACACTCACGCTAGGATCCGGAGTTCAATCCCCGCATACGCCTAAGCTTTTTTCTCAGCTATTTCACCGCAGGGCTTCGTTTGAGGACCGACGAGGCTCTAACACCAGCAAGGGCGAAGCCCGGGGCTTCCACAATATTTTAAATTATTATTTAAATTATTTAGAATTAGGCAGCGACACGTCCGCTCATTACTAACAACGCACGAGAAAAAAAGTTTCTCAAATATTTTACTTAACGTTGGTAAAATGGAAATAGGTCGAAAATTAGTGGGATCACATTTATCCCCAGACTTAAATAAAGGTATAATTTTACTACATTTCATCAAATCCGGAAAAATCCCATTTTCAATACATTTATTAAAAATAGCCGTTAAATGTGGGGCAATTACTTTAATTATTGATGTTATAACTGTAACCGATATACCCCATAGATCTTCTGTCTTTTTCGTATTTAAAGATTTAAACGTTTTTATAATGTAGTCGGCACTAATTTCATGAAAGTTAAAAGAACTGTCACATTTATTAACACAAGATTCTAAAAAGGAAAGCGCCAATTCGGTAGATGAATTCAATTCACTAGTGATTTTTGTGGGAATGTCTGAGAAAAAGGACTCCATAGCATTTGCCACTGCTTCATCCGTTTTTACCATTTTACCATTAATATTAATTTCAAAAGACCTATCTTTAAATGACGTTTTACCAGTTTCTTGATTTATAATTTTCCAGGTGGTCTTAATTTTATTGGTGGAATTTTTGATTTTATTATTAAGGAAGTTTGCTTTTGCAACATTACAAACCCTTTTAAATATTTTAGAATAATTTCTGACATAGTTTATAAATGACTGGTCTGTGGACATAGACTTTTCATAATATAAATCATATAATTTTCTTCTACTAATGTAAATACCTGGGGTAGCCCAATCACTAAATTTCTTTTTTGAGTTAATTGAAACAGTTTTTTGTTTAAATATTCTATTAAATTCTAAATTTATTTGATTAAATAGATTTTTATACATTTCATTTGCATCACCACAATATTGTAAAAAATTAAGTCTATGTTCAATATTATTTTCGAAAATCTTCATGCGACTGTCCGTTATTGGTCTAAAAGTAATTTTTGTTACTAGATTAACATTACGGCGCTCAATAGTGATTTTCTGTCCACTATGATCTGAGTTTACACAGTTAAGTATAGATTTTTCAAGTATATTACAATTACAGAAAATGTTATCCAAGCAAGTAGCTGTAGTAGGGGTGATTCTGGTAGGTTCAAAGAAAGCATAACAAAGATTAAAAGATCTAAATAAATTAATGAACCTATTTGTATATGGACTTGATACTAGAATATTTAAATTGAAGTCCCCACAGACAACTATCTTCTTGTTGTTGCTACAAATAATATTTAGAACATTTTCCATGGCAGTTTCAAACAGATCATAGTTTCCAGAAGGGGGTCTGTATATGCATACAATTATAAACTGCTCAAATTCCACACATGAAATTTCAATAATTCGTTCAATTGAGTGCTTAATCACATCTGATCGTTCTTTATATTTAATATTGTTTTGTAACAAAATCAAGGAACCACCTCTAATGGCAGACTCTCTAGTGAATGCACTTACAATATTATAACTTTCAATACAATTTAAGAACTGATTTTTTTTTAGCCAATGTTCTGTGAGACATAATACATGTATATTTAGACTCTGTAAGAATAAAGAAATTTCTAGTTCCTTTCCAGATAAGCCTTGAATATTTTGGTGAACTATTTTAAGTGAGCTATTGCCAGAGGTGTCCTCTGTTGTCTTACTAATTAATTTAAATATTGATTTTGTGTTGAGCTTATCTGTGAGTCAAAGTTAGTTTGCTCAACAGGAGCAATTGTTATGTTATTATAACTAATTTGCTCAAAAGGAGCACTGTCAGAACTACAATGCTGTATAGGGGCATTGTCACACCGAGATAGCCCAATAGAGGCAATGTCAAAATAAGGTTGCTCAATAGGAGCTGTCCGTACAGCCAAATTCTTGGCTGAAGTTAATAAAGAAAAGCTTAGCAATTTTGCTAATTGTTTTTTAAAATAATTTGATAGAAAAATTCTATCCCTTGTCAAATAAAATTTTTTGTACCTATTGTTGCATGTCAATTTATTTATGTCAATAACATGTATTTTGTCTTCATAATATGACATAGTATCTAATTTTATGTTTAATCTATATCTAATTTCATTTTCTATCTGTGGCAAACTATCGCAATATGGAAATGTAAACATTACAATTTTTTTTACATTTAATTTAATCTTGTGTCTGTGCGTTAGCACGATAACTCGAGTACCTATGCTTTAACTTATTGCTACCAAATTTAATATGCATGTTAAATTTGGTTGCAATAAGTTAAAGCATACTCGAGTATAAAATATAAGGTTAAGGTTAAAGAGTAGTAAAATATAAGGTTTCTACCAACTTTTGAGTCGTTTCCGGTATACGGGCAATCGCCCCTCCCTGCCCCTCTTTGGCGAAGCCCCTGCGTAGGATATACAGGTGTTTGTCGAGGTAAGGCACAGGGGACCAGCCGCTCGAATCTGGAGCTGCCCGAAGGGGGGTTGGGCGAAGGGAAGGGGATTTTTTGGCTAATGTTGCAGGATGTCTCTGATGACCTTGTCTGCGTCACCGGGGCTTAGGGAAGGGGACAAGGGTTAACATTGCGCGGGTGTCACCTCAGTGATGCAAGCGTCTGTAGGCTACGGTAACTTCTTACCACCAGGCAGGCCGTATGCTCGTCTGCCAACCACTTGAATATATTTTCTATTTTTTATACAGTGTATTTTACTCGCGAAAATTAAGCTTAAACCTACTGAAGCGAGCGAAGCCGCGAGCAAAGGCTAGTATTAATTTGAACCCCTCGAAACAAGTCTACCGGGCCGAGATCGCCCCCCGAGCTGTGAGCCGAGTGAGCGCGAACAACTTGTTTGTTCAGAGATTTAATACTCGGTAAATTTCTTCACGTTTGCCTGCCGGCGACCCGTGCGCAGAGGGGTGTAACTGCGTTATTATATTTTTGAGAGTTTGTTAAAGAATTTATTTATATAGTACAGCCACATGGCATACATTCTCTTCAGGAACAAGAGGCAAATTCAAGATTAGCCATCTTATACAGAAAAAAAAAATGATACTTAAATCACTGAAATACCTGGTATTACGTTTAATAAAACGCAAATCTAGCTACAATTGCGTCTATACGTCAGTCAAATTTTAACTTACATTGTTAACGGACTAAAGTAAATATTGTATCTACTGAAAAATTAAATATTCATTAATGCAAAAAAAAAACTTGCCAATCTCATAAAATTATGTATTAATATTTACTCTCATTATCAACATCATAACGGCCTCTACTCTTGCCCATTGCGGATTGGTGGACGGAGCATAAGGTCATCAATACCCATTTGCTGATCCATTACTCGCCTTCGACGACACCCATTGGAGGATACGGGGTGATGCTATTCTACTCTGTCGGCATCACACGGCACATATTTACTCTATTTAGAAGTAAAACTATCACTGCTTCGGGACGATTGTAACGAAAATATTGTTTGATTTTTTTTAAATATGATAATTTATACATCTAACCTATTTAAAATACTAAAAAATTGTTCATGATTAAATACATTTCATATAAACATTTTATACAGAACTTTAACAAATGCTTTGACAAAAGTAGTTTGCTGCGTAGCGAAAATTTATATATACAATAAGATAATATTTTCAGTTTTTAAAACCCACGCGCAATATTTTAAAATACTTAATATCACAGACTTGCTTTATCAAAACTACAAACCTTCCTTACAATTCGATCGAAAAGTATTTCCAAATCGCACTTACTCCTTTTTGACAGAGATTGACTTAATTGGATATCATAGGCGTCTGTTTGCGCATGCCAATTGATTGCAACTTAACAACATACCAGCAAATTGCCAGTCCGCTGACAGAGATGGATATACTGGCCCTAATAGGAAGCTTTGGAGTGAGTGAGAAGGATAACAGATCGCTCAGCTTCACTTGGAGGAGAACGGCACGAGTAATGGCGATGCAGGACGTAACGAAGGCGAACGAACACGAAAAGAAAATATATTCTTTAAACCTATTATTTTTGTTTAAAAGCTTTTAATAACCAGTGCTCAGCGCCGATCGTTAAGTCCACTTTTCTAAGTCGTTTATTATAATTGCCCAATAAAATGTTAATTTTTTTAATTGTCATCGTTCCATGACCAAATTGTCAGTTGGTTTTCGGGCTTTATTTTTGCGTATGTTGGTTTCGTTTTGAAAGATGGCGAATGATTTTTATGGTTGCTGATCTTAATGAGTATCTCGCGCTGTGCGTTGTAAGCTCCTTGGTTGTGTGTATGTATAATTTTATTTATTATTAGATAAAATTAATTACGGTATACGATGTACTTCACTACATAGTATGAAACAAAGTCGCTTCCGCCGTCTGTCTGTCCCTATGTATGCTTAGATCTTTAAAACTACGCAACGGATTTTGAAGCGGTTTTTTTAAATAGATAGAGTGATTCTCAAGGAAGGTTTATATGTATAATACATGCATATTTACATAAGCATTGCACCCGTGCGAAGCCGGGACGGGTCGCTAGTTTTTAATTATTTAAGGTTTTGTCATTTGGGGCTGGTTTTTTAATATAGTAGGTAAGCCTGTCAGTAATTCATATTGCATAAAATTTATAACTACCACTACTTTTCTTCGTCTTTTAATTAAAGTGCGATCGCGACACATAAAGATTACGCATTTCGCCAATGTCAAGCGAAATTGTATTTATTGTACGGTAGATTCAGTTAAAAATGGGGCCTCTCAACACGTGTTTCTACAACAAGAACTCTGGAGAAACTCACGCACACTCTTTCCTGTAAAGAAAAATCAATTAGCCACGTGCTTGTCAACGTAAAATAAAAAAGGTTTAATACAACGCAGCATAAAGCCATAAATTTACCAACTAATTTCTCTTTATAATAGTTAAGATTTCCCCATAATTACTACTTGCTTAGCTTAACAGGTACTTATATTTTTTATTTACGAGTTACGCGTTGAACTAATTCACTGTGTAATAGTGTTTTAAATAACCACCGCGCTCTACTGTTCTATGGTTTTATTATGGTAAATACGTAAAGCGCCAACGCTGTTATTAAAATTAAAAAGTAAAATTTTCTAAGGAGGTTCGTATTTTATTTTCTTTTGTTTGTTGGCAGGTTTTAAAGGCGTCGTGTTTTGAATTTGGAATCTGAATATGGCTAATGAATTATTGGCGCGCTTTCATTGAGTTTTGTCGGATTTTTATTTCAATAAAACAAAGATGGCAATGGTGTTATTTTGAAGCTTTAGCACAACCGCACCACGCCAACTCGCCACCACCCCATTGGTTCTCATAGCCTTTATGAAGATGTTATGAAATCAGTGGCCATGGCCATGCATTTCCACGCTAACCATCTGAGCTGGCGACCTTGGCGATAATAAATGGAGGGACTCGTGCGTACCTACGTTAAACACTCAGAAAACACCCAAAATGCTATTTAGGTTTGATTTTTCTTAACAAGATCCAACTTTTCTCACATAAATATTTAGATATTCAATTTATCTAGAAGACGAAGTAAGTTTTATGAAAATACCTCCATTAGTATCCAAGCGATGTCACTTTTTTGTTTTGGAAAGACCTATTTTTTCTATGCACCAAAATGTACAAATTTTAAAATATTCTCGTAAGTACTAATTTTTCATGTAAGTAGTCTATTTTATTTTTTCAAAGCTTACAAACGTATTCTTAAAGCCGTTTCGTAGCCGCTGTTCCGTAGAGTTCATAGTAAAAATGAACTAGATTTTTTTTCAGAAAAAAGCTTTTAATTTAAATTAAATGCACTAAAATGATAAAAATAAACTTTAAATAGCAATAAAAGCTTCTCGCGAGATTTACTTGTGATAAACGATAGATCGAAGTAAATCTTGCAACAAGCAATTAGTTTTTAGCAATTTAAAGTTTATTTTTATCATTTTAGTGAGTTTAATTTAAAATAAAATCTTTTTATAGAATCTTTTTATAGAATTAATACTAGATCTGATGATCAGGCTATATGTGTAACCCAATGGAACCAAAATCTCCGCTCGACCCCTTTTGGAAAATAAATCATGATTGTAGTTATGTATCTACGTAGTATTTCTTTTTCAGCAATGAAAACTTACCGCAATTCAATTAATAATGATTAATCAAATTAACAAGGCAGCCCGTTGAAAACTATCCGCTTCTCTGTTGTCATATTTATATTGTGAACGAGCGTGTTCTCTTCGGAGGCAATTTTAAAGTAATATAAATAAGCGCGCGCAATCTGATCGTCCGTTGAAATAAACTTTGGCGGCCGAGAGGGAAATACTGTGGAGTTAATTAATTTACTTCTCTTTGGTAGAAGCGTTTTGGGGTTGAAGCAAAACGAAATTATTTTTTTATAAAACACTAGTGGTCGCCCGCTGCTCTGCTCGCGTTAATGTTGGTTCAATATAGCCTATTATGTTATTCTGATGTATGAATTATATTACTGTGGTTTCATTAAAATCCGTTAAGTACTTTTTGCGTGCAAGAGTAACATACTTACAATTTATATCCATACAAACTTTTACCTTTATAATATTATTAAGATTGTAATAAGGTGATTGCATCTCGTTTGCAATCACATCGATTAAATCAACATGAAATCAGCCAATAATTAGGAATAGCTAACCAGTTCCTGTCAACATTAGTTATCATAATAATTATACTGAGCTCTTTCTGTTATTTTTTTTTCATTTAAAGTTACCACGCATTATTGCAAGGCGAAACATCTAAAATCCCAATCAACAATTCTTGAAATACTAAGATCTTGTCTGAAATATTAAGAATTAATTTATAATAAAAAGGTGTTGAAATAAGGGAAAACGATATACTTTCAAAGGAAAATGTGAACCATCTTTTACAAAATTTCTTAATTAAATTCATCTACAAAGGAAATATTGCTTTTGCTTGAACGTTTACTAATATTTTTGCTAATGTTCTCATTTTGTCAAAACTATTAAAAAAATACGGATTCCATTACAAATAAAAATAATGAACTCTACATTCTAGAAGAAATCGACAGTAGTAAGATTATGAGCGGTTCAATTCCCCATCGATTTTTCATGTTTTTTTTTTCAAGAATATTTTTCGATGGCTAATTGAAATTATGTGTTACTTTCCCGTGCACAAAATGGCCGCTGGTAGGGTCCAGCAAAAGAATCAATACGCTAAAATATAAACACCGTCCGAATTATATCGAAATAAATAAATATCGGGCCAGTCGTAAAGAAGGTCGCAACTGACATTTACGGCGTGAGCTTCACTTTATTACTGGGCTTTTTTATTTTTCTCGCCCGCGCCATAAGAAAATTAATTTTTGCATTATGCCTGGTCATTTTGCTTTGTTTTGTTGGCGCGCCTGTTCCGTGAGATTAAACGATTCGAATATGTTATTTAGTGCCGTTTCGGACTTTTTTTTCTTAATTCTTATAAGGTTCGTGTTTGCTTTTTTAAATTGTTCTTTTGGGCCCTGGCTACGTGTTACTTGGGTTTGTTCAAATTTGATTGTTAAAGTGAATGACCAGCCACCTTTATTAGCCACACTGTAATTTGTATAATTATTATTTTTATTCACGATTCAGATTAAAACCAGTTCGGGGACAAATGAGATATTTTTCGAACGAGGTTGCATTGCCGTGGGTTTTATAAGAGTATTTAATAGGTATTTCATTGCAAATAAAATCTGACGTCCGTTTGGTATCTTCAATGTGAATAATGAAGTTTTTTTTTAAGAATACTCGTTTTTAAAATTGATTCTCGTTGGTACCTGCATGGCAAAAAACTAAGGTAAATACATAAGGTTGTGTGCCTATATGTTATGAATGCCAATTAAACGTTTGCTATTCTAATAGCTATAAATGATGAAATATGGAATATTCGTATATTATATAAAATATGTTGGTCATATAGCTTTCATAATATTTAGTTAGGTTAGAAGTATGACCAATTTTGGTTGACCAAAAGCGCGAGTTGGGCGAGCCTAGGTAGCGGCCGGATTCGGTTGAGGAGGGTGTTGCGGCCGCTCTCACTCCCAAGCGTAGGTGGAGGAGGGGTAGGAAAAGGTAGGCCTTTTTCCTATTCTGGATGACCGGCTAGCGGCCCACAGGGGCTGGCGTTAGTCAGTAGCCCCTGTGGGCTGCTGGCCACCAATTGGTGCAAGGAGTGCCTAGACGGGCAGCGTTGGGACCATAGAAATAATAATAATCCTCTTAATTATTTTCCCGAGACGGGTCTAATTACTAATTTGGAAAAATCGTTCACAATATTGTACGGATCTAGTTCACTAAAAACATATTTTTGACAAAAGTAAAGTTAGGAAACAATAGGTTACAAATTAAAGATGCTGCCAAAATGCTATAATAGCTATGGCGTCTGTGTGTTTCCTAAATACTAGACAGTTTCCATACTATAGGTATACATACATGCTTATTTAAAATAATATTATTTTTCATCATTTTGATAGAGTCATGAATCCTAATAATTATCGCTGGCGTGCGATACATCAAGGTAAACCTAAATATTGTTTAAAGCATGCATGTAATAGGTTGGGCAAAAAGTTTCTTCGCATTTTTTAAGAAAATTCAAAACATTTTTTAATATAGTTTATTTACATTTAACTAAAGTATGTAGGTACCATTTTGTTCGATAACTTTTTGCCATCTTGTAGGCACTTGTAGGGACATGATCCCATTGCTATAGAAATTTTGGGACTTCTGGTCAAAATACCGCGACAAGTGGTTTTGGCAGTCCTCTCGTGATGTTAACCTGACACTGCCTAAAGAATTCTGAAGAGACCGAAACAGGTGGAAATCTGAAGGTGCAAGGTCAGGACTATACGGCGGATACATTAAAATCTCCCGGACAAACTCTCTTAATTTTTGCTGAGTGGCTAAAGATGTGTGAGGTCTAGCGTTATCATGATGAAAAACCACACCCCTTCTGTTGATTAATTCCGGCCGCTTTCTCTCAACTTATGGCTTTAATCTCATCAGTTGTTCGCAGTAGAGTTCAGAATCGATGGTCCTGCCTGGTGGTAACAGTTCATAACGAATAATGCCCTTCCAATCCCACCACACACACAGCATCACCTTGTTGCGAGTTAACCCGGGTTTCGCCACAGTCTGTGAAGCCTGACCGGCCTTTGACCACGACCTTTTTCGCATGATCTTGTCGTACGTGATCCACTTTTCATCACCAGTTATCAGCTTCTTCAAAAATGGTTCGGTTTCATTACGTCGTAATAAAGAATCACAAATGAGTACACGGTTCATTAGGTTTCTTTCAGTGAGCTCGTGAGGTACCTAAATGTCGAGCTTTTTTGTGTACCCAGTTTTTTTCAAATGCGCCAAAACTGTTTTGTGGTCAATTTCCAGTTCTTCAGCTACGTCGTAACTACTGACATGCCGATCTTGCTCCACTTTTTCAAAAATGGCATCCATTTTATCTGTAATAGGGCGACCAGAGCGACGTGCATCTTTGACATCAAAATTTCCGGATTGAAAACGCTTAAACCAAATTTGTGCTACTCTCACAGACACTGCACTAGGTCCATAAACATCGCAAATTTTTTTCGCGGCTTGCGTTGCATTTTTACCTTTTTTGTAGTAAAATTTTAAAATGTATCGAATTTCTTCATTAGATTCACTCATCTTGGCGGTACGAAAAACAAATGAAAATCACACATTTTCCTAATTTGAATTTGGAATTATGTTCTTTAAAATTTAAACTTTCAATGATACCAAAAGCAGCCTGATACAAATAGTATAGCCAAAGAGATTTTATTACAAGTTTATACATAGGTACTATAATGCGAAAAGACTTTTTCCCCAACCTAATATATGCTACTATGGAAACTTTTACGTATTTACGTAAATGTGACATTACACACAGACGCCATTCCTATTGTAGCATTTTGGATGCATCTTTAATTTGCACCATCCACAAAAACTTCTTTTTATTGAAATAAACATCAATCTTAATTGTATTTTAAGGACCAATGGTTTTTATTGTATCGTTTTGTCCTTAATTATTATTATACCCTAATTATAATTCTATGGATTCTTTATTACTGCCATGATTCCCTGATCAACATGTAGGTAATGATTTATCTGTTGACATCATATTTATTGGCGATCGATATTGCAGCGTACGCCCTTAGTAACTAGAGAACATAAAATGGAATTGTTTTTGACGTGACAACGTCTTATAATTCGATAGAGCCGGCTGCACGCACGAAAAAACATGACGTCATGCGACGTTACCTCGCTCTGAATCTAATTCTCTAATTTGAATTTGGAATTATGTTCTTTCTAAACTTTCAATGATACCTAAACCAGCCAGATACAAATAGTATAGCCAAAGAGATTTTATTACAAGTTTATTCATACTATAATGCGAAATCTATTAAACAAATGAAATTAAATTTTTCTTTTGAAAAATGCTACCATTGCATCAGTATTTTCTTAAGACGTTGTCACGTTCAACTATCGTCAGTAAACCTACTTTACAGACAACCAATTTTTTTTTCAACCTAACGGTTTTTTCCACAACAACCGACGAACCCAAAACAGCTGGAATTAAGAACTAAACGTATCACCTCCCATACCGCGTACAAAACTGTTGATAAACTTTTTACAAAATCAACATTTATGTCCCCGTATTAGTATCGAGGGATATCATACCATACAGTTTTATCAGGCGGTGATTGCTTCGTGCACAGATACAAATGTCATCCTTATGCCATTACGATAAGATGCACACTTTACACCGAATCTAAAACGCTGGACACACGATTGTCACTCCTGCATAATATGTGGTTTTACACTTAAACCATAAAAAATATATATCGGGGACCTCTTTAATGGCTCGGGTATCTCGTAAAAGCACTAAAAGTGGTCATTTTGCTTTATAATTAAATAATAAACGCTTGGTATAGAACAATATTAATGTCAGGTGTGAGTTTAACGATTTTATTTGAATTGCGCGCGTTTAAGTTGGACGCTGTGAAACTGGAGATGGAGTTAAAATAGCGTTCTCACAGCTAGTACAGACGGGCTGCTGAATTTCTATGTTTTGTTTTTAAGCTATGGTGGATGACTTTGCATGAATGTGTGTCCAACCATCTGTGGAAGTAAAAGTTTTTGAAAGATTTTGATGAAATGAAAGAAAAACTGCGTCATTGGATTTTTGAAAAAATAACGTTTATCGCTTTGATTATCGCTTCAACCAAGGTGGAACAAGAAATAATTTATTAAAATTTAACATTTTCCATTAGTTTCCCGTAAATAATTACTTCCCAGAAATCAATCCTTATTAACAACACTATCAAATGGTGAAATAATACAGGCTGTGTTTTTTTTTAAATCATTGAGTTCGATTCCTGGCTAGGATTATTGACTTTTCAAAAATCGAATGATGCAGTTTTGGTTTTCATCCAAATCGAGCTCGCGACGCCTTTGAGCATTTTTCGATATTCCTTAAACTTTAGGATTTGGCACACTTGAAAAAAACAAAACAAATGTTTTAGAAATGCGGCCATGTGAAGTGCCAGCATTAACCAAATTACATAAAAAAAAATACGTCCCAATCGCAATAAAAGTCGCGCCAAAGCTCAACAAAAACTTTTTAAAGTATTCAGATTATAAAATGGAGTTGAACTTTCTCTGCACGAACTAAATGGTAACACTCGAGTTCAGCATTCCCAATACGAATTGATATGTAAATATATAAATCTTACTGCATTACGATAGAACACAATGCGTCAATGTTTTAGCTTGAGAGATCACATCAACATGATCACGCCGAGATATAGCCCCGTGCTCTTCGCTCTTGGCACAAGTTTCATTTGCTGTCCCTTTCCCTCCAGCAGCCGATGTCCATTCACACCTGCACATTATTCGAATTGTTTATTTGTTTGGGCTTTAAACGATCTTATTTTAGTGTCTTGTTATTGGACTCTCCCGGATAAGGACGTAACTGAAATACGTTTACGATTCTAATAAAGATACCTATATTATATTTATTTAATAAATGAATAGAAATTTTTATATTCTTGTACATTTATTTTTTAATTAACTGTATTTATTTGGCTATAGTTTATAGTGCTTAATATATTATATTGAAGTTTAATGTTTTATGGTATGAATGACGACAATTATAATTACTGTCCACGCTAAAGTGGTAATAACAACAATTATAATTTCATAGAGGCTTTCACCACATTATCATTTGCCACCATGAAGTCTGTTCCCGTGTATTGCTCGCCAAACACTCCCTAGATGCATCGGAAAGTGTAATTAAATAATTTTAATGCAGAAATTAAGGAAAAAGAAAATTACCAAAGACTGTATGGGTTAGATCCCATTGCCTTCACTGAAAAGGGATAATTTTAAAACAACAACCACATTGTTATTTTATTAAATCATTTTTACGAATTATTAATATTGGCCATCCTAACTCCCACTCACGTGAGTTCAAAAAAATTAGTTTCTCTATTGAGAAATAAGAGAAACTAACTTTTTTTCAAAATACCTTTCTCAGTTCAGTCGTTCTTTGGCGTGCGCGTGCGCCTATAAATCTCGTTAGCGCCTGTTTATAAATTTGTCCGTGCTGGCCACTATCAACCGCAGAGCGGATCGCAATGTGAATTATATCGCCCTTTTGTTCAAGTAAATGCGTGTCTCTCTCAAATTATAATATAAATTGGGAATCATTATTATAATATAACTAGCTGACCCGGCAAACGTTATTTTGCCTTACAAAAATGATTAAATTACTAAAATGGCTGTAAAAAAATAGGGGTTGGTGATAAAAAAGTAAAAATTTAGGGTTGTATGTATTTTTTAAAATATAATAAAAAAAAAAACAAAAAATTTCGTCCAAAATTTAAGAGCGTTTACGCCGTACGGCAGACTCCAAGTTTAGGTATTTACACGCTGTGCGGTCGTTCCCTCTCGCATTACTCGCGCTGCCGTCCAGGTACAGAGCACAAAAACAAATTCGATACTTTTTCACAAAATGAAATTAAATATACAATACAAGTTAATTAAATTGAATACTATGGAAAATTAACGGTTACACATTTAACATGAATTAAATTTTGAATATATATGCAAGTAATAATAACATCTGGTGGCCACCGGCCACCCTTGTCGCACCTATCATATAGTACATGGGTATAGTAGTTTATATTACTGTCACGTAATAGGGTTTATTAAAACACGAGCGGGGTTTTAAAAAACGAGCCTTGGCGAGTTTTTTAATAATATCCCGCAAGTGTTTAGTACATAAACTAGCGTCCCTTTGGCTCCCTTTGCCGTCCCGTTTTGCTCTAAGTTTTTGATTTTTGAGAAAAATAACTGTAACGTATTGAGCCGAACATGTTGCATAATGGTCATTAATTATGCAACAGGTAAATGACCTTTATTTTCATTTTGATTATCTTTGTTAAAAAGAATGTCATTTGAGGTATATCATTGAGATAATAATTTTAATATTATGTCATGAGTGTAGATATTTATTTGTGTTGGCTATTCCATTTATCGAGGAAGGCTCTAGGCTATTCTATAACCGACATTAACGCGAGCGAAGCCGCTGGCGGCCACTAGTATGATATAAATACTTGTCGCGAGATTTACTTGTGTATATCAGCGATTGAATAAATAAAGAGATATGAATATTAGAAGCAAATCTTGCCACAAGCATATATATCATATAACTAGCGCTCAGCCCGTGGCTTCTTTTGCGTATTGTTGGTTATTATATACATAGTTAGCCTTTCTAGATGCATCGTCTACCTCACACAAAAACAATTTTCAAAATTGGTTCAGTAGATCCAGCAATTACCTTCTACAACGTCACAAAAAAACAATTCACAAACTTTTATCATCACAGCCTTTATAATTCATTTCACTACTGGAAGACAAGACCTCTCCTTTTCAATGAAGGAGGTATAGGCAGTAGTCCACCACGCTTGCATAATGTGGATTGGTAGTCAATACCCCTTTGCTGGCCTATTAGTCTCCGTCTACGACACCCATTGGAGCATATGGGGTGATGCTATTCTACTCTGCCGGTATCACGTATGGCTATTCACAAACTTACATAAACTATTTACAAACTTTAACTCTTTATCATATTAGTACATACTTACCTATAATTTTTTTTTAAATGCAATTAAGGTTTACTTTCTTGTTTTTAGAGCAATTAAGTTAAATCTTTGTTTTTAACGTTTTTTACCAGTAATTTATTGTATAGTTATTTTGACACGGTTCATTCGCATTTTCTCTACAGAGCCTTTCATTTGATACCCATATTATGGTAGTGCTAAAAGTAACAAATCTTGGGTAGTCGACAATTCTGCATTTAAAGTAATTTTATTTATTATAAAAGTATTTAGCAAAAACCATTGACTTTGCTAAGTAAAAAATACATAGATTGGAACATAGAACCTCCTTTTGAAGTTCGTGTATAACCTGAAAGAATACATAAGGACAAACAAACATAGGGACAAGAACGAACAGTACAACAAAATTGTACAGAATCAAGGTGTGGAGGGGAAGCCAAAGCAAGGACCACGGGTTTATCGTTCTGTACATACCTATGATATTTTAAAGAATTATTCTCCATCTCTTAACCGTTACCGAATATTACTATGTGGACCATAATATTAAAAGAATAATCCTCAAACTCTTAACTTTTGCAGTTTTACCCTTACACCAAAGAAAAAAACTTAATTCAACTGTCGATCTATACGAAGGTACACATAATATTTAAGGAATTATCATCCAACTCCTAACTATTAGGAGTTTTTTTTTCATCGTCAGCTTACCTGAATAACATAAAATGATACAACTATCGGTTTATAAATACATATATTAATTCAAGAATTATCATTCAACTCCTAATCATGGAGGAGTTTTACCTGCTATCACCAGCTCATTAACATGATATGATGACTACCAGACGTAAATACTTCAATAGCTTCAGGAAATAAAATATGAAGCATATAATACCTGCATATAAAATTTGAGAGTTGCTCTCGATTTCCTCGGAATCTCATCATCAGATCCTGACTTGGTGACAATAGCACCATATCAGAAGTATTTAGAAAATAGGTCCACAATTAACAGAGATATCCGTGAACATTCATAAAATAATACATAGAGTGCAACATAGAACTTTATATGAAGTCGGTTATCAATACTAAAAGTATCAACACCATCGTTCGTTCTGTAGTAGCATTACGAATATTTACGCGTGATCACGGAGCTAGCACCGAGCGACGTGACCTCTCTCCGACAAGCCTCATGGGCGACTGATTTGAAAGCGATTGCGCGGACTGTTTTATACTGATTTTTAAATAATTGTTATAAATATATTATAGTTTGTTCAGATATCATTTTTATACCAAAATTTAGAGTATATATTCTTCTTTTAAATTACATCATTTGTTTCTTCAAATAAGGGATATTAATTGTTAGAAATAGCAATTTTCCAAATCATATTTTCGTAATACTTGCAGTGAGATTTGATTTTTCTTTAATTAGTAATTCTATGAAATTTAATTTTTTTTCTTTCCAACTATTTTGTTCGGGATATTGTCAGTTACACAGTATTTTTTATTTCATTGTAATATTAGCCTTTTCGGATATTAAGGGCTTCGAAATTGCATCTAAACGTAAAATTTTAAAAATGCTGTTAAGATATTTTGTTATAATTTATGAATAAAGAATTAAATGAAATATTTTCCTTTACAACTTTTTGCGAAAGAATATTATCTAGTAGTTTTTATAACATTTATATTGATAGAATAAGAATTCATGGAAATTAAGAAGCTCAAAAAGTGCCGATTTTCGCAAAATACGCGTAAACGCTCTTAAAAAAAAAAATTTAGAGGTGGATTACCCTTAACATTTAGGGGGATAAAAAATAGATGTTGTCCGATTCTCAAACCTACCCAATATGCACTCAAAATTTCATGAGAATCGGGAAAGCCGTTTCGGAGGAGTTTAACCACAAACACCGCGACACGAGAATTTTATATATTAGATAATAATAACATATTTCTACGCTCACACCAATTATCTAGTCTATTTTTTTTAATAAATAATATAAACAACCATGACTCATGAACAAATGCGTGTTCATCACACTAACATTTGCCACTACCAGGCCTCGAACCCGGACCGCCCGATGTGTAAGCAGCGTTACTGACCACTCCACCACGGTGGCGTCGTATTATGACTAAGTTTTGTCACTATTTTCATGCACTGGCTCATGATGTGGCTTTATGTGTAACCTATAGAGATACATTTAACTAGAAGTTAAAGATTATGTTGCCTTTTAATTAGTTTTCTTTTTAACCGACGTCAAAAAAAGGAGAAGGTTCGCAATTGGACTGTATTTTTTTATGTGTGTGATCATCCTCATAACTCTTTACTGGGTGTACCGATTTTGAAGATTCTTTGAACGTTTGGAAGCTGGTGTTTGTCATGTGGTCCCATTTAAATTTGATTGACATCAAACGAATACTTTTGAGTTATCCCTAGTAATGCTGATTTAATTGACATGATGATATAGTAATCTTACTTGTTTGTCTAAAAGATCTCGGACAGTTCTCTGAAAATTTATTCCTATACTCAAAACACTACAAAGTTAAAAAAAAAACCCTTCAAAACTAAAATCTGAGAAACGAAAATTTTGTTTAAAAAATTTAAAACTCTCCCGATGCACTACTATATTATATAGTGTAAGCTTTTTTGATTGCAAAAATATTTCGTTCGGATCTTAGAAATGCAAATTTCAATTTTTACCATAAAAACATAAGCACCAAGCACTGACAAATTTCGACAGCGAAAAGCAGTGTCTCGGTGGCGTAATTGGTCAACGCAGCCGCCCGGAAGATGCGGGTTCGAGTCCCGCCTGAGGCAAGTCGATTTTTTACAGTGCATTTTTCTAGTGTAAGCTTTTTCCTACCCTGATCTTAGGACATCCACGGAAAGAAGGCAGGGTAGTCTGACTGATGGAGTGGAGTGTCTGATCCCGGCGCAGACCCTCGTAGCAATGGGTCACTTGCGCGGTGTCAGTGAACCACCCGCAACAGGATTGTCAAGAAGGGCTGGTGTCAGAAAGGCGGATTACCATACAAATATGCCAAAACCAATAATAGCAGTGTGGTGACAAAAAAGAAGTTGATAAATAATAATAATAAGATATTTCCACGCTCACACCAATTTCTAGCCAAAGTAAATATCTTAAGAACTTTGTGTTATAAATACTAGATAACGGACTAGAAAAAATACACCAATAAAAATCGACCTGCCCCACCCGGGAATCGAACCTAGCATCTTCCACAATCCGTGAGGCTGCGTTAACCACTACGCCACCAGGGCACTGCTCTCGCTGTCAAAATTTGTCAGTGCTTGGTGCTGTTTTTATGGTAAGAATTGTTGCATCAAATCTTTCAAATTTGCACTTCTAAGATCCAAACGAAATATTTGACGCCCAGTTAAAATGAAACTATCTTATATTATGGAATAAGTTTTGAATTTAAAAACGCGTTCATAGTTTTAAAATATATAATATTTTTATAAATTCACTTATCTTATATATAAAATTCTCGTGTCACAATGTTCGTTCCCGTACTCCTCCGAAACGGCTTGACCGATTCTCATGAAATTTTGTGAGCATATTGAGTAGGTCTGAGAATCGGCTAACATCTATTTTTCATACCCCTTAGTGATAAGGGTTGTCCACCCTTAATTTTTTTTTTAATTTATAAGGCAAAACAACGTTTGCGGGGTCCGCTAGTATAAATATATAAACAACCATGACTCGCAAACAAATATTCGTAAACCAGGATTCGCACCAGGACCGCTAGCTATACTGACCACTCCACTACGCCGGCGCAAATGTATGAAATAAGTAATTGATACAAAATTAATTGAAGCAATGAATAAATTACTGACTCTCACATCGCAGTATCTTCACCGAATATCGAATAAATCACGGGTCACACGAGACTGTTCAAATCGAAAAACAGAAGAAAAACTTAATATCTTTATCGAGAATAAGTAACAAATGTTACAACATTAAAGTACACAGTTCACCATTAAGTTGGGATTAAGTATCGAGCCTGCTCGCGTATCAGGTTGCTAAGAGAGATGATAATGGCTAGTGTTGGGCGAGGGCCGGTACGGATATTTCGATAAGATTTTAAGGCGAAGAGATGCAAAATTCTTTAAAGCTGGTAACAAAAGTCCGAATTATACAATGTGTTTGGTACATGGGGTATGAAGTCAGCACCTACCCATGCTAACATAGTCATATAAATACTATGGTGATATCAAAAACTTTAAATTGTAAAAAAAAGTTAGAATACCCCATACAAATAGTTCGATCAAAAAAACAAAATGTATGGAAAATTAAAAAATAAGTAAGTATTTATATGACTATGTTAGCATGGGTAGCTGCCGGCTTCATACCCCATGTAAGTACCAAACACCTTGTATCATAATCATCGTCAGCTCATATAATGTCCCCACCGAGGGGCTCGAGCCTACCCTACATTAGGGGCGATTAGGCCTTAGTCAACCACGCTGGCCAAGTACGGGTTGGTCGACTTCACACACAACCTAAGAATTTCTTCATAGGTGTGTGTGTTCAAACACCTTGTATACCATCTTTCAAATTATATAATGTAGATCTGACTGAGTATCACATTTTAAATATCTTGCCCCTTATGTGACAGAGGACCTGCGGGACGATATGGTCTTAGAAAGGGAGCGAAGAGCCCTAGCAACCTGGAGTAATATGCTTGCACGGAGTCGCTCGATGTAGCCGAGAGGTTAAAATTACTCTGTTTAAGGCCTGCCAGTCTTTCTACTCGAGTTCACTCTGGGTGAGCTATACACAAAGGGCGCTAAGAGTTTCGAGAATCCAGTATAACAACGCCTTCAGGATACCTACTGTTGCGACTCTGCCGCTTCTGTAGCGCTTCTAGTATGTTTGCAGAGGCGCGAGCAGACGGATTTTATGCAATTATGCGCGCAAAAAACGGCTTGTTTTCAAGCAGAATGCGGGATAGTAGCAACGGAATTTGAACATTGTGGAGAAAAATTACTGCCCCATTATGAGGCACCTTGTAGGGTGCCTTGTAACTAGAACAATGAGTTAACTAAATTAAATCTAATACCTTTTTACTAACATAGTTTTTAAGATTTTTGTGACTAACATTATCTAATGGATTTTTGTAATCTGAAATAAATAATTAAAATGGATATGACGCTCTAATTTGGAGCGCCCGAACCGGGTTAGTAGCTCGTAGATTTTGTAGTTACGAAAAACCTAAATTCTCTTTTGCATGTTATGCATTAAAATATTAATAATTTTTCTTCATTCCAACATTAATATTTCCATATTATCTTTTAACCACTTTCAATTTAAATATTTTTTGTAATAAAAACAATTTCAATTAATTTGTATTCCACTAGTGTTGTAAGCGTGAAGTTATTTGAGTAGGCGGTTTAGTGCTTAATTATATCAGTCACATCACTAGCTATGACTCTATCCAAGATGTAGATAGTTAGGTGTAAGGTTACGCGTTATAAAAATACGACAATTTATTTCATTGAACATCTATACTCATTGATGGTCCCCATTATTTTATTAAAATAAAACACATTCTGTGTTTTACTTATAATTTGATTAAATGAAATAATTATGGGATGGAAATATTTAAGTATTGAATAAAATGTGATTATAAGCCCGACGAAGCAGTAATTTATTGCAGGTTGAGACGTCAACTGTGGTCGTAGTACGCAAATGCCAAATGCGCTGTTTAGACAGAGCGTCACTTTTACGCCTATGTGCGACTCCAACTCCCATCGGGCTCGATTGCCCAAAAATGCTAAAAAACATCACATGATTAATGGACGGCCCCGTAGGAGAGAGAAGAAGAATAATTTGTGTACAATGTCAACATTCCTATTGCTGTGATGGCGGTACTCTCAAAATGGTTGTACATGGCATAAATAAAACATTTCCTACCATCAGCCAAATTTGATTCTATTGGTCATTAGAAAAGGTAATATTTATATCTTCCGGAATCCATTTAGGCCCCCCACGTGGCTATTAGGTCATCGTTTGACTAAGTTGCGGTCGAAAGAAGCTATTGAAGTGTGAATGAAAAAGAAATAAACTTGGTATGTCACGCGGAAAATTTTCAGATAAAAATTTAATTCCATTTCAGTGATGTTCCTGAAGAGTAACTTAATCGTTTTGTATAGTTAAATACCAGAGATATGAGTTCAGAAATTATCGACAAAGTAATTGCTCAGATATTAATGGCTCACTTGTAGTGTTGTTGTTGACATTTTAACTGAAAAATAATATTCTAACGGTGAAAGAATTTTTAATATTGGTGCAGTAATTTTTGAGCCTATTCATTTCAAACATACACACAAATCTTTCCCATTTGTAATATTAGTATAAGTAAATGAGAGTATAATTATCATCACAGGCTTTATAATTCGACCCACTGCTGGGAAACAAGGCCTCTCCTTTTCAACGAAGGGGTTATAGGTAGTAGTACACCACGCTTGCCCAATGCGTATTGGTGGACGGAGTGTAAGGTGATCAATACCCCTTTGCTGATGCATTAGTCGCCTTCTACGACACCCGTTGGAGGATATGGGGCTATTCTACTCTGCCGGCATCACGCGGCTAAATCTTAAAATAATCTTTGGATATGTACTCCATTCTAGCCATGTAATAACGGAGCAGAGTAGAATAGCATCAGCCCATATCCTCCAATGGGTGTCTAAACCTCCTTCGATGACAAAGAGAGACGTTGTGTCTCAGCAGTGGGTCGAATTATAAAGGCTGTTATGATGATGATGATGGTATTTCTGATTCCCATTAGATGGGATTCATAAGATGGAATGATTGGCAAGCTTTTAGTAATTATAAAAAAATATGTTTTATCGCATACGTAGTATTGAAGTCTTGTAATCGTCAAAATATTCGACCTAGAGAATTTGACGGATTTACACGTTTTGGACCTCCCTGAGTCCAAAAATACCGTTTTTGGAATTATGTCTGTGTGTGTGTGTCTGTGCGTTAGCACGATAACTCGAGTATGCTTTAACTTATTGCAACCAAATCTAACATGCATGTATGATATCAAAATATAAGATTTCTATCAACTTTTGAGTCTCCGATCACGAAAGTTGAACCACCGACCACGCGGTCGGTACACGGATGGGTGACCAAACTTTAACATGCATGTATGACGTCAAAATATAAGGTTTTTATCAACTTTTGAGTCGTTTCCGGTATACGAGAAAGTCAAGGGGAGACCACTCCCGATTTTTTTCTCTTCAAAATGGCGTCGACCCAAACGCCTTATTAATAATAACAGTTATATAAATTCCTAAGTCATATTACAGAAAGTTTATCGTTCGAAGTTTAAACGTGATGGGACGTTAATACACACAAACAAGTAACGTTTCGTTCCTCGGTAACACGATACGGAGGGATTGGACTTGTCTGACGATGTTGTCTTAATAAATTGAATCGTTTAGGGGTCAGTGGTTATAAGGAACACTTTAATAAGGATAGGAGAAAAGAAAAATAAAATAACACATCAATAGTATCCCTAATATTATTAAGATGAAACTACCTTATATTGTGGAATATTTTTTACGAATCATTAAAAAATTATAATGAAGTTATTTGAAGTGCTACAGAAAAAAAAATTAAGTTGAAATTTATTTATTTCATTTAACATAATTACACGGCGTTGAACCAATTGGATAATTATGAATAGCGATTCACAAGCTTACATCTATATTATTTAGAAGAGTTTTGTAGTTGTCCACAAAGACGCCAAAATCGGAGTAAGCCACAAGAAGAAATGTCTATATTTGGAACATTTAAAAAAAAACACCGTTCCCAACCTCATTAAGAAGGGATAATGCCGAAGATGGAATCGAGCTTCACCTGGAATCCTCAATCACAGAGGGACTGGATATCTTATCATTGATTGTCGGAACACAATAATGATGTTAATTAGAAATACCATAGCTCACTTTGAAACTAATTTAGCGGGTGTGAGAGGACTGCTAAGTTGAAATGGGAGTGGGCTGGCCACGTTTGCAGAATGCGTTCAGTAGCCCAATTCACGTAATTCAAACCGTAGCGACATCGCTGCGATTTAGTCGTATAAACACTTTTTCGTATTCACGTACGTCAAATGAACCTATTTTGAAGTCGCTCCATCGCAATGTCGCATGAACCATCGTCGAACCGTACTCAGCTAACAAATCGTTTTAAAATCGCACCGGAAACGTCAACTGAGAACTATTTCTGCTAAAAAATCTTGTATCACGATCTATGTTAAATAATACCAATAGTGTTTGATTTAATTTGATTAATTTATCCTAAATTACTATATTTGAGGTGAAAAATGTGTTTGAACCTATTAGTACAAAATAAAATAATTATATGGACATCCTTTTTGTTTCGTAGTGAACAAATCGTTCAGATGTGCTTTAGTTCCGATCCTATTGAGTTGTCGTCCTATCGAAATGTAGCTGAGTAACGTAAATACCAAATTTAGATAGGACTACGATCGAACGATTTCTAAACTACAACGATTTTATAGATCGAATGTATTTACGTGAATTGGGCCACAGATAAGTTGGCCCGAATCGTTACACACTAGGTTGGGTACCCTTTGACTGCTGTTGTCGACGAAGAAGACCTAAGAAAAGATGGTGTGATGATCTAAGAGGTTCGTAAACGTCTGGGAAGCTGGCACAGGATAGGGATCAGTATTGGGCGAGGCCCAGCTGTTCTATTACGTGTACAAAGTGAAACTTGAGCCTTACACCACTAAAAGGAGATAGAAGTACCATCTATCCTGCACTAACATCTTCGTATTTAACACCATACTTACCTACTAATCCTACTATTTTATTTCTTATTTGTTAGACTGGATAGAGGCGTTTGTTATTGTTAGATATACATATATATTTACACTAAAAATACTCCTTTCGCTATTGTAACAAAATTAAAAATGTTTTAATAAAACAATGAAAAGTTAAATACTCGTGAAAAAACGCTTTTCTTACAACTCACACTTCACTATAAACAACTACATCAACAATTTATTACAATCTCTTATCCCCAAGTTAACCAATTAAGTTATCCAATGTAAACCTGATAATGTATAGTTAGAATTACTTAAACGAATGGTTATTTTTAACGTTTGTGACGCGTCCGATTTATAGGTTTTAAAGGCGTTATTTATTTATATGGAGGCGCGAAGATATTAAGTTACAGGGTCCATCTTAATGACGTTAAGTTGAGGTAAGAATGTTGCGGTTTTAGCTTATGAATCTTTAAGTTAGTGATGTGAATCATACTGATAAGTCTGGGAGACGGGCTTCCCTAGGTATTTTTTTCATTGCTAAGGTAACAGGTCGCTGGAAGACAGAGAGAGAGGGTAACGCTCGGCGTTTCTCTAAGCTATCATAATCAAACTCAAACTCTAACTTCTTTATTCAATTAGATACAATTTCTTTTTATTTATTTGTTTAATTAGGTACACAAAACAGAATTACAATCACGACAAGTTAAGCAATGAATAGTAAAAAAAAACACAATGGTCGACTGCAACTCCACAGACATGTGTACACAGCATGTTAAGCGAACATCGAGCAAGAATCAAAAATTAACATATTATTATATTATAAAAAAATTACATGTTATTACATTATTAAAAAATTAAAATTATTATATTATTAAAAGTTAAGATAAGTTTTATTATATTATTAATGATTGAAATATATATTTTTTAATTAACATTGAAAGAGTAAAAAGTTACTTTACTATTTTTGTACACTTATGAAAGTCAAGTTTGACGCCTCTCGCTCTTGAAAGACGAGTTTCAAGAGTCTACCAGGAGGCCTTTTTCTGAGAAGAACCGGCAAGAAACTCAACAAGTTTTATCCTCCCTTTACAGTTTTCATAGTATTGATTTGGTAAGAGTCATAATTCAATCAGAAATGATGATATCTGCAGAACAAAGTTCACTGACTTAGTTCAAAGAGTTGCGAATTAAGTGGCAGTGGGAGGACCACAGATATATCAATCTAAGGAGATCGGTTGAGTCGCCGAGTTCATATGAAGACCGAGTGTCGCGATCAGCCTCCGACTACATAACATGGTTCTATTGAGCATGCTGTAATATACACTATTCAGAAGGCGTTTAACTTGTGACAAGTGTATGCCCAGTGCGCATACATTGCCGTCCGATAGTGTCGAATGAATACGTACTGTATGTCAGAAAGAAATCCGAGTATCCGTTTTTCTTTCAAAATTCAACTGAAAAAAAAGGTACCGCACCTGGCTATGCACTCTGGTATCATAATTTTCATAATTTAATAATTCTATTTATCTAGACACATATTCGAATTAAGATCTCAGAGGTAAACTTAGATTAACATTATAGAATATTTCTAGCGTTTACAAACGCGTAAATAATAGGTTGGGGAAAAAGTTTCTTCGCATTTTTTAAGAAAATTCAAAACATTTTTTAATATAGTTTATTCACATTTAACTAAAGTATGTAGGTACCATTTTGTTCGATAACTTTTTGCCATCTTGTAGGTAGGGATATTGCTATAGAAATTTTGGGACTTCTGGTCAAAATACAAGTGGTTTTGGCAGTCCTCTTGTGATGTTAACCTACCACTGCCTAAAGAATTCTGAAGAGACCGAAACAGGTGGAAATCTGAAGGTGCAAGGTGAGGACTATACGGCGGATGCATTAACACCCCCCAGCCAAACTCTCTTAATTTTTGCTGAGTGGCTAAAGATGTGTGAGGTGTACACAGAAGGGGTGTGGTTTTTCATCATGATAACGCTAGGTTATCATGATGAAAAACCACACCCCTTCTGTTGATTAATTCTGGCCGCTTTCTCTCAACTTCTTGCTTTAATCTCATCACAGTTGTTCGCAGTAGAGTTCAGAATCGATGGTCCTGCCTGGTGGTAACAGCTCATAATGACTAATGCCCTTCCAATCCCACCACACACACAGCATCACCTTGTTGCGAGTTAACCCGGGTTTCGCCACAGTCTGTGAAGCCTGACCGGCCTTTGAACACGACCTTTTTCGCACGTTCTTGTCGTACGTGATCCTCTTTTCATCACCAGTTATCAGCTTCTTCAAAAATGGTTCGGTTTCATTACGTCGTAATAAAGAATCACAAATGAGTACACGGTTCATTAGGTTTTCTTTCAGTGAGCTCGTGAGGTACCCAAATGTCGAGCTTTTTTGTGTACCCAGTTTTCAATCAAATTTTCATCAAAATTTCCGGATTGAAAACGCTTAAACCAAATTTGTGCTACTCTCACAGACACTGCACTAGGTCCATAAACATCGCAAATTTTTTTCGCGGCTTGCGTTGCATTTTTACCTTTTTTGTAGTAAAATTTTAAAATGTATCGAATTTCTTCATTAGATTCACTCATCTTGGCGGTACGAAAAACAAATGAAAATCACACATTTTCTTAATTTGAATTTGGAATTATGTTCTTTAAAATTTAAACTTTCAATGATACCAAAACCAGCCAGATACAAATAGTATAGCCAAAGAGATTTTATTACAAGTTTATACATACTATAATGCGAAAAGACTTTTTCCCTAACCATATTTATGAACCTAGAAAAAGAACACTGAAAAAATTGGTTGTCTGTAAAGTCGGTTTACTGACGATAGTTGAACGTGACAACGTCTTAAGAAAATACTGATGGAATGGTAGCATTTTTTAAAAGAAAAATTTAATTTAATTTGTTTAATAGATTTCGCATTATAGTATGAATAAACTTGTAATAAAATCTCTTTGGCTATAGGTACTATTTGTATCTGGCTGGTTTTGGTATCATTGAAAGTTTAAATTTTAAAGAACATAATTCCAAATTCAAATTAGAGAATTAGATTCAGAGCGAGGTAACGCCGCATGACGTCATGTTTTTTCGTGCGTGCAGCCGGCTCTATCGAATTATAAGACGTTGTCACATCAAAAAATCGACCGCCTCCAGGCGTTAATCGAACCCAGCATTGTCCACCGGGCGGCCCTGGTAGCGGCCTGGATTGCGGAGAATAATAATAAAGCGTCGTTCCTAAGACCTTAATTAAAAGTCTTGATATGCTAAGCATCCCAAAACATTATATACACCTCATCCAAAAGGCTACAATCCTCAATACCTGCCGAATAACCCGAAAATTTTTATCATCTACAGCTACAACATCCTAAATTAATCTGATACGCTTGACTAAGGTCCGCGGAACAGACAAAATCCCACCTAAGAAGTCGGAGATTCGAAAATTTTCTAAAATAATAATAATATATTTCCACGCTCACACCAATTATCTAGCCCGAAGTAAGTATCATGGTATCATTAAGAACTTGTGTTACGGATACTAGATAACGGACTCTTTTTTTAATATACATAATATATTTTTTAGATATTTTCATAAATAAACTTAAATAAATATATAAACAACCATGACTCGCAAACAAATATTCGTGTTCGTCACACAAATATTTGCCGCTACCAGGATTCGAACCCGGACCGCCTGATGTGTAGACAGCTATACTGACCACTCCACCACGACGGCTGAATGCTGGTTTCGATCAATAATAGAATTCAATTCAATGAATCATGAAAATTATGATACCAGAGTGCAAGCCATGATGGTGAAAAACGATGCTTGGGTATTTGTATACGGTATTCAACTATCATCACAAATTAAATAAACGTATTTATTTAGTTTTGAATTTGTATTTAAAACGTGTTCGTTGTTTAAGGCTTTTAAGATATTTATAAGTCGTCCGCGGCCGTAAGTCGCGGCCAATTATCATGTAAAACAAACTGAGAGGGCGCGACACGAAACTCTGGTGAGCCTACTTTTTTGCTCGTTTGTGTGACTGGTGTGGACGCAGCTTTTGTTTGTTATTACTGGGAACCATTTTAATGTTCACATTTCGAATTTAAAGCTTATTAAACTTTCATTCTTTCTCGCATTATTTAAATTTACACAGTTGAACAGGGGTGCGTTCAGAGGCTGCAACTTTTCACTCTAACGGCGTTACGGACCTTTCGGTGTGACGTCCGGTTATCACAACTACCCCGCAGTCCGCATTAGATCAGGCGAGCTGCAACTTGCCAAAAATGGATTGCAAACAATGATATTATATTTAAAAAGAGGTAGATAGGTTACCTTCATACTAATTCAAAGTCAAAAATGGTCCAAAATGTCATCATGTTACACGGTCAAATTAACTCGGCACCTAAGTCTACGATTTCATGTTGTCGTATGTGGCGAGTTAACATGGTCGTATTGTAAGTTGTCAGTAAGACAACATGATATCTAGCAATAGAGTAAACGAGAAAGGTATATGGTCGGGTGTGCTAATTAGCTTAATTTTAGGGTGTCACTTTTTGCAAGCAAGTAACCTATCTACCTCGTTTTAAATAATAGGTCCTTACCAATGTAATTGGCGTTTCTTTTCTTACACACTATTAGCTGTGTAACTTCTTTGATTTAGTCGCTGTTTCAGTTGTATATTTTAATTATGAATAAGGACTATACTGTTATGGATTTGCATGTAGTAAACTTAGAATTATTTAAATATTTATTTAAAAAAAATAAATAAAAAAGTGACTGTTTTATTTTGTCAGCAGAATCAACTCTTGGAATCGTTGTAACTCATGGACAGGCCCATCTTTTGTCTAAATCATTGATGCAATACTTAACCAAGTCTTGCTCAATTATACACTCCAAATTTCAAAAGATTTGGCAACGGAGACTTTTAGTAATTTTAAATAACGTTAGTATGGTAAATACACATTTAATTGAAAATCTTTATAAAAATTGGCGTTGTTCCATACTAACTATTTTTTTTTAACTATAAATCCTAATGTTACAAAACTTGGAGGAAATAAGCGAACAACTCTCGGCTAAGTCTAGCATCAATAAATTATGCAAAAATCAAGTCTGTCCATGAGTTAGTAGGCATCAAATCGCCAATTCTGATGAAGAGATTAAAGAGTCACTTTCACATTTTTTTCAGAATTTACCAAGTGAAATATAATTTAATTACAGACAAAAATCTTGCAAAGAGTGTAGTTTCAAAAAATAATAATAATAAGAACCTAAAACAACAATTGAATTAAAGAAATTGCAAGTTTAGGTAACGCCAATTTCATAGGTAAGGACCTAATATAATATAATTGATTTCAAATATTTTTGTTTTGCCCAGTTGGACATGATAGAGTTACAAGAACTATCTCCACAGTATCGTAGCTCGCGCTAACCGCTGTCAGACATTTGTATTAACTCGAGAATAAGTTATCTCGGTTATCATAATCCAACAAAAGATCACAATAGAGTGTTACAGCATCATCAATATATTACCGCGCCCTGTACCGCGACGAATGTACTTGGTACTTGCGATGGAGTCTGATGGTGTGATTTTTCTATTATAATCAGTAAACCTAATAGGATGTATACTGTTTATAATAGAAAAAGCACACTCTCACATGATCGTAAGTTAAGATGTGAACTACAATGTTACATGCTTCCGTAGAAGTAGCATATTCAATTACTAAGACACTTAAGTTTTAATATTCATGGAACACATCATCAGGTAACGAGTCTTTCCTTCTCATCATAAAAGCTTTAGCAAATCTCTTTGAGCCGATGGTTGGGATATCAACCGTATTTGGCATTCGAAGTGGTGTTAGTCGGTAGCCCCTGTGGACTGCTGGACACCAATTGGTGCACAAGGAGTGCCTAGACGGGTAGCGTTGGGACGGTCTTGGTGTAGTTGCAGATCCCGAGCTATCCCGCAATAGCGCACTGGAGGTCAGGCCGGGGAGTATGTTTAGTGGGTATGGAGGGAACGCCTTTACCTCGAGTCCCACATATCCCCTGCGGTTGGCACCACCCCGCAGAGACGATGCGTAAATGCATTTGACCTACCCGTCAAAAAGAAGAAAAAAGGGTTACAACCGTATAAGAGTGGAACCTGCGTCTTTTTAGTCTGTAACCGTTCATTGACGTTCTCTCGGCATTAAACTAATATCAGAATAGTCTACTGGCTAAACATTACCAGACGTAAATTCTCTTAACGAACAGATTAATGTGTTCTTTGTATGAAAAGTTAACGGTTTAACGATAGGTAGGTCATTACCTGGATTGATACATAGGATACTTTTAACTATTTTATTAATATACATTTTGTCATAAATGTTTTATATCTAAACTAGTCGTGTGTTTAATTATTATACAGGGTTTAGCATTTTGAAATCACCAACTATCTCAAAACCATTTGAAGAGCAACACAAACAACATTTACTATGGAAGTAACCCGACGCAATTCTCAAATTGCAAAAAATATTTTAGCTGTTTAATACAAATTTACAAACGAACTCATATGAAATATTTGGAACGATAGATTTTTTCTACGTGATTGCAGTTTTGCTTCCTTACAAAAAGTTATTTGTATAAAAATGGTTTTGTTGTTGCTGATTTAAAACTTATCCTCTAAATTGCAGTTTACTCTAATAGTTTTATGTTTTTTCCAGTTCAAAGTATCAAGAGGTGTCCGTCGTGCGCACGCACAATTCAGATTGAGGGAGGTGTGAGCCGTGAATTACCGCCGCAGCGGGGGATCGAACCCGCACCGCTGCCGGGATCGGGCGCTTCTCGGAACTGGCATGTTGATGATGCGAGCCCTGATGATGATCGAGATTGCTCCAGCGCACTATTTTGTTTGTGATTTAAAATGATTTACTCATTCTTTGTTGGTATTAAACTATTCTTTGACTGTTTTTTTGTTACAATTAGAGCCATCATCTGGAAATACGTGATGTTTTGTTTTAGTAAGGAAAAACGGTTAGTTTTTTTTGTCTTCCTGATATATGAGATCCACATTAATTCTTATTACTTTCTTTGTAACATGCTCATCATCTCTCTCATCATCTACATGTTCATATCATTACAATTAAATGCCTGCCATAACAACAGCGTTTCTTTGACACCAAGTAACAGAAACTTGTGCTGAGGCAGTACCTTTTGGCCATGCACAAAACATTATTCTTTTCACTTTCTTTCTTGTTCAATTTAGTACTGTTTTTTCTTCAATTTCTTTTTTATTGTATGCTGTCATTATTATTTTTAATGTAAATTGTTATTATTTGTTATCTGTGTTGTCTTTGTGCTGGTCAATAAATATTTTTCCTTCTTTAGTTATCATTGAAATTGATAACAAATTAAATTAAACCGAAAAACATGGAAAAAAATCCTGTCATGGATAAGTGCTGAGACGGGACTTGAACCCGCGACCTTTCGCTATCCGGGCGACGGCTCTTCCAACTGAGCTACACAAAGCTGTTTGACCATGACGAATTTAGCCATGTCTTTCGTTTTTTGATTACGTATAGTAGAGTAGTCCTGTGTAGCTCAGTTGGAAGAGCAGTCGCCCGTTTTCTTTCTTTCTTTACAATCTGTTACTTCTCAATTTACCCACAGGTGCCATATTAATGCCACATAAACTAACACATAAATTGCCACATAAATTAATTTGATTTAATGGTGACACGAGTTTAGAATACCAGCTGCCCTCGCCTTGCCAATCTGCAAGGTGCTTCTTTTCGCCTCTTTCGAATGACCTAAGATTGTAAGAAGGAGGGGGAGCACGTGAGAAGATAATTGATTTTCTTCATCATGTGACATAAAATTGAGTTACTAAATTCATGCATTTAAATATATTGCTGACACGTTTTAGAGTATAATATCTGGGTCTTACCTGATTGAACCGGCGAATTTTCTACCGGTGAATATTCTTTTTGGGTCTTTCTACATTAAGCCGACCATTTTTCTACCGGCGAATATTGTTTTCAGTCTTTCCAAATTGAACCAGCGATTTTTCTACCAGTGAATATTTTTGCCACTTTCTACCGGTCAGTAAAAAACATTCCACGTTCAGCCGCCAATTTGGAAACTGAGATAAGTGACAATCATATTTTAATTACTTTCATACGAGTAACATTAAGGGACCTATTTTTATTACTGGTTAAAAAAAAGAGTAAATCTTCAGTTTTAACTGATATGAACACTTTGCCGGTAGAGGAATAGAAACCGGTAGAATGTGGAAAATAATGCCGGTAGAAAAATGGCCGGTCGATTGTGGAATACTGTCCTGGTTATTGACTATTGTTTGTTGGTTTACTGAAGGTAGTAGGGTAGTAGGAAGGCGATAGGCTGGGGTCACCGTCCGGAAGCCTCCTCGTGGCAGACCCTGGTAACGTGGTGGGGAAACTTTCTTGGCAGGTGTGTGGCTTTTGATGTCAAGTGTGTGCCCTTGGCATTCGAAGTCACATGCCATCATCGAGTTGTTTTTGTTTTCCCACCACGGCTAGTTCCGGACGGCCCCTTTCAGGGACACAAACGCGCCCGAAGTCCCCTGGGTGCGATCCGATGGCTGCTCCCGGAGTCCTCGTCAGGAGTTACCTAAAGCTTTGCTCAAGCTTTTGTGATTATAAGCATGATATGTAGTATGTATGTATGTTATTATGTATGTTTTAAGTAGGTATTATTATAAGCATTTGTGAATGTTTTACTCTACCGACAACTAAGATTTTTTTTATTTTAATCAAAAATAAGTTGTTCGTCAATTGAAAAAACCGGCCAAGTGCGAGTCGGACTCGCACACCGAGGGTTCTTCGGTATAAACTGCTGTATCTTTTGATCGCGTTAACTTAGAAGTTTGATTTTTTCACTGCTTAAAGGGACAATAGACTTAGTTATTTGGTATAAATTTCAATTTGATACCTTTATTCGTTCGTGAGAAATAAGGTAGTAAGTTTCATTTTATTAAAATATTTTTATTATATTATATAACTAAAAAAATGTGATTTTCGCAATTTTTCCTATATTTGCATTATATGACAATGCTTCATGCCAAATTTCAAGATTCTGAGTTTACGGGAAGTATCCTGTAGGTTTTGATTCCTTTGCGAGTGTCGGAAATTTGTTGAAAATATCGACATAATCGGCTGTATCTTTTGATTGGCTTGGCTTAGAAGTTTGATATTTTCACAGCTTAAAGGGACAATAGACCTGAGTATTTCATGTGAATTTCAGCTTGATACGTCCACGCGTTCTTGAGATAAAGGGTCTTGACAGACAGATAGACAGACAGACAGACGGACAACAAAGTGATCCTATAAGGGTTCCGTTTTTCCTTTTGAGGTACGGAACCCTAAAAAAACAAAGATTACTACTCCCCAGGAATTGAACCGCAGACCTCTTGTTGCGGAATCAGCTCACTGCACCAAAACGATCCTCAAATAAAAACGTTGAAATGTAAATCTCTGATAAACATCAACGTAAGCTCTGGATTACAGTTCTGTACTGTCGACAGCATATCACACGGGACACTTGTCGACTTTATGGTGTTGTAACAAAATTGGATTTTGCGTGTTGAAGTAAAGCCTTACAAGATCCTTGGTTTATTGGTACAAGGCACGTCATTTGTCACTCTCTAACGATAATGTTGTTTCAGACAACTTTCCGCCTGCAGTTTGAGTAGACTTTACAGCCTATAGACATTAAGTTGTGTTTTGCTTGTACACGGTAAAAGTTTGATTGGTTTTTATTGAGTGTAGGCTGGATAAAGTTTATTCATTGTTCAGAGTTTAGTCTTTGTGATGCTTGAAGATTTGAATGAGGCAATTGATTTGGTAAGCATAATAATATTTTTTTTCTATTTCCGTTTTTAAGACATTTCGATGGTAAATAGATATGTTTCCTTCTTTTGTTTGTGCATGAAGAGTTGTCGCCTTAAAATATCACTATAGTTACAACGATATGAAAAGATCTGGATTAGATTTGGCACATAAAATATATTATTTGTATTCATTTACAACTGGTATAAGTCTGAATTTTAATGAAACTGTATTTTTATGAATGGCAGAGGTAATACATATTTTGAAATATTTTGTAAGTTAAATAAGTATTATGTGTATAAGTATTCTCTATCTGAAAGTTAATGTAGAAAAAACAAAAAATATTCAGTTCAGAAACTACAATCAAATACCATTTAAACATTGTTATAAACATTGCAAAGGTTAATAGTGTAAATGACACAAACTTCACGATTTCACGATTGACCCAAATTTGAACTGGAAGGCTCATATTAATAAAACCAATAAGAGACTTGCAAGCAAATGCTATGCATTATCCATATTGACAAATGTTGCCTCTAAGGATGTTGCAAAAAATTCTTACTATGGTTATGTGTACCCCATTTTGACCTATGGCATAAGGGTGGTTCCTGGGGCGCTTAATTTTTCGTGTCACAGGCTAATATAATCTATATTATTTAGATTATTATATTTAAATAATTGTCAAAACCTAGAAGAACTACTACTCTCTTGAGGCATCATAAATAAATCTACATAATTTTTGTTTTAATAAAATAAAATCACATTTGAAACCTGAAAACGGGGACATTTTACCGATTTTCGACGTGTCACACGCGTCTCGCTCGCAGTATTATCGTTAATATTATTTTAACTATACGTGATATTACCATAATTTATATATCATTAAAAAATACAGAAATGCCTCTACTCTTATATAAAATTTTGTTTAAAAACCTATCAATATAAAGAAGTTGAGCCGTTGTAAACATTTGTCACGCGGCGGGCTTAAATTGCACCCCACGACAAGATGGGAGTATTTCAGTGGTGTAAATATGAAATAAACCTTCAGTCAATGGTTGTCGAGGGTCTCTAGATGTGTCCTGAACTTTTGATAGAAGAGTTGTGTCATTCGAGTACAAGCATAACTTTCCAGGTCAGTTCTTATTTAAACTTTAATTTTGGTACACCTGGGTAGGTAAGATCTGTGGGTCGATTAAAAAATAGAAATGTGAACCTAGGGTTGAAACTGTTTCTAGAATATGATGTCCTTGCCATCTGAGTTTACTCTGAGGTAAAAATATCTCCGATATTATTGCAAGTTTTTGAGTAGTTAATCAAAAACAAAATTGTCACGATTAGATCCATGGTCCAAAACAGATCCATGGTCTCAAATCTATGGATATTTTCCCATGGATCTGATGTTGCATCATCGCCACCAGTCCACAAGGCATTCCAATAGTTGTTCTTTTATTATGTGTATTACCCCACAGGCATGGAACAAGAGTATAAGGTGATATTGTTCCATAAAAAAAAAAGACAACGCTTCTTAAGAGCTTGGAAATGCTGAAAAGCCTTAATAATGCCACTCGACGTGTTGCGAGGAATTTGGATAAGACGAAAGTCATGTTCAATGCACAAGTTAGTTATCCTAGAGCCTCTGTTGGCGGGAAATTTGGTCCTCAAAGTTGTTTAGGAATATATCTACCTGGGACAGATAGTCCAGTTGGGTAGAAGCCAGTAGGACGATCCAGTTCTGCTGCACCAGCATTTGGAAAGCTTAGACATATCTTTACTTCTTCCCTGCTACAATGCCTGAAGACGTGGTCACTTACCAGAGGATTACTCCACTAATTTATGGTCGCTCACCGCGCTATGTAGAAGATAGGCTCAGTATCTCGTTTAAAGACAGTTCGTTATCGTTATCGACATAGCCCTTAAAATTAGTACGCTGAAGTGGCAATAGGCTGCACATGACTGCCGGAGAACCGACAACCGTTTGAGCTGATGAATGCTGGAGTGGGGACAAGCATAGTATTAGACACCTTAAAACAACCCGTTCTTGGTCCGATGACCTTAGGAGGACTGCTGGCAGCAACACAGGTTGTTTTGACTTAATTTGTTGACAAATCACGCTAACACAGTTCAAGTTTTAATGAAAAGAGGACTTTTAACCCACTTAAAATCGATGGTCCCTCTACGTATAAATAATCCCATAAAAGCTGTTTTCGAGACAAAGAGTACTCCGTGTTTCGAGATATATAATAGACCGTCTCCCATACATGGTTGACAACTTCCAGCCTACTGAACAAATCGGATTCCTTAAAGGTAGTAGTACCATAGTCCACATGCATACGCTGCGGCAAGTTATACAGAATACCAAAGAATACGATCTGCCATTATGCTGACCGTTTGAGGACTATGAGAAAAACTTCAAATGTGTTGAGATATGGGCCGTGCTCTAGTCACTCCAGAGGTGCCAAATAGACTATCGGTACAGCCAAGTGAACGTCAAATGTATGGCACGGCGGCGTGGTGTGACTCTTTTTCCAAAAGGGTGATGGTACCCAATTGAAGAACTATAGTCCCATCACGCTCCTGAGTCATGTTTATAAGCTATTTTTGAGGGTTTTATATAACGAATCGTTTTGCGCGCAGGTTTGACGACTTTCAGTCTCCCGAACAAGCCAGAGTCCGAAAAGACTTCAGTACCATTGATCACATACATACGCTGAGGCAGGTAATACATAAGATCTAAGAATATAATCTGCCACTATGCTTAGCATTTGTGGACTATGAGAAAAACCTTCGATTCTGTCGAGACCTGGGCCGTGCTCCAGTCACTCCAGAGGTGCCACATAGACTATCGATACATCCAAGTGTTGCGGTCACTGTAAGAAAACGCCACTATGTCAGTCCGCCTTCAGGACCAGAACTCAAAAACGATATAGCTCCAGCGAGGCGTGAGACTGGGTGATATTATATCGCCGAAACTGTACGCGTTTAAGCTTTTGGACTGGAGAGCACTTCGCATCATAAATGACGAGTACATGATTCACGTTCGCTTTGCCGATGATATCGTAGTTATGGCTGAGACCTTGGAAGACCTGGGCACAATGCTCGACGATCTCTGTAGGGTCTCCCAACAAGGGGGTCTTAAAATGAATACGGATTTAAGACGAAAATTATACCTTATTAACATGTCGCACCCACTCCTGTAAAGGTTGAAAGCTCTGCACTGGAAGTTGTCGACCATTGTGTTTACCTGGGACAAACAGTCCAACTGAGTAAGTCCTACTTCCAGAAAGAGGTCAAGCGACGAACCTAACTTGGCTAGGCAGCGTTCGGGAAGCTACGCGGCATATTCTCGGCTCATCTACAGCAGTGTCTCAAGACGAAAGTCTTTAATTTGTGTGTGTTGCCAGAGATGACCTATGGAACCGAAACGTGGCCGCTTACAATGGGTCTCACAAAAAGGCTCAAGGTCACCCAAAAGGCAATGGAGAGGGCTATGCTCGGAGTTTCTCTGCGTGATAACATAAGTAATGATGAGATCCGCAGGAGAACCAAGGTCACTGACATAGCCCAAAGAATTGCGAACCTTAAGTGGCAGTGGGCAGGACACATTGCGAGGAGGACTAGCGGCAGCAAGGGGCGGAGAGGTCCTCGAGTGGCGGCCACATACCGGGAAACGCAGCGTTGGTAAGCCCCCCAGAAGGTGGACCCACAAGGTCGATCTGGTAAATGCCGCGGGAATCCGCTAGATGCGGGCAGCGCAGGACCGGTATGGAGATCCTTGGAGAGGCCTATGACCAACAGCGGGCGTCTCTCGGCTGAAATAATGATGAGGATGACATCAAAGTGTTGCAGGCACTGTAATAAAACGCCACTATGCCAGTCCACTTCCATGACCAGGACTCGAAGCCCATACAGCTCCAGCGAGGTCTAAGGTAGGGCGATGCTATCCAAAACTATTCAGAGTTAATTTGGAGGACGTGTTTAAGCTTCTTGCCTGGAGATGACTTCCCATCAACATAAATGGCAAGTAAATGCAATCCTTCACTTTGCAGAAATTATCGTAGTCATGGGGTGAGACCGTGAGAGACTCTGATCTCTGTAGTGTCTTCCAACAAGTGAGTCTTAAAATGAACATTGATAAGACAAAAATGATATCGTACTTAGGCACTCCTGTAAAGGTTGGAAGCTCTACAATTAAGTTGTTGACTATTAGGTTTACCGGGGGCTTTACAATGGCCTACGGAACTGAAGCGTGGTTAGTTACAATAGGCCTCATAAGAACGGTCAAGATGACTCAAAGACCCTCTAGTGGCGGTGGCATACCAGGAGACGAAGGTCGCGAGAAGCAGCTGGACATATTTTCCTTGTTTCTGATTATAAAACTTAAATAAACATATTTAAGAAGTGAACTTCAACATAAGATAAGTGAGAGAACGAGAAAGGTTGTAGTTAAGAGAGATCATAAAACTTAAGAATGTATAAGCTAAGGATAGACAGAGAGAGAGACACGTGACAGACTGAAAAATAATTCCAATTAATGTTAAAATAAAGAGACTATAAACCTTTTACATATATTGTTTTTCCTTTATTCCATCCATTTTAGTACTGTATAAACTTCAATCAAATCCGTGGATTCTTTAATCAGATCCATGGGTCCAAAAATTTCATTATTTTTTTCAAGACGATCTATAAACTTTGAATGTGTGCCTCATGGATAGATATGTTACTTTTTTGATTGTTTATTCAGTTGTAATTTTAGTCAGCACCTGTGATGAGAAAAAAAAATTGCCACGGATTTGACGATCAGAACACTTTTCTCAGGAATCAACCATAATATTCTGGGGAAATTCTTTTAATGTAAACTCAACATTCTTATTACAAAAAAAGTGTTTAAGAGTAATTTAGATAGAATGGAATCGTTGCGGAATGTGTTCAAAAACAACAAAATCTTAACTTTAACTTGCATTTACATTTTCGAAACGTGTTCATTTGTAAAACATCACCCAGAATATTTTAATAAAGTAATAGCGACAAAAGTAATGTAATAATAATAAAGTAATGTACGATCGCAATATAAACACAACGTATGTTTGTATGAATTTCATAGTTATATTACGAATAAAAGTACTATTAATAATGCAATCAGAATATAATATTTAATAGACTGCCTACGCGCATTAAATCTTTAGAGGGCAACAAATTTAAAAATCAGCTTAAAGTATGGCTAATTAATGAATGTTTCTATAATCTTAATAAATATTTTAGGTGACATTAATTTCAAATGTATTTTTAAGAATTAGTATGTTCTACTGATAAAAGGTACTAAGAATATTATACGTCCGAAATGGGCAAACTGTTGAGATTAAACTTTATATGTAAGATCACGTGTACACAGTTGAAACAATAAATGATTATCTTATCTTATCTTAAGTATTTCGCGAAAAGTAGAGGAAAGTGGGGTAATTGGGCACACCTAACTTATGACACTCTAAAAACATGAAAGAAAGTCACAATATAATAAATTTTTATTGCAAAATTAACTTTATTAAATTATCTACAAAAAAAATATCAAAATTCTTGAAAATAAGCTTTTAACTTAAAAAATTAAAGAAAATAAAAAACATTGTCGTTCTTCTTTACCCGATACCGTATGGGGTAATTGAGATCAGTCTGCGGGGAAAATAGGAACGATATGGGGTAATCGTTCTGAGATTAGGGATCTTCAATTTCATATCTCGGTGTAGTTTTTCTTTTGTAATATCATTGACTCTGATGTGCAACTAAAACTACAACTAAATGGATACGTTTGTTTGCTATTTGTCTTATTCGTGCAAATAAATTCAAATAGACCATTAACACGTTGCCATGGTTGGACAATTAAGTGAAGTGTCGCCATAAAGGATTTTTCGGAAGAATTCGTGGTTAGACCGTCTTATAAAAATATTAATTTCTCTATAGGCCCTGCTTCTCGGCTCCACGGACCAAATTGTCACCCGATACCTCGAATATGGCATTAAGGTTGCGTTAGCCTGTTTAGTGCGCTATAATAAAATAACTCGTTTCCCCGAAGACGATGACTAACGCTAAAATGATACAAAAATAACATTGTTTCATACGTAGCCATCGGGTAGAGAAAACTATTCAATTTGCAATATCACTTTTGCCCATCCACTGGCCTTCATTCCTCAGGACAAATTCCTAAGGGCGTCATAATGAAAATAAGGTTGGGAAGCCCTGGCCTATTAGTCTTCCTCGATAAATAGATATCCAACACAAAAATATTTTTTCAATTAGAATCAGTACCTAGTTCCGCTTCTATTGACTAATTTTGCAGGATTGTACAATTTTGCAGATTTTACAGGCAGTCCTTCTCCGCGTCACCGAGGTTTTTGTTTGGTAAAAGCGATTGCGCAAGATTAGTACAAATTATAACCTATATGTTATTCTGCTGTTTGCGCGAATTTGTAAAGTTTCATTAATTTATTATTGTATAGTTTCATTCAGTAGTTTTTGCTTGAAAGAGTAACAAATATTCACACTTATACATTCATACAAAGTTTCGGGTTTATAACATTAGTAGGATTCAGACATTCCGTCATGAAATAGGCTTAGTGGATGGCCCGCTCAAGTAAAATTACTGGACCATCTTCTAAAATAACATAATTAACATACGAATACATCTAAGACACCAAATATCGTTATAAATCTTCGCACTGCCACATCAAAACATAACAATTTATACGCAAACACATAAAATAATAATATTATTATCATATTCTTTCACAGCGACGTCCATAAAAAAGTTAAACGCTCATTAATACGACATAAAACACCATTAATTATACAAACGACTTTAACCGGACCGGTTAAGGTGTATTTTGGGGAATTATTACTCAATTTATACGTTGCTTTGATATATGTGACATAGAAATTAGAATAAGGCAATAAAATAGCAAATTATAGATATTTTTAAAGTTCTAGCAAATTAACCCATTTCACCTGATGGTAAGCTGAGGCGAAGTCCAAATGCGAAGATCACAGATTTAATAATACAAGGAGATAGGCCGAGCCGGCGTTTAACTTGTGGCAAGTGTATGCCCTGTGGGTACAGACATTTATTTTGTTAATTATACCTTCTTTTATTAATCATAGTAATAACGCCAACTATTACATGCCTAGTTATATTGCGGATTTAAAATGATGGAAAAGAGAAAAATTGTTATTTTACGTCTTTCCGTACAATAATTTGATAATTATCTTTTAGATAAAACACAACAAAAAAAGAATTATCCAATTTGGTGCTGTCGATCTGAAGTTATGCGCGTACATACGTTTGCTTTATTTAATTAATTTTTATTTACATTGATTTAATCTATCTTTTTACTGAACACGAAATTACGTTACGTGACGTGTTTTCTACAACAGGGACCAACAAGTGATTTGACAGAGAACTGTCCAAGGTTTATTTTGTAGGCGCAATAAAACTCTCACCATTAGCGGGTTAAAAGAAAATTTACGCCCGACCTTATTAACATTATGTTCCTCTTGTGTCTAATGACAGAAGAAATTTGCATATACAACCAAACATGACTTGTTAAGATGAAATTTGGGAGTGTCTCCCGAATTCTTGTTGTAAAAACACGTGTTGAGAGATCCCATTTTTAACTGAATCTACCGAAGAGTTGTTTGTTACTAAGAACATTTTCACTCGACATTGGCAAAATGCGTAATCTTTATGTGTCGCCGCCATTTTGTAAAATTTCGCGCATGTGTCAGTCAATTCCGGACTTTCCGTCGCGAGTTTTCCGGGTGTAAAAAATTTTTTTTTTTTTTTTTTGTAATAAAACTATAAATATGAGTTTCTGTCACTAAAATCGTTATAAAATAAGCTAACAGAATATAATATAATTAGAACATTTATATTTTCAAATATTAATAATAATAATCATCATTTTCATCATCGGAAAACTGTGGAGGGGGGGATCGACCTCCAGGAGCCGCCACACAGGCGTTTTTGACAGCGACCTCCAGGAGGCTGCCAAACACACAAGGGGATAGAAGATGAAATTTGAAATGCTTCCTTGATAGGTCGCACGGCCGTGCGCTCTTCGTAACGATCACGGAACCAAAGCTCCCAACTACGCGATCGGTATTCTGATGGTGACCGAAAATATTTCAGCTTGATACCTCTACCAGATCATCGGTCCACCTTGTGGGGGGCCTACCAACGCTGCATCTCGCGGTACGCGGCCACCACTCGAGGATTTTTCCGCCCTAACGGCCGTCAGTTCTCCTCGCAATGTGCCCTGCCCTTAAGAGGGGGTATAAAGCAAAATTACCAATCTTTGATTTGATTTTTAGACCCCAAAATAGGCCACAAGCCACCCCATTTTTTTTAAATAGATATTACATTATATTTGAGAGATTTTGGTCTGGGCGAAAACATATAATGAAATATTTTTAAGCATGGAAAAATATCACGAACTTACCTTTAATTTCCAGCTTAAATCAGTTTATTTTCAATGCTATGCATATTATTGCGTCCATATTTTAATACATAATATCAAACTATATTACAAAGCATCCCTACTAGGGATTTTACAAAATAATGAATACTTTCCGACTTATTATTATAAAACCAATTTGTCGCTTACTACTTTCTTATTCCGCGCAAAACGCATTAGTCTATCGAGCCTCACCCGTTGTAACAGACATGTTTTGTTTCATCAATCAGTCATGACTGCTCCGTTGAGACGAGTGGGCTGCGTTTCTGTGCTCCGCCACCGGCCCGAGAAAATACTTCGACGCAATTATGGCAAATAAAAAAAAAATGCGAAAACACTCTAAGAAAGAGCTTAGAAATTTAAAAATTCAACTCATGAATAATTGTCGGAGGTATGTACATTGCTTTTATTATATTATATAAGTAGTTTAACCAAAAAATATCGCAATTTGACGTTTTAGCTCACGGCACAATGTAACAATGTCGGCGCGGGTAGCAGTAAACGCAAAACAAATAGATGCTTTTGACTACTCATGAATTGGTGCAAAGTTTCAATTGTGTGGTGTGTGTAAAGTATTTTTTAACCAACTACCAAAAAGGAGGAGATATTCGTGTGTATGTATTTTTTTATGTATGTACACGTACAGTCAGTTTCAGAAGTAGATGATCACTTTAGTACCATGTCATAGCAACGCCAGCGTTTGTGCAGTAATAGTTGCTACAATTATGTATGAAATATTATTATGACAAGGTACTACAGTGTTCATCTACTTTTGATGGTGACCCGTACACCCATATCTCTGACATTTGTGGACCGATTTTCAAAATTCTTTTTTTATTCGATAGTGTATACTCCTGAGGTCCCATTGTCACCAAGTCAGGATCTGATGATGGAAAGCCAGGGAAATCGAGGTCAACCCTCAAATTTTATACGCATATATAACGTTTTTCATATTTTTTCTAAACCTTCTATTATTTGCACCGGGTAGTCATCATTTCATGTTGCTTCCTTGATTGGTATTTTGAACGCTGATAGTGGACATTTTATCTCTACAATTATATCGTTACCAACCAAGCCATCAGGAGTAGCTGCTAAAAATAGTATTTCACTGTCTATGAACAGCCCACATGGATTTATTTGCACTCCTTCTTGTACTGCAAGCTGTTTAAGAGCGATAGCTTCATTATCTATACCATGTTTTAATGAAACAACGTTCGATATATCGCTCTTGTATAGTAATTGACAATACTCGCACTGGTGGTAGGACGTCGTTTAATGATTTTCCAAAAGTTAGAGGCTGTCAATAAATTTCTGCGAAGTTCTAACCATTCACTACTATCCCTTTGTAAGATAGTGGCTCTTTCGATCTGTGATCGTTCGGTATCAGTCTTCTTTAAGTTATTTAAAAAACTACGTTTTGCCATTTCGTACACATCTGCTGCCATATCAGGTTTTTGGCAGGCGTGAGTCTCATAATTCTAGTCGTTGACTGAAAGCAATGCCGGTTTATTGTAAAAACGTAGTTTCCTAAGATTTTAAATTTTTTGGCGCAACTTATTTTTGCAAATTCTCTTCAAAATTTTTGACTTTGATTTCGGGCTCTTGCCTAGTAGCGATTTTTGTATATTATACAACGGTCTCTTAGTATTGTATGCTACTACAGCAGTCGCACACCTGGACTGATATGTTCGCCGTTGTATTAAATTTGTTCTTTTGCCGCCCACGAACTTCGCAATTATGCTATTGAATTGTTCTACAGCATTACTGTCATAATCATTGATGAGACTTCGTGAATGTGTAGCGACTACGCCCACAATATATTGTATTTTAGCCCAGAATGAGGAACTTTTTACTTTGACCACCAGATCTTCACTGCAAAATTTCCATGCATGATACAAAAACAAAAAAAATGTACCTGTCATAAAATTTAAATATTTTTTTATGTAACCAAAGATCTTATATGTTAAAATACATTGATTTTGATAAAAATCCACAGAAAAATGTAATAAAGAATAATGGCCAATTTAACGAACATTGTCTTAGCTTTGGACAATCCAAAGTGGTATCTTGTCAACTCTTGTCATAAATAACAAGAATGTGATATAGCATGCCACTTGGTTTGAGCATGCCACATAAGATTGACATTAACATAATCAAAACTGAAAGTAACATTATATTTTATAAATAAATGATTTAATTACCAATAATTATTTTTTTGAAGCATGTGCATACCTGGTAATTATTCTGAGCGATTAGCATGATTTCATAAAAAAAAATATAATTGATGTAAATAAAACTTTATTTATATACTTTGTTATAACCTTGCAGGGTTCATGTGTTGAGCTATATTTTACTTGTAAGTACCTACCTCATATCTTTGTAAACACACACAATGAATAAATTATTTGAATTTGAATTTATTATATTTTATTTACCATCAGCGAAAAGTATTAAAAATCCACATATCAAAGTACTATCTGTGCCCGCGACTTCGTCCGCGTGGATTTCCCATTTTTGCAACATTTTTCATTGATGCTCAATTCCTAATAGTCGTAGAGTGATGTTATGGAGGTATATAGGCCTATATCAGGGTTTCCCATACTGCGCGTCGCAATGCCCTGGCATCCCAGGGTTCGCGGTTCTATCCCGGGGGCGGGCGTAGTGAGACGATCCACATAGAATGGCTCTCTAGCTGCTATGCGAGCTAGTAGAACGAAAATAAATGTAGAGAAAGAAATGAAAGTCGCGATTTCAAAACTTGAGCCCGGATCGACTGTCTAGGGCGGGCGAAAAAATCGAACACAGCATCTTTGGCAAACCTTGCGGCTGCGTCCGTTTTTTTTTGTTTTTGTAGGTATGTACTTAACTTTGCTGTTACTATAACGGGGGGAGGGCTCGTAAAAATTGGAAAATTCCTAAGGGCGTCACTATGAAAATAAGTTTGGGAAGTCCTGGCCTATAGTCTTCCTCTATAAATAGACAATCAAAGATTTTTTCAATTTGAATCAGTAGTTCCCCTTTTTAGGGTTCTGTACCCAAAGGGTAAAACGGGATCCTATTACTATGACTCCGCCGTCCGTCTGTCCATCTGTCACCAGGCTGTATATCATTAACCATTATAGTTAGACAGTTGAAATTTTCTCAGATGACGTAGTTCTGGTGCCGCTATAACAACAAATACTAATAAATAGAATAAAATAAATATTGAAGCTGCTCCCATAAAATAAACGTGACTTTTTTGGTCGATTTTGATAACGGTAATAGATAGACGCTTGAAATATTCACAGAATATTTAGTTATATTATTCACTTTAAAAATAAATAATTACATTAAAATAAAATTAATATTTAAGGGGGCTCAACAACAAACGTGATTTATTTCTCGGTCTCAATAACGATAACAGGTAGAAACTTGAAATATTAACAAAATATTTAATTTAAAATTCAAATAATTTTCGGACAGTTTTGATAAAATCTATGGCACGGAACCCTTCGTTCACGCGTCCGACTCCTTCTAGGCGGTTTTTTTTACTGTTTTTACAGGATGTCTCTGATGACCTTCTTTGAGTCACCAGGGGTTTTAGTAAAGGAGAGGACCTCGGACGGTCCTCAAGCTTTAAGGTCGGATCACTCCATAGAGGATTCCTGACCGGTGAGCATCTCCCTCGGAGGAGTCTCCGAACTTATTAGAGTCTCTAAGGCGTCTGAATCTGACGGGATCAGTAGTTCTTAAGATAAGCGCGATCAACCAAAAAAAAAAAACAACTCCGTATAGATGCGTGCGTAGTACTTGATCATTATTTAGCTGCGGAGTTATGTTAAAACTGTGATATCTCTGAAGATATTCATTGAAATCTAATGATGTAAAGAACAATTTTGTACAAAATTAAATACTTGTGATGAATAATGTATTCATTTTGATAAGGAATAATAGTATGTTTACAAAAATACCTTCGCATCTAAAGCATTATTTTAGAACAAAATTTATTAACCAAAATAGGTTATAGCGAGTCAACCTTAAGAGATAGATAAATGCTGTCTGTGACTTTTCTTTAGAACTTTTAAAGGAGAATAATTCCGTCATACATAATTTTTGTATAACTTTAACCGTTTACGCAGCGCATGCAAAGAAATCTCTGAAAATCAAAATTTATTATTTTCCGTTTATTTCAAACTATGACATTTCTTAAGATATTCATTGAAATCAAATGAAGTCGTGAACAATTTTGTGCAAAATTAAATACTTGTGATAAATAATGTATTTATTTTGATAAGGAATAATATCATACATACAAAAACACCATCGCAGATAATGCATTATTTTAGAAAAAAATTTATTACCAAAAAGAAAGGTTATAGTGAGCCAACCTTAAAAGATAGACATATGCTGTCGCGGACTTTTCTTTAGAAATTTTATTGGAGAATAATTCCGTCATACATAATTTTTACGTAACTTTAACCGTTTACGCGGCGCACGCAGTGAAAGCTTTGAAAAGAAATATTTTTCTCCCGTTTTTGCAACATTCTTCATTGATGCTCAGCTCCTATTGGACGTATCGTGATGTTATATAGCCTATAGCCTTCCTAGATAAATGGACTATCCAACGAAAAAAGATTTTTTCAATTTGAGTCAGTAGTTGCTGAGATCTTAGGGTTCAACCAAACAAACAAACAAACAAACAAACAAACAAACAAACAAACAAACAAACAAACAAACAAACAAACAAACAAACAATCAAACAAACAAACAAACTCTTCAGCTTTATTATTAGTATATAGATAGGTAATGGATAGATAGTCCGACTCGTGCTTAGCCAATTTTATCTAGTTTTTTGCGTGTACTATGTGCGATCACAAAAAAGAAAAATCATGAAGCGAGTGCCACCTTGCGGCTGCGAACTGCGATGTGCAAGAGGGGAAGGGTGAAACGCGCGGGTGAATTCTGATATTTTTCTTGGTTTATGCCCGCTCTTAATGTTCGCAATTCTTTGTGTTTTCTATTTAGTGCGGTATAAAATAAAAAATCCAGACGCTCAAATTCTTCTAATTTAGTAAATTATAACACTACAAAATGTTCGCAACGATTGAAAAAGGGCGAAAATCGTTTATTATGATGCAATGTAGTTCTACATTTTTGTCAATAAACCCTGGGTTATTCGTGACCAGAAATTACACTAATAGTCTACTCAATACCTCTATAGAATTGATACAAAATTGTTTTATATGTCGGTAAACAAATATTGAAACATTTCATTCAAACATAACAAACCTTTACCTTCTACAAACTCATTTGCTATTCAGTTTTTAAAAAGTAAACTGGTGTTTTTATTATTGTCTTTGGAATTTTTATAAATACATTATTTTATGGTCCCAGTATGGGGTCCGCCTGAGTGACTACTGTCCGAGCCAATGTCTTTATTAGACATTACTAAAGTGAATGTGCTAGTGTGGAGAGCGTAGCTAAAGATTTTTATGTTTACTTGGGAAACTTAGTTCATATTAATTTCATATTAAATATTTTCATAAATACGACAAACGTTTAGGTTTTCATATTTTCGACAGCATTCCGTATTTTTGAAAGAGCCATGTTGTTCTGTAACGATCTGACTTCCAACTTCGACTACACCTGTAAAATTTTAGAGAAAACCTGGTTTATTAAACCTGATTTGGTTAACTAGGTATTCCATATGGACGTTCAATGTAGGTTAGAGAATCACATTGATTACAAATAATCCTTTTTTGTAAAATATTCGTTTAGCATTTGACAGTTAAATTTGAAGTGAGAAATGAGTTCTTGATAGAACAGTAGGGCAAATCTCTCTTTCCTACAGCTTTTGAAAATACTCGTCTTTAGAGTATTGCCCTCCACCTGCCAATAGTGACAAGCAAGACATGGGATATGACTCGCTCGCATTGCATGTCTCGAAACTGATAAGCCGGCGTTAGACATGTGTTCAAATAGGTACGCAAATACCTACAAAGTCACGAAGTGTGGCACGGGCATTTGAGTATTGGTGCAAAGTTTGACCACACATTTCAAGTCAAAAAGACATACAAATGTTTCAAATGTGATAGACATTCAAATGTATGATCAAACTTTGCTCAAACTTTGATTGCCATGTCTGGCACTGGCTATAGAACATCCCAAACGTTCTCTGGATGATCTCTGACCTGCGTGGGGGCATGGAAGAGGTGATATTCCGGACGTATAAACCTACGTATAGTATATTCACCACGAGGCACCGAGTGGGTATGCTGGATGTCCAGAGAGCCCCACGTAACTCCAATGCGGTCCCTTATCGCAAATAGAGTAGATACAGTCAGTCGCAAAAAAATAACGCTCATAGAATCCTATCACTAAATTTACGTTACATTACACGGTATAATTTTCCCACTGTCATCATCATCATAACAGCCTTTATAATTCGACCCACTGCTGGGACACAAGGCCTCTCCTTGTCATCCAAGGAGGTTTAGGCAGTAGTCCACCACGCTTGCCCAATGCGGATTGGTGGACGGAGTAAGGTAGAAGTACGTAATGTCGACAGTGTCCCAGTACTCGTCAGTTTTCCAAAAAATGCAAATATCACTGATATCCTACCACACAAAGCTCTATTTTTGTTGGCAACACATTCTTAGAAATATTTAGCATAATTATAAAGTGAACATTCTTTTTAAAAACATATGGCGACTACGACACACGCGTTCAAAGGTAAGCATTGCCGATTTTTTAATTTTTATGCTAATTTAGGTACTAGAACTGACGTCTACCAGCTTATGTTTCTTCCTCTGTCGTGCAGTGTTTTTTATTTACAGGGAGATTGCAAATACTTTTTGTAATAGATAAGTAAATTGTCTAGCAATATAACCTATAAAATTAATCATTTTTAATATTTAGATTATGTTTTTTGTAAGTGACATATTTTGGGTCACAAAAACCGTCACATGAGCCAATAGCCGTCAGTTTACCCATTGATCTGACGGTAATTAGGACACGCTTCAAGTATGAACCTAATTCCGTCGTCACAGGAATTTAGCTCTTATCACCATGGAATAAAAACTAAAGTTAATTGTAATTCTGCCGGTTACCAGGACACGTTTTAAAATTTGATCCTGTTTCCGTCATTAAAGTAATTTAGATTTAATGTGCCGGCAATACGATCTAAAGTTGATTGCAATCTGTCGGTAACAGGGACATATCTGGAAGTTTGAACATAAATCCGTCATTATATCGAATTTAAATCTTTATAACCATGCAATACGGTCTAAATTAAATTAAATAATAGCATTAGTCGTACAAAGTGGTTCGGGCTTTGGTTTTATGTGCATTAACTTATAATTTCGAGATTAAAAATTTCGTTTCTTTTTTTTGAAGTCGGATGATGCCAGTTCTTTAATTTTGAGTAGTTGTAAGTCGTATTGTTGTGCTCCAAGGAATTCCGGTTGGTGCGCTTTCTAAATCTGATATGAGTCATATAGCAACTTTCCGGAGTAAGACAAAACATTATTTTTCTACCGCTTTGCGCATGTTTTTTTTGTATTAATTTTTAGGCATACTTAGGTAAATCAGATTGCAACATATTTATAATGTGTAGTAACACATTCATTACTGACTCACTAATTCACTAATTAATTAAAACAGAGCGCATGCGGTAACGGCACTTGTAATTAGAACTAACCTCAAACACTCAATCATGGAACCGTACTCTACATCTCACCTACAGGCCACTTCAATAAAACTGCAAGACCGTGCTGGTAGCATTACTCCCTCCTCAATATACTGCCCGCCAAGACATAGAATAACAACCCAAATGTTTGGTGACTTCTTTCAAACCTTGGGCCCAAGATTCGTAGCTGGTGGTGATCGGAATGGCAAACATACCTTTTGGGGCTCTCGCTGTACCAATACCAGAGGTCGAGAACTGAAACGTTGCATTAACATAAATCATCTTAAGCCGATCTCGACCGGTGAACCGACATACTGGCCAAGTGATCAACGGAGAGTACCCGATCTTCTCGACTTCTTTATCGGGAAATAATTAAATACAGCTGTTGAGTCTAGTCTAGATGGATCTTCAGACCACACGCCAGTCATTCTGGACTTAAGCACTTGCCTATTTACACGAGAAACTTCGGAGACATTAACAAATCGTAAAACAGATTGGGAAGGTTTTAAAAGCTACATTGACGAAAACATTAATCTGTCAATCCCTCTTAAGGACCAAAATGAGGTGGATAAGGCCTGCAGATATATCACCAACCTAATTCAAGTTGCGGCCTGGATTAACACACCGACTCAAAATGTAAAAAGTATGATCTCTAACAATTCACTTGCCATTAAACAAATTATCCTGGAAAAGCATAGGTTAAGAAGGGTCTGGTCCTCGTCCGGAAGCCTCCTCGTGGCGGACCCTGGTAGCGTGGTGGGGAAACTTTCTCGGGGGTGTGTGGATTTTGATGTCAAGTGACCTTGGCCTTCGAAGTCACATGCCATCGTCGAGTTGTTTTTGTTTCCCCACCACAGCTAGTTGCGGAAGGCCATTTTAGGGCCACGACCTATCATTTCAAGTGAAACAGGGAGAGGCACGACCAAATCTATACAGCATACAGGCAGGAGTTCCGCAGGGTTCAGTTCTTGGTCCAGTACTGTATAACATCTTCACTTCAGACCTTCCTGCCGTAAGACTAGGCGATGATATACTGCCACACAGAGACTGCGTGTACCTGGGATTTCACCTTGATAGGAGACTGACTTGGAAGCAACATATCAAACAGAAGAGAGACCAAATGAATCACAAGTTCCGAAATTTACACTGGCTCATGGGGAGAAACTCGGTACTATCAGTTGATAATAAGCTTCTTATTTACAACGTCGTATTGAAACCAATTTGGACCTACGGCATCCAAATGTGGAGCCTTGCTAGTAAGACCAATATACTCTGCATTCAGCGTGCGCAGAATGGTATTCTTAGTGGTACCGTTGTGAACCTAATTTAATAATGTTTATTTGTTAGAGTATAATAATGTTTGGTATCATCATCATCATCATCATCATTTCAGCCGAGAGACGCCCACTGTTGGACATAGGCCTCCCTCAAGGATCTCTAAACCGGTCGGTCCTGCGCTGTCCGCATCCAGCGGCTTCCCGCGACCTTTACCAGATCGTCAGTCCACCTTGTGGGAGGCCTACCAACGCTGCGTTTCCCGGTACGTGGTCGCCACTCAAGGAACTTTCCGCCCCAGCGGTCGTCAGTCCTCCTCGCAATGTGCCCTGCCCACTGCAACTTAAGGTTCGCAATTCTTTGGGCTTTATCGGTGACTTTGGTTCTCCTGCGGATCTCATCATTTCTGATGTTATCGCGGAGAGAAACTCCGAGCATAGCCCTCTCCATTGCCCTTTGGGTGACTTTGAGCCTTCTTATGAGGCCCATTGTAAGCGGCCACTTTCTGGTTCCATAGGTCATCACTGGCAACACACACGAATCAAAGACTTTCGTCTGAAGACACTGCGGTAGATAGGCCGAGAATATGCCGCGTAGGTTCCCGAACGCTGCCCAGCCGAGTTGGATTCGTCGATTGACCTCTTTCTGGAAGTTGGACTTACCCAGTTGGACTGTTTGTCTCAGGTAAACATAATGGTCGACAACTTCCAGTGTAGAGCTTCCAACTTTTACAGGAGTGGGTGCGACATGGATATTAGACATGATTTTCGTCTTATCCATGTTCATTTTAAGACCCACTTGTTGGGAGACACTACAGAGATCGTCGAGCATTGTGCCCAGCTCTTCCAAGGTCTCAGCCATAACTACGATATCATCGGCAAAGCGAAGGTGAGTCATGTACTCGCCATTTATGTTGATGCCAAGTCCTCTCCAGTCCAGAAACTTAAACGCGTCCTCCAACGCAGCTGTGAACAGTTTCGACGATATAAGATCACCCTGTCTCACGCCTCTCTCGAGCTGTATGGGTTTTGAGTTCTGGTCCTGAAGGCGGACTGACATAGTGGCGTTTTCGTACAGTGACCGCAACACTTGGATGTATCGATAGTCTATGTGGCACCTCTGGAGTGACTGGAGCACGGCCCAGGTCTCGACAGAATCGAAGGCTTTCTCATAGTCCACAAACGCTAAGCATAATGGCAGATTATACTCTTCGGTCTTCTGTATAACCTGCCGCAGCGTATGTATGTGATCTATGGTACTGAAGCCTTTTCGGAATCCGGCTTGTTCGGGAGGCTGGAAGTCGTCAAACCTGCGTGCGAGACGATTCGTTACAACCCTCGAAAACAGCTTATAAACATGACTCAGGAGCGTGATGGGTCTATAATTCTTCAATTGGGCCTTATGTTTGGTAGATGTATGTTAAATATGAAGAGTACAACTAGAGTTCCGTATTACCTAAGTTCCTGAATTGAGAGACTTGGTTAAGTAGGTACTCAGTAGATTACAGAAAATCTTTTTTTTTTCTTAATGTAAATTTTTAACAGTAGATATATTTTTGATTGTTTATTAGATGTTCATATAAAGAGGTACATATAAAGTCTGAATTAATTAAAACTAGTTGTTTTATGTTCCACTGACCAAACTGCAGCTAGCACATTTTTTAAAATAATATGTTTCGATTCAAAGCTGAGAAGTAATTTCTACAGTTTATGAAACTTATCTGTAAGGGCGTAGAGTTCAATTTGGTATCAAAAAATTGACGACTTCTGGGTCATTTTGACGATTAATGGGACAAACCTGTCGAGTACTGGTACAAATCGTCTTTTTTTCATATTGATGGAGTTTTATTATATTTCTTAATTATTTTGACTTAAAATTAATATTTAAATAAAAACTAAGATACATTTTGCACCTAGTTATGCAATACACCTTTCATTATCTGATATACCTTAAGCACAGCATCACTGCAAAGTCAGCTAAGTTCAGAAACTGACGGATACTGGGACGTTTACCTTATAAGGTGATCGATACCCCTTGGCTGATCCATTAGTCGCCTTCTACGACACCCTTTGGAGGATATGGAGTGATGCTATTGATGCTATTCTACTCTGCCGGCATCACATGGTTAAAAATTTTCCACGTGAAATTAAATTAAATTATAATCATTTGTCTAGTCAAAATTAAGTATTATTAAGAACGTGATAATGAGTGTATGAAACGCCCTCACCAATTATTGCTATGTAACGGAAAAATATACATAGTACTAGACGTTTCATAAATAAACTCAACTAAACATACTAGAAAAATGCACTGAAAAAAATCGACTTGCCTCAGGCGGGACTCGAACCCGCATCTTCCGCGATCCGGGCGGCTGTGTTAACCAATTACGCCACCGAGAGACTTCTTTTTGCCGTCGAAATTTGTCAGTGCTTGGTGCTTATGTTAAACATTGTTCCATAAAATCTTTGAAATTTGCACTTCTCAGACCCGAACGAAATATTTTTGCCAATATTTGACGCCCAGTTAAGATGAAACTATCTTACATTTATGGAATAATTTTATTTTTGCGTTTACAAACGCGTAAATATTAATACTAGAAAAATGCACTGAAAAAACATAATAAACATAATTGTGTTCATCGCACAAGTATTGGTCTCGTATTCACTGTGTAGGGGGAAAAATAGTTTGGCTCTAGTTTTGTATAACTTATCTTTGAGTATAAAAATACCTAATACTAACCGCTGTTCCTCGGTAGCCATGAACTTAATTTACAATTTTAAGAATTATCGGATGTTTAAAATAAGCATCTTAAACGCTTATTTGAAACTTAAAGTTCAATAACTTTATCCAAATATTACGTTACTTAACTCCACTAGCCTCAGTAAAATTTTGATGTCATATATAATGGTCATTTAAATTCAAATGAATTGTAATGACTATAATGATATGACAGAAATAAAATAATAGAAATTATAACAGCTACTGTGTATATTTGTATACGTGCAATTTCTTGGATTTTTATAATAAGAATAAGTAGTCAAAATTTATTTGTTACTAGCTGACCCAGCAAACGTTATTTTGCCTTACAAAAATGATTAAATTACTAAAATGGCTATAAAAAAATAGGGGTTGGTGATAAAAAAAAGTAAAAATTTAGAGTTGTATGTATTTTTAATGCCACATAATAAAAAATAAAAACAAAAAATTTCGTCCAAAAGTTTAAAAAAGAATAAGGGGTGGATTACACTTAACATTTAGGGGGATAAAAAATAGATGTTGTCCGATTCTCATACCTACCCAATATTCACACAAAATTTCATGAGAATCGGGATAGCCGTTTCGGAGGAGTTTAACCACAAACACCGCGACACGAGAATTTTATATATTAGATTTATTTTCGATAGTTTTTCAAGATTGCTTGAAAGGAGATAAGATTTAACAAACAAATTAATAAAACATGGCTACATTATAGGTTTGCGTGAAGTTAAGGTGGAGGTAATGGTCATACGCGCTAATGACAGATTTCAATAACTACGGACAGTTTCCTTTGTTAACGGTAGACTTTTGACATATTTTGTTTAGGAAATCTGTCAAAATCTTACACCTAGCTAAGAACAAATAAATCCAGTAGCTACCTAATACACAAAAGTGGAGATAGATTCAGTTATTGAAACCCAGCATACATGTCTCTACAGCTACACATTATTAAAACATCTCGACTTGACCTAAAGCTATCAGCTCTTTTAAATTCCACCAACAGGGGCGTCGCCAAAGGGGGGCAGGGAGGGCAGTTGCAAATTCAATGTTATAGGACAGTAGTATGAAATTACCACAGCAACGCGTTCCTGGAACAGCTAGTATTATGATGTTCGCGACGATACATCGGGCCTGCGTGGTGGATTGACCAGCGAGGAGAAACAAATGACTGCGGCGTGATAGATGTTGTCTTCGACTCAGCGGCACAGCGCTATCAATACGTTTCAATATTCTATTTATTTTTATTGCAAAGTCTTACATAAAAGTTCATTACTTCAACATCAAGAAGGTATTTTATTTAGTTCACCTCTTCGTGAGCTGAACATATATAAAAAGAAGAGTTCAGCACTGGAACACTTATCTTAACGCGGCTCTCGCGGAACCAAATATGGATCGGCAGAGAGAGAAGCCAGGTCAGTGGAAGAGTCTCCATCTCAGATCATATAAGTGAAGGATCAGAGGTGTTGACGCATCTAGTGGCCGCTTAACCCTACACTTGGATTAAAAGTCCCAGCACGGCAAATCCATGGAACGTTAAAAGTTTTCATCTCGTCTAAAAAGGAATTGTACAATGTTTATTAGGCTTTGAAAGTGTTAATATTCATCATCATCGTCATCAACAGCTCATATAATGTCCCTACCGAAGGGCTCGAGCCTACCCCACATTAGGGGCGATTAGGCCTTAGTCAACCACGCTGGCCAAGTGCGGGTTGGTTGACTGCACACACAACCTAAGAATTTCTTCATAGGTGTCTGCAGATTACCTCACGATGTTGTCCTTCACCGTAAAAGCGTCGATTGAACGCACATATGAAATCAAAATTTGAAAACATATTGGTACGTGGCTGGGATCGAACCAGTGCCTCCCGGGTGGAAGACAACGCTCTTACGCACTACGCAACCGACGCTTCTAAGTGTTGATATATTAACATTATTTCGTTAGCCACCGTACGCCAGTTAATACATTGAAATGAGACAATTTAAAAGCTCAGTGTTACTTTCAAAGGATGTATCGAACCGAATGATTGGTGCATTGACGAGTATTCGAAATTTTAACAATAGGTGATTACGATTTCTTCGAATCAAACGACCAATGAGACCAGTGCATTTAGCTATTCGATTAGGCATTTCATTAGGTATTCGATTAGGCGAAATCCGCTTGAATTAGACGAACATTAAAGCTAATACCCACGTTTGTCCGGACTTGTTGTGAATAGGTGTGCCAAAACAACATTAACGTACACATGCCTGATACTTAAATAAAGGTCATGGCCCATCAAAGTATGAAATCCACGGGCATTGTCTTTTCTGTATGCCCAAAGGTATATTTGTAGCTTCCAATGGTAGTGTCGCATTACTGTGGGAATTGTACAATACGGTAATTATTTATTTATTAAAGATTAATTCTTGATTAAAACCGCTCTAGAGAGATATTTTAATTTACACTTATATTTGTAAAGCGAGGCAGGCGAGGCAGGCGAGGCAGGCGAGGCGGTGTTTGGCAATCTTATGGGGTAGTTTTACGAAAATGCAGTTTAGAGCTATCTTTCAGATGAAATACAAACATTATAATGGCAAACAATACTTTGCAAAAATTGATTTTGACAATATACTATTAAACACTGCTATATAGCATAAATAAGTAAAAAAAATTGATAAAAAAGGAATACAAAAAAAGTTATAAATCGGTAAATTTTAATGACGATTTTTATAATGTATTTGAAATTAAACTCATTTCATATACTTATTTTATTAAAATACATATAATGCTAGACAGAACAATGATATTATAACATTGTTAAATGCAACCAATTAGTTTGAATAATTATTTGAAAAGTGGTCTAAATTCGGGCTCGCTTTAGATCGTAGGTATACACCCCGAATCTTCCCAGCTAGCGGTCCTATCGCACTGCAAGCAATGTCTATGTGAGTGAGTATGGGGTCACATAGATATATTATTAGTACTTCGGTGAATGAACGTGGAACATAACCATCTAAACAGCAAAGAGTAGCCTTCGGTTTTATTGACAGAAATGCTGTAGGTATGCAACATTTGAGGATTTTCTAGGCCTCACTATTTTTTGTGATTTTCCACAACTGCTCGAGGTATGGCACAGCGGACTAACTTGTGCCAAATATATATTTTTCAATTAACGTTGCACAGGTTACCCTGTGAGTATATTAAAGAACCACTAGAAATGTCAAGTGCCTCTTTAATACGAGAAGACAATAAGTGTCTTGAGACTCTATTTTTAACTAAATTTATTTATATTTGTACTAGCTGACCCGGCTAACGTTATTTTGCCTTACAAAAATGATAAAATGACTAAAATGGCTATAAAAAAATAGGGCTTGGTGATAAAAAAGTAAAAATTTAGAGTTGTATGTATTTTTTAATGCCACATAATAAGAAAATAAAAACAAAAAAATTCGTCCAAAGCTTTAAAAAAAATTAAGGGTGGACAACCCTTATCACTTAGGGGTATGGAAAATAAATAGTAGCCGATTCGCAGACCAACTGAATACGCATACAAAGTTTCATGAAAATCGGTCAAGCCGTTTCGGAGGAGTACGGTAACTAACATTGTGACATAGAAATTTTAGATATAAGATTTACTCTTTATTGCACTTAAAATAACAAAATTACGGTAATACAGTTTGCAAGGGCGAACTTATCTCTATAAGAGATCTCTTCCAGCCAACCCAAAACGTCAGTGACGTATTATGTCAGTAGGTGGGAGACAAGAAACTTTATTGTTACTTTGTATGATTTTTTATTAGACATTGGCAAAATGATTTATTAAGAATGGAATAAAAGTAAAATTTAAATTAAAGTATGCTCGAGACATATTTTTCCGTCGTCTAATTTTTATTGTTTCCCAGAAACAATATAAAATGTATCTATCGAAGCGTACACGACCGTTAGCGGGTTCGATTCTCGGCACGCGCCATAATTTAGAAGCTACCCATTATGTCGGCCTGACTGGAATTGTGATTATAGTGACTGTGCACACCCATTGATACACTATACTTTTGTATATTTTAGTCACAATAATAATACTCCCTTAAAGCCTGAGCTTAAGGCAGAAGTAACAAATTTATAGGTCCAACTGGAAGCCACTCTACCAATAAAAAAGTCAAGACTAATTTTGGCCTGAAACTTCTGATTATCCATTTGTCTCTTTCTAACCACTAGAGCACGTGTCACGTGAACGTCTAATACGTCATACGTACGTCGTCATATTACTTGTGGGGAGAGTTAGAAAGAGACAGGTAGGAAACGGAAATATTCAAAGGTTACTTGTGATCAAAAAAGTTGTTTTCACTTTATTATTGCTAGTGTGGCTTCCGCTTTACCTATAAATTTCTTGGGCAGAAGTAGTTCTCATATTGCATTGGTTTTCACCCTTAGTTATCGCTCGATAAAAATGCCTTCCTGTGTTTTAGGTGGTGTACAAATTACATTGCCCCTATTAGAGATAAGAAAAACGTGTTATTTCATTCGAAAATACAGTTTTTAAAACACATTAAAACTATTTCAATTTCATTTAGTTAATTCAATTTGACTGTTGTTAACAAAAAGCGCGCGAAGATCCTCTGTTATCGGTATTGGTCCGCGCTCGCCCCAATAAGAGGTAAGCAGCAATCGATACACGACTCATGAGGTATATTTATCTCTTTCTAACAACAGGTTTGCCTTACCATTTGTGACTTTCTTTTTGCAAAATATTTAATTATATAACAGTACGCTATAGGACAACTTGCGCTACTTTAGAATACTTTTGTTCCTGTATAACCCTGTCTATATTTTTTTACGTCATTGGCGCCAACTGTCAGCGTGGACGAGTGCCGAAAAGCTTTGCCAGACCGGCGCCAACCATCTTTCTTTATGTATTCGCCCTAAGCACTTATATATACAGTGCTATTCGTATACATTTAAACAGCCTTTAATTTCTTGGTGATGACTTTCTGCGATAATTTAGCCAGCTATCAGTTTCAAGAGAATAGCATCCTATCTTTATGTTGCGGTATGTAAGGCGCCTTTGAAAAATCCTTGATTTGAATGGACAAGCTCGACTATACTTAGCTTCTGGTGTGTGACCAGCCTATTGAACCAGTACAGAGGATAACAACTCACTGCGCTACGCAATTAAATGACGACTTTCGTTCTGAGAATCGAAAACAATCCGGGCACTTTGTTAATTTGAATATTCCTTGTTCCTATGATAAATAGCGTCACTACGTAAACGTTGGAGCTAGGTAGTAGAGAGAAAGAGAAAAAAAACATTCATGACACAAAAAAAACGGAGTATATTATAAAAAAATATACAGGCATAGCTCTAGAAAAGATTCTCAAAGAACCTTAAGTGACAGTGGGCACTTGGGCAGGGCATCTTATTGCGACAAGGATTGACAGTCATTGAGGTGGAAATGTCCTTGAATGGCAGCCGCGTACCGGGAGAGGCAGCGTTGGTAGGACCTCAACGGCGGCGCAGTGGGCGGGCGTCTCTTTGATGATGACGATGACTGTTTACATAGAAATATCCTGCGAGGCCAAAATGTGCCTGCTTCAACATGTGCTTCTGCGAATAAGAGTTTATTTGATTACAAAAGGGATTTTGACTAACTTTAGAGACCTACCTTTACCCTAACCATCAATCAGATCAAAGCAAACTACGCAACAGAAACGAACTACCAAATCACGGAGCTCCATTCAACGCAATGCGTTTACTTAAACAAGAGTCGTTTGTTATGAATTGAAAAGCTTGCCATATGGCAAGTGTTGTACTGAGAAATGTCTTATTTTGCATCATCATCATCATCAACAGCTCATATAATGTCCCCAAGGGGCTCGAGCCTATTATCTAATTAGGGGCGATTAGGCCTTAGTCAATCACTCTGGCCAAGTGCGGGTTAGTCGACTTCACAGTCTTTTCACACAACCTAAGAATTTCTTCATAGGTGTGTTCACAGGCTCGGTGCTTCACAGGTTTCCACGATGTTTTCCTTCGCCTTAAAAGCGTCGTTTAAACGTACATATGAATTCAAATTCAAATTTGAAAACACATTGGTACGTGGCGGGGTTCGAGCCAGTGCCTCTCGGGTGGGAGTCAACGCCCTTACGCACTATACCACCGACACTTCTTATTTATTTCGCATAGCATTGTTTATTACTTGCATAAGTATTGTTTGTAAATACGGGCGTATGTATTTTATATTTACTTGTAATAATCATTTTTTTGTGTGCAATAAAAGCGTTTGTTATTACCTAATTTATTACATTTAAAATACACACAAAATTATATTTCTAAATATAAAATTTTTACTATGTATAACACTAAAAACTATGACAGTTAAAAATACAAAAATGCAATTTCTCATCGATAGCAAGATCAGGGTCCCGGTCTTGGTTAAGGATCCAAAGACAGGAACCTTGTCACTATACGGGCCGTGTCTAGAAGTACTGCCTTCTGCATTTGACTTCTATTCCAACCTAAAGCGGGTGTTTGTGCTCTTGGCTATCAAACCATGGGCAGATATGACGATCGGAACAATAATTACTGAATCGATGTCCCACAAGTCAACAATAAATCAAGATAATTATTTCTTTTTCAGCTTTCACAAGGTTGTCGAGTCTATTAATATTATAATGATATCTTTAAGTCAACACCAAATTGTAAACTGTAGGAGTTTTTGCGCCGTTTTTTCTACACCAGCAGCTGAGCAATTATTATTTCATCCGAAGGGGTGGCAGATTTTTAGACGTTTTCAAAGTAGGTACTTAGCAACGTCCATTTAAATAAGGAACTTTTTGATTCTTTTTACTGACTCAAATCCACAGCTTATGTAGTCAGAGTACAATTCAATACCAAATAGTAAAAGGTGCTTTCGTAAAAATCACCTCAACACGCGTTTGCATGATAAAAAGTTTAAATTGTTTTATTTTTATTACGATTCCCTGGACGTTCGTTCTCTTGTATTCTATAAATTTATGTAAATAGTTAATTGTGTTATGTTCTAGGCAGTGGAATGGTAATAGCTATGGAGCTGTGATCACTGTTTCTTGGTACTGCGCATATAACGCCGAATTTAAGGTATTTGTTTACGTCTAAGAATGTCTTTCGAGTGTCTTTGCTGCGACATGACGAGAGCGTAGAAACTGGATAGTACAATCGCAATCGAAATCTAAATTAAGTTTACGTACTAAGGCTAAGTTTCTGTTGACTTATCCGAGTACCTTAAGATAATGTCAACTAGGACCATTCGACGCGGTCCAAAGACGAGCTGTGAGAATCGTTGACGATCCAATGTTCACAGCCGGTATTGAACCCCTATATCTTAGGAGAGAATTAGCCTCCTTATGCGTTTTCTATCGGCTGTATAACGGAATGTGTTCTGAGGAACTATTTGACATGATGCCAACAGCATCTTCCTATCACCGCACCGCTTGCCATCGGCAGGGTATTCATCCTCACACACTGGAACCGAATTGGTCACATACTGTGCGTTTCAGAAGAAATTTTCTTCCGCGTACGCTTCGGTTGTGGAATGAACTCCCCGTCTAAGTTTTCCCTAAGGACTACAATATGGGTGCCTTCAAGAAAGGTATGAAAAAGTTTTTGCTAGGTCGGCAACGCACGTGTGATACCCCTGGTATTGCAAGTGTCCATAGGCTGCGGTGACCGCTTACCATCAGGCGGATCGTATGCTTGTTTGCCACCAATGTGGTATAAAAAAACCTACATAAAAATACGGCTAGGCAGAGAGAGAAGCCAGGGTAATGAAGGAGAATACCGATCACCAACGGGAGGCGTCCTTAACCTTACACCAGGGTCAAAAGTGCCAGGTACAGCTTCTGGTTCTCACTGCAATGCTGGACCGGACCCAGCACCCGAGAGTTATCTCTACGCATGTACTAAACCGCAATTCGGGAACAATACTTGTTTTTAGTTTTGCTGTACAGTATTTTTATTTCATGTACGCGGTTAGCCATTAATGTTTATGAAGATATGCATGAACATTGTCTCTGTGTGTCAGTGTTGATAATCAAAAACTTGAAACTTGAAAATAAAAATGCACTAAAAAAATCGACCTGCCGAAAGTCATCAACTTCTGCTGTTGCTGTAGATACTTTAAATATCTCTAGGACCTCTTTATTACCCCTAGGGTAATCCCTCTCAGGCGCAGCCCGGCCTGCTATTAGGTAGGGCAGCCGGAGACTTTTCGGAGTCGAGGCGTACACCGTGCGCCGTTCCCGAAACGTCCCCACAAAGGGCTGTGAGCGTACCGATGGTTTTTAATGGGTATTCCCGGGAACCCCCGGGAGAGCCCCACACACGCCGCACTGTCTAGCCCACAGTGTGGTATGGTCCGTAAAGGATTTTCCATCGGAAAAAGGACCTCTTTATTCAATCTAATTGTAAAATAAATTACAACTCACAAAAACAGCAAAACATTGAAACCTCTTATCTTACACAGGCACCATTTCACTGCAATTGTAACATAAACTCGTTACATAAAGAGTAATTTCATGTACCCAGAAGCTGTTACACTTGGTAAAATTACATTTTATTGTTATAATAGTGTAGTTTATTCTGTTATTCAAAAGGCTTTTTCCACAGAAGTGTCTCAATTATAGCGATAAAACAGTAATGACGTTGAATGGAGTCCGTTATTCGGGGACGTGTTGACAACATCCCTACAAACACACGATTTGAGAAGCAGTCTCTGCGATCTCGTCACTAAATAACTATCATTACGTGGAAACTATTTAGATAATCGCCAGTTGTTTGTTTTCTGTAGTTTTCCAATGTCACCGGGAGTTGTGGTCGACACAGAGATTCAGAGAATTTATATAATTACTAGCTGTCCGGCCACGCGTTGCTTTGTTTTCATACTACGGTCCTATAACATTGAATTTGCAGTCTAAAAACAATGAGGACTAGGTATCAAGATAAAAACTGTCCTATCTCTCAAGTTGGAACAAAACACACATTTAAAAACTAAAATCGGGAATGGTCTCCCCTTGACTTTCTCGTATACCGGAAATGACTCAAAGGTTGATAGAAAACTTATATTTGGATGTCATACATGCGTGTTAAATTTTGGTTGCTTAACTTTCGTTATAAACCTTATATTTTGATGTCATCCACGTATGTTAAATTTGGTTGCAATAAGTCAAAACATGCTCGAGTTATCGTGCTAACGCACAGACACACACACAGGCACACATACATAGTTCCAAAAAAATATTTTTGGACTCAGGGAGGTCGTGTAAATTCGTCAAAATCTCGAGGTTAAATTTTATGACGATTACAAGACTTCTTCTATACTGCGTACGAGAAAGTAAAAAAATGGGGAATACGTATCAAGACAAAAACTGTCCTCTCTCTCAAGCTGGAACAAAACACACATTTAAACCAAAAAAAGTTAAAATCTGGTTGCTAGCTTCGAAGTTTATACCGGACAAACATCGTGACACGGGAATTTGTATATACCTATTAGATTAGCTCCTGCCCGCGACTTCGTCTGCGCAGCATCACTATAAATTATAGTCTGTACGTTATTCCGATGTATAAGCTATATTATTGTAAAGTTTCATTAAAATCCATGCACTAGTTTTTGTGTGAAAGAGTAACAAACACACATCCATCCATGAATAATAAATGAAACTGTAAAAAACAAATGGATTTCTCCATACAAATATTTCGATCGTGGAAACAAAATTTATGAAAACGGTTGCCAAGCACCAATAGTGACAACGATATCACCAAAAGGTGTGACAACCACAGATATATCAATCTAAGGAGATCGGTCGAATCGCAGAGTTCATAGAAAGAACGAGTGTCGCAATCACCGGCCGTACTTCATAACATGGTTCTAGTTGAGCATGCCGTAATATACACTATTCATTGCGCACGTCTTAAGGACTGCGAAGCGATGAAAGTTAAGCACAGCCGCAATGGAGATCGGTCAAATCGCTGAGTTACGTATTCACTTGACTTTATCGGAAGGCGAAGTGGCGGAAATGTATGCTCTGCGGGATAGGATAGGAGATAGGTCAAGCCGGCGTTTAACTTGTGACAGGCACAAGTTAAACGCCGGCTTGGCCTATCTCCTTGTATTATTAAATCTGTGGTAACAACGTTACAGTTAAGATATTTCCACGCTCACACCAATTATCTAGCCCAAAGTAAGTATCATTAAGAACTTGTTTTATGGATACTAGATAACGGACTTTTTTTTAATACACATAATGTTTTTTAGATATTTTTATAAATAAACTCAAATAAATATATAAACAACCATGACTCGTCAACAAATACTCGTGTTCATCACACAAATATTTGCCGCTACCAGGACTCGAACCCGGACCGCTTGATGTAGCTATACTGACCACTCCACCAAGACTGCGTCAAAGTTAATTTAGTACCTACTACTAATGACACCAACTTTGGTTCAAGCACAGAATTAATAATATTATTTCTGTGGGTTCAAGCGTCAGGCCCACGACGCCACTGAGGCTTACCTATACCTATCTAATGACCAATCGATTGCGCCGAACGCTGAACGAAAATGATATAATGTATGAAACTGATATTAGTGACAAAGCTCGATGGCGACCGTTGTGTCAAATGTATGAGTAGTAGTCAAAAATTAACATTTCGTTCGACAGAAACGTTGTATCGTTTGCCACTTGGCTAGACCCTCTAGAGAATATTCTATGATGACGAAAAAAACATTTTGACGACACAAGCGTGTCACAATGGAGAACGACATTCTTGTATGACGAGTAACAAGTTTCGCTGACGTTTCGTGAGGTCTCGTAAAGTATGGTTTACATGATCGACACTACCTACTTCCCGGAAAGAAATATAGAGTTTTCATCTGCAAGATGTAAGGACCCAGTATTTTTAGCGTATTAACCAAATCCAAAACAACATAATACATTGTAACAACAGCTTGACAGCTGTCAAGTATCAAAACAAAGTGAACTATTTGGTATTTACTTGTAAAATACATGACAATGGCAGAAATTGCTGATAGAATCGGCATATTCCGTACTTAAAAACCTATTTGGTTTTGGTTTGTTTCTACAGTCGTAATTACGCGATAAGGTCAACATTTTTAATGCTATGTTTTTGGAAAACATGCATACGGCTTGACTGATGGAGCTGGTTCCCGCAGCCTGTAGTATATTTATAATCGTCATCATCATTTCACGGCGACTACTTGGACATAGGCCTCCCCAAGGATCTCCAAACTGATTAGACCTGTCCGCATCCAGCGGCTTCCCGCGACCTACACCAGATCGTCAGTCCACCTTGTGGCGGCCTACCACTCGAGAACCTTTCAGTCATCCTTGCAATGTGTCCTGCCCACTGCTACTTCAGGTTGGTCGCATCGGTTGTAGTTTATAGAACAGATTTAGATAGAGAAACCTTATAACTATTTTTATGTCATACCACCACATCGTCACCCATCCGAGTACCGACCACGCACTTGGTAGCTTAACTTTCGTGATCGACGACTCAAAACTTGATAGAAACCTTATATTTTCATGTCATACACGTATTATGATTGAAAATGATACCAAATTAAATAGAAACGAAAAACATGGAAAAAAATCCTGTCATGGATAAGTGCTGAGACGGGACTTGAACCCGCGACCTTTCGCTATCCGGGCGACTGCTCTTCCAACTGAGCTACACAGGACTGTTTGACCACGACGAATTTAGCTATGTCTTTATTTTTTTGATTGCGTCATCAAGCTGACGTATGCCTAACAATGTTGCAGATTTACATCTTTAACACCCGATGAGATATTTTTACAAATACCGTCGATCAGTTAAGTTAGACAATTTTGCTTATTTGAAATATTATTTTTTATTTTTGTTTGGCAAGTTTAATTATGATTGACAATGATACCAAATTAAATAGAAACGAAAAACATGGAAAAAAAATCCTGTCATGGATAAGTGCTGAGACGGGACTTGAACCCGCGACCTTTCGCTATCCAAAAATAAAAAATAATATTTCATACACGTATGTTAAATTTGGTTGCAATAAGTTAAAGCATACTCGAGTTATCGTGCTAACGCACATACACACACACACACACACAGACATAATTCCAAAAACGATATTTTGGGACTCGGGGCGGTCCAAAATGTGTAAATCCATCAAAATCTCGGGGTCGAATGTTTTGACGATTACGAGACTTCCTCTGTACTACGTATACGAGAAAGTAAAAATTGCGCATAATAATCAAAGATTAATACCTTTTGTACATCATGTACACTCACCTTAAAAAAGGTCAGAAGTCATTCTCATTTCTGACACAGCGAGCGGGACGCGCTACACGCACTTATCTGCCATCTCTCTCTTTACGCTGCTATTAAGCCAAAAATGCTTCTTACGGCAAATTTGACGAATCACTGGGAAAATATCGCTGAGAGGTACGGTGACCTTGTATTGTGGACTATTGAGGATGTAAATTATTTATTATTTTAATACAATACATAATATCACGCTCATAGCCCCAAAGGTGAGCAGTGCTTTATGCTTGAGGCACTGCATGGCCCATACTACCAGATGTGGCTTTATGTGTTACCAAATGTTAAAATTTCTGCTTACCAATAAGCGACTACAATAATACTGTTAGCATTTTTAATACTTAAAGCTTGATTTTATTCCATCGGTATTTAAAAAAAAAGAACAGTTTCTCTGGACCGAATTCTCCCCCTGGGGGAGTATAATTTATATTCATATAATACTCATACTGCTTTACCCCGCAGAACAATAAACACATTCTATATCTTCATATACTGGGTGTAAAAGACATGAACAGTCAAACTAGAACCATGTATTCTATACATCAAAATAAGACAGATTTCAAAAAAAATATTGCTGGGAAATGATTTTTATTTTTTGATGTTAAAAAAAATTGCAAATTGTGCCGCGCAATGTAAAGGGCTCAACTCGCACGCAACTCGCACAACCGCGATAATTTTGCCAGACGGCGACCCCGTTCGTTAGTGTCCGTGTGCATCGAGTGAGCTACATTGAACGCTAACGTTTTGAAGCCATTTTTTGTTATGAAATACTAAAAAAAATTATAATGTTTCTTTGGACAATAATTAAAAAATAACGTATAGAATTCACTTTCATAAAAAAATGAAAAAAAAAAATTGTGACTTTGACCTTCAATAAAATCGTAACTTTCAATTTCCCAGGTATAGTCTAAAGGAAAAAAAATGTTATGATGGTGAGCAGCATACATGGTTTTCGTTTGACTGTTCATGTCTTTTACACCCTGTATATATAAAATTCAAAGTCCTGACTGACTGACTGAGATATCAACGCACAGCCCAAACCGCTGAACCGAGAGACTTGAAATTTTGCACATAGATACCTTATACAGTATAGGCATCCACTAAAAAAGGATTTTTGGAAATTCCATCCCTAAGGGGGTAAAATATTCACGCGGACGAAGTCGCGGGCGGAAGCTAGTTATGTGATAAAACTTTTGCTAATCTTTTTGCATAATCCAAACACACACAACACTCATGAAAATTAATTGTTAAATTCTTTATAGCTCCCATAAGACAGGATTACCTAGTTTGGGCGTTATTAATAATCCTGTTATTGTATTCTTTTAGAAATAAACTTATTTTTATCAAAGATCATGGTCACCCTAGTCGGCTGGCATATTCTAAGCTAAATTTCTTGCATTACACACCGTGGCTTGTCGTAAAGCAACCAGTTCTGAATTATTTCGTGTGTACAGTCGCGTGCATAAATATGTAGGTATCCCCTTTTGACAGTTAGTGACTCCTTTCCGAGTGAATACTATGAATAATGAGGAACAGACTTGTTAAGTGGATTTGTGAAATAATGGCGTCAAAATTGACCTTCATAAGTGTACAAATTATAATAGATTACGAGACGGTAAACAAGCTTGCGGCCCACCTGGTATTAAGCGGTTACAGCGGTTACAAGCGGTCAGAACAAGAAACATATAAAACAATTTTTGCCGGAAAACGATTTTTATTTTTTGGTGTCAAAAAAAACTCCAAAAAATACCGCGCAATGTATACATCGCGCAAGTCACGCGGCGTTTAGCAATTTGGAGACTTGCGCGATGTAAGGTCGGCTGATTTGAATGGCCCCGATATCGAATGGTTACATTGAGCACTGACGTTTTCTAGCCTTTTTTTTGTAATGAGATACTTAATAAATTTTGATAATGTTACTTTGGACAAAAATTAAGAAATTGTTTTTAATTTGTTTACATAAGAATCTTTAAAAAAATCTTAATTTGACCTTCAATAACTGCATAACTATTAATTTCCCAGGTATAGTCTAGAAGAAAAAAATGGTCCTAATGATGAGCGGAATACGTAGTTCACGACTATGTCACAGGTCTTTTTACACCTGTTATATGTCGGCATTAGATTCTATGGCCTTTTTTTGTCGGGGAGGTCAAATTCATTTACGCATCGTCCCTGCGGGGTGGTGCCAACTGCAGGGGATATGTGGGACTCGAGGTAAAGGCGTTCCTCCATACCCACTAAACATCCTCCCCGGCCTGACCTCCAGTGCGCTATTGCGGGACGGCTCGGGATCTGCGCACGTGAGCGCAACTACACCGAGACCGTCCCAACGCTGCCCGGCTAGGCACTCCTTGTGCACCAATTGGTGGCCAGCAGCCCACAGGGGCTACCGACTAACGCCAGCCCCTGGGGCCCCCTAGCCGACGCCGGCCTTATAGGCCGCCTCCTCACCGACGGCTGCTCGACCTGGCGCGTCCTCCTGAAGAGGACACCGGGAGCAGCCATCGGACCGCACCCGGGGGACTCTGGGCGCTGGCCTGAAAAGAGCCGTCCTGAACTAGCCGTGGTGGGAAAAGAAAAACAACTCGAATGTCAATGGACACTTGACATCAAAAGCCACACACCCACCGAGAAAGTTTCCCCCCCACGTTACCAGGGTCCGCTACAAGGAGGCTTCCGGACGTGGACCCCAGATTCTATGGCCTGCCTTACACCAACCCTCCGTGAAACTCTTGTAGCTAACAAAATAAGGTTGCTAAAATGTCTAATATGGTTACATTTTATTGTTTGTGACTGTACCGAGGCGACGTGCCGCGATTGCCAATCAAAATAGTCTCCGAGAATGGAACAGTGTTCATAACGAATATTTAATCGGTACTTGCTTTTGTAAATTGGTGAATTTACTTAAATATGGGTAAGTACCTACAGTTTGCAATATTTGTCTGATTATAGTGTACCTTTTGCGAATTGTAATACAGTATGTGCATGTGTGCATAGAAGCGTCGGTGGCGTAGTGCGTAACCATTTTGAAGTATGTACCTATTTCATGAAATAAAGGCAATTTAATATGAGTGTTTAGATTGAGGCCACATCTATATGCATATAACTTTTGAAGTATTCCACTACAAAATCCAAGATTGGTCGTACAAAACTTTCTCAACTACTACTAAATAACTAGAGCGTCGGTGGCGTAGTGCGTAAGAGCGTCGTCTCCTACCCGGGAGGCACTGGTTCGATCCCCGCCACGTACCAATGTGTTTTCAAATTTTGAATTTATATGTACGTTTAATCGACGCTTTTACGGTGAAGGAAAACATCGTGAGGAAACCTGCACACACCTATAAAGAAATTTTTAGGTTGTGTGTGAAGTCGACCAACCCGCACTTGGCCAGCGTGGTTGACTAAGGCCTAATCGCCCCTAATGTAGGGTAGTCTCGAGCCCCTCGGTGGGGACATCATATGAGCTGTTGATGATGATGATGATGATGTGCATGTAAATTCAATTCTTTCTTCAGTTTTAATGCTGGAAATAAAACGACATTTCACAAACTTTCAAAAGAGCCGAAAATCCATAAACGCGTCTCAACGTCTTAATTAAATAAAAATGTCAACTTAATTATATTTTCCATAGACCCTCAATACGTTTAGTCACGGGTTATACAAAGGTGTCAGCAAAACCAATAGCGGTATTCACAAAAGGGCGATTCTTAAAAGCCATCAAATAGGTAACGAATCGACGTGAAATTGGTTGCGACTTGAGTCCTCGCGTGATTAAATAAAAACATTTGTACCATAGTGGCCGACTGTCACACCGTAGTTTACTTGTTATATTAAACTAGCTCTTGCCCGCAACTTCATCCGCGTAGAATAGTTACTTCGGGCAGCATTTAAATTTTCATATTATTTCTTCTAACTACCTTCTAATAATTACGGATTTTCATACAAACTTCCATCTCTTATTTTACCCTTTTAGGGATTAAATTTTCAAAAATCCTGAAATACGTCATTCTAAATTTTAACTAAGTAGCTTCATACCATTTGTTATCGATTTAGCTTCAAAACTGACGGATTTCCATACAAACTTTTCACCCCCTTTTCACCACCTTAGAGGGTGAATTTCCAAAAATCCTTTCTTAGTGCACCCCTAGACCTCATAAGGAACCTACGTGCCAAATTTGGAATCTCTAGACCCAGCGGTTTGGACTGTACGTTGATATGTCAGTCAGTTATTCAGTCAGTCAGTCAGTCAGTATTCATTTTTATATATATAGATTATAATAAACACACACATACAGACATAAGAACAATAGAATTGAATTTAACCATTGTTAAAAGAAAGTGCATTAAAAGTAATATTTATTTAGCTAGCTGTCCCAGCCACGCGTTGCTGTGGTAATTTCATACTACTGACTTATAACATTGTATCTGCAGTAAAAAAAAATTGACTACTTATCAAGATATAACTATCTTATCTCTCAAGTTGGATCAAACTACACACGGTGTACAAATTTGATTAAAATTGGTTAAGTAGCTTAGGAGTCCATCGCGAACAAACAAGGTGACACGTAAGTTATAATTATATTAAGATTATAATAAAACACACACACACATACAGACATAAGAACAATTAATTTGCATTTAACCAATGTCAAATAAAAGTGCATTAAAAGTAATAATATTAAATTGTAGATTGAATTAAAAATGGAGTATTTCAACGCGTGTTATTACAACATGAACTCTGGTGAAACTCCACACCGTTGTGGACGTCTTATATTATTACACAGATAAAGATTTAAGAAGTCAACTGAGAATGAAATACTAACTGGAACTTTTCAGTTATTCTGTCTAACTATCCTAAAGTAGCCGGGGTGAATACGTCAAAACCTAAAAACCTGGAATAACTACGTCATTTTCTCATATGGGTGGGAAAAGATACCTAACTTCTATGGACTTGTTGCAGACTTCATATATTTCTTTCGCTTCATATACTCTCATTAAAATGCAAGGTCTAGCCAAGTGGCCAATCGATTGCGCCGGTATGAAACTGACGAATTAGTGAGAAAGTTCCATGGCGACCGTCGTGTCAAATTATACTGGGTGTAAAAGACATGAGCAGTCAAACGAAAACCACGTATTCTATACATCAAAATAAGACAAATTTCAAAAAAAATATTGCTGGGAAATGATTTTTATTTTTTGGTGCTAAAAAAAATTGCAAATTGTACCGCGCAATGTAAAGGGCTCAACTCGCACGCAACTCGCAAAACCGCGATAGTTTTGCTTGACGGCGGCCCCGTTCGTTAGTGTCCGTGCGCATCGAGTTAGCTACATTGAACGCTAACGTTTTGAAGCCATTTTTTGTTATGAAATACTAAAAAAAATGATAATGTTTCCTTGGACAATACTTAAGAAATAACGTATAGAATACGTTTTCATAAAAAAATGAAAAAAAAAATTATGACTTTGACCTTCAATAAAATAGTAACTATCAATTTCCCAGGTATAGTCTAAAGGAAGAAAAATGTTATGACGGTGAGCAGAATACATGGTTCTCGTTTGACTGCTCATGTCTTTTACATCCTGTATAGTCTATGTGTTAAATGTATGAGTGAAGTAAAAAATTGAGATTTCGTTCGACAGAAACGTTGTATCGTTCTCACTCGTCTGGGGCTTTGGTCAAGAAATCCAAAAATGCTTCAATTCATCATACACAAACATTAGTCCCTTAATTCCATTATACCATGATGGTGCTTAAAAATGTGTCCAATTTTTAGGTCTATCAAGAAATTCCGTGCGATCATTACAATTAATTAAAATTCCAATATAATATATGGCAGATGGATTATACAAATTTATGTCACCTTCTGTTAGAAAAAGAAAACCGTATTGATAATAATATCATTTGAAATTAAATAATTTAAATTATAAATTATATCATACTTACTCTAAGATCTCCTCAATCTAAAGTTGAGGGACAAGCATTTACATTTTTTAACCAATTTCCCAACAGGAGGAGGTTCTGTATTCGTCGGTATGTATTTTTTTTTTTTTATGTATGTTCACCGATATCTCCGTCATTTCTGGACCGATTTTCAAAATTCTTTTTCTATTCGATAGTGTTTACTCCTGTGGTTTTCCCATTGTCACCAAGTCAGGATCTGATGATGGGAAGCCAGGGAAATCGAGGGCAACCCTCAAATTTTATAGGCATGTACAACGTTTTTCATACTTTTTCTAAAGCTATACTAGCATTTGCGTCTGATAGTCACCATCTCATGTTGATGAGCTGATGATGGAAGGTAAATGTATGTTCACCGATATCTCTGTGATTTGTGGACCGATTTTCAAAATTCTTTTTTTATTCGATAGTGTATACTCCTGAGGTGGTCCCAGTGTCACCAAGTCAGGACCTGATGATGTAAAACGGGGAAAATCGAGGGCAACCCTCGAAAAACAACGGAAAGGGAGGGTTATTCATATTTTTTATAAAGCAATTCTAGTTTAATTGCGTGTGGTAGTCATCTCATGTTGATGAGCTGATGATGGATGGTAAAACTCCTTAATTGTTAGGAGTTGGTTGTTGATTATTTAAATATTAAAGGCACTTAAAGACCGATAGTTGTGTTCTTACAGGTAATTTAGGTGAGCTGATGATGAAACAAAAAACTCCTCAATGGTTAGGAGTTGGATGATAATTCTTTAAATATTATAGTTACCCAAAGAGCGATAGTTGTATTCTTTCAAGTTATTCAGGTGAGCTGATCATAGAAGGAAAAACTCCTTAACGGTTAGGAGTTGGATGATAATTCTTTAAAGATTATAGGCACGTAAAGACCGCTAGTTGTATTTTTTCAAGTTAATCAGGTGAGCCGATGATGGAAGGAATAACTCCTTAAATGTTAGGAGTTGGTTGATGATTATTTAAATATAAAAGGTACCTAAAGAGCGATAGTTGTATTCTTTCAGGCTGTTCAGGTGAGCTGATGATGGAAGGAGAAACTCCATAACGATTAAGAGTTGGATGATAATTCTTTAAATATTAAAGGGTACCTAAAGACCGAAAGTTGTATTCTTTCAGCTTGTTAGGTGAGCTTATTTGGATGTTAAACTTGTACAAAACTGTAACATTTTCTCACTTATAAAACCATCTCTGGCAGTATGGACCATGCAGTGCCTCCAAATAGTGAGAGGTTGCCAGCCTGTCGCCTACATAAAAGGGGCACAAAACCCAAAAATCACTTCTAATGTTAATTGATTTATGGTTAATATTGCATGTGCCTATAAGCGATGGAACCACTTAACACCGAGTGGGCCGCAAGTTTGTTGGCCATCTCGTAATATATATAAAAAACAACAATTATTCCACATAAAACACTAAAAATAGAAAAATAAACAACTTTTAAAAAAAAAGTCCAACCGACTTCAAAAAGTATAAAAATAACATAATTATTATTAAAATGTGTACTAGGTACCTGCTGTACTGTTTGAAGTCGGTGCCAAGCCAACTAGGTATTCTATAGGTCCGCCTGCCACATCACATTCATTGATCACATCATTTCGCGATTGCGACCGACCGAACGCGCCAGCTTAGGTGATGAGGGGCTCGTGGTGCTGAACGATTGGCATGGCTTGGCACCGGGTTCAAAGAGTACAGCAGGTACCTAGCACACATTTTAATAATAATTATGTTATTTTTATACTTTTTGAAGTCGGTTGGACTTTTTTTTTTAAAGTTGTTTTTTACACATTTTTATCATCCATTAAACACTTTATTTCACAAAATGCCTAAAATTTATTAATTAAAAAAAAAGACGTTTGTAGTTTATACTAAAGCAAAGTCATGATCTTTACTTGTAAATAAAAATGCAGTGGTAATTTTGCGTTACATGACTGTGTGACAGTGTGCCTGATAGAAAATTCGTTTAGTCCCATAACAAGGCGTCGCTCGTCATAGGACACAATGGTAAAGGCAGTTCACGCTCAATTGGTCGCAAATTATTGCTAGTTAGCACAGCCCGCTCGCTATGTTCATGTGCGATGTATTAGAAATACGTTGTCATATGTTTAATTTTATTTTATCAGTGGTAGTTAGTTTAACAGTTTTATCTACACTCATGTCATAATATTCGAATTACGATATCAAAGGTGAACATAAAATGACATACTTTTTAATACAGATAATCAAAATTAAAATTAAAAAAAAACAACCTGTAACATAATGACCATTCTTCTTCTTCTTCTTTTATAAATGGCAATGTGTCATCTCCAAATTGGATAACAATTCTGCCAGCACAGTGTCTTGTTTATGGGGAGAGGTGTTTTAATTTATAACACCGGTTCGACTCATTATGATACAGTTATTTTTCTTAAATACTCGGGAAGGCAAAGGGATCTAACCCATACAAAAAAATATTTGTCTTTTCTGTTGTTTTATTTGAATTTATGTATGAGTGTAGATAAAGTAGTGTATGCAACTGCATATAACACGGGTATTAAAACACTCGTTACTATTATGAAACTCGCTGCGCTCGTTTCATAAACTCACACTCGTGTTTTAATGCCCTTCATTATATGACAGTTGCATAAACTACTATTATAATACACTAGCACTTCGTACGCGTGGAGTTTTTTAAAGTCCAAATAGCCTATGTTCATCAGGGATAATCAAATGGGAAAGAAATATTCAAATCAGTCCAGTGGTTTCGGAGCCTATTAAATACAAACAAACAATCAAACCTTTCCTCTTTATAATATCTATCTACCAGATACGACACACATTGCTGTGGGTTCTTACTTTTTATTTTATTTCATTCAATCAATAAATCAATACGTTCCATTAATCCCCTACAAAAAATCGGTCACCGATAATCGGGCGTGGGCGCCCGGCAGCCTTAATCTCGAAAAATGCAACTTGATTTCCCTCCGCCGCACCCTATTCCGTCGTACGGTCACCTCCCGAACAGATGTCATTTTTTTGCAAACACCCTTCTCATATAGAACACAGAGTTTTTGTCCGTTTGTCTGCCATTGATCTGTGTCGATTTCAATTACATCCCTTTGTACTGTTGTGGGTGTTGAATTTGCTTCGGTCAAGTCGAGAGGTTTTTTTGGGTCTATAGACTAGAATCGCCTTTTTGGGCGGACTATAGAACGCGTGTGAAGTTGTTACCTCTGTGGACGTCTTTTGAGATTGCACAATGAATTGACAAAGTGCCTAATTGACTTTATGTTGTAGTTAATGGAATGGGGTTTTAATATATTTTCGAGTTTTATGAATAGTCTTTTAACGTGACACCGCCTAATTTATTAGATATAATAAAACTATTGAAAATATGTTATATGTTATAATTTTTTTTATTCATGATTTCAATTGTAATAGTTGTCATTTTTAGTTAGGTATCATTATTTGACATTATTAGTTTTTTAAACATGAATTAAAATTTTATAATGTTTAGATTTAAAAAAGTTTAGAAACAAAAAAAATGAAGCGTCGGTGGCGTAGTGCGTAAGAGCGTCGTCTCCCACCCGGGAGGCACTGGTTCGATCCCCGCCAATGTGTTTTCAAATTTGAATTCATATGTACGTTTAATCGACGCTTTTACGGTGAAGGAAAACATCGTGAGGAAACCTGCACACACCTATGAAGCTTCTTAGGTTGTGTGTGAAGTCGACCAACCCGCACTTGGCCAGCGTGGTTGTCTAAGGCCTAATCGCCCCTAATGTGGAGTAGGCTCGAGGACATTATATGAGCTGTTGATGAGATTTTAAAAAAATATATATTTTGTACACCTTCCGTGTTAAGGCATGTTGGTACCAGAATGATAAGCTTGTAAATCTTAGCTATGTATAGCATACGCATGTTTCTGACCAATAAAATTATGTTTATCGTTATGAAATCAGGGGGAAAATGCAAGTAGGTCCTTTATGCGCTGATTCTCCTTAGTGACCGTTTCCTTTTTCCGTTGTTTTATAAGTATTTGGGTCATAATTTGCCTGTCCTGCTCCCTTGTTTATTTGAGGTCGGCGTAATATGTTGTTCTCTTCTTTAGATTAAATTACTTAGTTCATTAATGTGATTAATTGAATTATACAGAAAAGCTTTTTACAAGATACGTGATCCAAATGCGTGGGAGTAATAACTGCCCAAAATTTACGCATGTACAACTGAAATTTAAATTATATTGATTTATTTATTATTTCTAATTACAACAGACATAAGTAATCCAATTAAAGTAATTAGTAAAAGAGTAAAATAAACACAATATAACACAAATTATAAAAAAGTAACACTAAAGCAAAATAACACAAAGAAATTACAAACAATTAGTGGACTCACGTTCATATATGGATAATTATTTATTGATCTGTATTGACTTTTTGATATCATTAAGAAATTGCGAGCTGTGTTTTTTTCGAGTTTCTTTCGCCATTTCTTCTCCATCTCAGCAAAAAATTATTTAAGTAAAATTATTATTTCGTCCCGAAATGGTGGTAGGGCTTTTAACGATTTAAAAGTATTTATCAAAGTCCATTTAAATAAAGAGCTTTTTCATTTCATTTTCTTCCATACATCTCGGTCAGCTGTCATCTCAACATAAACTCCTTTTTTCCATATCATCTCTCACACAGTCTTTTCATTTCAAATCTAATCTTTTCAAAACATGCCTAATAAAAATCAGAACCAAATCCAATGGAGTGCACTACTGTAAAGCCAGTGGAATATAGAATTCTCCTAGAATTGTCCAGCCATTTTGCATGTCCAATTCATTGTATCTCTCTTTGGTTTTCTTTCAATACGCATGAATTTTCGCCTTTTAGAACAAACAGACAACGTCGTTTCACAATAATTTTCGTCGTTCGTGGTCGCGGGAAAACAAAAGACGTAAGTGTCTTAAAAATTATAATTTAATCGTTAAAATTACTGTGACTTTATTAGAGTATTTTTTTTAATATGTCTAGTGCTTTTTTTATTTTAGTCAGGATTTTATAAGCATTATTAAATTTTCTTAAACCTCATAACAAGATTTGTTCCAGAGCGAAACAAAAAAACGTGGCCCTTAACTTTTGTAACATCATCTGAAAAAACAGTCCCACGTGTCCATCTATTAGTCCGAGCAGAAGTCACAAACCGTTGCGTTAAAGATTAAATTTATGTTGTTTGTCCACCTTTTGTGCCCCAGCCTTTATTGGCCAGGTGTTACCAACCTATTGTATTTGAATGTCACTAAATTTCAACTTTAATAGTGTAGCGATAAGATCGTAAAATTCTATGTCAATTAGAAAATATTTAGTAATGGTTACTTGCAGAAATTGGCACAGTGAAGTTGATTGAGTCAGTAAGAAATCTGTGAGGCGTCCTGAAATAATTGTGTTGCATACTTATTACACTTTAATGCGTTATAGTTAATAACAAATTTTGCAAATCATTCTTAAGTTACAAAGACAAGAAATAAGTAAGTACCTATAGTACTTTGCCATCACACGATGTTATATTATAAAAGTAACCCGAGCTTCTCCCGAGTTCTTGTTGTAAAAGCACGTGTTGAGAGACTCCGTTTTTAACCTCAATCTAGTCTGTTACTTTAAACGTACATTTTTACTTGATATTCGTGAAATGCGATAAATAACGCGAACGCCATTTATTTAAAGAAGAAGGAGAAGAACCCGTAACCCTACATGTCTTTCTAAAGTGGCGTGAAGAAGCACCTTGCAGGTAAGAGTGGATTGTTTTTCTCGCCTTGCCGACCTGCAAGGTGCTTCTTCACACCGCTTTTGAATGACCCAGGATTGTAAAAAGAGAAGCAAATTCCATTTCTTGATTGTGTAGCATAGAAAAGAGCAGTCAAACTATTTATTTCGCGTTGGAATAGTAGTCACAGTTCTTCGGTGACTCCCTAAAACCAGCACGCGTAGTCCTTAAAAGGAAGGGAGATGGTGGGATTAGGGGGAAAAGCTTCTCAGGCACACAAATTCATCATTGTCATCATGTCAATCGAGAGTGCCCACAGTTGGACTATGCCCAGTGGTTTTGCGCTGCTCGCATCTAGCGCTACCCGCGGCCACCTTAACAAATTGAATATACCTAATAAAAAAAATATTATTTTCATCCCACCACCTCGGAAAGTGTAATTTTGCGCTTCGAAATCTGGCTGGAAAATTCTATTTTATTCGCTTGAGCGGCAAAGTAGATTTGAATTTAGAACATCACATATAATGAGTACTCAATATAATTGTAAATTCAAAACGTCATTAAACCTATTTAATGTAACCTCTATGGTGCCAAATTTATGATTAGAATGAAGATTATTTTGTCATTTCCTCGCTGAGGTGGGATGAAAAGTTACGTATTGCACTCGAGTGGAAAGATTTTTCACCTTGTGCTCGTTTGTTTCCCTCGCTGACGCTCAGGATTCTAATTTAGAATCACTCGCTGCGCTCGTGATTCAACTTTAGAATCCTTCGCTTGCTCGGTCATCCAAATCGAGCACGCGGTTAAAAAGGAACTTTCCACTCTTGTATAATAAATAACTATTATTTTACTCCCTGAGTTATTATACTGCCTCAAACTTTATCAACACCAAAATGCCTTTGTAAGATTAAACTATTATCAGAGAAATTCCTCCGAAACGCAAACAACATGAATAGAATGGAATTATTCGCCAATTAACTTCGTACAAATGTTTTATTGTGCGTTGAAGAAGTGGAATTGTTACTTGACACTTATTGAATTCGACGGTGGCTGGTAAATATTTTAATTTATTGCAACCGAATATTTTATTACTAGGGTGCCAAGACAAATGACCAATCTATTTCGTCTAACGCTTTAAACTACAATACAATTAACACTAACATTTAAACTACAATACAATACAAAATCCAAGAGCCAAATTAACTCGACACTATACCGAAAAATCTTAATTCCAACTATTTTTTTTTTTGAGGTCGTCATATTTGGAACAAACGTTGTGTCTTTGTCTTTGGCACCGACCTCACAAAACATAGTTGGCGTTTAGATTTTCTTTAAGATACAATTTTTATTTCTCCATTTTTAGTTTTGAAGGCGGTTTTTGTTTCATTTAAAAATATTTTCTTTTTTGCTCTTTAGTTGTGTAAGTATATTTATACAGTTTTTAAAACTGTAATTTTTATAGGAATAGGATCATCGAAATCCGTCAGCAACTTTTAAAGATATCGACATATAAAATTAGAACAATTGGAAAAATTCATATTGCGACTGCGTATTTTCTCGATTCAAAAAAACTACTGGATCTAATCATGTAAAATTTTCATGGGACCATTTTGAAAGTATACTCTTTCAACAAAAAGGTCTTTTCAAATCGGTTCAGGCGTCTTCGCGTAATCGGGAAACATACTTAAAAACAGATGAATAGGAAACTCCGAACTTCCTCCTTTTTTGAAGTCGGTTACTTTACTTACAAAATGGCCCATCTTTAAAGCAAACAAAAAACAACTAAATATATCATAAAGAGTTGCTACTCGCCTACAAATTCAGTTCATTACGTAAGATGGCTTCTTTACCGTTGTCATCTACGGCTCATTGAATAGAAGGTAGCTGCCTCACAATAAACTCGGACCCATAACGCCACAGGAGAGCAGCTATCTGAACAATCTAATATATATTCAACATATCAAAAGACATCGTCTAAATTACCGTGACTTCTTTATCTGCGTTATGAATGTGAAAGTGGTTATTATAATAGATTAAGTTCCTTCTTTATCGCATTATTAAGGCTACATCCTGTTTTTGACGCCATCGTGGTGGAGTGGTCAGTAATGCCTTTTTTTATAAAACGGTCTACCAAATGAGCTCATTCTACCTGATGGCAAGCAGAGCAGCCATGTGATGCCGGCAAAGTAGAATAGCATCACCCCATATCCTCGAATGGGTGTCGTAGAAGGCGACTAATGGACCAGCAAAGGGGTATTGATCACCTTATACTCCAATCCGCATTGGGCAAGCGTGGTGGACTACTGCCTAAACCTCCTTCGATGACAAGGAGAGGCCTTATGTCCCAGCAGTGGGTCAAATCATAAAGGCTGTTATGATGATGATGATGATGAAGCAGAGCAGGAGTCCAAATACAAATATAGCTGGTGCGAGGGACAATATTAGGGGTTTAAGTATGAAATTGCCGTTTTGTATGGAGAATTTAACAAAATTATTTTTTCATACAAACATAATTTGCGATTTCTTAAGGAACTACAAATCTAAATTTTGTGTAATTTTGTGGATATATTTAGACAACATTAAGCTATAGGATACTTAGAGAAAAAATTTGAGAATTGATACCTGTAAAAAAATATTCATATTTTTATAACGGAGACGGACACCTCTTAGGACGAGCTGTTTTTGAAGTTGTAATTCTAGTGAAAAAAATATAAATAAGAATATAATTTTATACATAAATATAAGTCCTTGTAATGAAGTTTAAAATAAAAAAAGAATAATGGACATAGCTATTGTATTAAAAAAATTATACACTAATGAATAATGAGGAAAAAATCGTCAATTTCATACTTTAACCCCTATTATAAGGGCCGCAAAAACCCCTTCGGATTGCACCTGCGCATGGCGCTTCTTCGCGCATCTTTTGAATAACCCAGGATTGTTAGAAGGAGGGAACATGTGTGCTGGCAGTGAATTACATTTTTTGATTGTGCGTTAAAGAAATGAGTTGCTTTTCTTAATTTACGTTGAATGGTAGCCACAGTTTGTCGGTGACAATGGAAGCCAACGCCGTAATAAAGGAAGTGAGAACAGCACTAAACTCAAAATTTCTTTCTTCATTACCCGACTGCAAAGAAAAGGTTATGTTTTTCGCGCGCATCTTGTACCTATATTTATTTGTAATGTTCACGGAATAGGTAATATTATTCTTTTTTACCTCATATTTCAAACGGCTGAACGGACTTACATAATTAAGGTATCGTTAGTTTTCTTCTCAGTCCAAGATTTCTTAGGTAAGTGATGTTAATAGAGCGGCTTTGAGGTGCTATTATTAGGAGTGAAACATTTTTTTTTCTTTAGAATTCATCAATACGGTATCAAATGAAAGGGTTTGTCATAAAGATTTTAAAACATTTAAATTTTATAATGGTATATCATGACCGTATTATAGAGAAGAAATTTTGCACCTCTTTCTTAGACCAAACCACAGAAATATCCCCAGAGCTTTCACAGCTTATTTAATATTTCTCTCAAACTCCCAAGACAGAGTAAGATAAATAAATTTCTAGAAAGAAAAAAGAAATAAATTTACCAACAAAAAAACCATAATACCATAAATCACAGGCGCTAGGTTCTTACTTAAAAAGTTGAAAAAAAAACTCCTCTAGATCAGATGGTAAGGTAACCACGCACGATGTACACACGTATCATGTTGCGTGTAATTTAAATAAATTATTATGGGTGTTGTTCGGCTGATGTCTCTATTATTTAGTCTGCGGCCAGAGAATGGGACCCGTGACACAAAATAAACATAGTGAAGAAGTTGATTATTTAATTTTGTTTTTGGCATGATTTTAACTGATTATTGGACCAAATTAAATGTCAAAAAAAAAATTAAACGTAGGAAACTGAAAATAAAAGCCTGTGTACTGTGACCAGAATAGAACTCGCGACCTTCCGCGTTGCAAGAGATTGCTCTTCTGCTGAGCTACACAGCACTGTCAGAGCGTACTCTACACTTTGGTACCATGTTATATCAACTTCTGCGCTTGTGCTGTAATAGTTCACACCATTGGGTATAAACGATCTAATCTGACATTTGACAACATTACATTTTTTCAATAGTATTATTTTATTATATGTATGGAAAATAGACATTAAAAGACTCAAAACGTATTTTTTAATTTTGATTCTAAGTTTTTAAAATTTCAAATTTCAAAACTTACTCGTAAAAACGACGTAAGTGATACTGTAGGATTTTAGTGGGTTAAGGTCATGGGCTATACAAAATAAAAGAACATACTTAATTCATAACTATCAAATCTTTGAGGTTAATATTAGTTATGTTGGCCGTAAATGAAAACAAGATGGATGGAAAAGACATTTTGTATTAGTAAACCTACGCTTTCAATTTTTGGTACATCAAGCTCTTTTTAAAAATATCTCTTAATTTAACAAATAATAAATTCTGAAAAAATATGTTGCGTTCTTGATGACCATATGGCTCCAAATGGTTTTGTAATTATCATAACTTGTTTTTTTTAATGTTGTCAATTCAAGAAAAAAGTATTTATTGGAAGTAGTCTTCTGCGTTGTTCTTATTTTGTGCCCATGGTATGTGGGTGACATTTTGTAAGGGAATCGTGACACAATAATTGTATTTCACGTTAATTTGCCCCCAATAACACTAAATTAAAGATGTTATCTTCTGTCCTGATTTACAGTTAAGTTTTATTTGGTGTAATAATAATTAAAAATGTCACGCTGTTTAAGAAGCGATATTACCGCGATTAAGAGCTAAAGTTGCTGAGTAACTTCATATTTGAAGATTAAAATAGAAATTGACAAACCGCCCTCATAACTAAAAACGGAGAAGAATGTTTTTTAGAGGACGGTACCAACCAAATATTTGGAATATACGTTGTCTCTTGTATTTGGGATCGACCTCAAAAAACATTTAGATTTTTATAAACAAATTTTTTAGTTTTGAAGGCGATTTTTTATTTAAATATAATTTATTTTTTTCTTATTAGTGTTTTAAGTATATGAAGTATTATGTAGAGTTGGAAGTTACAAAAATCGGTTCACAACTCAAAGTCATCATTAATTAAAGTTAAGACAGGATCCTTGCCATTATTTCGCAGAATAGCAAAAAATACCTCAAGATCTAAAGCTATAAAACTATCAGGAAACTATTGGAGAAAAAAAGGACCGATCAAGTTGGTATTTCCACTGAGAGGTAGTTCTTAATTTGTTTTATTTTAATTTTTCATTTGTTAATAAAAATTCTTAATTTGTTTGTAATTTGTGTTAAATTTACTACAAATAATTTAATTCATGCAAACAATAATTGCTAGAAATAAAATACTACTATAATTTTAAAATTTAGGTACATTTTAATACAGGCATAAGGGAAATAAGATAATGTTACCAAAATATGAAAAATTAATCCCAAAATAAACCTACTCTCTCAGATGCCACAGGTCACGGTACACTGGCCACGCACTACCATAGACGGTGCCCACACCCGGTGTCAAATTACCAACATGTACGTGGCGTTATGTAGGCTCTCGTGGGCGTTTGAACATAGTTAAATATGCGTTTAGGAATGTTAAACTTATTCAAAGTAGGATTTAAGGCCTACTTTTGATTTTGCCAAAGCAAATGTTTTGAAAGCGTGGATTTTCCAGATTACAAGAATGTGGAACGTCTGAATTTTTATATATAATATATATAATTACACTCATAGTCACATAAGGGATTGAACAGAGCCTTAAGTAACATTTAATTACATAAACAAAGTCACGTATGGCAAGACGATCTGGCCATCTGACCAAGCAATGCCTCAAAATGTGACAGTTTGCCAAATTGTCACCTGCATAAAAGATGCTTCAGACTTAAAACAAGTTTCTCCCGAGTTCTTGTTATAAAAACACGTGTTGAGAGACTTCATTTTAACTCAATCTACCGTACAATTGTCTGTTACTTAAGTACATTTTCACTTGACATTGGCAAAATGCGTAATTTTTATGTGCGCGATCATCATTGATCTAAAAGAAGAAGACTTAAAACATAAACCGCGTCTTCAAAACTAAATATGAAGAAATAAAAATTCTATGTTTAAGAAAATCTAAATACCAACTACGTATGGTTTTTTGCGGTCGATGCCAAAGACAAGAGACTATGTTTATTCTAAATATTGAGGTTGGCACCAACTTCAAAAAAACATAGTTAACATTAAGATTTTCACATACAATTTTTATATCTCCATTTTTTGTTCGATTTAAAAATAATTTAACAAATTAGAACAATTTTAAAACAGTATAATTTTCTAATATTTTTTTTAAAATAGAATAATCGAAATTGATCAGCAACTTTCGAAGATATTGACGTATAGAGTTGAAAAAGTTGGACAAACTCATATTGCGACTGTCAATTTTTACGATTCTAAAAAAAACTACTGAAACGATTCATGTTAAATTAATGTTCAATGACAATGAAATTACTGATGTTCTCATGAAGAAATAACCAAACCTCTGGTGGGGGATATTTGGAACATGCTAAATTCTCACTTCCATGGAAGCTAACCATTAACATTAGCGATCGCTAGTTCAAAAATAAAAAAGCCTCCAATTTGTGTTGGTATTCTTCATCAGAACGATATATCAGTGCGATCGGTGCGTGGCCAATAATTATAAAATGTTAAATTTTGACGTGCGGGCGTTACGATTGATGCCCGGGTAGGACCCCTGCCGGGAGAGTGAGCCGGCCGGTCGGGGACCAGGGCCGGACTTGGTATCACTCGTATAGTAGGTACACTCAATTTGCGTTATTTATTTTCAGACTCAAACTCTAATCATTATTCAATATATGTATATGTACCCTACGATTTTTTTTTATAGATTTAAGGATGCCTCTCTATATATGATTGCAGTGGCACTCACTTCCAATACTCTGGCTTCTCTCTCTCTCTCTCTCTGCCCAGCCATATTTGATAAGATGCCGTGAGAACCGCTTTAGATCCGCGTTCCAGAACAGAACTTGCCGAATTTTTTTTTTATATATTACGATATGGCAAACAAGCTTGCGGCCCATCTGGTGTTAAGTGGTTACCGTCGCCTTTAGATATTTACAATACTAAGGGTGAATCACTTATCACTTCAAGTGCGTTGCCATCCTGGGGACGAAGATGATATGCCTTCCATGCCCAGTAATTACACTGGCTACCTTTCCCTTCAATCCGAAACACAGCGAACTGCTTCACGGCAGAAATAAGAAAGGCGGTGGCACACCTACCCAGACGACGCTACATATGAGTCTACCAACTAGTAAAAATGATGATGCGAAGGTCATCTGCGACCAACAGCAATTTTTTTCCTCCTCTAGTACCAATTTATTTGGTGCCGATAATGTTACTACACGTACACTGCTTAAGGATTTGGCATAGTTTTGTCACAGAAATAAATCTGTGGTTCTGTGGCGCTCCTTAGGAATGATGTTGACGGTGGTTTACTGCCCCGCGCGTGTGACACCTTGCTGCGATGGTCTGCACGGGGTTCAGTATCTCCATCAGTCGGCTTTAACTACACCCACGGGATGAGAAGGGTTAGTCACATTTGTGACCGGGAACTACACCAGTCGTTATCTATTATTTTTTTTCGGAGAGGTATAATGCATTTACGCATCATCCCTGCTTTTCGGGCTTCCTACCAAGCTACACTACCGGGAATCTTACCAAGGTACGGTACCAAGTAACTATGACCAATAGCAATAGTCAGTCAAACTATTAATGAATAAGCCCTAGATCCGTCCCAGTACGATATCAGAAACAAAATTCCCAAACAAGAGCCATCCCTAAACACACTGCCGCTAATTATTTCGAAAATAATGGCGTCCTTATTTATGGCCCTGGCATCTTAAATATGGTCTTTTAATGGCCTGTCAATAACCACAAATGGACCCTTTGTGCCTCAAACGCTTGTCGCAAATTCACCATAAAATTGTTTGGTTAGATGCTATTGTTTAGTACAAAATGTTTAAACACAATGAGTGTCTACTAAGTATTCGTATAGAAATGGTACTTACACGAGACAACGTTAACTATAATGTAAATAACTACTCGAGTTTTTACTGTTTAACAACAACTGCTGCCCATGAAGTAACAGCGTTGGCTCTCTGACACGACGTCGATGTATGTATGTGTACTTATGGCAGCCATTTGCAGAGCTAATAAATTCTGAAACATGTCCTTTAAAATACCAAGGATCTTTAGTGCCATTTGGATATATACAGTCTTCAGCAGAACCGTAAGTTTGTCACTTGTCCACTCAATTTTTATACAATGTTGTGTGAAGCAACCAACCTCAAATTTATTTACTAGAGTTCCAGTAGTGAAAAATGTCAATTGTCATCTGAGGAAGAGAATCGATGGAGTCATTCTCTTGTAACTCCACAAACCTAAAGAACTATTTGAGCAGAGTTTGAAACATTCGGAAACGCCAAACCTTATCTTCCGAACTTGGACATTGGCTAAATCATAGTGGAAGCCATCAAAGAAAATCATTCGATGGACTCATGAAGTGGAAGTTGGTCAACAACATGTTTTTAATATCGACGAATTTGGAGAAACCATCATCAATGCTACGAGCAAGATGCCGAGAAGGAACTCCCAATCACTGAGGCACCGGCTAGTCGGAACACAATTCTACCATTCCTTTCTCTTATCCTGCTCCCTAATTATTTGGAGTAGGTTCAGTATGTCTTGCTATCGAATACTGCTACAAGTTTTGGCATTTGATGGGACGTCAAGCCGCATGACCTGACATCAAGCCTCCTCGGGAATAGGGTATTACCCCTTTTTTTGAAAACTGTTTCAAATCAATCAATAATAATAATAATAAATAAATTCATTTATTTCGACCAACAATGAGTCATTTGTGTTAGTAATACAAAAATAAATCTTAATCCTATTGTTAGTAGAACATAATTATTATAATTAGCATGAAATTTAAAAATAAAAACGAAATATTGAATCAGAATTTAAATGAAAATAAAAATATTAGTAGACTGAAATTTAAATTAAAAATGCAAAAAATTAATATCCAAAAATAAAATAAAATTAATAGGAATTGAATCTAAAATTAAATTTATATATATTTATTTGTTCCTCAGCATGTGAACCATTGCGCAATGGTTCACATACTGAAGATCAAACCTACTCCCAAACATGCTCAGGATGCTCTGAGAGCTAGCCCGAACCTCGGATGTGCACCTCTTCCTCATTGTAGTATAAAAACAATCAAGTAATATCTTTATTGCGATACACAGGTTACATAGTTGTTACATTGGTAATTTAGTGTCCATGCTGTGATCTGCTATTAAAGCATGCAATGCATTAACATAATTATGTTAAATTCATTATTTATTATAAACATTTCATTCTAATTAAAATAATAATTCCAAATAAAATTTTCAAATATAATTACAATAATATTATTATACTCTTTATTGCAATTGATAAATTATTACAGCATTGGTTATAGTACACAGTTTGCAATTATTATTAAGTATAGTTCGTATAGTCTACAACTACATCATCATCATTTGCCTGCACTCCTCCCAATTTTATTTGGGTCGGCGAAATATGTGAATGAATGATTTTCTTTGATGTCTTCTACTATGATTTAGCCATTGTCCAAATTCGGAAGAAGGCGTAATATGTTTTATCTTCCATACGTCCCTGTCAGCCGTCATCTCAGCATTAACTCCTTTCTTTTTCATATCATCTCTCACGCAATCTATTCATCTTTTCTTCGGTCTTCCTCGCCCTCTATACCCGTCCACATGCATGTTCATCGCGTTCCTTATCACATGATTATCATCCCTTCACATTACATTCCCATATCATGCTAATCTTTTACTTCTCAATTTTCCCTCATCAAACATCACGACTTATAAACACAAGTAATGATTAAGCAGAAATTGACTCTGGGAACACACGATTTTACGGCCGATAACTTGACCATTAAGCCCCCTCTGCATAGTTAGTGCGATTCAATTATTATTACAGTACAACTCTCCCGGTCACTCCACAAACAATTAAAGTTTCCATCAAACGTCCCAATAAATTAACTCCCCTTGCAGTTAATTGAACACCAATTTATTTGACGGACGATTAATTGAATAGAAACCGGGACGGTTCTCACACAGATTTATTGATCACCGTTCGATTTCTGTAATGTTACTATTTATTTTGGATACGTAAGTACATTTTTAACAAGCATAGCTAACAATACAATACATTATTATTAGGTCACTGACATGGTGACTTAGTTCTCCTGAAGATCTGATCATTTCTGATATGACCGCACAGAGAAACTCTATATAACTATTATATATCAATATTCAAAAAATCGTTATGAAGGCACAACGAGTTTTTACGTCTTACGTACTCAAGTTTTACATTTTATCGACATTAATTTGAAATGGGCCGTAAAACTATTGCATTCTTACATAAGTGTCATCATAAGTTGTCAACTCCGATTAGTAAGAGTCATCTTATTTAATAGAATCTACGAATTTCCGTGAAATCGATATGGCCACTCAAAATTTTACGGCTGTCTTCATATCAAGGGCACAGTAATTCACAAAACTATCCCAATAGTTATGTGCGTATTTTTTGTCGGTATCAACGACAAAAATATTAATTTAACATTAGCTTGTCCATGAAAAGGGATTGACACGTCGACTATATCATTTTCCACTTCATCTAAATCTATTCTTTTATCGACCAAGTTATTTTACATGTCGCGTTTTGTAAAGTAGCTCTTATTGCTTCGTGCTTCGAATTAGAATCGTTCGCTTTAGTTTTTGCGAACGTCACGCGATTACAGTTGGGATGACAGAAAAAAGGTAGACAGGGATAGATGTATCGGGATGAAAGGGAGTCGTGATTTTTTTTCTCAATTTTTTTACAAACCAACTGCCAGCTTCCAAGAAGGTGTAAAGTTGTCGTTATTTGTTATTTATTTTATTGTATTCTTAATAAGCATGCTTAGGGGACCGTGGCGTTCGTAAACTATTATTAAACGGTTATTTGGAACTAAATAGAATATAATAGCCGTGTATAATCGTTGAATGGGACCGTGGCAATCAGTTGCCATTGTTGCTGAGTTTAGGAATTGACTTTTGACGTCTCAATTGTATCGACATCGACAAACTTACACTTCGCGACGCACATCACTAGCACGTTCAGCGTAAAGTCGATATTGCGGTACCTAAGTTATTCGAATTGTGAATGCGTTTGTGAGATTATTGAATTTGATGTGTAAATAATTCACATATTGGCGCCTTCGTCGAATCGTCAGATAATTTGTTACCAATAAACTTCCTTTACGAGTGTTTGGGATGTATTGTGGATAGTCTTTTACGTTGACAATGACATAGGTTTCAATAAGGTTCGAGTGTCAATTTACGGTTGCGTAGTTTTATTGTCCACGATCCTACAATTGCGAGGCATTGAGATGTTGGCGAAGATATAGCGAGCTTAATTTATGATCTGTGAGTGCCGCTGAAACCATTTCTTACTTAGAGATTTATCTGTGATTTATTTAAAATTAAATTCTGATGTTAAAGGATTATTCTTGTCCTTCAACAAAAATAAAACTTACAATATTATAAAACAAAATAATATACCTATCTGTGAGTTAAAGGAGATCATAAGCTTCTGTGAAGTTTTTATAATAATCCCCATTTTTCTCGTGTTTTGTCACGAAACTAATGGTAAAAATTAGATAACGAAATAAGTATGTAATTGCAATGACAAAAATATAAAAAATTAAAAAAATATATAACTAAAACATTCTACAATTTAAAAAGTGTTTTTTTTTATATAAATGTTCTGCTGTACGTCTAATAATACTAAGATGTTTGTAATAATCATACACACAATCACAACAGCCTTTACAATTCGACCCACTGCTGGGACACAAGGCCTCTCCTTGTCATCGAAGGAGGTTTAGACAGTAGTCCACCACGCTTGCCCAATGCGGATTGGTGGACGGAGTATAAGGTGATCAATACCCCTTTGCTGGTCCATTAGTCGCCTTCTACGACACACATTAGAGGTTATGTTGTGATGCTATTCTACTCTGCCGGCATTACATGGCGCAATTGTCATAAATTAAGTAATAGTTCACTGTTAAAAATATTGCTGCATTTCTTGAAAAAAACTGTTCAAAAGTTTGTTATTAAGGGCTTATCAAAAATTATAAGAAATTCGAAAAAGATTTTGTTGAAATTTTCGCAGATTGTTTCGAAAAATTGCAAAAAAAAAACGAATGATGAATACAATTTTTATTACCAATTTTGAAAACAATAATACACATTATAATTGTATCTTGCTAGAAGATACAGCTACAAGATCAGATACAAATTCACTGTCGCTTTCTGAAGAATCAGTATTACAAAGCTCAAATTCAAATCATTTAGATTGCATTAAATGTAAATTTGATAGAAGATATGCAAGTTTATCAGCTCTTTCTGGAAGAAGTCGATTCCTGTCTCTTGTATGCATTCGATCAAATATAGACCAGTTTCTTTCAGACGCTGCAGACGATGGCGGAACACTCAATAATCTTGTAGTAACACTAATGAGTAGTATAAACTGACAAAATCCTTACCGTCTCGGGGGTGCAAATCATTTACTGGTTGCCAAATTATGTCATTGGACCAAAAACCACTTCTGGCTTGATATTCAGCAAAAACTGCCATTATTTCAGGGGTGCTGTTATGCAAAATGTCAGCAAGCTTAACTATATACTGAGATACTTGTAAGAACTTGTTGTCAGTTGTGCACTCGTCATATGGATAGGTACTTTATACCGAGTTATAAAATCTGAGATCAAGCAAATACGCGGTCAAATGAATAGGTTGGATAGAAAATAATCTGCGTTGTCCAATGAAGTTTAAAATTACGTCTTTATTGTTAGAAATTCCAGTACAGTTATCCGGAAAAACGATATCAAATTATCAAAAAAATGTTTTTTAATCTTAACAAATGCTGCCGATTCTTCACAAATCAGTCCTATACCAGATTCTAAGTTGTGTATTGCTTCTGATATAGAAGATAACATATTTTCCATAATTTCGTTGTGTTACAATATATTATAATTTTACAACAACGAAATTGTGTTCAATTTAATAATTTTAATTATTAAACAAAGACTTCGTTCATTGCTCTGCAATGAAATGTATTAAAAATTTCATAAATTTAAACAGCATAGAAATTATTAATCAATACAGACGGCAGACAAATTTATGTTTGAAACCCTGAATACAAAGAAACCCTTAACACACATTTATCGTCGTAAGTCATTAACGGCAATTATTTTTAAAGCTAGTTAAATCTAATTTAGAAATATGGGTGGTTATAGTTAAACTAACTTCGCCACTTACTTAATTGTAGCGGTTAAGTGGATAACTTTAACTTGGGGGCTGGTTAGCGATGTCAAATTAAACTAAACTTTATTCTTCGACAGATAAGAAACACTTTCGCATAACCTTATTTGAATATGTGGTAAATGACAGATGCGTTTTCGATATTTTTTTGTCAAAGAAAAAAGTTTTCAAGTGTTTTTTTTCTTGGAACGCCAGTCGTTTGTAAATCGATTCCAAATAATATTTAAATAGCCAATTAAAATGGCGATTGGCTTGCCAACGCCCTAATAAGTAGGCAGTGGGTACGCCATTTTTATTTTGAAAAAGTTATGTGTCATTATTAGTACAATGAAAAACTATGTAATGACGTTGTAATTAAGTATTACTTACTTGAAAAATGCACTGAAAAAAATCGACTTGCCTCAGGCGGGATTACTTACTTACTACGAAATAGACGTATTAAATATTACCACTACGTAAGGGATATTTATGAGTATTTCCAACGTCCTGTTTAACTACATGTGAGAGCTTTGTAATTAAGTTTCTATAACCGTAATGTTTTTTTTTATGGTGACACACTTTGATATGGTAGCCAGACGGGCTTCAAACAAGCCCTGGCACCAAGCAAAGCGAGTAAAACTTTGTACCTACTCCCCTGGGAGTCAAACCTTGTACCTCATTCCGGTGGCCAAGCCATTAGGCTACGGAGGCGTACTACGAAAACTTGGCCCTTAGGAAGTAACCATGAACCAACAACAAAATCCACCAAAAAATCCAAACTCTTCACACACCTCTGGGGATTGGAACCAGTAAATTACGAAGGCGGTATTATTATTATTATTCTTATGCAAGAAGCTGAGGCCGTATCTTAGAGCACTTCGACCCTATGGATCTTTTGTGCTTCCCCTTTCCTTATCACCCATCATCGCCAACATCGAAAACATTGTGTATGAGTTTCACGATGTTGGCGGGAATAAGGTCTATAAAGTCCTCTGGTTTAGGGTAACCTAAACCCAGGACCTTTACTCGCCTATTGGTTAGAGCATCGCAGTCACATAGTATGAGCTCCATGCTTTCTTCCTCCTCACCACACATTCTACAGATGGGGTCATCAGCTTTGCCTATTGTACACAGGTGTCTTTTAGTGGCAAAATGGCCAGTGAAATCACCGAAGAGGCAGCGGATTTGGGTCCTGCTGATTGTTCCCACTCTTTTAAGGTAGCCTATGTGTGAGGATCCTAACAATTTCTTTGAGTGTGTCAGTCGAGGAGTGGACAACCATCCCATGAGGTGCCTCTTTTGACAATACTCCTTTGGTTTTTATGGTACTTCTAGATAATCCTACAAAAGGCTCGGGCCCATTGAGTCTTTGAGCCGATCCTTTCCTTGCTAGTTTGTCAGCATTTTCATTACCTTTAGTCCCTACATGTCCCGGTACCCACACTAGTCTGATTAGGTTATGTTTGCCTAGATTATTTAGTGTATGTTACAAACTACTCTTAATAGTAATAATTATGTCATGATGCAATAGGAATTTCAATAAAGGCAAAACAAAAAAGTCCCTTAAACAAATCCGGCGTGCGATCAGTCTAAACGAAACCACTTATAGACAATTGCATATTCCAAACGCAGCGTTATAATAAACAAGTGTGCATTATATTCAACATTGCTGGAACAACCCGTGTGGTCAAGCAGGGAGTTGCCATGCAGCCCGCTCGTGCAAGCGCGCTTAAACATAACTAATTCGAGTTGTGTGCAATGAATCTTTGATAAGTGCATTCGATGCAACGGAATGGTATTAGGCGGGAGTTTTGACAGATGACATTTTACTTTTTAAACGTAGGCTGGTGAGGTAGAGCCGCATTGCAATGCAAATGCGTGGGAGTAAAAATTTCCCAAAATTTACGCATGTAAAACTGTAACAGATGAATTTTTCAAGTGGGCCTTTAGGGCCAAATTATAAACTATAAGGAATATTGAAAAATGCTCAAAGGAGTCGCGAGCCCGATTTTGATGAAAACAAAAACTGCATTATTGAATATTTATTGACATTTAATGATGTTTTGAAATCACTACGAAATTGTAAGCTGTAGAGTTTCTTCTCCGTCTCTACCTAATTTCGTCGCGAAATTGTGATAGGGTTTTTGTCGATTTAAAACTACATAGCAAAGTCCATTTAAATAATACATTTTTGATAGATATTGAAATTTTATCCAACCTCAGTGCCGGCACTAACGCACATATAATTCCGTAGTTTTGCCTTTTTTCGGAGAGTCTGCTGAGTAGGAACTATACCAAGGTTAGTACTCTGGTGTGGCAAGTCTTCACCGACTCTGTGATAAGGAAGACCCACCATCATCATATCCAATGGTGGTGGTGGTGGAACAGTGATAAATTGCTTCTTTCTTATTTTTCGTACGGGCAGTTTCAGCAACGTGTACACCTATTTTGGGTAGGAGGGTGTGGGCTGGATTACTCCAGCCATCCCAGCTCCGACAGGAAGTCGCCGAAGCAACTCCTTTTTTTTGACGGAGAGGTCAAATGCATTAACGCATCGTCCCTGCGGGGCGGTGCCAACCGCAGTGGATATGTAGGACTCGAGGTAAAGGGGTTCCCTCCATACCCACTAAACAATTAGTGGCCAGCAGCTACTTCTCCACCGACAGCTGCTCGACCTGGCGCGTCCTCCTGACGAGGACACTCCTCCACCGACAGCTGCTCGACCTGGCGCGTCCTCCTGACGAGGACACGAGGAGCAGCCATCGGAAAGCACCTTCGGGGGACTTCGGGCGCGGTCGTGGCTCTGAAAAGGGGCCATCCGGAACTCGCCGTGGTGGGAAGACAAAAACAACTCGACGATGGCATGTGACTTCGAATGCCAAAGGGACATACTTGACATCAAAAGCCACACACCCACCGAGAAAGTTTCCCCACCACGTTATCAGGGTCCGCCACGTGGAGACTTCCAGACGTGGACCCCCGCCGAATCAACTCCTGGCCCTGGCGACCAGAGTCTCAAGCCATTCCTCTGTCTCCGACTGAACGTGAGCAGCTGTTTCTACTTTTAATCGTACGCTCGACCGACGTCAGCGACCGACAACCAACGTCAGAGTAGGAGTAGTTACCTCACTTCTCGACCACCCTGCCTCATGACGTTCAATATTATTGTTGCTTTTACTCCCATGTCCTGTCCCTATCTAGTAATTTGTCTACGGCTATAAGTATTCACAGTGCGCGTCCGTGTAATAATTTAATGGGCACTGATGCGCTTGCGCCGGTTTCCTGCGCGCAGGGTGGCGCGTGCGCGTTGAATGCGTGATTTCTATGCACCTAATTAGGTATTAATATTAGATGGATGCCTATGAAATGACAAGTTTGGTGGTGACTAACTACTTAAGCGTGTGCTTCTATTCTTAAACAACAGGAATGTGGGGGCAGAGTTAGTGATCACGGTATGCTTAGTTATTCTGTGGTGTCGAAGTCAGGCAAACCCTGTACTTTTGTGCCAACTTTTTTTACATTTAGCGATTTCATCATGGGATCAGTCAAACTATTATAAGCAAATTAGTAAGTATAGCGAGGGACTGCGAGATGTACCTAATTACACTCTAGTTTATATGCGGTAATGCGATAGTGATTTATTTCCTACTTCTATAAACTTATATACTAAATACATCGTGTGTTATCTACTACATGATGTTGGACTGAACACATCTAATCTGTTTTAGATAACTACGATAAGTCTATGTCTAGTACATATATAATTTGAATGAAGTTATAAAAAAATATGTTTTCTAAATTTCGTGTAGGTACTATGTCTAACTTATTTTCTTTGGGGATATCGGTATCCTGATAAGGAAAATGGTACAAAAGTGGATTTGAAACCGTATTTTGACCAATGTTTATTTTCATTGAGGACAAGATTTATTTCTTACGCTTTAGTTAGATTGTTAATATCATAAACGTGTGGTATACTTTCCAAACATTGCCATTAAGAATACTGTGAGTATAAACGTGATAAAAATAATGTTGTTTATTCAAGGATTTATGAGTTAATAAGTGGAACGCCAGTAATGGAGCGAAGTGCACGCGGTGCACGTACAAAAACTCATGAAGAATTGGAAATGATTCTGCTCAGAGAATTTCCAATTAGATTCCAGTAAGTACCAGAGACTCGTCTTATCTTATATCACTCAAGTGGAAAAGAAAAAATGAAGAAGAAAACAGTTTATTGCCTATTTAAAATAGCATAGGTACAACATTTTCCAGTACTAGGTTCTGTTTTTACGAGAGATGTACCTAAAGTGCGACAGTGATGTTGAGAATCGAGTGAAAGCTGGGAACATGGTGAATGGAGCTTTTTCAGAAGGTGTCTGAGAAGGCACGACTGACTATGCATGACGGTGTGCTGGTCCCAACCAACACTGACGTATGGAAGTGAGAGTTAGGTATGGGAAAAAGGCATGAAAGCAGAATAAATGCCGTTAAAATGAGAGCCTTGAGGTGTATGGCCGGTGTATAAAAAAATATACACATTGTAATTATTATACTGAATTAAAAACTGTTATTTTTTATTGAATTAAGTACTTAGTCATAATTTAGGTACTACACATAAAATATCTACTTGTTGTAAATTTTACATTTGTTAATGTTTTTAATTTGATTAAGATATCACTTTAGCATAACTAAGATACAGGTTTTAAACCTAGTCTAGGTACCACCATTTTGGAATTTATTTTAATTTAAGGACTTCACCTGTCAATATTTGAAGCAATGTTATGTATGTATTAGTTATAACCAAAACCTTTAATCATATAAAGACAACGGAAGAGATTCGGCTCATACAGTCGCGGGTGTGGTTCTCTCTGACAGCGCTGATTGTGAATCTCTCCCCGCACTCTGAGGTGAAGGTCGAGAGCTCTGACACGAGTGCACTGGTCGACATTTGTGAAAGCACGTGAATTAACGTGTACGTGTCTTTTCAGGTCTCTTCAAAGTTATATGTACAGCTAACTCTGATGATACAAACAAATTATACAAAAAAAAAAATTAATGCATAAGTATTGAATCTATTAAAACCCTACTGGATCTCACCAATTGAACTAAGAAATCTTAGTTCAAAAAATATTTTTTTAATTTGTTTCGGACCGCAATCCACAGTGTTGGTAACAGAATAACTTTTTTCTGATGATAGCAGAAAAGATATCAACCTCAGCTGTGGCTAACATTCCTGAAGCACTGCGTAGCGTGGCAGCCCCAACAGCGCCCTGAAGGCGTTATTAAAGTAATGAGATATGTTTACAAATACCGTTGATAAGTTAAACATTATTTAACAAAATCAATGTTTCAAAAAGCAAATGTCTAACTTAACTGATCTAATATCGTCGTGGTTAAACAGTCGTGTGTACCTCAGTTGGAAGACCAGTCGCGCGTCTACCGAAAGGTCGGTGATTTTAGTTTCAATATTTTTCGTTTTCAAATAAATAAATTAATAAATAAATAGATCCTCATAGATTACATAGATGGCGCTATACAAAAGTGCGACAATTAGTATGGGAACCTGAATCGCGCAAACGAAGTTATAGTCGTAAATTTATATATTTATATATAAAACACATTTTTTCTCTGATATAACTAAGGGTTTGTCATATCCATCCCCACAGTCTGGTTGGTTGATCCACAACCGCGCGTATTACATGCAATTTTCTGCCACGAACCACAAGACCATGGAACCAACTGTGGCCAAGAGTGTCCCCGAACTGATACGGTCTAGAAATCTTTAAAAAAAGAGCGTATTCCTTCCTTAAAGGCCGGCAACGCATTTGCGATTCCTCTGGTGTTGCAAATGTCAACGGGCAGTGGTGATCACTTACTACCAGGTAAAACGTCTGCTCGTTTGTCCAATTTCCCATAAAAAAGTACTTAAATGAATCTACTTTCGTCTGGTCGTCGTCAGTTGTCACTCTTTTTTATGTCAGTAAGTCCAAGTCCCTTGTCTAGTCACCGGCCATAGACTTTGCAGAGACTGGAAGCCGCAACACACCTATTGTATATGTAAGTACACCTATGGAATGCAATAAACTATTTAGTAAAATAATATTTGTTTCTTTAAACAAACTGTAAACTTAATAACGTCTCGTTATATTCAAATTACAAACACGTTCAAGACCAGTGAAATATTCAACTTTCACCTAAATCTGCGCGAACGCAGTTTTCAATTCGGCGCGAAACATGGCGACGTGTAGCCGTCTCGCTCGTGCGTAGGGCTTCGTCTCTGTCCCCCATCATTATGTTATTAGCCCTCTTGCTACAAGAAGAGCTGTGATTAGCAGGTGATTAAGCTTCATTCAACATAATCATGTAATTATTTATTTATGTTATAGAGGCGAGTGTGTTTTGTACGTAGTAAAAGCCAGGGAGGCAGATAAATATATTTAACTTTATGTCTGGTTGAGGTAAAGATTATGTTGCCCCCATATTTTGTACTATAACTCTCTGTCATACAGAAAAAGATAATGAAACAGTCATTGTCACCTCCTTGGTGCTTGGCACCCGAGGCGGACTGCCGCACAATCATGAAATGGAATTCACTGCCAGCACACGTGTTCCCTTCCTACATTCTTGGTCTTTCAAAAGTGGCGTGTAGCACCCTTGCAGTTTAGCAAGGCGAGGGTGGTTTATCACTACCACGCTAGCCACCTCTCTCACCAGCTATCTTCGTATTTGAACTCCACTTCTGCTTAACATCAGGTGGAATGGGGTTATTGGCATAACAGTTCTTCTTTTTCTTTCTTTAAAATAATGGCGTTCGCAAAACATAAAGATTACACATTTTGCCAATGTCGAGTGAAAATCTACTTCATAACAAACAATTGTACGGTAGATTGAATTAAAAATGGAGTCTCCCAACACGTGTTTTTATAATTAGAACTCGGGAGAAACTCCCAATATGTAGTAATAACTACACACAACTGAACAATAGTTCATGCTGTTACATGACACTGTGTCATTGTCTTCTTCTCACTTTTCAGTATGAGGTCGCGCGGTATCAGCAAACGGCGGATTCCGCCCAGCGAGACAAGCGATCGGTGCGGGGGCACTCGATCGCTAGCAACACGTTATGAGGAAGACGAAGGGTTGAAAATAAAAAATGAAAATGAAAAAGCTCTTTATGCAAGTAGAATTTGCTAAGTACTTTTAAATCGTCAATACCCTACCAATTATTAATATGCTGAGATGGAGAAGAAATGGCGAAAGATACTCGACAGCTTACAAATTGGTAATAATTTCAAATCATCATTACATGCCAATAGATAATAGCAATATACCTAATTAAAATTACAGTTTTACATGCGTAAATTTTGGGCAGTTATTACTCCCACGCATTTAAATCATTTGTATAATGATTTATCTTGTAAAAGTTTTTCTATATAATTCAATTAATCACATTAATGAACTAATTAATATAACTTTTGATACCCACCACCATTTTGTGTTAATGTAAGATAGATGCCGTTCAATTTAGGTGCTATACATTTATGATCTTCTGGTTAGCAAATATATAAGAATACAATGTGTGGCATAAATGAAGGGAGAAAGAAAAATAGGGTGACCACGACAGGGTTTAAGTAGGTAGGGTCCGTTTCTCGGACAGATCCGCAGTTACCTTGGTGTTGAAAATATATGTTTTTATTTTTAGCGAGCTTTTTACGCCTTTTTCGAAGATCCCAGGGTTAGCATACGGTAACCGCATACCTTCAGGCCGTTCGGATTTATCAGCCTTGTAATATAAAAATATACTACTCTTCTACTTCTTCTACCTAGTTTCGATCTCGGGGCGTCTGTATTTAAGTGACAGGGTTAATCTGTTATCTGAGCATATACTGTATACGAGTGAACGCCACGCAATAACGATATCTGCTCACGATCGCTAATGAAATGAGCAACAACGTTCCCGGGCACGACGTGATACACACGGACAGGGAAAATGGCGAATGAAAGGGGTGTATGTAGATATACATAATTGTGTATACACACATATATACACTCGGCCGTGTGATGCCGGCAGAGTAGAATAGCATCACCCCACAGATATATCTATCTAAGGAGATCGGTCGAATCGCCAAGTTCATAGGAAGACCAAGTGTCGCGATCAGCGGCCGTACTACATAACATGGTTCTAGTTAAGCATACTGTAATATAAACTATTCATGCGCGTCTTAAGGACTGCGAAGCGATGAAAGTTAAGTGCAGCCGCAAAGGAATCGCTGAGTTACGTATTCACTTGACTTTATCGGAAGGCGAAGTGGCGGAAATATATGCCCATAGGGCATACACTTGTCGCAAGTTAAACAGCGGCTTGGCCTATCTCCTTGTATTATTAAATCTGTGATCACCCCTTATCTTCTAATGGGTGTCGTAGAAGGCGTCTAATTAGCAAAGGGGTATTGATCACCTTACACTCCGTCCACCAATCCGCGTCGGGTAAAGCGTGGTGGACTACTGCCTAAGCCTCCTTCAATGACAAGGAAGGAAAGAAAATAAAACACATTTATTGGCCACGATAGAACAACTGAAAAATAACATAACAAAGTACATAATTAAATAAATAAATACTTACCTACATATTGTTGGTACCTTTTAGCCAAACTGCCTCAGCATGTGCTCCTACCACATAGTGCCGTAAGAACGCTCTTTTGCTGAAGCTTTTTTAAATAGTACCTATTAGTGTTATCAAAACTTGAAAATGTAGGATGTACGGGAAAATACAAAATTAATTTTAATGTTACATAATATTTATAATTAAAAATCAATGTTTGTATATTATGTTTGTCTTCTATGCGTTCTGAAACCATCAATAATGAGATTGCGATGAAACTTTAATGATGAAAAGCGACCTTCGTTTCAAAATTAAATATTTAAAAAAAATGTATTTGAATTTGTAAACACATTCTGTTCTGTGCGGTAAATACTTATTGTCCATCCCTCAGAGCCGTGTGTCCGCTAGTTATCCACGCAGCAGATACACTTTTCACCGGAAACCAGTCGCATTACCTTCCATTATCGTTCTAAAGAGCAAATAACTTTAATTTTACTTGTCTTTATGACTTTTTGTGTGCTAATATCGAGCCTCTAATAAGGCTACTATAACGAGGCTTGTAGCGGATCTTATTTACTTTGTGTAAAATATCGTTAATACTAGAAAAAATGCACTGGAAAAAATCGACTTGCCTCAGGCGGAAATCGAAAATTATTCCATAATGTAAGGTAGTTTCATCTTAACTGGGTGTCAAATATTTGCACAAATATTTCGTTCGGGTCTTAGAAGTGCAAATTTTAAAGATTTTATGAAACAATGTTTACCATAAAAACATAAGCACCAAGCACTGACAAAAATTTCGACAGCGAAAGCAGTGTCTCGGTGGCGTAATGGTCAACGCAGCCGCCCGTATTGCGGAAGATGCAGGTTCGATTCCCGCCTAAGGCAAGTCTTTTTTTTCAGTGCATTTTTTCTAGTATTAAAAATATTTACGCGTTTGTAAACTCAAAAATATAATTATTCCATAAAATATCCTTTTTACTACTTATATCGGCCATTTTACTTTTCAATGACAGATGGTACGGTGTAGCATCAGTAATTTTAATCACTAACGCGAGGTAGGGTACACATTATAGAATTTGGAGCAGTTCGAACTGGAGTAATACCTCCATCTTACAGAAGATCACAGGCAAATAACACTACATTTTTGTTGTGGCGTGTTTCTGTTGGGGAGTAAGGTCGCCAGAGCTCCATGGGGTAGGAAAGGGGGCCGTATGCTTCTGCCAGCCATTTAACGTAAAAGAAAAAAGGGCTTACGCTTAGGTTTTTACGCTGTGACTCTACAGTAAAAAAAATGAAAAGGCTGTTTATTTAAATGGACTTTGCTAAATACTTTTAAATCGTCAAAAACCCTACTACCATTTCAGGAAGAAATTATTTATTTTACTTAAATAATAGTTACCATGCTGAGATGGAGACGAAAAAATGGCGATTGAAACAAAAAAGAAGTAAATTAACCCAATAAAGCAACTTAATTGAGTTATTAAAACTGAAGCAGAATACAATGTTGCCGGATTCACTGTGGCCTGTTGTTAGAACCTCTTTGGTTGCGTAAACAGTTCATTTAAAATAATAAAAAAAACATGTAAATTGTTAAAATAATTAAGATTGTATTTTGTTTAAATTGGTAAAATTGCGAAGAATTTACAATACAATCATATCATTTATTGCAAACTTTAAATGAAAACTTAAAAAAGAGGAAAATTTACATCATCATAACAGCCTTAATAATTCGACCCACTGCTGGGACACAAGGTTTCTCCTTGTTCCTTATCATTTGTTTGCATTAAAGTGAAAACAAATTTGACTTGTTATGTTACTATTCTATTTTTTATAATAATAATACATATTTTGTATTAATTATATAACCATAAATTATATACCGCGCGTCAAAACTGAAACGTTGTTATATTGTAAAAGAAATTGGCCACTGCAAGACAAGCCCATGCTTAGTGCACTGGCCGTATGATTATTGTACAATAGATTTAAGTTTCTGGAAAATAAATGATGATGATGATTTGTCATCGAAGGAGGTTTAGGCAGCAGTCCACCACGCTTGCCCAATGCGGATTGATAGACGGAGTATAAGGTGATCAATGCCCCTTTTTCTGGTCTCTTTATAACCTTCTACGACACCCATTGGAGGATATGGGGTGATGCTATAATACTCTGCCGGCATCACACGGCTAAAAAAAATTACATACATACTTGGTGTCCCAAAAAATAGCGTAAAGCTGAAGCCCAGAGATAGAGTATGTTCTACGATTTTTGTAGCTTTCGAGTTATGATTTTATAAAGTTTTTTTAGTAGTTATAGTACTACAGCCCACATTGAATGAAGGTTTTACACTATTAGATAACATAGTTTTAATTTTAACGTGCTGCAGGGGTCCACTGGTCGCACTGGTGTAGGGGTCGTCTGGGTAGGTACCGCCGCCTTTGCCTTCTGCCGTGAAGCAGTTCGCTGTGTTTCGGATTGAAGAGAAAGGTAGCTGGTGTAATTACTGGGCATCGAAGGCATACCATCTTATTCCCCAGGATGGCAACGCACTTGCAGTGTTAAGTGATTTACCCTGCAAGTGTCTACAGGTGACGGTAACCACTTAACACCAGGTGGGTCGTAAGCTTACTCGCAGAGTTTTATATTATACTAGCAGATCCGACAGACGTTGTTTTGTATTATTTTTTTTTCATTCATCGCCAGTTTCGAACCTGAAACTTCAGTGTTAGTAAACCTTTAACCAACAACGTCACTTTAACCAAATCAAATATGAATAAGTACCTTTTTACGACTTGCGGTCGCCATCTTGTATACCATTTTTATTTGTCTGAAGTGTAATTAAGTTAAACGGCATGTAATTAAATCATTTGTAGTCGTCTCGTTAACATGCTCGGGCTCAACTTTTACAGCCCAATTTTAATTACGCGCGGTATCAATAAAGTTTTTGGAAACGATTTTTGGGTTCCTCCGTTATTCTTCGGAGCCTCAAGTCTGTTTGATAAGCAAAGTGTCAAATACTAATAATTTTGTTAAACGCTACACTTAAAATTAAATAAATAAACGACCATGATTTGTTCATAAAATATATTCGTATTAATCACACAAACATTCGTCTCTATCAGGATTCGAACCCGGACTGCTTCATGTGTAGGCAGCGTTATTGACCACTCCACTACAATGGCGTCAAATATAATAATATGTATCATCGATCAATGAAAATGATCTAACATTAATCAATATGATATTTTTACTTTCTCGTATACGTAGTATAGAGGAAGTTTTGTAATCGTAAAAAAAATCGACCTCGAGATTTTGACGGATTTACAAGTTTTGGACCTCCCTGAGTCCAAAAATACCGTTTTTGGAATTATGTCTGGTGTGTGTCTGTGCGTTAGCACGATAACTCAAGTATGCTTAAACTTATTGCAACCAAATTTAACATGCATGTATAATATCAAAATATAAGGTTTCTATCAACTTTTGAGTCGTCGATCACTAAAGTTAAGCAACCAAGTGTGCGGTCGGTACTCGGATGTGTGACCAAATTTAATATGCATGTATGACATTAAAATATAAGGTTACTATCAACTTTTGAGTCGTTTCCGGTATACGAGAAAGTCAAGGGGAGACCACTCCCGATTTTTATTTATTTATTATGGTATACACAACAGGTTACAATCATAACTTACACTAAATAGTAACATCTGAATATTATTAAGGCCAGATTTAAACCCAAAAACGTGTACACACAGCGTGCTCTAAACGTGAGCACGTAAACAAAGAATTTATAAAATTTATAAAAAAATTATAAATTTTATATTTTTTTTTACTTTTGGAACTCCGATAATATTGAAAGAAGTAAAGATTTGCACAATACATACTAACAATATTTCTAAAATACTACTCAAAATATAAATGGTAAGTAATCAAAAGCTCAAACTGCTTCAATCACAAAACTGTCTTGACCAAATTCCTTCGCGGCATTATCCCGGTTTTTTTCCCAGAAATCCCGGTTCTGGTCGGTTTATAACCCATAATAATTGGTTTACTAGCACCTTGTTAGGGCGTGTCTACACGGACAGTGGGAGCCTTGTTAACACTGGATGACACTCACACCGATACGAACGAGCGATGGTGTTGATCAGCGATCAGTGTTGCAGTGTATGTTCAAACTAAATTAATAACTCTACATACAAACTTACAACCCTGCGTCATTTAAAAGAGGCGTAAAGAAGTACAGACAACAGCAAGTTGGGTTACCACAAACTGTTTTTTCCAATCGATTATGTACTTTATATTGAATAGTCTTAGGTCGAAAATCGTTTGGAGAAATTTGATAGTTTTGTATAGCCCGACGTGCTGTTGACTGTACAGCACTTCTTTCTTTTTACGGAACTCCAGCCCGCCTAGCATGACCACCGAATCACGTTATGATATAGCTATTTATCGCGTTGAACTATCAAAATACATTGGATATAGGTAACCGCCAGCTTGAAATTTTATCTAAACTGCGAACATGTTTATGGCTTATAGACATTTAAACATTATTAAACACCTATAGACATATCGTGATTCGGTGGTCATGCTAGGCGGGCAGATAGACAGATCAATTCTGACTGAGCAAATTCTTCAGACAAATAAGCTTACGCTGACTTTTATAAGTGTGTTACGCAGCCGTAATACATGGAAACTGCCTAATATGGAATGCCCTGATTTTCACCAAATAACAACGATTGTTGGGGTTGTAATTCCTAGTTTTAGCAGGTTTATTCAGATTCAGAATAAAAACACGATATTTTTATCACACAACAAATATTCTATTCAATCAACGTTTTTCACAAATTATAGTGACAATGACAATGACACATTAGAAAAAATGATACATGAGTAAGGAGTTTATCCGCGACATCCTCCCGCCCGAAGAAGCCTACACTACAGGTCGAGCCGCTGTGGCACCTTCAGCGGTCGTCCTCTTCTAGAGGTCTGTGGTCTTGGTAGCACCTCAGGGGCCACCTCAGTCGCCATCCCGTGTCCATCGTTTATCCGCGACAACGATGGACACGAGCAGCTGACGCTGCGCTACATGCAACCGCTGCTTGCGCCGATTGCCTCAACGTGACATTAATTTAAACATTCTTGTACCTAACATCGGTCGGGTTTCACGTTACTAACATTGTATTAATTGTAATTTAACTTTTCTTTATAAAATTGTTTTTTTTTTTCATCACCACCATTTTTGTGATCACGCGTAATTAGTCTACAAATATATTTATTTAAACGAATAAAGAAATAACTACTTTGAGCTTAATCCAAATGCGTGGGAGTAAAATCTGCCCAAAAAACGCATTCATAATTGTAATTTATTTACATTGATATATCTATTGACCTGTAATGATGTTTTGAAATCATTACGAAATTGTAAGCTGTGTAGTTTCTTTCGCCATTTCTTCTCCATCTCAGCATAATAATAATTATTCGTCCTGAAATGGTGGTAGGGCTTTTGACGATTTAAAAGTACTTAGCAAAGTCCATTTAAATAAAGAGATTTTTCATATTATTTCATTTAGTACTATCCGATTGTCCTGCAAAACAACATCGGTGTAAACACGGCCACATAAAATTGGTAGTTCGTATTAAAATATTGACCACAATTAGTTGTCGAATACAGAACGGTCGCCAATAAATCCGACTACTAGGAACTCATTAAACACCTATAGACATTAAAACCAATAAAACGTTATTATCTCTAGTGAAGGTAAATGTTGTAAATTAAATCATTTGGCCCTTTTGTGTCGTACAATAAATATTGGAAACCTAATACTTGGAATACCTCATTATAGAGTTGAGGTTCATGGCACCGCGATCGTGCTTTTGGTAATGATTGCAAAAGTTAAGCAACTGAGTGCGTGGTTATTGGTCGGATCTCTCATAATTCAACAGCTCATAATTAATGTCCCCACCGAGGTGCTCGAGCCTACCTCACATTAGGGGCGATTAGGCCTTAGTCAACGACGCTGCTCAAGTGCGGGTTGGTCGACTTTACACACAACCTAAGAATTTCTTGATAGGTGTATGCAGGTTTCCTTACGATGTTTTCCTTCACCGTAAAAGCGTCGATTAAAGGTACTTACATATGAATTCAAAATTTGAAAACATATTGGTATGTGGCAGGGTTCGAACCGGTGCCTCCTGGGTGGAAGACAACGCTCTTACGCACTACGCCACCGACGCTTCTACAGATTACTTAAGAATTGAAAATATACAATAACTAGAACAAATCCACTGAAAAAAATCGACCTGCCCCAGGCGGGAATCGAAACCAGCATCTTCCGCAATCCAGGCGGCTGCGTTACCACTACGCCACCAGGGCATTACTTTCGCTGTCGGAATTTATCAGTGCTTGGTGCTTATGTTTTTATGGTAAACATTGTTTCATCAAATCATTGAAATTTGCACTTCTAAGATCCGAACGAAATATTTTTGCAAATATTTGACGCCCAGTTAAGATGAAACTTTATATTATAGAATATTTTTTGCGTTTACAAACGCACATACAATAACAGTAAACAGATAGTTTCCATTTCTGCATTATTCATTTATCATATTTTATGTCTACATATTATTTTAGATAAATTTATAAACTTATAGAAACAGAGATTATAAAATTAAATACAATTTCAGAAAGTAATGGAATATGAAATTACAGTATTTGAGTTTTTTTTTTTTTGATTGGATCAATTTCCAGCATCGTTCACCTCAATAAACAAACTAGTAAATTCGAAGCTCATTACCACGATTCCCACCAAACATCCTAATCTCACTAGAGGTGTCAAAGAAGCCATTGAACAAAAACGGGTTACCTCTAAAAAAAATCTAAAACCCACTACAATCTTGTGGATCTTAATTGGGCCGCGTGGAATGTACGGAATGTCCGCTGCGGTTTTTTTGTCCCTCTCCTTTTTGCCCTGTGATTGTTCTACGGCTGGTCGTTTGTCTCTGCCACACTGGCGTCCGTCAGTCTACCGTACTATTTCACATTTGAACAAAAGACGTGTCTCGCGGATTGTTGTCGCGAGAAAGTTGGGTATTTCTTTAAAATGCGTCCTACGAATGACTTTTTCTGTCCAGTACAGCTATCTTGATTGAGGGAGCAAATGTTTACACGGTTTAAGCTTTTAGTTGTAGTAGTTGGAATTTGTTGCTTTTTGGAAGACTGCATTTGAGATCGACAACATTGCAAGAGGCATTGGTTGAATAATGCCTTTTTTATGCTTGACAGAGAAGCTCTCGGCCTTCACCTCATCTGATGGGCAGTGATAACGCCGAAGATGGAATGGAACCCTCAACCACAGGACCACAGAGGAACTGACTCTCTTATCATTGATTGTCAGATCACAATAATGCTGTTAACATTATTATTATGGCGACAGATCTTTGATAGGATAGTTCTAGCTAGCCAGGTGGACTTGAAATAAAGTCCTACCATCAAGCAAACAGAGTACACATTTGTACTCCCCTGGGGATCGAACCTGGAACCCCTGGATCTTAATTCCAGTGGGCGAATCATTAGACCACGGAAGCGTTTAAAGGAGGCCTCTTAGGAATTCGCCTCTAATGAGGCGATGCGGAGATATTTAACATTAATTCATGACGTAGCTTTCTTTGAATGTAGAGCAGGCAAAACACTGCATGCGTTGTAAAATGTCACTTATACTGATTTATGGGATTTATTAAAAACTCACAAGAATTAGATGCTGCACACGCTCAAGATCAAGCGGACGATAGATCCAAGTTGGCATTATTACACTAAGTTTTTACCAAAAATTTAAAATCTAAATGCTGCCAGCAGTAATGTATTAGAATAAATAGAATGAATTAGAATTCGAATGTATTAAGACCTACAGGATGCTAGTGGGGAAAGATTGATTTCTTCTTACGGTGCTTCTCCAACATGCGAAGGTTGGCGATCAACTTCGCATAAGGTACTTCTATTCCTTGCGAGGCCAAACATTTGGAGAGCACTCGCAATCCCTGTCAAACTATCGGACAAAATTTCTTCCTACGACCCGCGAATCTCCATACTTCGACTTTACCAATAATAATTATTTGCAAATGGTTCATATCGAACACGCCTGAAGACATTAATGATAGCCCAGATGTACGTTGCGCTCCTCTGCGTCACAACACTTCACGTTAGTCACTATCTGTGTCCAATTTATTTCCAGCTCGCGTCAAGCCCATTTCTTGCTTGTTTTGTTTCTCTACTATTGCTTCTAATACGGTTCTTTAGGTCCTCCTTGATTGTCCAGGCCTCACATTCTAACAGACTAGGGAAAGATGACAATTTATTTTTCGAGCACTGAGCAAAACATTCACACAAGCATTCACAGAGCACCATTGTACTCTGGTATAATTTATTTGCAATCACCGCGTGTTTGCAAATAAATTATAATCCTATTGTAATCCAAAGTTTGTGAGTGACATCTGAAGGTTACAATGGGTATGGGTCTATATGCTACGGTAACTGCTTACCATCAATCAGGCCATAGGCTCTGCCAACAACACATAAAAAGAACATGCAAATTAACTAAATCTTTTTTTTAAAGCTTGTTAAAACGCAAATAAACCTGGGACCCTAATAAAAGACTCGCGAAATCAAAGTTCAGTGGCCAATAACTCTATAATTAATTTTCCGCGCCGTCACCCCGCGTTACTCCCCGGACAGATGCTCCAGCTGAATTAATCTCAATGACTGTACGCGACACCTGGATTTGCCGTTTATATTAAAACTGGTAACGAGGCATGCTGTAAACATCTTGACAAAGTAGTCTGTTTTGATTTATATTTTTTGATTCCAAGTCAACAATTTTAATAAAATTGTCATTTGAATTCACCTTACCTACTGCGTGCTGGCTTACGTTATACCGACAAACTGTGGCTAGCTAAGAAATTTAGCAATTAGCAATTAAGAACTGTTAGTGTAGAAAGGAGTTTATATTACCTAGCGAGTTGTAATTTTGAATTAAGACCATTGTCACCATTGTTTGATCGTACCAATTTTTTTTTTGTTTTTTTTAATTTTTTATATATTTTCACAATTATTAAATGTAACGTGTTTCCTTTTCTGTTTGTTAGTTTTTATTTAAGGTTAAGCTGGTCTGTAGTTGTTTCTTTGTTTTTATATTGTTTTTGATTTTTGTAATGTCTTGTGCTGGTCAATAAATCTGTTTCTTTCTTTTCTATTGTTGTGAATTTATTTTTTGCTAAACTCGAATATATCCTTTTACTGCATATTTTACGATCAGTGTTTTTTATCATTTTATACATACATCATCAAGAACTGCCTATCGGAGTCAAACGAATGGTCGTGTTCATCTAACAAACATTTTTTCCTTTCGGTATTTGCACCCGGCAGTCCAATTACCGAACTATAGCAACCGGTAGCTAATTGTACAACTGCAACGCGACTGCTACTAGTTGCGGTTGCTTTTTTGGTATTACGGAAACAAATCGCATAGTGGTCGCACGATAAGTGCATTTGCGACCAAAATGTATGGCAACTAGCGCCACTTGACATTACACTTTTAATTTGTTAAGTTGCCGCTTGGGGCGCTATCATAGCAATGTACGTTCCGTAATACGAATTTATGTTTTGCTAGCAATAATTGTACAATTATACAACTTGCGACTGTCACTTAAAGATCGGTAATAAGACTGCCGATCGCTTGATGTATACTCAGCGATACCAGTCGACGTCGGCCAATAAGAATGTATGGATGTATTTATAATAAAATAGTAAGCTCTCTCACAAAAGCAGCCTTTCAATGGTTTTAATTGAAATCAAGCGCGAGTGCTCCGGTAAGCAGCCGAGCGCGATAACTAATTAAAAGCAATAAATAATTGTGAAACTACCCCGCTGTGGTTTGCTCCCGCACGCCATACGCATTAAACATTGACACTATGGCTTTTCCATTATATTCAGTGTATATTACATGTATCCATTATAAGTATCAATTTGTCGCAGGATAATTTGATAAATCGTATTTTCGCGAAAATCCTAGACACTAGGCTTTTTGAAGACTTGTTTTGGTACTAATAGACGCGTTTTACCTGAAATAAAACGCATAGATATTCAATTACTTACCTTATTAGCTTATAATATTAGGTAGGCACATTCGTTTCCCGTCGTATTTTTCCTCTCTTTCTTTCGGTATAGCGCTCTCTCGCACATCCCTTCGGTGGCGTCACCTGGCGGCGCGGCGAGGGACTAAGATTTCGTGTCCGTTCGCGCGCGCTTGTTCGTCATTGCGTCGAAATATGCACCAGGCAGAAATCAAAACTAAGCTTCTAATAGGGTAAGTAGTTTAATATGCATTTTATTTCAGGTCATCATTTCAGCCGAGAGACGCCCACTGTTGGACATAGGCCTTCCCCAAGGATCTCCAAACCGGTCGGTCCTGCGCTGCCCGCATCCAGCGGCTTCCCGCGACCTTAACTAGATCGTCAGTCCACCTTGTGGGGGGCCTACCAACGCTGCGTTTCCCGGTACGTGGTCGCCACTCGAGGACCTTTCCGCCCCAACGGCCGTCAGTCCTTCTCGCAATGTGCCCTGCCCACTGCCACTTGAGGTTCGCAATTCTTTGGCCTATGTCGGTGACCTTGGTTCTCCTGCGGATCTCATCATTTCTGATATGATCACGCAGAGAAACTCCGAGCATAGCCCTCTCCATTGCCCTTTGGGTGACCTTGAGCCTTCTTATGAGGCCCATTGTAAGCGGCCACGTTTCGGTTCCGTAAGTCATCACTGGCAACACACACGAATTAAAGACTTTCGTCTTGAGACACTGCGGTAGATGGGCCGAGAATATGCCGCGTAGCTTCCCGAACGCTGCCCAGCCGAGTTGGATTCGTCGATTGACCTCTTTCTGGAAGTTGGACTTACCCAGTTGGACTGTTTGTCCCAGGTAAACATAATCGTCGACAACTTCCAGTGTAGAGCTTCCAACCTTTACAGGAGTGGGTGCAACATGGATATTAGACATGATTTTCGTCTTATCCATGTTCATTTTAAGACCCACTTGTTGGGAGACTCTACAGAGATCGTCGAGCATTGCGCCCAGGTCTTCCAAGGTCTCAGCCATAACCACGATATCATCTGCAAAGCGAAGGTGAGTCATGTACTCGCCATTTATGTTGATGCCAAGCCCTCTCCAGTCCAGAAGCTTAAACGCGTCCTCCAACGCAGCTGTGAACAGTTTCGGCGATATAACATCACCCTGTCTCACGCCTCGCTGGAGCTGTATGGGTTTTGAATTCTGGTCCTGAAGGCGAACTGACATAGTGGCGTTTTCGTACAGTGACCGCAACACTTGGATGTATCGGTAGTCTATGTGGCACCTCTGGAGTGACTGGAGCACTGCCCAGGTCTCGACAGAATCGAAGGCTTTCTCATAGTCTACGAACGCTAAGCATAATGGCAGGTTATACTCTTCGGTCTTCTGTATAACCTGCCGCAGCGTATGTATGTGATCTATGGTACTGAAGCCTTTTCGGAATCCGGCTTGTTCGGGAGGCTGGAAGTCGTCAAACCTGCGCGCGAGACGATTCGTTATAACTCTTGAAAACAGCTTGTAAACATGACTCAGCAGCGTGATGGGTCTATAGTTCTTCAATTGGGCCCTGTCGCCCTTTTTGAAGAAGAGTCTCACCACGCCGCCATGCCATGCCTCTGGCGTTTTGCCCTCGAGTATAACGGAGTTAAATAGCCTCTGAAGAGCTTTCAGGACCGGTCGTCCACCTGCTTTCAGAAGCTCCGCTGTCACTCCGTCATCACCCGGCGCCTTGTTGTTCTTAAGCTGTTTAAGAGCTACACTAATCTCGTACAGGCTGACGTCCGGGATATCTTCGGTATAGTGTCGGGTTAATTTGGCTCTTGGATCGGTGGCCTGAATGACAGGTGGGTGTGATGTCGCGTAAAGCTGTCCATAAAAGTTTTCAATCTCGGCCAAAAGCTCAGGTCGTGATGTGATGGTTCTGCCGTCCTCTGTCTTCAGCTTCGTCAGCAAGCTCTCTCCAAGCGACAAATCTCTAGCGAACACTTTGGAGCCTTTGTTCCGCTCGATGGCCTCTTTAATACGTTCTGTATTAAATTGGCGTATGTCGCGAGTTAAGCACTTGGAGATATGTTTGTTGAGCTGCCGACGCCTACGAGCATCTTCAGAAGACTGCAGAACCATCCCTCGTCTTTCCTCCATCAGCTTTAATGTGGGCTCTGAGATTTTCTTCGCTTTTTTTGTACGGCTGGGTTTGAAAAGTTTTGAACCCACCGTAAGAACAGCTTCCACGAACCTGTCATTGTAAGTGTCCACATCTATGCAGTCCTCCAGGCATTCGAAGTGATTTTGCAGTTCGAGTTGAAAGCGCTCGGGGTTTTGGATCTGGATGGCTTCAGGGCGGAGCGTAGACTTCATCAGTCGATACCGTTCGGATTTGACGTTGAGATTCAATGTGCCTCTTACCATTCGGTGATCGCTTCCCGTGTTAAACGAATTGATCACAGAGACATCATTGAATATCCGAGTCTTAGTCGACATGATGAAGTCAATCTCATTTTTTATTGTACCATCCGGACTTTCCCAGGTCCATTTCCGATGCAGCCGTTTCTTGAAGAAAGAGTTCATCATATAGAGTCCCTCTCTCTCCATATATTCGGCTAGCATTTGTCCACGGTAGTTCCGGATTCCAGTTCCAAATTGCCCCACTTTCAACTCATCATCGCCACGTTTGCCTAGCCTTGCGTTGAAGTCTCCCATTACAACAGTGTAGTGGGTCCTGGAAGCATGTATTGCCCGAGAAATGTCCTCATACATTACTTCCACTTCCTCGTCGGGGTGTGTCGAGGTCGGGGCGTATACCTGTATGACCTTCAACGAATACCGTTTGGTGATTCTGAGTATAAGGTACGCCACCCTATTCGACACACTTTCGATCTGTACAATGTTGTTCACGAGAGACTTGTGGACAATAAACCCGACACCACCTTGGGACAGATCTTCGCCCTCCCGGAAATAGAGTAGGTTGCCGGATTTAAGAATCACCGTGTCCTCGCCCTGTCTTCGGACTTCGGATAATCCCACTATACTCCAGCGAATCCTACTCAATTCTTCCTCTAGTTCCAGCAGCTTCTCCTCGGTCCGCAGTGTGCGTGTGTTATATGTTGCCAGGGCCAAAGTCGTATGACGGGAGATCATCGCCGCCCGGGGATTCTTGGCACCCCTGGTCCCGGCACCTCGCCAACGTCCGTCACCGCTGGCACGGCCTCCGGTACCACCGGGCACTTGGGGCCTTGTGTTGGGTTTGTATACCATTTTGGGGGGGTTTGGGCCTTTTCCCACCACGCTGGCCCAGTGCGGGTTGGTGGGGAGCGCCAGAGCCTCGTCTGTTGTTCGGCAGGGTGTACCGCGTGCAGGTGAGGTTGACTTGGGTTCCGTCAGCTGTTGTTTGGAACCCCTTACACCCAGAAATTAAATGAAAATTAAATTAAATTAAATTCTCATCATGAATTCGCCATAATTTCGGTAGGTTGGCCACTGGACCATCAAAATCTCGACCACTGGTCCAGTAACCATTTTCTAAAAATGTTCAGGAGTGATCTCAGTGTTATTTTTTATGACCAAACGGGGTGGACTATTTATGGGAGAGTCTAATGTCGTATGCTTTGAACAATACTTCTATAGCTCTTGTTAAACATATCGTACAAAGCAAGTAGTAGTTTAAAAAACATAGTTTTTAAATTATTGGTAATTTAAGTTTAACCAATTAAATTGTGTTGTGACTTTATGGTAAAACACGTCTATTAAACTACTTGACCGTTTTTAGAAGCTTATAATATTGAGACGAGTAATATTGAAGCGTCGGTGGCATAGTGCGTAAGAGCGTCGTCTCCCACCCGGGAGGCACTGGTTCGATCCCCGCCACGTACCAATGTGTTTTCAAATTTTGAAGTCATATGAACGTTTATTCGACGCTTTTACGGTGAAGAAAAACATCGTGAGGAAACCTGCACACACTTATGAAGAAATTCTTAGGTTGTGTGTGAAGTCGACCAACCCGCACTTGGCCAGCGTGGTTCACTAAGGCCTAATCGCCCCTAATGTCGGGAAGGCTCGAACCCCTCGGTGGGGACATTATATGAGCTGTTGATGATGATGAATATTGAGACCTGTTTGTTATCACCTGGTGAAAACGCCAATGTTATAATAATAAGTGGCTTAATAAAACTAGGTGTCCGGGAGAGTAAACATGTATATATCAGTAAAGTGTTATCTTAATATTATTTTTAGGTCTAGCTGTAAGTATCCTACCTATAAATAAATAAATAACAAAGTTACGTGCAGTTGGGACGAACCCGCCACAATATCGTTGCCTCACTAAACCAAGCTTACATTTCTCACTAAATCTAATTAAGCTTCGAACTATTACGTTCGTAACTAATAGAAATTAGTTATCTTGGAAACGAAAGTTCCTGCCTCGTAAATATGGCTGGAAAATATGCGGCTGCAAATTATGTACAAACAATTAATTTAATAAGTAAAATATTGATTTATATTGTTTTAATGGTTTGTACCAATTACAGTGAAACTTGGTTAAGTGGGACCTGGATAAGTGAGAAACCTCCATAACTGGAACTCATGCTGAGGTCCCAACACTTTGGCACTGAATTACCTCTGTTAGTGGGACGAGGTAAACCTCTATATCTGGGATTTGTTCTTTCGATTTATCATCGTAGTTACCTCTATAACTGAGACAGTGAGTAAATTTCATATGCATAAACCTCTGTAACTGAGATAACATTGTTTGTTTACTCATTCTTATTCTACCCACAAATTCCACACGTAATTCCAAGTACGTAAGTACAAATTTTGAGCTTCAATTACCTTCAGTTTTTGTTTCGCTTTAACTATCATACAGATGTTTATTTGAAAAATGTCAAAACGAAAGCAACAATCGTTATCATTACGTGAAAAACTGAAGTTAATATCCGTTTATGAAAGTGGGAAGACACGCGAAGAAGTTTGTGCCGAATTTAATGTGCCAAAATCTACTCTTTGTAGAATAATTCAGAGTAAACATAAAATTGAATCACAATATTCTGAAGGACAAGGAAAACTAAAACGTGTACGTTTATTAGAATATCCTAAACTTGAACAGTGCTAACATGGGTTAAGCAACTTCGTAACAAAAACGTTCCGGTATGTGGACCGATGATTAAAGAAAAGGCACAAGATTTCGCGCGAAGGCTCGATATTCATAATTTTTGTAGCAGCAATGTTTGGATGGAAGGGTTTAAGAAAAAAAAAACGGTATAGTTTTCAAAGCAATTTGTGGATAAAGTAACGCTAGTAAGTAAAAATTAAAACTCATTTACATACATAACACGTTATTTTATTTAATGATCACACCTGTATAACTGAAATAACCTGTATTCTCACCTCTATTAATGGAACCCTCTGTAAAAGAGACAGATATTTATTTATACCTGTATATCTGAGACACTGGGTAAGTGGAATACCTCTATAAGTGAAACGACATTGCAGGTCCCTTGATGTCTCACTTAACCAGGTTTCACTGTAATATCTAAACAGTACACTGCAACACGTCGGTCGTGCGTCCTTTATAATGATCGCAAAAGTTAAGCTACTAAGTGCGCGGGTGGTACTCGGATGGGTGATCAAAAATGTTTCATCTAAACTCAAAAATCGGGAGTGGTCTCCCCTTGACTTTCTTGTATACCGGAAAAGACTCAAAGGTTGATAGAAACCTTATATTTTGATGTCATACATGCATGTTTTGGTCACCCATCCGACTAACGACCGCGTACTTGGTTGCTTAACTTTCGTGATCGACGACTCAAAAGTTGATAGAATTCTATTTTAATGTCATACATACATGTTAAATTTGGTTGCAATAAGTTAAAGCATACTCGAGTTATCGTGCTAACGCACAGACACACACACACACACAGACATAATTCCAAGAAAAATATTTTTGGACTCAGGGAGGTCCAAAACGTGTAAATCCGTCAAAATCTCGAATTCGAATTTTTTAACGATTACAAGACTTCCTCTATACTACGCATACCTACAAAAAAGTAAAAATTTATAAAAAGGATGACTCCATTCCTCCTGATGATGGTAAGCAGAAGTTTAATCCAAATGCAAAGACTGCTAGCGCGAGAGAGTAACCGCTGGGGTAGCCACCCTCGCCTTGCTGACCTGCAAGATGGTTCTTTTTTTGTATAATCCAGAATTGTAAGAAAGGAACGCGTGTGCTGGCAATGAATTCCATTTCTTGATTGTGCGACAAAGAAACGAGGTGGCAAATTTCTTAGTTCGCGTTGGAAGGTAGTCACAGTTTGTCGGTGACTCCGTAAACCTGCACGCGTAGTCCTTAAAAGGAAGGGAGATGGTGGGATTAAGTAAAAAAGCTCCTCAGAGCACTCGCTGTGGTACAGACGGTTGAACGCCCTCAGTGACACAACATCGCGGCGCAATTGGAGATGTTCAAGATGGTTGGACACCTCTTCGTCACCGATGATGCGGGTTGCGCGACGCTGAAACCTATCCAAAGCATCGAGTAAGTACTTGGCGAAGCCATCTCACAGGTCCGAGCAATATTCTACGCAGGACCGTAAGTTGCGTCTTGTAAAGCAAGCACAGTTGATCGAGAGTGAAAAAACACCGCACCTTGCTTAGGACCTAAGGACCTAGGATTAAATTCGCGATACGCGTGCCATATAGCCGCTGCACGTGATCGCTATGGGTTCTGATAAACTCATCGCCAACGAGTTTATGGCATTTTTTTCAACATGCCATAGACACGAAGGACGAGGTCAGCATCATGCAGATCTGCAAGTCAAGTTTTCCTGAAGACGAGATTTGCAGTGGTAAGAAGCTACTCTTCGCTACACTCGGCAAGGCCGAGCAGATGCCGTCCCGCTGGGGGATGGGGGAGAGAGGAGTGTCCAGGACGTCATCATCTTATTGATGGAGACCGATCCAGACGACGTGCCAGCTTTCAAGTCATGCCCGCAGAGTAGAATAGCATCATTCGTATCCTCCAATCAAATGTGTGTCATAGAAGGCGACTAATGGATCAGCAAAGGGGTATTGATCACCTTATACTCCTCCACCAATCCGCATTGGGCAAGCGTGGTTGGAATACTGCCTAAACCTCCTTCGATGATAAGGAGAGGCTTAGTGTCCCAGCAGTGGGTCGAATTACAAAGGCTGATATGATTGTCTCAGTATTGCAATGTGTCTATCGGCGGTTACTAGTTACCCTCAGGTGGACTACATGCACATCAACCTCATAACATTAAAAAAAACTGTGGCTCAGGATTTTTACTCAAAACAATTTTTTGTGATGTTTTCACAATCACAAAGTTTATTTAGACGAGTCAAACATTTTAGGCAGACCGACAGGAAGTGGGCATACAAATATTATGTTGGTGGCGGCTCCAGTGGCAAAGATATTTCTTGAATAATAGGAAATTATCTCTTGGTTGTTTACTGGGTAAATACGAGCAGTGCATCATCTTGGACTTTTAGCTTAAAAATTACACTATGTTTAAAAGAAAATTTGTTCACGCACTTGGTATAATAAATTCAAAAAAGCGATTTCCATATTTCACCCAGATTTACGGTCTCTAACACTAAGTACCTACACCTACCTACCAAAAAAATAGATGACGTAAAAGTTTTCTGTATGTAAAAGTGTTTGGAACATTTCACGCCGAAAGAGATTGTCAACTTCGGCTGTGAGCTAAACATGGAATAGGGGAGTAAAGATGATACCCCTTTGCTGATCTATCAGTCGCCATTCTACGACACCCATTGGTGGATATAGGATGATGTTATTCTACTCTGCTGGCTGATCATGGCGGCAATATAGGGCACCAGCACCACTGTATGGCACGGCACAGCGTGGCACGTCACGCCATTCCACAAGATGCCACCGCAGGCCGTTGCAAGAAATGTTACGTTTCATCATTTCAGCCAAGAGACGCCCACTGTTGGACATAGGCCTCCCCCAAGGATCTCCAAACCGGTCGGTCCTGCGCTGCCCGCATCCAGCGGCTTCCCGCGACCCTTACTAGATCGTCAGTCCACGTTACGTTTCGGCCGTGTTAAAATAGAAGAATGTCACCGCTATTATCATTGAAATAAGTTCGAAAATCATTTAGCCACTAATAACCTCTTTTGCCACGCCGTGCCATGCAGTCACAGAGCGCCGGCCCTTTACATAAAATTAAATAAATATTACAACTTATTGAATAAGCATTATAAGCAGCAACGGTACGTAAACAAGTGTTCGTGGTCACCACAAAAACGGTTGAGTACCTACCAGGAGACGAACCCAAACCACACGGTTGTATCCTGCAAAATAATCAATACTGAAGTGGTCTACCGTCAGAGAAAAAGCCGAACCAACCTCAGGAGCCAAAAGAATTGTATCTCAAGCAACCATCTCAAATACACCAATCTTAGTTGAGCATGTTTTAATTAAGAATTTCACATCATTAACGTACCATTAATCTGTGGGATCTGTTATTTTCAAAATTAACACTCATTTTGTTTCGCCGTGAACACACATAATTAGCTACGTGTGCCCGTGTTCGACTCAAATTGGCTCCCATTTTGCCTCTGAGCGTGGTTCGGAGCCAACAGCCGAGTGACAGGGTTGGCGAACGCTTATAAAAATATTATAAGAACAACCAAATAAAAAAGTGGGGACGTAACACTATGACGAACGCACTGATGCAGGTGAATCAAATCTCCTTGCACGTGGCCCGTTAACTTCTTATGTAAGGGGCTGAGGCTGTGTCTCAGAGCACTTTGACCCTATGGGATCTTTTGTGCTTCCCCTTTCCTTATCCCCCATCCCCGCCAACATCGAAAACATTTTGTACGAGTTTTACGATGTTGGCAGGAATAAGGTCTATAAAGTCCTCTGGTTTAGGGTAACCTAGACCCAGGACCTTTAGTCGCCTATTGGCTAGTGCATCGCAGTCACATAGTATGTGCTCCATGCTTTCTTCCTCCTCACCACACACAGATAGGGTCTTCAGCTTTGCCTATGGTGTATTTTAGTCGCAAAGTGGCCAGTGAGAGCACCTATGAGGCAGCGCCCCGTTAACTTACATACTTACATAGTTAGAATTTACATTTGTTAGAAGTGTCGTGTTGTCATCATCGTCATTTCAATCGAGACACGTCCACTGTTGGACATACATAAACCTCCCCCAAGGATCTCCAACCCGAACGGTCTTGCGCTGCCCGCATCCAGCGGCTTCCCGCGACCTTTACCAGATCTGTATCTACGTGGTTTAAATCCAGTTTTCTCACTTTAAAATGTCACAGAGGAAATGTTTTATTATAACACCTTAATATTAATTGTACTCAGCGGACAACCCTATCACCGCGACCGCATCCCATCAATATAACCATTTAACAAGAACGTTTCAACAGCCATAAATTAAATGAGTTAACAGCCCAACAAATATCCAAACTGGTACTCTTCCTTACCATTGAGCCTACGGGTACTTTGTATTACACGATTTGCTTACCAAAAACAAACTCTAACCCTTTAAAAATCAGGTCGGAAATCACTTAACCAGTTTTAAATACTTCACTCATCTAAATAACAATCTTAGATCCTTATGTCAAAATGCATAGAGTCTAATATTACTTTTCTGAGAATCGCAAAGATCAGGGTCCGTTAAAGGAGCTTTTACGTCTTAGCTCTAAGGTCGGTTTTGCATTGAATTTTTCCTGTAATAAAATATGGAGTGTAAACAGATTGTTTTATCACTGAAAGACTTGTAGGATCATCGGTTTTCGTCGAACACTGTCGGCGGTTTATCGAGAGTGACGACGGAATTAGGAAATTAGTTTCTAATTTGATTGCATTAAGGTGTAAATTTTAAAACGCCAGGTTACTTGGTTAACATAAAATTGTAAACAATTTGATGCTAGTAAAATGCGAATATTTATCATATTTTCTATGACAGAAAAAAAACTTTTTGACACCTTATTTTCCATCTGAAGTCCACTAGTGCCAAAGGTAGCTTGGGTGAAACTCAGCTTAAGTCCGATGTCTACGCCATCTAACTAAAGCCGCAGCCATCCGTCATACAGATCCCGCAGGAGATCAGACTCTATTGGGTCCGGCTGTGACGTGTAGGCACCAGGCGCTGGCTTCGACAGCGCAGTGCTACCTCCCATGACACCACCGCGGAAAAGCAAACCAGATCTTTGGGGACTGTCAGTCAGAACTATCTGAAATGAAATGAAATGAAAAGCTCTTTATTTAAATGGACTTTGCTAAGTACTTTTAAATCGTCAAAACCCTACCACCATTTCGGGACGAAATTATTAATATAATGCTGAGATGGAGAAGAAATGGCGAAAGAAACTCCACAGCTTACAATTTGGTAATGATTTCAAAACATCATTACAGGTCAATAGATAATAATAATATAATTAAAATTACAGTTTTACATGCGTAAATTTTGGGCAGTTATTACACCCACGCATTTGGTTCATTTATAATAATAATTTATGTTGTAAAAGCTTTTCTATATAATTCAACTAATCACATTAATGAACTAATTAATTTAAGTCTTGATACCCACCACCATTTTTTGTTATTGTTAGATAGATTTCGCTCAATTTAGGTGCTAAGCATACATTTATGATCCTTTGGTTAATAAATGTATCTATAAGAATACAATGTGTGCATACTAAAATCTCATTATTATAACTATAATAGCTCCTTATTTAGTAGTCGTATTTTAAGCTTCCGAAGAATATTAAAGATTTGCCTATTAACAAATTTAAAAAAAAAATGAAAAATCTAAATTATATAAAAAAGCTTATTACAAGATAAATTATTATTTAATGATCCAAATGCGTGGGAGTAAAATCTGCCCAAAATTTACGCATTTAAAATTGTAATTTATACATATTGATATATCTATTGACTGTAATGATGTTTTAAATTCATTACGAAATTGTAAGCTGTGGAGTTTCTTTCGCCATTTCTTCTCCATCTCAGCATATTAAAATTATTTAAGTAAAATAATTATTTCCTTCCGAAATAGTGGTAGGGCTTTTGACGATTTAAAAGTACTTAGCAAAGTCCATTTAAACAAATAAAATAAAAATAAAATGTTTTTATTTTCAGACAACAGGGGTCCATAGATTGTTAGTATACCCAACTTAAGTAAGTACTATGTTAGTGACTTAATTATTACACAAACGTATTAATTATAAAATTAGTTATGAAATTTAAACATTGAATTGAATTAAATTAAATTAATTGAACGAATTGAATTGAAAATTTTAAATAATAATAAATTAAATGATGTAAAATAATCCAACTAATATTATAAAGCGCAAGCTTGTATGGATATCTGGATGCATTCAAAAATGGATGTGTCTTTGTTACTCATTCGCACAAAAAGCTACTGAATGGATTTCAATGAAACTTTACAATAATATAACCCACAGATCAGAACAACATAAATAAAGAGCTTTTCATTTCACTTCATCACGCAAAGAAACTGAGCTTTCTTATTAGGCTCGTTGTAAGCTAGTCTAGTATTTGTCATACGTGTGAATACTCCTTTAGATCGTCAATATCAATAGCAAATGATTTTCTCAATATCGTGTTTGCAGACGATTGTCATTTATTACCGGCTGTCTAGCATATCCTGTTACAATGTAGTACGCAAATTGATTAAGAATCTCTCTCGCCCTCGTAAATCTATGCATAAGCTAACCGTTTCGAGTTTTCAAGAAAAAGCTGTACAGCATTACAAGTAGGTCGCTTTATGTCCAACCATCCTGTATCGTTTATAGATTTGTGTCTTAAATGAAATCCAATCTAAATAATTTGTTCAACACAGACTTTTACAAGCACTTGTTGACGTCATAAATAATTAAATAATATATATACTAAAGCCAAAGCTGGTTTGGAAAACTAAGAGAGCTGATGAGTAAACAACACACCTAACAGGAGAGGGAACTTTGTATTTGTATTTGTTGTCATCATCATCATCAACAGCTCATATAATGTCCCCACCGAGAGGCTCCAGCCGACCCCACATTAGGGGCAATTGGGCCTTAATCAACCACGCTGGCCAAGTGCGGGTTGGTCGGCTTCACACACAACCTAATGAACCTAAGAATTTCTTCATAGGTGTGTGCAGGTTTCCTCACGATATTTTTCTTTCACCTTAAAAGCGTCGATTAAACGTACATATGAATTCAAAATTTAAAAACATATTGGTACGTGGCGGGGATCGAACCGGTGCCTCCCGGGTGGAAGACAACGCTCTTACGCATTACGCCACCGACGCCAACATGCTACGGCTATATGCTTAGGTTGTAGCAAAGCTATTGTAAAGAATAGAATAGAATAACACTAGACATAGTTTTGCTCCACACCCGCAATCGTCAAACAAGAGTGCGAGCACCTAGTCTACAATCATGGCGTTATACCCGGTACAGACATAATATACCGGGCCGCTTCTCTCTTGTACTCAACATAAAAAATGCTATAATCAACAGCAGAAGTAGATGATCAAAAACAAAACCTCTAAATTGATAAATTTAATTTTAATGATGGCTCCCCGCTATTGATTTAAGACGCATGTGCTCGCTATTTAATATTTCATTATAATCTCCCGGGAGAAATTTTAACCAATTACAAAAAAGAAGAAGAAAGTGAAGGTGTCTTGAAAAAAGGGGATCTCTTTTTTTTCGAAAAAAAAAGGGGAAAATTGCTGGACAGACTTGGGACGGACGGCGAAAATGAAAATGAAAAAGCTCTTTATTTAAATGGACTTTGCTAACTACTTTTAAATCGTCAAAAACCCTACCACCATTTCGGGACGAAATAATTATTATTATGCTGAGATGGAGAAGAAATGGCGAAAGAAACTCCACAGCTTACAATTTGGTAATGATTTCAAAACATCATTACAGGTCCAATAGATAATAACAATATAATTAAAATTACAGTTTTACATTCGTAAATTTTGGGCAGTTATTACTCCCACGCACTTAGCTTATTTATAATTTATTTTGTAAAAGCTTTTCTATATAATGTAATCCAGGCGAGATAATCCAGGTGAGTGTACCTTTGATTATTTAATAACGAGGTTATCGGATACGGATTCTTACAGCGGTGACTAGCGCCTGTGCTACCACGACCGGGCCTATTTAAGGGTTGTTTTTTGGTTGTACATACCACAAAGTTATGTTGGAAAAATAATTTACAGAAATGTAAAATTATTATTAAGTACTTATATGCAGTTTACTTATGATTTAATTCATTTACTTTTGCAGTTGATTGTACCAGATTAACCACACAACAAGACGAGGAAGAGATGAGAGATCATACTTTATAGTACCCTAGTATTAATAAGTCAACAAACATATTCATGATAGTTTTTTCGATACACGGCTACTTAACTCTACTTCCATACTAAGCATATCAACTTATCATGAATTTGTTTGCAATGTCCGATTAATCACGGAACCAGATTACCCAATGTTGGGCCAACAAAAACTTACAATAAAACAGGCCCCGAGGCCATTTCATTAGCTCATTATTTTATGGGCACCAAATTTGAGCGGCTAACCCCTATGATTTAGCCCAATATCGAACATAATTGGCCCTTCTCGGAATCATGGTATGATTTGTGGAAGCAATGCCAGTTTTATTAGCTGCGATATTGGTATTATAGGAACGTAATTTAAAAAGAAAAAGTGTGTGTAATCTGTGACGACGTAATTTGATTAAGTTGTGTTGTTCATTGAATGAGAGAGTTTGGCGCGCTTTTGTAGCGTCAGTTGGATTATTCTACTATAGGTTTATAATTACTTTCCTATATCTATGGATTGGCCGCGTAATGCCGGCAAAGTAGAATAGCATCACCCCATATCCTCCATTGGGTGTCGTAGAAGGCGACTAATGGATCAGCAAAGTGGTATTATTTATCACATTATACTCCGTCCACCAATCCGCATTGGACAAGCGTGGTGGACTACTGCCTAAACCTCCTTCGATGACAAGGAGAGGCATTGTGTCCCAGCAGTGGGTCGAATTATAAAGGCTGTTGTGATGATCTATGGATTATTCTTTCAACAATTTAAAAAAGAAAAGTATTAGTAGGTTTTGGTGTGTATAACGTTAAGTTTAGTTGTTCCTTTCTTCGTTCTTCGCAAAGCTTTTTCGCTTTCAGAATCAAATGCAGAAGTCCCGGGTTGGACTCCCAGAGCCTGTGTCCGACCGGCCGACCAACCTCTATGTCAATATCAATAGTTTTATAACAATTGAGTGTTTCACCAAACCAAGGAGTATACGTCTTGAATGCAAATGCATCATTTCGTATCTATCTACTTAGTAAGTCTTGGCAAGAGCACAGTGTGGCACCTGAAATCCATAGACCGTAGATTTTTTTTCTATGTTTTTTTAACTTGAGGATTTTTTTAAACTCAGGGGTTGACATAAGGGATGAAAATTAGTACGGGAGTTCGACATTGCACTTTATTAGAAGTTAATAAATATTTGTCCAAGCTACGACTAAATACCTATAGATTTTATATATTATTATGATGTATATTTTTGTTTCGATGATTCAAAATTGTTTAGTAGAAGGGGACGAGCAGTTATGGGGAGTCATTGAAATAAAGGTTTTGTGGTGTTTATATGACGTTGAGAATTGTATAGTGGGATATGCACCCCATCAGTCGCCATCATTATGGCCATGTATTTCTCGCCATGCACTCCCCAGGTGCATTAAAATGTGTGACACCCATATTTTAATGCAAAAATCAAGAAAGAAGAATAAAGTTGACTGAAGACAAGTCTTGATGGATAATTTCCGGAGCCTATAATAAAAACAAAAAATATATTGACAATTTTATAATGATGTGTAACTTAAAAATGCTCAATTTAAAAATGACTCCTAAGTAATTTAATAAAAAATCTAAATCTCTAAAGATAATTCTAGAAGTAATTGGAAATGAAACGTGTTGAATTAAGCTTGCTAAGCGAAAATAGCTTCTATTACAGCCAAATAAGGTAAGTGTTTACTGTGTTTGTTTATCGATACATTGAAATCAAGAGCTCCGCAAAGGCATGCTAACGTCTACTTTATTGGCAACATGATTAATGATACGTCGATATTTTCATAGCATACATAATTCTATTCAACAATTACACCCTTTCCACGCCCCTAATTATATATCGACAAGTCTAATTAATTTTAAAATATAATAAAATTAACAATGCACTGAATATGATTAATTAATATTGCAATGTTTAAATAATATTGCAGCGTTTAGATAAACCAACTGCCTGCCTGCCCTGCCCAAAATTTTATTTGGAGTCGGTCTATCGGGTATTTCGTCGGTTGACACCACGAGCTGTTGACACCGCGATGGCAGGACTCATTTTGAATAGGGTTGTTGACACCACTCACAAATAATTACGAGGTGTTAAATTCGTAAAAGTCAATGCTATTATAATATCTTTAATAAAAGGTGATGGCGGAAAATCTCCATCGTTTCAAATTGACTCTAGAATTTAATTTTTAAGCATATCAAAACCATTTAATATTCAGTAAAGTGACTACAAGAATTTATGACGTCGCGAATTCATAATTCCGAATTATGAAGAATTATGTTTTGACAGCTAATAAAAAGTATCTCAAGTGACTTGACAGGCAACACCCCTATTGGCCAATACGAACCGAGTAGCCGCCGATCCGAGTTAGAGACTAACACTCAGCTTTTCTTCATAGAAAACAACGATTTTATAACCCCTATTGTGTCGCCGCCATTTTGTAACATTTCGCGCATGTGTAATAATTTCCGGGTTTCCCGTTGCGAATTTTCCACGTGTAATAAAAATGCAAAATGTTTTAAATTTTGTAATAAAACTATAAATAAGAGTTTTTGTCACTGAAATCGTTATAAATTAAGCTAACAGAATATATATAATAAGTACAGTTATAATGGACCAACAAAGGGGTATTAATCATCTTATACCTCCGTCCATCAATCCGCATTGGTCAAGCGTGGTGGACTACTGCCTAAACCTCCTTCGATGACAAGGAGAGGCCTTGTCCCAGCCGTTGGCCGAATTATAAAGGCTGTTATCATGATGATGATGAGTACAGTTATATTTACAAATAATAATAATAATCATCATCATCATTTGGGGAGGGGTAGGGGGGGGGGACACTACACAAGGGGATATATCAGCTGCGGAACGCTGAACGGATGGGTACGCACTATACAGAATCGTTGTTTCCTAGATCTGAATAAAGGTCGTACCACATTTATCAGTTTGGAGCCGTATAGCCACTTTTTACTATGAAAAAGCGGTGACGCGCTACGTTTTGTAGCTTTTCCGTAGCCGCCGACCCGTAACGTTCATACATAGTTTTTTTTAATATTACGAGGTGGCAAATAAGCTTGTGGCCCACCCGGTGCTAAGTGGTTATCATCGCCTATAAACACTTGCAATATTAAGGGTAAAACACTTAACACTGCAAGTGCGTTGCCATCCTGGGGACTAAGATGATATGCCTTCCATGCCCAGTAATTACACTGGCTACCTTTCCCTTCAATCCAAAACACAGCGAACTGCTTCACGGCAGAAATAAGAAAGGCGGTGGTACCTACCTAGACGACCCTATATGGGTCTACCACCTGGTCTCCCCTTGACTTTCTCGGATACCGGAAACGACTCAAAAGTTGATAGAAACCTTATATTTTGATGTCATACATGCATGTTAAATTTTGGTCACCCATCCGAGTAACGACCACGAACTTGCTTGCTTAACTTTCGTGATCGACAACTCAAAAGTTGATAGAAACCTTATATTTTGGTGTCATATATGCATGTTAAATTTGGCTGCAATAAGTGAAAGCATACTCGAGTTATCGTACTAACGCACAGACACATGGCCATACAGACACACAGACATAAATCCCAAAAAAATATTTTTGGACTCAGGGAGGTCCAAAACGTGTAAATCCGTCAAAATCGCGAGGTCGAATTTTTTGACGATTACAAGACTTCCTCTATACTACGTATACGAGAAAGTAAAAAGATGCATTCCCTTTCCGTGTTGATCAGTCCGCTACAACCTCAAGTCAGTAATTTATAAAAAAGAGTCCAAGATAAAAAAACGTAATTCTAAATCTAACTTATCGATACTTTTATCGATAAACTAGTGATGCGCCCATCGACACGTGGGCGTGTCACCCCGCCAGTATAACTCACGCGCAGTTATTACAGCACGGCATTAACAAATATTTAAACATATTATACGAGCAAAAAACATGCGCGCACGCATCCCACATTCCCGGCGCGGGATTAAATTAGTCTTGAGCGGTTTTTTTTGCTCTTTCAACAGAAAAAGATTCGTGTTTTGTGCTTCCAGCTAATTTGCCAACTGTACTGTAATTATGAGGTTTTTTTCATTTACTTTTTCTAGAAGAGTCTTGTTACAAACTTGTAGTTTTTTAAATTGTGACATTGTATAGCGCATTCTTTTTCAAGGATCATCTTAAAAGTTTTCTACTTTCTGCTACCTTACTCCCTATTTATTTGGGGTTGGTGTAGTATCCCTTACAATCGACATAAATTTAGGTTTTGTTATTAGATTTTTACAACCGGCCTTTCTGAGACCAACCCTCTTTGTTTCATCTAAAAAGTCACTGCCAAAATTTCAAATGTAATTTCGTATTTTTTTGTCCAAAATTTTCGGAAAGTACTTAACTTATCTTTTAGTGTGATTATAAAAAGATTTCAAAATTATAATGAGGCGTGATAAAGCAACAATTCTCATAATAAATTCGTGTAAATAAAAGTGAAATTCATAAAGCTGCCTCGACAGAAACACAAAATGAAGGCATGCGCCGATAATTGGGCCCGAACAAATTTCCATTGATATTCGTGATGGGAAAAAAATACAAACTCGTTGTCGATGAGATGTGTGCAGACGTCGATATTCGACCTGCCGGCGAATTTTACCGGCAACCTTGAAGTTTTCAACGCACCTAATTCCATACGCCATAAAGTGCTTTTTTGTAGAACCCAGCAGTAGGAATAACTTTGCGAATTTATAATGGCCCACTTACGGGTACTGCAAATTGTCAAGAATTGCATCGGCTTGAACAAGGTGTCAATTTTGTGAAGTTATGAAAGTGTAGTTTCTTGGAACTATTTGTTTTAAGGCGGCTGAGGTTTGCACTTTATTTGTGTATTGATAGGGATTTGCTTTACGATATAGTTTATTGAATACGAGATGGGACGGACGATTTAACAGCGTTTATTATTGCAAAGTAACTGTCATTAAAATATATCGAGGTGAATTCATAATTCGTATTTTTTTTAAACTTTTTCTGATTTCGAGGCGTGGGTTTTGAATATTAATTATTTTTAATACCTACTTGACAAATTCATGTAGGTATATTTTCATTTGAGACTCCTTTGATTTTGACAGTTTTGTATTTTATTAGATTACTAGATGTAACCCACAGCTTCTTTAAATTATTATAGCTTTAATATTCATTTTTCTGAAGATTTCTATTTCCATTTTGACACCGCTCTTTTATATTAAAATTTGCAATATTTTGTGATTATGTAAAGATCCCTTTACAAACAATGGCTCTTCTCGTTGAATATCCTAATTACCTTGTACCTCATAGTTCAGTAGTTACTTAGCACTTATCCGACAGTCTATTGTAAGAAAATACTGCATTAATTCAAAGAAAGGCAAATAAGGAGACAGTAACAAGCTGATAGCAAGAGGTAACTACCACCTTTTGACCTGAATTATCCACCGGCAACTTTTCCCTTCACACGGGTTGTGAACTTCTTTAACACGAAATAGGGAAGGTTTTATGATCACATAAACATTAGCATAACTTCCCCTAAATATGTTTGTATATAAAATTCTCCTGTTCGTGTGTTTGTCACTGAACTCTTCCTAAACAATTTGCTTCCGCCTTCATTATGCCAACATCTAAGGAGTGGAACTCTTTGCCGAGGTCTGTTTTCCTGGATCAGTATAGTCTGGATTTCTTTAAGGCCAGAGTGAACAGGCGTCTTCTAGGCGAGCATGTACCATCTTAGTCCTCATTATCGCCTTCCATCAGGCGTGATTGTAGTCAAACGCCCAGCCTATTTTACATTAAAAAATGGTTCAAGCGCATCCAAGAAAGATTTAGTTTCACAATTCGTTTCGATAGTCGTACAATTTTTTTGTTTTTCTTTTTACAGTACATCGTCTGTCAGGCCTTCGGAATGTATATAATTTTTATACTACAATGTAACCTGGATCTTACAGTGCACTATCTGTCCTGGTTGTCGGCGTTTGTGTGTTTGTTCACTGAAGGCTTAGTTTCTGGGTGTGATGCGTCAGTTTTATGTAGGTTACAGACAGGCAACCTGTCACTAATTTGAAACACTGTATAGTCCGAAGTCATGTAGCTTTAAGAGTAATCAAATGCCGAATCCTTTTAAGATTATGAGTTTTATATGTATATTTTGTTTAAATAGTCTATAATAGAAATTCAGCTTCATAATTGTGTGTGACCGCAAAACGTTGATGTTGTTTATAGTTGATCTTTTGATTGTTGTTGATGATTTCATTTGTAATCATGATATATCATTGCATAGTATTCTCTTGCATTTACAGAGCACCGCATATTATGTTAAATAAAACTAAATCTACAAACAAAGATATTTCCCCACCAGTATTCGAACCTAGGCCCCAGAAGTTACTAATCACAAGTAAAGGCAACTTTACTAATCACAGACATTTCATGATTACCTATTTATCTTCTCACTAATCAAACACACCAAAGCCTTACAATGTTACAAACATCGATAAGCTTTACGCAGTAAAAAATCGGGACCAATCATCGATGAAATTAATATTCATCGACGCTGCCCCCTCACTAACCGCCCGAGATTTATATCTCATCATTACGGATAAAATATTTCTTTAAAGCGTATAATTAGTTGTTATTAATATTATAAATAATGCCTGGAGGTTAACAGTAATATTGATACGGAGCTGTTAAGAATTTAGTTTGTTTTTACTGGTCGGTAATCGAGTTAGCGGGGCTGTTGACCTAGAAATTGTAGAGTACAATAGAATATACCTACTTAAACTTATAACTATTGATATCATGTTTAAGTAGGTATGTCTTTTTGGTTAGAAGCGATCTCTTCCAGATAACTTTTGATGGACAGGAAAGAAAGAAAACGAAATATTACGGATATTGCAATGCATCAATATTAAACAAGATTAAACAGGAATTTATTAAAATATATAGGAAGAGGCGTCGGTGGCGTAGTGCGTAAGAGCGTCGTCTCTCACCCGGGAGGCACTGGTTCGATTCCCGCCACATACCAATGTGTTTTCAAATTTTGAATTCATATGTTATTACGACGCTTTTACGGGGAAGGAAAACATCGTGAAGAAACCTGCACACACCTATGAAGAAATTCTTAGGTTGTGTGTGAATTCGACCAATCCGCACTTGGCCAGCGTGGTTGACTAAGGCCTAATCGCCCCTAATATGGGGTAGGCTCGAGCCCCTCGGTGGGGGTAACACTAATAGGTATAGGTAAATCCTAACAAAGGAATAATATGCAGTGTCTACTAGTAAATAAGCAATTTAGTGTGACAAGTAAATTAAACTAATAATGAATAAAATTATCCTAGTTTTTCTTAGTCATCTACCGTGGAGCTTGGTAGCTTGACTGACTGACTCACTGGCAGGAACAAAAGTAGTTATTTGAAATTAATCTTCTGTAAGGTGGAGATACAGTCCTAGTCAAATGCTCTAAATTCGAGCAGCTGATTCGTTGTTGAATTTGTGAAAATTTTCATTTTTCAACTAGTTCTATTTAGGTATATTAAATAAAATCTCAATAATGAAAGCTTCGACCCCAGACTACCCACAAAGAAAGTGGTACTTGAAGCACCAAATATGTCAATATCACCACAATTTTTACCAAATTGTGCACACCATAATTACGAGGGAAAAACTCGATTAATGCTGATGTTTCCCTTTATTATCGATAAAAATCCACATTACACATACGCTGTACCGTTCCATCGCGTTCATTATTCAGTACAGCGAACACATTATGGAGGCCGAAATCTTCGACAATTACCCTTTATGTGGGTAATTTGCAAATACTACTAACACCGGCCAAAATTACCCTTTACATTACAAAATTAAATTTGCGGTTCGCGAACAACATTTACATACCAAAACACTGTACACAAAAGCTGGACAGGAATGCACATGTTAAAATTGTTTGTGCCAAATTTCTCACAAGCGCCCACAGACCAATTTGACTCTTCAGATGTTGAGTTAGAGTTGAAATATTGGTGGGAAGATATCTCGCATCTGCAAACATTAAGTTAGCGCGAGGCCATTATTGAATTTACTTTATATAATAATGGTTAATCACTCGAAAGCATCGAGCGATGCTGCCTTGTTACTGAAAGCTAGTGTTGTACTACAGTACGATAAAATGTTGTCGATGTTTATATAAAGGAACTTTTACAAAAGAAATCAACATCTCCATAATTTATGATAAAAAATGCGAACAATAATAAATGATTATTTTGCTGTTCAGTATATTATTAAAAAAATTAACAACATGATAGTAAAAGAAATGTTAAATAATGTGTGCAATATAGTCATAAACTTAGAGCTATGTTATAAATAACCTTTCTATGTAAATAGAATCAAAAACATTAGTTAGTAAGACGGTGAACCGTCATTAAAATATATTGCAAATGATACAACTTTTAACGATTTAACTCGCTTGTATTTAAGTTTCATTATTGTCTCTTTTCGTCACATGAAGACTAAAGACGTAAGTTGTCTTATTTGATGAAATAATAGTTTAATCTATATGTTTACTTTAAATACTAATTTTGATCTGACTTACACAAACGGAGTGAAACCTAATTACACGCGAGTTAAATCCGTAAAGTTATTTTATTTACAATGTGTAGTGCTCGCTCAAATCTAAGAGAACACTATGAATGTATATTAACAAAAACTATCGATATCGATATATAGAAACCAACGCCTTCCCCTCACTAAAGCCTGGGGCGATCGAGCGCGGGGCGTGTCCCTCATTTCCCCGCAATAATTTATACCCTCCACTAAATAATGGTACACTCCTGCGCCGCACATTTAGCATCCTTTACACACTCGGCCATTTTAATTATCGGTTATCATAAACTAATTCCACGCTAGTGGGCATTTGTTATTTGTTCGTACGTTAGGGATGGGCTGACATCGATAAGCTGATATGTTATTAATTAATTAATTGCTTGTTTAATTATATATTGTTTTTCCGATTTGATTTTAATAGATGGGTTCCAAATTAAATATTTTTATATGTACTTTTTCTTTAGCTATTTAACAATCTATTATAATAATATGTGCATTACTAAGCTGTTGCCCTCGACTTTGTTCACGTAAATCTATCCCATGATGCGGAACCTCTTTTCCTGGATATCAATTAATAGGTGTAATTTAATTATGAAGATTTATCTTATCTTCGTGTGCCTTTTGGCAAAATTACAGGGCACAAATTGATCTTCGATTTCTCACAAACTTGCAATTTTCAGGATATAGATGCAACACTCGCAAGATATGTTTCTCATTAAATGTGGTTCTCAAGCTATCATCTTTACATAAATTAAAGACAATTCTTATACAACGCTTTTGTAGAATGTAGGGACAGAATTTCCCAAGAATATTATTCCCTAGCAGAGTATAGAGTTAACATTTGCATAATAGGCGCTCAATGCCACCTCCACGGAGGATACGTCAACTAATACTGATAATGATAACGCATAACTGTAACTAGCGATTCTACTCTTTATACTTTATATGTGAAGATTCCAGTGTAAAGGAGTGACTAATGTAAAGAAATTTTGAGTGGTCAATTTCGGTAATTTTAGTGTTATCTACCATTAACTACTCAACCGACAGGGATCAAAGGCGACATAGGAGGTACTTTTTTTACAATACGAGATGGCAAACAAGCTTGCGGCCCACCTGGTATTAAGTGGTTACTGTCGCCTATAGACACTTGCAATATTAAGGGTAAATTACTTAACACCGCAAGTGCGTTGCCATCCTGGGGACTAAGATGATATGTCCTCGATGCCCAGTAATTACACTGGCTACCTTTCCCTTCAATCCGAAACACAGCGAACTGCTTCACGGCAGATTTAAGAAAGGCGGTGGTACCCAGACGGCTACATATGGGTCTACCACCTTTGTCGCCTTTCATCCCTGTCGGTTGTCACTATGCACCATAGAGGCCCGAAAGTGTGTCGTATCTCACCTCCCACCTTGAGGACGCTAATGTAACGTAGCCTACATGCTATTCCAGATTCAGATCTATCTCTCTCTTTCTTCGACCCTGCTCCCCATTTATTTGGGGTCGGTGCACAATGCCTTGATATCGAGATAGTGCTAAGGATTGGTATAGCTTTGTGGTCAGCCTGACACAAACCCTCCTTGGGATTGCTGGTTTACTGACACCGCGCCTAGTGACCTCTGCCACCGAAACACGATATGTCATAGCCATTTATCGCTTTGAACTGTCAAACATCATTAGATATAACCGCGATCTTGAAATTTTATCGATACTGCGAACATCTATAAGCCTCATACAAGTTCGCAGTTTCGATAAGATTTCAAGTTGGCAGTTACCTATCCAATTTTTTTTGACAGTTCAAAGCGATAAATAGCTATATCATATCGTGTTTAGGTGGTCATGCTAGACGGGCTGTGAAGGAGTAAGTAGTCCTATGGGCTCAGAATTTCCCTCAGTCGCCTTTTATGACAAGCATGGGATAAGAAGAAGTCTATGTGTGATTACACCGATGTACCTAAGTACAGCACATAGGTATTAATGCTACTCATTTAATCTTTTAAGGGAGAATTAGATTTATTTACCATTAAAAAATCGGGAGTGGTCTCCCCTTGACTTTCTCGTATACCGGAAACGACTCCATGGTTGATAGATACCTTATATTTTGATGTCATACATGCATGTTAAATATTGGTCACCCATCCGAGTACCAACCGCGCACTTGGTTGCTTAACTTTCGTGATCGACGACTCAAAACCGTGCGGCGTACGGCATGCTCCACTAGAACATGTTATGTAGTACGGCCGCTGATTTCGACACTCGGTCTTCCTATGAACTCGGCGATTCGACCGATCTCCTTAGATTGATATATCTATGCCTAAAATGGAATCAAGCTTCCCAGGAACCCTTAGCCACAAAGGAACTGGCTACCTTAAAAAATGCCCGAATACTCACAACTCACTGTTATACACTGTTATTAAACTATTTGTTATTTTAATCTCTTAAGCGACAGTTAAAATTGAGACAGATGTTTAAGTAAACAGACAATCATCGTATCAACTTAACGATAGTTTAAGCATCGTAACTGTTTAGAAACTTAACTGAGTGTGTATAATAATTTAAGTATGCAGCAATTCGTCCGCCATTATAAAGACATCAACGCGTCAGAATACGAAAAGGTTAAAGAATAATGTTAATATTGTAATGGCTAATTTTTTTATTTAACGTAATGACCACTCACCTAGCTATCAACATGAGTAGGTACATAGATAATATTTTTAGTTATGTACTCCCTTGAGAAAAGAACTTGGGATTTCTGGATAATTTAATAATCATTTAAAAAAAAATCATATCATATAAGTACCTATTTTGATATTAAATTTAAGATTGCTTATAAAATGAATATAAAGGCAAAAGTGTAATTTTGAGCATAAGCTCATTAAAGCATGAAAAAGTATTACCTACCTACCTAATTATTACACCTTTCAAATTACGTGTTTTTAAAAGTTTCACTTGATGTAAATAGCTTAGTTAATGAATTATCTAACTGTTAATCGTTGCTCAAATAATTCCATAAAAATGATTTCGATTTATACTAAAACTAGCTGTGCCCGCGACTTCGTCCGCGTAGAATTTACCAAAAGAAAAAAAAAGTACTAAAAAAAAAAAAGTAAGTAAGTAAGTAAGTAAAAGCCTAATTTACTCCTTATTATACCAGCTACCTGCCAAAAAAAGTCCCGTCAAAATCGGTCTAGCCGTTTCAGAGATTAGCCGGAACAAACAGACAGACAAAAATTGTAAAAAATGTTATTTTGGTGTATGTACCTTATATATATTCATATGCATGTAGTAAAAAACGGTTATTTCAATATTACAAACAGACACTCCAATTTTATTTATATGTATAGATGTATAGAAGATGTATAGATAAACACCTGCTAGTGTTGATTATTATCTAATTCAATGGAATAAGCTAATCCCCTAATCCCAGATTCCCAGTCCTCATTACCTACCTATAGACTAAAATTCAACATATTTTTTTCAACTCTTTCTATATCAACCTATTTGGGTTGAAAATGTCAACAATAAAATTTTATGATTGTAATGTCTGCCGCAAAAAGAGGGTGTATAATTTTGACGTGTCTGTCTGTCTGTCTGTGGCATCGTACGTAGCTCCTAAAGGAATAGACAGATTTTTGAGGCATTTTATTGTTTGAAATCTGACAGAATTATGATCGAGATGGTTCTAAGCGATAAATTTATGTCGGGAGCTACCTAAAAATTTCATTAAATATTTCGTTTTAGAGTCTGCGTTTTTATATTTCTCCGATTTCTCCTTACCTTGCGAATTTTTTAACGGATTTTCGATAGTTGTACAAAATGTCATACTTTAATCATAGGATTAGGCGCAATCAGCTGCTGATAATTTTATAAACACAGATCAAAATTAGCTTCATTTATTTTAAGTTTAAGTACACTGTCTCTCTTGTAGCATCTAATAACAGTAGATGTTATTATTAATAATATAACCACGAAAATGTATTCATGACACAGCTTTACAATAAATACGTCAGTTCAACGACCCACGAAACAAAAGACAGTAGCGTTCTGAGTGCGAAAAGGACAGGCGCACGGAATGCCAGTCCCAGCCTTGAACAGAAAGAGATAAACATATGTTCCATTACGTGTAAAGTACATCGTATGACTCTGTAATGGACCACACCTCTTTACTGCATTCCCATTGGTTAGTTTCGGTTTCAATTATTTTGTACTTGCGCGAGAGCTTGTTCTGCGGTCTAGATATTTTTATGCCATATAGTGTTGAAGATAGAGTTGAAATTTGAAGGAAAAATAAGTATTTATTTGAGTGTAATTAAAGTTAGTATTCATTAGATATAATTGGAGCCATGTGTGTAAACAAATAAATAAATATACGTTTACCTAACTACAAGGCTCCCAGACTTATAATTAACTTTTAACTGCCTCAATGATCTTATGGTTACCCAGTACTATATACTGCATTCCAATGTTAAGACCCTAGGAGAGTTCAAGTTTTGTTCGGTTTGGTTGAAGTTTAGAATTTGTTATGTGCCTGGCTAATAAACCACCACCTTAACGAAAGAAAGAAGATATTAATTCACCAGCACATAACAACAAAAAACAAAAATTACTTATACAGAATATGTAATTCATTCATCATGTGTGATGCCGGCAGAGTAGAATAGCATCCCCCCATATCCTACAATGGGTGTCGTAGAAGGCGACTAATAGATCAGCGGGTATTGATCAACTTATACACCGACCACCAATCCGCATTGGGCAAGCGTGGTGGACTACTGCCTTAACCTCCTTCGATGACAAAGACAGGCCTTGTGTCCCAGCGGTGGGTCGAATTATAAAGCCTCTTATGATGATTGCACAAGAAATCTTACAAAAATTACAATAATCTTATGACGACGTCGCAGAAGCATATATACTGAGATAGTAGCTATGAAGGCTTTCTTTTAAACATCTTCTCCCTTATTATAAAACCCGGGCTAAAGTTAGTCATGGCTTAAAACTGATGCTGAAATGAAATGAAAAAGCTCTTTATGTAAATGGACTTTGCTAAGTACTTTTAAATCGTCAAGAGCCCAACAATTTCGGGACGAAATAACTATTTTACTTAAATAATTATAAATAGGCTGAGATGGAGAAGAAAATTAAATGTCGAAAGAAACTCCACAGCTTACAATTTCGTTATGATTTCAAAACATCATTACAGGTAATCGATATGAATAAATAACAATTTTAAAAGCGTAAATTTTGAGCAGATTTTACTCCCACGCATTTGGATCATTTAAATAATCATTTGTCTAAAAAGCTTTTTTAAAAAACTAAATTAAATATTTAGTTTTTACAGTTTTTTTATTTATTTGTTAACAGGCTAGTTTATGTTTTATGTTTAGTTTCTAATATTCTTCAGAAGCTTATTGTAAAAACGTATACATTGGCCCACAAAGGAATTGTTTATTCTGTGGAGACGAGTTTTATACTTATGACCAAATCGTGTTTCTTCCTAGTATTGACTTTCTTTCTAGTATTGGCTGTCACTTTAATTTGCTGAAAGAAAGACAGAGTTAGCATCAGTTTTAAACCAAGACTAACTTAAGTCCGTGTTTTTAGATAGCCTTTATAGTTACTACCTCAATAGATATGCTTCTGCAACGTCGTTATAAGATTAGTGTAATTTTTATAAGTTTTCTTGTGTTGAAGTAAGTAGTCATACCGTGGGCATACCCTTAATAGTTGAGAGTTGCGGGTGAGTCGGTCGTTGCCACTTTATGGTCTTATCAGTCTAGGCTCGTGTGTAAGTAGGTATTAGGTGCATTTCCACAAATCAGGCTAGTTTATGGCCTACGTCATTTGCGCATTCAAAGCGTCAGTAGGGAGTGAGAGAAGTTGTAGTTCTTTAAATTCGTAAAATATTTTTAATGTGATTGATTAATTGAAATTCTTGGCATAGAGATCTGATGATTTGACAAATTTTAATATGGAGTTATCGTTTTCACTTACCTCAGAGAAAAACAAAAAAATTACTTACTCAAATTCCATAATTACCAATTTTGATTTTAAGGAGGTAAGTAAGTACATAGTTAATTAATTGACAGCCTAAACATAGGTAGAGCAATGTCGACTCTATCATCGGGCAGTTGCACTAAGTATGACGTTTTATAATTTTGCAAAAAAGTAGTTATTTATCATAAAAGTCAACTCAATTCATATGAATGGGTTATTCCATTTTTAAATACATAAATGTGTTCGTTTTTTTTTACGAAATTGTAAAAAGTAAAAAATGGTGCAACTGGTCACATTTCAGGGTGGTAGTGACTTACCTAATATCTTTAAAATATATTAATTAATTAATGTATAATTATTTGACAATTAATTATAATTTGTAAAGTTTTGCACGTCTGCATGCAGGCTGAACACATGCACGTTGTTTGAAATTAAGAACTTTATAACTGTGTTTTAAGCAAATAAACTTATTTGATTTGATTTGATTTGATTTGAAAAAGGCTTATAAAATTCGTGTGCAAATTTTCTTCAAGAAAAACATTTATGAATAACTTTTAAAATAGTTTTTATTTACATTTTTAATTCCCATGATCTGGTATGTTTGAAAAACGTTACTAAAATTTTGCATCAAAAGAAAATTAGAATGAAATCTTACGGCAGATAATCACTAAGACTGAGAAGTTTTATGAAGAAGGTGACGAGTTTTTCTTTGCCGCTTATTTATTAAATCTTTGCTAGTTATAATCTTAAAATATTTTTTTGTCACACAAACTAATTTAATACTTTTTACAGAAGAGATTAGCGGATATAACACTGACTTGCAAAAAAAATGGCCACCCCTACTAATTTCATACAAAGGGTACTTTGACTAGGTCCCAGTTTAAGAAGGATGTGATGTTTTGAATTGATGATTGTGTTAATCTTACGGGGGAAATTAACATGTTTTAACGAGTCACCCGGAGGATTCAAACTGCACTTTCTTCTTATTCTGGGACCTAGCCAAATTGGTTTACCCTTGTTTGGTATACATAACAACGTTTAGTCGAAAATCGTTTCGGCTAATTTTAGGTACAATAAAGTCATTTCGCATCGGTGGCGTAGTGCGTAAGAGCGTCGTCTTCCACCCGGGAGGCACTGGTTCGATCCCCGCCACGTACCAATGTGTTTTCCAATTTTGAAATCATATGTACGTTTAATCGACGCTTTTACGGTGAAGGAAAACATCGTGAGGAAACCTGCAAACACCTATGAAGAAATTCTTGGGTCGTGTGTGAAGTCGACCAACCCGCACTTGGCCAGCGTGGTTGACTAAGGCCTAATCGCCCCTAATGTGGGGTAGGCTCGAGCCCCTCGGTGGGGACATTATTCATTTGACCGAATATTTAATTGGTAGAATTTTTTTTGCATAATTATTTCTTTGACATAATGTCATTTTACCGAATTTTCAAATGAACTAAATTTATTTTACCTAATGTTTAACTAGACTAATAATGATTAAGTCGAAAGATCGCATTGAATGTTTAGTAATAATTCAGTGAAAACGCCCTAAAGTTGCTTCTGGCACTCGCCGGCCACTGCCGCGCTGTGTTCATGTCAACCTAACTCGCTCGTCGCTTCGCTCCTCGCTAACCTATTGTTCAATTGAACATTCGATGAAATGAAAATTATACCACCTGAACAATATATCAATTGAACATTATACTTTTTGATCAATAGCGCAAATGTTGTTATCGCAAATAAACATTCGATGAAATGAAAATTATGTTATGTTAATCGATATTATACAATGTGATTATTTTCTTAAAAGTTTTTCGAAGGAGTGATTTTCGACTAAACTAAATGTTATACCAAACAAGGGTGAACCAGCCAAATTGAGGTACTCTGTATGAAATTAGTAGGGGAGTCCGTTTTTATGCAAGTCAGTGTAATATATAGTTCTTATAAGACCCACTTTATGCAAGAACGGTAAATAGATCCAATGCAAAAGTCTTATTAGATCCAACATGGAGCCTGTCTTTAATAATGGCGGGTAAGCGCTTGGCATTCATGTCACTAACTGGTAGGAAATACCACCAGTTTGTATGCAGTTGCGATAAGTACAAGGAGTTTAATACCAGCTACACCTCTTCTAGAGATTATTAAAAGACCTCGGCTGATAAAACTTTTGTAAGATCTTACTGAAACACGTAATAGGGTATTATTTTTGAAAACTGTTTTAAATCAATTCTGTAATTTCTACTGGTTAATTAAGAAACTAACCGATAGACATTATATTTCAATTTTATAAGACCAAAAACTGCTTTAAAAGCTAAGTTTAATTTTTGATTTTGAATTTTCGCGCGGAAGCGCTAGCCGCCATGCTTTTTCGACCCGTGACGTCGAACTGAGATTTCAAAATCTACCCAAATCATGATACAAATCTACTTTGTCTACTAACGGAGTGACGTCACGTCGTATTCCAATATGACGAACAGCGTTTTAAAGATTTTAGAGAGAAATTAAAAAATTCGATTTTTAAAATTGAATTTGAATATTTATGAATAAATATAAATGTAATTAAATTTTTTTTTTTCATGGTGTAAAATACCCTATTATCTAAAGCTGCAGCTCTCTCAGAATGTTGCCCAGTCACAGACAGAGAGAAGCCAGGGTAGTGGAGGTAAAAGCCGATACATCATAAGGTCACAACACACTTATCAGCTCGGAAAAGTAACGCCCGCTTTTTACTATTACCTATACGGTACAGTGGCTACGGACCGTAGCTGATCGTAGCGCATCGCCTCATTTTCATAGTGAAAAAAAAACCGTCTACAAAACTAATAAATAAAAATTTTGTTTATAAAAATCTAAATGTGTTTTTCAGGTCAGTCCCAAATACAAGTTACAACGTTTATTCCTTCATAGCGTCCGCATTATTAACCATTAAAGGGTTAACTCAATCAAAAACAATTTGGTCATTCAGAAACAGCTACAAAATATATTTACTTGATGTGCAAAGGTCAGTGTCTTAGTTGAATTATAGTGAAGATTGTAAATTGTGTGTTGTTTAGTTTAATTGTGGTCTGTCCTCTTGTTTCATTGTTTTATGTATCAATTGGAACATTTAATTGTCTATAATTAGTAAAGTAATAGAAATGGATTCGTATTTTGCTTGCGTAAGCTTCATTAATTTTGGAATTTCCTATTTTGGGGATATACTTATTTAGCCGATGTTTGGCACCGTACTTACATTTAAATCGCCGATTTAGTTTGTCTTTCTCTTATTTATTTGTTCTTTTTATGCATGATATTGTAAAATTTAGATTATATTTACTGCGCGCGTTTTGTTCTGTTAACGTTACTGTGTAAGGTATCCACGGAAGATCAGCGTCGTGGCTCCACAGGGTCTCGATATTATGCTGAGTGGAAGCCTTTTCATTGCTAAGTAGCTGTAAAAGCGACATGTTGTAATTTGTGATGTTTGGCAATGAATAAATATTTCCTTTCTTTCTTTCTTTTAATCGTTAACTCATCCGTCTGCCTAGAACGCCCCGATGAGTGAGAAGTAGTTCTACTTTTGAGAACTTTGGGCGATACCGTTGACCTACATGAGATTCTTCCGCTACCGGCCATACGCGGTTCCCTTGGGGCTTTAAAAGACCAGTTGGCAGGCAGCATGAGATGGAAAGAAGACATCTGAAAAGTATTTTTTTTTTTGTATTTTGCTCAACACAGCGATCTGTTCGCAACATTTAGCTGTTCCTTTGTCTGACTTCCGTCTGGTAGTGTTATTTTAGCTGCGAGACAATGTCCAATGGCATTGCTAACTATAGTTTGTGGAATCGTTTGGGGAGAATCGGGACACTGTTCCTCCTCAGTCTTTTGTACTGGGTACTTCCGATTCTTGATAGGTTAGCAGCTAGAGCATTTACGTGTTTTGCTAATTTTTTCTGGTAGTAATGACTCCTGAGGGAAATTTCTTGCTTAACTGTATTTATTTTCAAGTCTTGTATTATGTATTTGTTGACAATGCGATTCGGGATGTTAAATATGAAAAGTAGCGGGCCAAAATTGGATACTGACAGACCAAAACTGAGGAAAGTGGAGGGGGTTGAAGGAAGCCTAGACCAAATTGGCTGAGAAAGGCTTAAGATGATGATGAATGTTCCGTCAACACAGTTCTTAAGTGCAATTGTATTTATCGTGGGTAAATGCTTGCCCATTGTTGAAAACTTCAATAAGATAAATAATTATAAACGTTATTAGATAATATAGAAATAGTTTCCCACTAATTTAAACACAATAGAAGCTTAAGATGTTATCTTTAGAAAAATCGTTGATAATATTATCAACCATTTGTTAAGTAGAAAACCGTTTAGCCCGAGAAGGTAATAAGTCATAGTGTACAAATTAAGCAGCTCTCAGCGTGTCCGATCACTCAGATTAACTAGCTCCGGTGAACTCATTCAAATGAGACTAAAGGGTTGCCACTGATTCTAAATAATTTAATTTTGAACCAAAATTTAAAAATAAATCGACCGCTTCGAACAAGGATTTATAATTACTAACGTTTATAGATTGGCAATGAATCGACAAGGGCGAGACCAAAAAATGCACCAATGTGTGAGTAATGCGCATGTGTGCGTGAAAAATAGTACTGCAGTCTGAAAGTTGCTGTCTTTTTCACACGATTGACAGACCGACTTAGGCCGCCTGCGTGTACGTGAAATGATCTCGTCTACCTATCTCGCTCTAATATACGCGTTAGTGTGCTCTTTCTCTGTCACATTGCCGATATACACTTTCCTATATCTATGGTTCTAACATTAATGCTGATGGGTTACGATAACTTATAATAATAATAATTCTGTATTTGTAAAAAAAGATTTTGACATGCCGCACCTATGCTTGTCTACGTGATGCCGGTAGAGTAGAATACTATCACCCCATATCCTCCAATGAGTGTCGTAGAAGGCGACTAGTGGATCAGCAAAGGGGTATTGATCACCTTATACTCTGCCTATCTCTCCGCCAATCCGCATTGGGCAAGCGTGGTGGACTACTGCGTAAACCTCCTTCGATGACAAGGAGAAGCTTTGTCTCACACCAGTGGGTCGAATTATAAAGGCAGAGAAACTCCGAGCATAGCTATCTCCATTGCCCGTTGGGTGAAGATACTAATAATATAAGAATAATATAATAACAATAATATATTTCTACGCTCACACCAATTATCTAGCCCAAATTAAGTATCATTAAGAACTTGTGTTATTGATACTAGATAACGGAAATTCTTTTTATATACTTACATAATAATTTTTAGATATTTTTATAAATAAACATAAATATATAAACAACCGTGACTCATCAACAAATATTCGCGTTCATCACACAAACCGCCGCTACCAGGACTAACCACTCCATACACTCCACACACACTGACCACTCCACCAAGGCAGCGATATGACAAGAAATACCTAAATATAATGACTTTCCTTATTCGCATGAATATATTATTAAATGAATGCATGTAAATAACTAAACGTTAGAATGCCAAAGAGCTTGTTGACAACCCTACACTGATTACAACTCATTCACGCAACAAATTGGGTCCATTCACATTTACTGGTGATAATTACTTTCTTATTTAAATAATGCTTGTGTGAAATCGAATACAGACTTAATAAGGCATTATTGACTTTGTCAGTTATTTATGACCGTGCGCGGTTTAATATGACATTGTCATTATACGATGACAACAAATATTTACTGGCTTTTACTTCGTTAATAATTATCAGTATTATTAAGGCGACTATTATATGTAATCCATCATGTTGACTTGACTGGACGGATAAATTAAATACTCCTTTTCTTTTTTTTCGTTTATAGCTATAGGTTTTATGGCAAAATCGAGTTGAAAAAATCTCGGTCACCCATCCGAGTAGCGACAACCCACTTGAAATCGAACTCCTTCCGACCTTACCTTACCTACTTACTTGTTTTATATTTATTTATATGTCAAATCCTGTCCATTCTAAGGTTGCCTGGAAGAGACCGCTCTTAGCGATTAAACATTTTGCAGTTAACAATTTAATATGCATTTTTACATATTTATGTAGATGTATTTTTATTATATTCTAACATAAGTATTCTACTCCTTTGACAGACGTACGAGGTTCAAGTCGTTAAATGGGAAACATTTTTAATCTCAGATCTTTCTCAATCATTTATGTTAAGCATATATACATAATCAAAAGTCCCATTCCGTTTCTCACTAATAACCAAACGCATAGTTCGAAACCAATTCGAATAAACCACCATTGTTTTAAATAATTGCATCATAAAAATATTGCCACTTAAATATGTGACGAACAGTCGCCAGCAATTATTGTATCGAATGTTCAAAACTTCTTTGGCAATAGAGTTCAATTTTTCATGTTCTTAATAAACTCTTAAGCATAACAATTATAATTCCTTCGCATTTAGAAATAAGATTGATTCTCCCTTGAAGTTGGATCTCCAACTTGTTAGTAACATATTCAGTAAAAAATTTATAGCTTCTTCACAATCATAAAATAATTTTCAAAGCATTTAATGAGCGTAAAATGTTGATAATCAAATTAATCGACGAATGAAAGTGTATTTTTATAACGCACATAAAAATACTTAATAACCTACTGCGTGTTTCTCATAAAATTACTTAAGACCAATAATTTTGTAAATAATACAAACTCTCCTCGTCATATTATAAAGAAAGAAAAATATTTACTGACCAGCAGAAAGACAACAATGTAAAACAATATACAAAAATCGGGAGAATAGAAACCTTATATTTTGATGTCATACATGCATGTAAAATTTTGGTCATCCATCCGAGTACCGACCGCGCACTTGGTTGCTTAACTTTCGTGATCGACGGCTCAAAAGTTGATAGAATACTTATATTTTGATGTCATACACGAATGTTAAATTTGGTTGCAATAAGTTAAAGCATGCTCAAGTTATCGTGCTAACGCACAGACACACACACAGTCACGGACACAAAGACACACACAGACATAATTCCAAAAAAAAATATTTTTGAACTCAAGGAGGTCTAAAATGTGTAAATCTGTCAAAATCTCGTGGTCGAATTTTTCGACTATTACAAGACTACTTCCTCTATACTACGTACGAGAAAGTAATAAGTGTCTATGTATGTCTGTAATCTGTATAATGTATGTTGACCTACACACGTATTAAGTGAAACTTCTTCATGTGATATTATTTATTTTTATTATTCAACATTAATTGGTCAAGTGAGGTTCACAGAAAAAGAAAAGCTATTTTGATATTATATATAGTTTGAATAAGTCCATTTATTTTATCACTTTATTATTAAAATACTGCTTTAATCATAAGTAACTCCTCAATATTTGTAAACACGCTTGATGCCGTGACGATCCAAAATGTGACTTTTTTCCAAGATGGCGTCTGAAAATGTTAAGCTTTTTTCCTCCTACACGTCGATAAAAAAAAATCATTTCAAAAGGAAAGAAAAAAACATATCGACATAGCTTTATTGTGGCATTCATGCCATAGTTATTTTTGTGGAGCTACCAAATGTTTTTAATAACTTCCGATAGCAAAAAGTTATTCGTTGTTTGCAATAAGTAATAAGTTGCCGTGTTAGTGTGTCCAGTAACATTGCCTAACTTGGAAACAGTCAACAAGTGGTAACAATCGGTAACATTTGTCATTTCAACATAATGCGGGAAATGATTATTATTTATTTAAACTTTATTGTACACCAACAAAAGTTAACTTCACAACATATTATAACTAATGCTAAAATTAGGTACAATGGCGGCCTTATCGCTTAGTGCGATCTCTTCCAGTCAACCTTAGTATGGACAGGATCTGCATGGAACAAGTAACTTAGAGGGAAGTTGGCACAATAAGATAATGATAATAATAACCAATGGTACACCACAGACAGCATAAATATATATTCCGTGCAACTCGCTTAAAGTTACTCTTTGCTATGATTTGTTCATTATGCTATTGGCGGCTTATAAGCGACGAATGAATAACATTCAACAATTAGTGTTATCGTGTTGCGTAATCCTGCAAAAAGCAATTCTATGTATGCACCATTAAGCTACATACATACATAAGGTCATACATAAAGTCACGCCTTTTTCCCATAGGGCTACGCAGAGATCACTTTTTTCCACTTGCTACGACCCTTATAATTTTCTTTAGCTTCATTTCCTTTCATCTAAGTCCTTATAGATGCTCAGAGGCTTAGAGTACCTATTATTACCAGTAATCAAACGTCACCTGTTTTCTGTCAATTATTTGTTTTTCGATGTGAGAAGTTGGTGAGAAGTGAGTTCTTTAACTAATATAATATGAATATTTTTATGTCTGAAATAAATCTATTTTAATTTAATTTAAAAAATACCACGGAAGGTCTACCTTCAAATTTTCTATTATTTAGTCATGCAGATCTTAAGGATTATTAAAAAAAAAATTGGACTGGACAACTGAAGTCAGATGAAGGTACTTCCCCTAAGGTGAGAACTTCCCTTTCAAGGTTCGTAACAATTTGCCCCTATCAAGGTTCGCAACTGGGACCTCTTACTCTTTCTTACTAACTACTATGCGTGAATCAGTGCCAATATTATCAGCCAGTGTTTATGCATATTAACTGACAGCCCCCAGCCCACATCTCGATATATTTAATGATATAACGCTCTTCTGTAATTAATTCGTAACTTTTGTACTTCACACGCGAGCGAACCACGCTGGTCATAATAGCCGTAGAGCTAATAACTCTCGTAGAATTATCTCTATTTTTATATGTTGTATTGTATGTATGTATGACAATCATACCGCGTGCCTGGTGATACAATCACCGTAACCTATAGACGCTTGTATCGCTGACGTGACAACCATAGTCCCCTTACCTACATAACGGAGCTCTGACAACCTCAGGCTTTAACTAAAATCATAAAAATAAATTAACAAACGTTTCTTTATTAGAACCTAGGTATGTGTGATAACTTTCTTTAAAAAAAGGACTACAAAATTTTGTATTCGTATAAATAAAAATGGGTGTAAATGATATTCAAAGTACAGATTTCTTATTGATAATTTTATACCTAATAAGTTTACAATATATTTTCACATTTTCATTAAATTACAAGCCAGATTTCTGAATATTACAAAGCAATTTATTGAAAGTCATTTCTATATGATTTCAGGTCCACAGAGCAATCACGCCACTAAACTGTTTGTCAATGAGAAAAAGAGACGAAAATAACACGAATCCAATGGATATGAAAGGGATAAGCTTAGAATTATTACGTCACAGCGGGATATCATCCTCTCGCACTATCGCCCATCTTATTACCAGGGTTATTTTGAACTTCAAATTTGTTGCTTGTCCATTGCCTGTTTACTTCAGCTTTAGCCTAGTACAGCTTGAAGTGAACCGGTTATGTATGTCGTTTATAATTTTATTTTGGTGCTTCAGTGGTTTTTTGGTAGGCAGGCTCGTTAAGCGGTTGATATTTTGCTTTATTTTCATAACTACCCATATCTATCACTGTTAACGATGTTTATTCAAGCAGTTAAGCTTCGGTGACCACACTTTGAGGGAATATTTAGGATAATTTACAATGTATAAAATATTTTTGAAATTTTGTAAAGTTAATTAATAACTGGCCATCAGCTATTATCCGGATTGCTCTACGGAGATTTATTTATTTTATATTTATTTTGATCACCAATAAGTTTACATTAACACAGTCATTGGAAAAGACTTGTATTTTTGCTAGTTTAAAAATATTTACGCGTTTGTAAACGCAAAAATTATTCCATAATATAAGGTAGTTTCATCTTAACTGGACGTCAAATATTTCGTTCCAATCTTAGATATGCAAAGGAGAATGTACACTTTCTATAGAGGCTTTGGCCACTCGTGAACAGACTTTTCCAGTTATAAAAACTAATAAGATAATTAGTTTATATCATAATAAGAAAGAATTTAAGCATAT